>JBBPBO010000002.1:21849451-21873928 GCA_037974295.1 Cicer cuneatum | reverse complement strand
TAAATGTTAAATTAATGACGCAAACGCGCTAATTGGATGAACTACATTTGTTAAGTACAAAAAGTGATTAGAATAAGCCTTGGGATGCACAAAATGACGTAAATGTTCATCCAATGACACAAATGCACTTATTGGATGAACTACATTCCTTAAGTACAAAAAGTGATTAGAATAAGCCTTGGGATGCACAAAATGACGTAAATGTTCATCCAATGACACAAATGCACTTATTGGATGAACTACATTCCTTAAGTACAAAAAGTGATTAGAATAAGCCTTGGGATGCACAAAATGACGTAAATGTTCATCCAATGACACAAATGCACTTATTGGATGAACTACATTCCTTAAGTACAAAAAGTGATTAGAATAAGCCTTGGGATGCACAAAATGACGTAAATGTTCATCCAATGACACAAACGCGCTTATTAGATGAACTACATTCCGTAAGTACGAATAGTGATTAGAATAAGCCTTGGTATGCACAAAATGACGTAAATGTTAAATTAATGACACAAACGCGTTTATTGGATGAACTACATTCCTTAAGTACAAAAAGTGATTAGAATATGCCTTGGGATGCACAAAATGACGTAAATGTTCATCCAATGACACAAACGCGCTTATTGGATGAACTGCATTCCGTAAGTACGAATAGTGATTAGAATAAGCCTTGGGATGCACAAAATGACGTAAATGTTAAATTAATGACACAAACTCCCTTATTGGATGAACTACATTCCTTAAGTACAAAAAGTGATTACAATAAAGTTTGGGATGAAAAAAATGACTTAAATGTTGATCCAATGACACAAATGCACTTATTGGATGAACAACATTCCTTAAGTATGAAAAGTGATTAGAATAAGCCTAGGGATGCACAAAATGCCCTAAATGTTAAATTAATGACACAAACGCGCTAATTGGAAGAACTTCATTCCTTAAGTACGAAAAGTGATTAGAATAAGCCTTGGGATGCACAAAATGACTTAAATGTTGATCCAATGACACAAATGCACTTATTGTCTGAACTACATTCCTTAAGTACGAAAAGTGATTAGAATAAGCCTTGGGATACACAAAATGACCTAAATGTTAAATTAATGACGCAAACGCGCTAATTGGATGAACTACATTTGTTAAGTACAAAAAGTGATTAGAATAAGCCTTGGGATGCACAAAATGACGTAAATGTTCATCCAATGACACAAACGCGCTTATTGGATGAACTGCATTCCGTAAGTACGAATAGTGATTAGAATAAGTTTTGGTATGCACAAAATGACGTAAATGTTAAATTAATGACACAAACGCGTTTATTGGATGAACTACATTCCTTAAGTACGAAAAGTGATTAGAATAAGCCTTGGGATGCACAAAATGACTTAAATGTTGATCCAATGACACAAATGCACTTATTGTCTGAACTACATTCCTTAAGTACGAAAAGTGATTAGAATAAGCCTTGGGATGCACAAAATGACTTAAATGTTGATCCAATGACACAAATGCACTTATTGTCTGAACTACATTCCTTAAGTACGAAAAGTGATTAGAATAAGCCTTGGGATGCACAAAATGACGTAAATGATCATCCAATGACACAAATGCACTTATTGGATGAACTACATTCCTTAAGTACAAAAAGTGATTAGAATAAGCCTTGGGATGCACAAAATGACGTAAATGTTCATCCAATGACACAAATGCACTTATTGGATGAACTACATTCCTTAAGTACAAAAAGTGATTAGAATAAGCCTTGGGATGCACAAAATGACGTAAATGTTCATCCAATGACACAAATGCACTTATTGGATGAACTACATTTGTTAAGTACAAAAAGTGATTAGAATAAGCCTTGGGATGCACAAAATGACGTAAATGTTCATCCAATGACACAAATGCACTTATTGGATGAACTACATTCCTTAAGTACAAAAAGTGATTAGAATAAGCCTTGGGATGCACAAAATGACGTAAATGTTCATCCAATGACACAAACGCGCTTATTGGATGAACTGCATTCCGTAAGTACGAATAGTGATTAGAATAAGCCTTGGTATGCACAAAATGACGTAAATGTTAAATTAATGACACAAACGCGTTTATTGGATGAACTACATTCCTTAACTACGAAAAGTGATTAGAATAAGCCTTGGGATGCACAAAATGACTTAAATGTTGATCCAATGACACAAATGCACTTATTGTCTGAACTACATTCCTTAAGTACGAAAAGTGATTAGAATAAGCCTAGGGATGCACAAAATGCCCTAAATGTTAAATTAATGACACAAACGCGCTAATTGGAAGAACTTCATTCCTTAAGTACGAAAAGTGATTAGAATAAGCCTTGGGATGCACAAAATGACTTAAATTTTGATCCAATGACACAAATGCACTTATTGTCTGAACTACATTCCTTAAGTACGAAAAGTGATTAGAATAAGCCTTGGGATACACAAAATGACCTAAATGTTAAATTAATGACGCAAACGCGCTAATTGGATGAACTACATTTGTTAAGTACAAAAAGTGATTAGAATAAGCCTTGGGATGCACAAAATGACGTAAATGTTCATCCAATGACACAAATGCACTTATTGGATGAACTACATTTCTTACGTACAAAAAGTGATTAGAATAAGCCTTGGGATGCACAAAATGACGTAAATGTTCATCCAATGACACAAATGCACTTATTGGATGAACTACATTTCTTACGTACAAAAAGTGATTAGAATAAGCCTTGGTATGCACAAAATGACGTAAATGTTAAATTAATGACACAAACGCGCTTATTGGATGAACTACATTCCTTAAGTACGAAAAGTGATTAGAATAAGCCTTGGGACGCACAAATTGACGTAAATGTTCATCCAATGACACAAACGCGCTTATTGGATGAACTACATTCTGTAAGTACGAATTGTGATTAGAATAAGCCTTGGGATGTACAAAATGACGTAAATGTTAAATTAATTTCAGAAACTCGCTTATTGGATGAACTACATTCCTTAAGTACGAAAAGTGATTACAATAAACCTTGGGATGAACAAAATGACGTAAATGTTCATCCAATGACACAAATGCACTTATTGGATGAACAACATTCCTTAAGTATGAAAAGTGATTAGAATAAGCCTAGGGATGCACAAAATGCCCTAAATGTTAAATTAATGACACAAACGCGCTAATTGGAAGAACTTCATTCCTTAAGTACGAAAAGTGATTAGAATAAGCCTTGGGATGCACAAAATGACTTAAATGTTGATCCAATGACACAAATGCACTTATTGTCTGAACTACATTCCTTAAGTACGAAAAGTGATTAGAATAAGCCTTGGGATACACAAAATGACCTAAATGTTAAATTAATGACGCAAACACGCTAATTGGATGAACTACATTTGTTAAGTACAAAAAGTGATTAGAATAAGCCTTGGGATGCACAAAATGACGTAAATGTTCATCCAATGACACAAATGCACTTATTGGATGAACTACATTCCTTAAGTACAAAAAGTGATTAGAATAAGCCTTGGGATGCACAAAATGACGTAAATGTTCATCCAATGACACAAACGCGCTTATTGGATGAACTACATTCCGTAAGTACGAATAGTGATTAGAATAAGCTTTGGTATGCACAAAATGACGTAAATGTTAAATTAATGACACAAACGCGTTTATTGGATGAACTACATTCCTTAAGTACGAAAAGTGATTAGAATAAGCCATGGGACGCACAAATTGACGTAAATGTTCATCCAATGACACAAACGCGCTTATTGGATGAACTACATTCCGTAAGTACGAATAGTGATTAGAATAAGCCTTGGGATGCACAAAATGACGTAAATGTTAAATTAATGACACAAACTTCCTTATTGGATGAACTACATTCCTTAAGTACAAAAAGTGATTACAATAAACTTTGGGATGAAAAAAATGACGTAAATGTTCATCCAATGACACAAATGCACTTATTGGATGAACTACATTCCTTAAGTACGAAAAGTGATTAGAATAAGCCTTGGGATACACAAAATGACCTAAATGTTAAATTAATGACGCAAACGCGCTAATTGGATGAACTACATTTGTTAAGTACAAAAAGTGATTAGAATAAGCCTTGGGATGCACAAAATGACGTAAATGTTCATCCAATGACACAAATGCACTTATTGGATGAACTACATTCCTTAAGTACAAAAAGTGATTAGAATAAGCCTTGGGATGCACAAAATGACGTAAATGTTCATCCAATGACACAAACGCGCTTATTGGATGAACTACATTCCGTAAGTACGAATAGTGATTAGAATAAGCCTTGGTATGCACAAAATGACGTAAATGTTAAATTAATGACACAAACGCGTTTATTGGATGAACTACATTCCTTAAGTACGAAAAGTGATTAGAATAAGCCATGGGACGCACAAATTGACGTAAATGTTCATCCAATGACACAAACGCGCTTATTGGATGAACTACATTCCGTAAGTACGAATAGTGATTAGAATAAGCCTTGGGATGCACAAAATGACGTAAATGTTCATCCAATGACACAAATGCACTTATTGGATGAACAACATTCCTTAAGTATGAAAAGTGATTAGAATAAGCCTAGGGATGCACAAAATGCCCTAAATGTTAAATTAATGACACAAACGCGCTAATTGGAAGAACTTCATTCCTTAAGTACGAAAAGTGATTAGAATAAGCCTTGGGATGCACAAAATGACTTAAATGTTCATCCAATGACACAAATGCACTTATTGTCTGAACTACATTCCTTAAGTACGAAAAGTGATTAGAATAAGCCTTGGGATGCACAAAATGACGTAAATGTTCATCCAATGACACAAATGCACTTATTGGATTAACAACATTCCTTAAGTATGAAAAGTGATTAGAATAAGCCTAGGGATGCACAAAATGCCCTAAATGTTAAATTAATGACACAAACGCGCTAATTGGAAGAACTTCATTCCTTAAGTACGAAAAGTGATTAGAATAAGCCTTGGGATGCACAAAATGACTTAAATGTTGATCCAATGACACAAATGCACTTATTGTATGAACTACATTCCTTAAGTACGAAAAGTGATTAGAATAAGCCTTGGGATACACAAAATGACCTAAATGTTAAATTAATGACGCAAACGCGCTAATTGGATGAACTACATTTGTTAAGTACAAAAAGTGATTAGAATAAGCCTTGGGATGCACAAAATGACGTAAATGTTCATCCAATGACACAAATGCACTTATTGGATGAACTACATTCCTTAAGTACGAAAAGTGATTAGAATAAGCCTTGGGATGCACAAAATGACGTAAATGTTAAATTAATGACACAAACGCGCTTATTGGATGAACTACATTCCTTAAGTACGAAAAGTGATTAGAATAAGCCTTGGGATGCACAAAATGACGTAAATGTTCATCCAATGACACAAACGCGCTTATTGGATGAACTACATTCCGTAAGTACGAATAGTGATTAGAATAAGCCTTGGTATGCACAAAATGACGTAAATGTTAAATTAATGACACAAACGCGTTTATTGGATGAATTACATTCCTTAAGTACGAAAAGTGATTAGAATAAGCCTTGGGATGCACAAAATGACTTAAATGTTGATCCAATGACACAAATGCACTTATTGTCTGAACTACATTCCTTAAGTACGAAAAGTGATTAGAATAAGCCTTGGGTTACACAAAATGACCTAAATGTTAAATTAATGACGCAAACGCGCTAATTGGATGAACTACATTTGTTAAGTACAAAAAGTGATTAGAATAAGCCTTGGGATGAACAAAATGACGTAAATGTTCATCCAATGACACAAATGCACTTATTGGATGAACTACATTCCTTAAGTACAAAAAGTGATTAGAATAAGCCTTGGGATGCACAAAATGACGTAAATGTTCATCCAATGACACAAACGCGCTTATTGGATGAACTGCATTCCGTAAGTACGAATAGTGATTAGAATAAGCCTTGGTATGCACAAAATGACGTAAATGTTAAATTAATGACACAAACGCGTTTATTGGATGAACTACATTCCTTAAGTACGAAAAGTGATTAGAATAAGCCTTGGGATGCACAAAATGACTTAAATGTTGATCCAATGACACAAATGCACTTATTGTCTGAACTACATTCCTTAAGTACGAAAAGTGATTAGAATAAGCCTTGGGATACACAAAATGACCTAAATGTTAAATTAATGACGCAAACGCGCTAATTGGATGAACTACATTTGTTAAGTACAAAAAGTGATTAGAATAAGCCTTGGGATGCACAAAATGACGTAAATGTTCATCCAATGACACAAATACACTTATTGGATGAACTACATTCCTTAAGTACGAAAAGTGATTAGAATAAGCCTTGGGATACACAAAATGACCTAAATGTTAAATTAATGACGCAAACGCGCTAATTGGATGAACTACATTTGTTAAGTACAAAAAGTGATTAGAATAAGCCTTGGGATGCACAAAATGACGTAAATGTTCATCCAATGACACAAACGCGCTTATTGGATGAACTGCATTCCGTAAGTACGAATAGTGATTAGAATAAGCCTTGGTATGCACAAAATGACGTAAATGTTAAATTAATGACACAAACGCGTTTATTGTCTGAACTACATTCCTTAAGTATGAAAAGTGATTAGAATAAGCCTAGGGATGCACAAAATGCCCTAAATGTTAAATTAATGACACAAACGCGCTAATTGGAAGAACTTCATTCCTTAAGTACGAAAAGTGATTAGAATAAGCCTTGGGATGCACAAAATGACTTAAATGTTGATCCAATGACACAAATGCACTTATTGTCTGAACTACATTCCTTAAGTACGAAAAGTGATTAGAATAAGCCTTGGGATACACAAAATGACCTAAATGTTAAATTAATGACGCAAACGCGCTAATTGGATGAACTACATTTGTTAAGTACAAAAAGTGATTAGAATAAGCCTTGGGATGCACAAAATGACGTAAATGTTCATCCAATGACACAAATGCACTTATTGGATGAACAACATTCCTTAAGTATGAAAAGTGATTAGAATAAGCCTAGGGATGCACAAAATGCCCTAAATGTTAAATTAATGACACAAACGCGCTAATTGGAAGAACTTCATTCCTTAAGTACGAAAAGTGATTAGAATAAGCCTTGGGATGCACAAAATGACTTAAATGTTGATCCAATGACACAAATGCACTTATTGTATGAACTACATTCCTTAAGTACGAAAAGTGATTAGAATAAGCCTTGGGATGCACAAAATGACGTAAATGTTCATCCAATGACACAAACGCGCTTATTGGATGAACTACATTCCGTAAGTACGAATAGTGATTAGAATAAGCCTTGGTATGCACAAAATGACGTAAATGTTAAATTAATGACACAAACGCGTTTATTGGATGAACTACATTCCTTAAGTACGAAAAGTGATTAGAATAAGCCATGGGACGCACAAATTGACGTAAATGTTCATCCAATGACACAAACGCGCTTATTGGATGAACTACATTCCGTAAGTACGAATAGTGATTAGAATAAGCCTTGGGATGCACAAAATGACGTAAATGTTCATCCAATGACACAAATGCACTTATTGGATGAACAACATTCCTTAAGTATGAAAAGTGATTAGAATAAGCCTAGGGATGCACAAAATGCCCTAAATGTTAAATTAATGACACAAACGCGCTAATTGGAAGAACTTCATTCCTTAAGTACGAAAAGTGATTAGAATAAGCCTTGGGATGCACGAAATGACTTAAATGTTGATCCAATGACACAAATGCACTTATTGTCTGAACTACATTCCTTAAGTACGAAAAGTGATTAGAATAAGCGTTGGGATGCACAAAATGACGTAAATGTTCATCCAATGACACAAATGCACTTATTGGATGAACAACATTCCTTAAGTATGAAAAGTGATTAGAATAAGCCTAGGGATGCACAAAATGCCCTAAATGTTAAATTAATGACACAAACGCGCTAATTGGAAGAACTTCATTCCTTAAGTACGAAAAGTGATTAGAATAAGCCTTGGGATGCACAAAATGACTTAAATGTTGATCCAATGACACAAATGCACTTATTGTCTGAACTACATTCCTTAAGTACGAAAAGTGATTAGAATAAGCCTTGGGATACACAAAATGACCTAAATGTTAAATTAATGACGCAAACACGCTAATTGGATGAACTACATTTGTTAAGTACAAAAAGTGATTAGAATAAGCCTTGGGATGCACAAAATGACGTAAATGTTCATCCAATGACACAAATGCACTTATTGGATGAACTACATTCCTTAAGTACAAAAAGTGATTAGAATAAGCCTTGGGATGCACAAAATGACGTAAATGTTCATCCAATGACACAAACGCGCTTATTGGATGAACTACATTCCGTAAGTACGAATAGTGATTAGAATAAGCTTTGGTATGCACAAAATGACGTAAATGTTAAATTAATGACACAAACGCGTTTATTGGATGAACTACATTCCTTAAGTACGAAAAGTGATTAGAATAAGCCATGGGACGCACAAATTGACGTAAATGTTCATCCAATGACACAAACGCGCTTATTGGATGAACTACATTCCGTAAGTACGAATAGTGATTAGAATAAGCCTTGGGATGCACAAAATGACGTAAATGTTAAATTAATGACACAAACGCGCTTATTGGATGAACTGCATTCCGTAAGTACGAATAGTGATTAGAATAAGCCTTGGGATGCACAAAATGACTTAAATGTTAAATTAATGACACAAACTCCCTTATTGGATGAACTACATTCCTTAAGTACAAAAAGTGATTACAATAAACCTTGGGATGAACAAAATGACGTAAATGTTCATCCAATGACACAAATGCACTTATTGGATGAACAACATTCCTTAAGTATGAAAAGTGATTAGAATAAGCCTAGGGATGCACAAAATGCCCTAAATGTTAAATTAATGACACAAACGCGCTAATTGGAAGAACTTCATTCCTTAAGTACGAAAAGTGATTAGAATAAGCCTTGGGATGCACAAAATGACGTAAATGTTCATCCAATGACACAAACGCGCTTATTGGATGAACTGCATTCCGTAAGTACGAATAGTGATTAGAATAAGCCTTGGTATGCACAAAATGACGTAAATGTTAAATTAATGACACAAACGCGCTTATTGGATGAACTACATTCCTTAAGTACGAGTAGTGATTAGAATAAGCCTTGGGACGCACAAATTGACGTAAATGTTCATCCAATGACACAAACGCGCTTACTGGATGAACTACATTCTGTAAGTACGAATTGTGATTAGAATAAGCCTTGGGATGTACAAAATGACGTAAATGTTAAATTAATGACACAAACTCCATTATTGGATGAACTACATTCCTTAAGTACAAAAAGAGATTACAATAAACCTTGGGTTGAACAAAATGACGTAAATGTTCATCCAATGACACAAATGCACTTATTGGATGAACAACATTCCTTAAGTATGATAAGTGATTAGAATAAGCCTAGGGATGCACAAAATGCCCTAAATGTTAAATTAATGACACAAACGCGCTAATTGGAAGAACTTCATTCCTTAAGTACGAAAAGTGATTAGAATAAGCCTTGGGATGCACAAAATGACTTAAATGTTGATCCAATGACACAAATGCACTTATTGTCTGAACTACATTCCTTAAGTACGAAAAGTGATTAGAATAAGCCTTGGGATACACAAAATGACCTAAATGTTAAATTAATGACGCAAACGCGCTAATTTGATGAACTACATTTGTTAAGTACAAAAAGTGATTAGAATAAGCCTTGGGATGCACAAAATGACGTAAATGTTCATCCAATGACACAAATGCACTTATTGGATGAACTACATTCCTTAAGTACAAAAAGTGATTAGAATAAGCCTTGGGATGCACAAAATGACGTAAATGTTCATCCAATGACACAAACGCGCTTATTGGATGAACTGCATTCCGTAAGTACGAATAGTGATTAGAATAAGCCTTGGTATGCACAAAATGACGTAAATGTTAAATTAACGACGCAAACGCGCTAATTGGATGAACTACATTTGTTAAGTACAAAAAGTGATTAGAATAAGCCTTGGGATGCACAAAATGACTTAAATGTTGATCCAATGACACAAATGCACTTATTGTCTGAACTACATTCCTTAAGTACGAAAAGTGATTAGAATAAGCCTTGGGATACACAAAATGACCTAAATGTTAAATTAATGACGCAAACGCGCTAATTGGATGAACTACATTTGTTAAGTACAAAAAGTGATTAGAATAAGCCTTGGGATGCACAAAATGACTTAAATGTTGATCCAATGACACAAATGCACTTATTGTCTGAACTACATTCCTTAAGTACGAAAAGTGATTAGAATAAGCCTTGGGATGCACAAAATGACGTAAATGTTCATCCAATGACACAAACGCGCTTATTGGATGAACTACATTCCGTAAGTACGAATAGTGATTAGAATAAGCCTTGGGATGCACAAAATGACGTAAATGTTAAATTAATGACACAAACTCCCTTATTGGATGAACTACATTCCTTAAGTACAAAAAGTGATTACAATAAACTTTGGGATGAAAAAAATGACGTAAATGTTCATCCAATGACACAAATGCACTTATTGGATGAACAACATTCCTTAAGTATGAAAAGTGATTAGAATAAGCCTAGGGATGCACAAAATGCCCTAAATGTTAAATTAATGACACAAACGCGCTAATTGGAAGAACTTCATTCCTTAAGTACGAAAAGTGATTAGAATAAGCCTTGGGATGCACAAAATGACTTAAATGTTGATCCAATGACACAAATGCACTTATTGTCTGAACTACATTCCTTAAGTACGAAATGTGATTAGAATAAGCCTTGGGATGCACAAAATGACGTAAATGTTCATCCAATGACACAAATGCACTTATTGGATGAACAACATTCCTTAAGTATGAAAAGTGATTAGAATAAGCCTAGGGATGCACAAAATGCCCTAAATGTTAAATTAATGACACAAACGCGCTAATTGGAAGAACTTCATTCCTTAAGTACGAAAAGTGATTAGAATAAGCCTTGGGATGCACAAAATGACTTAAATGTTCATCCAATGACACAAATGCACTTATTGTCTGAACTACATTCCTTAAGTACGAAAAGTGATTAGAATAAGCCTTGGGATGCACAAAATGACGTAAATGTTCATCCAATGACACAAATGCACTTATTGGATTAACAACATTCCTTAAGTATGAAAAGTGATTAGAATAAGCCTAGGGATGCACAAAATGCCCTAAATGTTAAATTAATGACACAAACGCGCTAATTGGAAGAACTTCATTCCTTAAGTACGAAAAGTGATTAGAATAAGCCTTGGGATGCACAAAATGACTTAAATGTTGATCCAATGACACAAATGCACTTATTGTCTGAACTACATTCCTTAAGTACAAAAAGTGATTAGAATAAGCCTTGGGATACACAAAATGACCTAAATGTTAAATTAATGACACAAACGCGCTAATTGGATGAACTACATTTGTTAAGTACAAAAAGTGATTAGAATAAGCCTTGGGATGCACAAAATGACGTAAATGTTCATCCAATGACACAAATGCACTTATTGGATGAACTACATTCCTTAAGTACAAAAAGTGATTAGAATAAGCCTTGGGATGCACAAAATGACGTAAATGTTCATCCAATGACACAAACGCGCTTATTGGATGAACTGCATTCCGTAAGTACGAATAGTGATTAGAATAAGTCTTGGTATGCACAAAATGACGTAAATGTTAAATTAATGACACAAACGCGTTTATTGGATGAACTACATTCCTTAAGTACGAAAAGTGATTAGAATAAGCCTTGGGATGCACAAAATGACTTAAATGTTGATCCAATGACACAAATGCACTTATTGTCTGAACTACATTCCTTAAGTACGAAAAGTGATTAGAATAAGCCTTGGGATACACAAAATGACCTAAATGTTAAATTAATGACGCAAACGCGCTAATTGGATGAACTACATTTGTTAAGTACAAAAAGTGATTAGAATAAGCCTTGGGATGCACAAAATGACGTAAATGTTCATCCAATGACACAAATGCACTTATTGGATGAACTACATTCCTTAAGTACAAAAAGTGATTAGAATAAGCCTTGGGATGCACAAAATGACCTAAATGTTCATCCAATGACACAAACGCGCTTATTGGATGAACTATATTCCGTAAGTACGAATAGTGATTAGAATAAGCCTTGGTATGCACAAAATGACGTAAATGTTCATCCAATGACACAAACGCGTTTATTGGATGAACTACATTCCTTAAGTACGAAAAGTGATTAGAATAAGCCATGGGACGCACAAATTGACGTAAATGTTCATCCAATGACACAAACGCGCTTATTGGATGAACTACATTCCGTAAGTACGAATAGTGATTAGAATAAGCCTTGGGATGCACAAAATGACGTAAATGTTAAATTAATGACACAAACGCGCTTATTGGATGAACTGCATTCCGTAAGTACGAATAGTGATTAGAATAAGCCTTGGGATGCACAAAATGACTTAAATGTTAAATTAATGACACAAACTCCCTTATTGGATGAACTACATTCCTTAAGTACAAAAAGTGATTACAATAAACCTTGGGATGAACAAAATGACGTAAATGTTCATCCAATGACACAAATGCACTTATTGGATGAACAACATTCCTTAAGTATGAAAAGTGATTAGAATAAGCCTAGGGATGCACAAAATGCCCTAAATGTTAAATTAATGACACAAACGCGCTAATTGGAAGAACTTCATTCCTTAAGTACGAAAAGTGATTAGAATAAGCCTTGGGATGCACAAAATGACGTAAATGTTCATCCAATGACACAAACGCGCTTATTGGATGAACTGCATTCCGTAAGTACGAATAGTGATTAGAATAAGCCTTGGTATGCACAAAATGACGTAAATGTTAAATTAATGACACAAACGCGTTTATTGGATGAACTACATTCCTTAAGTACGAAAAGTGATTAGAATAAGCCTTGGGATGCACAAAATGACTTAAATGTTGATCCAATGACACAAATGCACTTATTGTATGAACTACATTCCTTAAGTACGAAAAGTGATTAGAATAAGCCTTGGGATACACAAAATGACCTAAATGTTAAATTAATGACGCAAACGCGCTAATTGGATGAACTACATTTGTTAAGTACAAAAAGTGATTAGAATAAGCCTTGGGATGCACAAAATGACGTAAATGTTCATCCAATGACACAAATGCACTTATTGGATGAACTACATTCCTTAAGTACAAAAAGTGATTAGAATAAGCCTTGGGATGCACAAAATGACGTAAATGTTCATCCAATGACACAAATGCACTTATTGGATGAACTACATTCCTTAAGTACAAAAAGTGATTAGAATAAGCCTTGGGATGCACAAAATGACTTAAATGTTGATCCAATGACACAAATGCACTTATTGTCTGAACTACATTCCTTAAGTACGAAAAGTGATTAGAATAAGCCTTGGGATGCACAAAATGACGTAAATGTTCATCCAATGACACAAACGCGCTTATTGGATGAACTACATTCCGTAAGTACGAATAGCGATTAGAATAAGCCTTGGTATGCACAAAATGACGTAAATGTTAAATTAATGACACAAACGCGTTTATTGGATGAACTACATTCCTTAAGTACGAAAAGTGATTAGAATAAGCCATGGGACGCACAAATTGACGTAAATGTTCATCCAATGACACAAACGCGCTTATTGGATTAACTACATTCCGTAAGTACGAATAGTGATTAGAATAAGCCTTGGGATGCACAAAATGACGTAAATGTTAAATTAATGACACAAACTCCCTTATTGGATGAACTACATTCCTTAAGTACAAAAAGTGATTACAATAAACCTTGGGATGAACAAAATGACGTAAATGTTCATCCAATGACACAAATGCACTTATTGGATGAACAACATTCCTTAAGTATGAAAAGTGATTAGAATAAGCCTAGGGATGCACAAAATGCCCTAAATGTTAAATTAATGACACAAACGCGCTAATTGGAAGAACTTCATTCCTTAAGTACGAAAAGTGATTAGAATAAGCCTTGGGATGCACAAAATGACTTAAATGTTGATCCAATGACACAAATGCACTTATTGTCTGAACTACATTCCTTAAGTACGAAAAGTGATTAGAATAAGCCTTGGGATACACAAAATGACCTAAATGTTAAATTAATGACGCAAACACGCTAATTGGATGAACTACATTTGTTAAGTACAAAAAGTGATTAGAATAAGCCTTGGGATGCACAAAATGACGTAAATGTTCATCCAATGACACAAATGCACTTATTGGATGAACTACATTCCTTAAGTACAAAAAGTGATTAGAATAAGCCTTGGGATGCACAAAATGACGTAAATGTTCATCCAATGACACAAACGCGCTTATTGGATGAACTACATTCCGTAAGTACGAATAGTGATTAGAATAAGCTTTGGTATGCACAAAATGACGTAAATGTTAAATTAATGACACAAACGCGTTTATTGGATGAACTACATTCCTTAAGTACGAAAAGTGATTAGAATAAGCCATGGGACGCACAAATTGACGTAAATGTTCATCCAATGACACAAACGCGCTTATTGGATGAACTACATTCCGTAAGTACGAATAGTGATTAGAATAAGCCTTGGGATGCACAAAATGACCTAAATGTTAAATTAATGACACAAACGCGCTAATTGGATGAACTACATTTGTTAAGTACAAAAAGTGATTAGAATAAGCCTTGGGATGCACAAAATGACGTAAATGTTCATCCAATGACACAAATGCACTTATTGGATGAACAACATTCCTTAAGTATGAAAAGTGATTAGAATAAGCCTAGGGATGCACAAAATGCCCTAAATGTTAAATTAATGACACAAACGCGCTAATTGGAAGAACTTCATTCCTTAAGTACGAAAAGTGATTAGAATAAGCCTTGGGATGCACGAAATGACTTAAATGTTGATCCAATGACACAAATGCACTTATTGTCTGAACTACATTCCTTAAGTACGAAAAGTGATTAGAATAAGCCTTGGGATGCACAAAATGACGTAAATGTTCATCCAATGACACAAACGCGCTTATTGGATGAACTACATTCCGTAAGTACGAATAGCGATTAGAATAAGCCTTGGTATGCACAAAATGACGTAAATGTTAAATTAATGACACAAACGCGTTTATTGGATGAACTACATTCCTTAAGTACGAAAAGTGATTAGAATAAGCCATGGGACGCACAAATTGACGTAAATGTTCATCCAATGACACAAACGCGCTTATTGGATGAACTACATTCCGTAAGTACGAATAGTGATTAGAATAAGCCTTGGGATGCACAAAATGACGTAAATGTTAAATTAATGACACAAACTCCCTTATTGGATGAACTACATTCCTTAAGTACAAAAAGTGATTACAATAAACTTTGGGATGAAAAAAATGACGTAAATGTTCATCCAATGACACAAATGCACTTATTGGATGAACAACATTCCTTAAGTATGAAAAGTGATTAGAATAAGCCTAGGGATGCACAAAATGCCCTAAATGTTAAATTAATGACACAAACGCGCTAATTGGAAGAACTTCATTCCTTAAGTACGAAAAGTGATTAGAATAAGCCTTGGGATGCACAAAATGACTTAAATGTTGATCCAATGACACAAATGCACTTATTGTCTGAACTACATTCCTTAAGTACGAAAAGTGATTAGAATAAGCGTTGGGATGCACAAAATGACGTAAATGTTCATCCAATGACACAAATGCACTTATTGGATGAACAACATTCCTTAAGTATGAAAAGTGATTAGAATAAGCCTAGGGATGCACAAAATGCCCTAAATGTTAAATTAATGACACAAACGCGCTAATTGGAAGAACTTCATTCCTTAAGTACGAAAAGTGATTAGAATAAGCCTTGGGATGCACAAAATGACTTAAATGTTGATCCAATGACACAAATGCACTTATTGTCTGAACTACATTCCTTAAGTACGAAAAGTGATTAGAATAAGCCTTGGGATACACAAAATGACCTAAATGTTAAATTAATGACGCAAACACGCTAATTGGATGAACTACATTTGTTAAGTACAAAAAGTGATTAGAATAAGCCTTGGGATGCACAAAATGACGTAAATGTTCATCCAATGACACAAATGCACTTATTGGATGAACTACATTCCTTAAGTACAAAAAGTGATTAGAATAAGCCTTGGGATGCACAAAATGACGTAAATGTTCATCCAATGACACAAACGCGCTTATTGGATGAACTACATTCCGTAAGTACGAATAGTGATTAGAATAAGCTTTGGTATGCACAAAATGACGTAAATGTTAAATTAATGACACAAACGCGTTTATTGGATGAACTACATTCCTTAAGTACGAAAAGTGATTAGAATAAGCCATGGGACGCACAAATTGACGTAAATGTTCATCCAATGACACAAACGCGCTTATTGGATGAACTACATTCCGTAAGTACGAATAGTGATTAGAATAAGCCTTGGGATGCACAAAATGACGTAAATGTTAAATTAATGACACAAACTTCCTTATTGGATGAACTACATTCCTTAAGTACAAAAAGTGATTACAATAAACTTTGGGATGAAAAAAATGACGTAAATGTTCATCCAATGACACAAATGCACTTATTGGATGAACTACATTCCTTAAGTACGAAAAGTGATTAGAATAAGCCTTGGGATACACAAAATGACCTAAATGTTAAATTAATGACGCAAACGCGCTAATTGGATGAACTACATTTGTTAAGTACAAAAAGTGATTAGAATAAGCCTTGGGATGCACAAAATGACGTAAATGTTCATCCAATGACACAAATGCACTTATTGGATGAACTACATTCCTTAAGTACAAAAAGTGATTAGAATAAGCCTTGGGATGCACAAAATGACGTAAATGTTCATCCAATGACACAAACGCGCTTATTGGATGAACTACATTCCGTAAGTACGAATAGTGATTAGAATAAGCCTTGGTATGCACAAAATGACGTAAATGTTAAATTAATGACACAAACGCGTTTATTGGATGAACTACATTCCTTAAGTACGAAAAGTGATTAGAATAAGCCTTGGGATGCACAAAATGACTTAAATGTTGATCCAATGACACAAATGCACTTATTGTCTGAACTACATTCCTTAAGTACGAAAAGTGATTAGAATAAGCCTTGGGATACACAAAATGACCTAAATGTTAAATTAATGACGCAAACACGCTAATTGGATGAACTACATTTGTTAAGTACAAAAAGTGATTAGAATAAGCCTTGGGATGCACAAAATGACGTAAATGTTCATCCAATGACACAAATGCACTTATTGGATGAACTACATTCCGTAAGTACGAAAAGTGATTAGAATAAGCCTTGGTATGCACAAAATGACGTAAATGTTAAATTAATGACACAAACGCGTTTATTGGATGAACTACATTCCTTAAGTACGAAAAGTGATTAGAATAAGCCTTGGGATGCACAAAATGACTTAAATGTTGATCCAATGACACAAATGCACTTATTGTCTGAACTACATTCCTTAAGTACGAAAAGTGATTAGAATAAGCCTTGGGATACACAAAATGACCTAAATGTTAAATTAATGACGCAAACGCGCTAATTGGATGAACTACATTTGTTAAGTACAAAAAGTGATTAGAATAAGCCTTGGGATGCACAAAATGACGTAAATGTTCATCCAATGACACAAATGCACTTATTGGATGAACAACATTCCTTAAGTATGAAAAGTGATTAGAATAAGCCTAGGGATGCACAAAATGACCTAAATGTTAAATTAATGACACAAACGCGCTAATTGGAAGAACTTCATTCCTTAAGTACGAAAAGTGATTAGAATAAGCCTTGGGATGCACAAAATGACTTAAATGTTGATCCAATGACACAAATGCACTTATTGTCTGAACTACATTCCTTAAGTACGAAAAGTGATTAGAATAAGCCTTGGGATGCACAAAATGACGTAAATGTTCATCCAATGACACAAACGCGCTTATTGGATGAACTACATTCCGTAAGTACGAATAGCGATTAGAATAAGCCTTGGTATGCACAAAATGACGTAAATGTTAAATTAATGACACAAACGCGTTTATTGGATGAACTACATTCCTTAAGTACGAAAAGTGATTAGAATAAGCCATGGGACGCACAAATTGACGTAAATGTTCATCCAATGACACAAACGCGCTTATTGGATTAACTACATTCCGTAAGTACGAATAGTGATTAGAATAAGCCTTGGGATGCACAAAATGACGTAAATGTTAAATTAATGACACAAACTCCCTTATTGGATGAACTACATTCCTTAAGTACAAAAAGTGATTACAATAAACCTTGGGATGAACAAAATGACGTAAATGTTCATCCAATGACACAAATGCACTTATTGGATGAACAACATTCCTTAAGTATGAAAAGTGATTAGAATAAGCCTAGGGATGCACAAAATGCCCTAAATGTTAAATTAATGACACAAACGCGCTAATTGGAAGAACTTCATTCCTTAAGTACGAAAAGTGATTAGAATAAGCCTTGGGATGCACAAAATGACTTAAATGTTGATCCAATGACACAAATGCACTTATTGTCTGAACTACATTCCTTAAGTATGAAAAGTGATTAGAATAAGCCTTGGGATGCACAAAATGACGTAAATGTTCATCCAATGACACAAACGCGCTTATTGGATGAACTACATTCCGTAAGTACGAATAGTGATTAGAATAAGCCTTGGTATGCACAAAATGACGTAAATGTTAAATTAATGACACAAACGCGTTTATTGGATGAACTACATTCCTTAAGTACGAAAAGTGATTAGAATAAGCCTTGGGATGCACAAAATGACTTAAATGTTGATCCAATGACACAAATGCACTTATTGTCTGAACTACATTCCTTAAGTACGAAAAGTGATTAGAATAATCCTTGGGATACACAAAATGACCTAAATGTTAAATTAATGACGCAAACGCGCTAATTGGATGAACTACATTTGTTAAGTACAAAAAGTGATTAGAATAAGCCTTGGGATGCACAAAATGACGTAAATGTTCATCCAATGACACAAATGCACTTATTGGATGAACAACATTCCTTAAGTATGAAAAGTGATTAGAATAAGCCTAGGGATGCACAAAATGCCCTAAATGTTAAATTAATGACACAAACGCGCTAATTGGAAGAACTTCATTCCTTAAGTACGAAAAGTGATTAGAATAAGCCTTGGGATGCACAAAATGACTTAAATGTTGATCCAATGACACAAATGCACTTATTGTATGAACTACATTCCTTAAGTACGAAAAGTGATTAGAATAAGCCTTGGGATGCACAAAATGACGTAAATGTTCATCCAATGACACAAACGCGCTTATTGGATGAACTACATTCCGTAAGTACGAATAGTGATTAGAATAAGCCTTGGTATGCACAAAATGACGTAAATGTTAAATTAATGACACAAACGCGCTTATTGGATGAACTACATTCCTTAAGTACGAAAAGTGATTAGAATAAGCCTTGGGATGCACAAAATGACGTAAATGTTAAATTAATGACACAAACGCTCTTATTGGATGAACTACATTCCTTAAGTACGAAAAGTGATTAGAATAAGCCTTGGGATGCACAAAATGACGTAAATGTTCATCCAATGACACAAATGCACTTATTGGATGAACTACATTCCTTAAGTACAAAAAGTGATTAGAATAAGCCTTGGGATGCACAAAATGACGTAAATGTTCATCCAATGACACAAACGCGCTTATTGGATGAACTACATTCCGTAAGTACGAATAGTGATTAGAATAAGCTTTGGTATGCACAAAATGACGTAAATGTTAAATTAATGACACAAACGCGTTTATTGGATGAACTACATTCCTTAAGTACGAAAAGTGATTAGAATAAGCCATGGGACGCACAAATTGACGTAAATGTTCATCCAATGACACAAACGCGCTTATTGGATGAACTACATTCCGTAAGTACGAATAGTGATTAGAATAAGCCTTGGGATGCACAAAATGACGTAAATGTTAAATTAATGACACAAACGCGCTTATTGGATGAACTGCATTCCGTAAGTACGAATAGTGATTAGAATAAGCCTTGGGATGCACAAAATGACTTAAATGTTAAATTAATGACACAAACTCCCTTATTGGATGAACTACATTCCTTAAGTACAAAAAGTGATTACAATAAACCTTGGGATGAACAAAATGACGTAAATGTTCATCCAATGACACAAATGCACTTATTGGATGAACAACATTCCTTAAGTATGAAAAGTGATTAGAATAAGCCTAGGGATGCACAAAATGCCCTAAATGTTAAATTAATGACACAAACGCGCTAATTGGAAGAACTTCATTCCTTAAGTACGAAAAGTGATTAGAATAAGCCTTGGGATGCACAAAATGACGTAAATGTTCATCCAATGACACAAACGCGCTTATTGGATGAACTGCATTCCGTAAGTACGAATAGTGATTAGAATAAGCCTTGGTATGCACAAAATGACGTAAATGTTAAATTAATGACACAAACGCGCTTATTGGATGAACTACATTCCTTAAGTACGAGTAGTGATTAGAATAAGCCTTGGGACGCACAAATTGACGTAAATGTTCATCCAATGACACAAACGCGCTTACTGGATGAACTACATTCTGTAAGTACGAATTGTGATTAGAATAAGCCTTGGGATGTACAAAATGACGTAAATGTTAAATTAATGACACAAACTCCATTATTGGATGAACTACATTCCTTAAGTACAAAAAGAGATTACAATAAACCTTGGGTTGAACAAAATGACGTAAATGTTCATCCAATGACACAAATGCACTTATTGGATGAACAACATTCCTTAAGTATGATAAGTGATTAGAATAAGCCTAGGGATGCACAAAATGCCCTAAATGTTAAATTAATGACACAAACGCGCTAATTGGAAGAACTTCATTCCTTAAGTACGAAAAGTGATTAGAATAAGCCTTGGGATGCACAAAATGACTTAAATGTTGATCCAATGACACAAATGCACTTATTGTCTGAACTACATTCCTTAAGTACGAAAAGTGATTAGAATAAGCCTTGGGATACACAAAATGACCTAAATGTTAAATTAATGACGCAAACGCGCTAATTGGATGAACTACATTTGTTAAGTACAAAAAGTGATTAGAATAAGCCTTGGGATGCACAAAATGACTTAAATGTTGATCCAATGACACAAATGCACTTATTGTCTGAACTACATTCCTTAAGTACGAAAAGTGATTAGAATAAGCCTTGGGATGCACAAAATGACGTAAATGTTCATCCAATGACACAAACGCGCTTATTGGATGAACTACATTCCGTAAGTACGAATAGTGATTAGAATAAGCCTTGGTATGCACAAAATGACGTAAATGTTAAATTAATGACACAAACGCGTTTATTGGATGAACTACATTCCTTAAGTACGAAAAGTGATTAGAATAAGCCATGGGACGCACAAATTGACGTAAATGTTCATCCAATGACACAAACGCGCTTATTGGATGAACTACATTCCGTAAGTACGAATAGTGATTAGAATAAGCCTTGGGATGCACAAAATGACGTAAATGTTAAATTAATGACACAAACTCCCTTATTGGAATAACTACATTCCTTAAGTACAAAAAGTGATTACAATAAACCTTGGGATGAACAAAATGACGTAAATGTTCATCCAATGACACAAATGCACTTATTGGATGAACAACATTCCTTAAGTATGAAAAGTGATTAGAATAAGCCTAGGGATGCACAAAATGCCCTAAATGTTAAATTAATGACACAAACGCGCTAATTGGAAGAACTTCATTCCTTAAGTACGAAAAGTGATTAGAATAAGCCTTGGGATGCACAAAATGACTTAAATGTTGATCCAATGACACAAATGCACTTATTGTCTGAACTACATTCCTTAAGTACGAAAAGTGATTAGAATAAGCCTTGGGATACACAAAATGACCTAAATGTTAAATTAATGACACAAACGCGCTAATTGGATGAACTACATTTGTTAAGTACAAAAAGTGATTAGAATAAGCCTTGCGATGCACAAAATGACGTAAATGTTCATCCAATGACACAAATGCACTTATTGGATGAACTACATTCCTTAAGTACAAAAAGTGATTAGAATAAGCCTTGGGATGCACAAAATGACGTAAATGTTCATCCAATGACACAAACGCGCTTATTGGATGAACTGCATTCCGTAAGTACGAATAGTGATTAGAATAAGCCTTGGTATGCACAAAATGACGTAAATGTTAAATTAATGACACAAACGCGCTTATTGGATGAACTACATTCCTTAAGTACGAGTAGTGATTAGAATAAGCCTTGGGACGCACAAATTGACGTAAATGTTCATCCAATGACACAAACGCGCTTATTGGATGAACTACATTCTGTAAGTACGAATTGTGATTAGAATAAGCCTTGGGATGTACAAAATGACGTAAATGTTAAATTAATGACACAAACTCCCTTATTGGATGAACTACATTCCTTAAGTACAAAAAGTGATTACAATAATCCTTGGGATGAACAAAATGACGTAAATGTTCATCCAATGACACAAATGCACTTATTGGATGAACAACATTCCTTAAGTATGAAAAGTGATTAGAATAAGCCTAGGGATGCACAAAATGCCCTAAATGTTAAATTAATGACACAAACGCGCTAATTGGAAGAACTTCATTCCTTAAGTACGAAAAGTGATTAGAATAAGCCTTGGGATGCACAAAATGACGTAAATGTTCATCCAATGACACAAACGCGCTTATTGGATGAACTGCATTCCGTAAGTACGAATAGTGATTAGAATAAGCCTTGGTATGCACAAAATGACGTAAATGTTAAATTAATGACACAAACGCGCTTATTGGATGAACTACATTCCTTAAGTACGAATAGTGATTAGAATAAGCCTTGGGACGCACAAATTGACGTAAATGTTCATCCAATGACACAAACGCGCTTATTGGATGAACTACATTCCGTAAGTACGAATAGTGATTAGAATAAGCCTTGGGATGCACAAAATGATGTAAATGTTAAATTAATGACACAAACTCCCTTATTGGATGAACTACATTCCTTAAGTACAAAAAGTGATTACAATAAACCTTGGGATGAACAAAATGACGTAAATGTTCATCCAATGACACAAATGCACTTATTGGATGAACAACATTCCTTAAGTATGAAAAGTGATTAGAATAAGCCTAGGGATGCACAAAATGCCCTAAATGTTAAATTAATGACACAAACGCGCTAATTGGAAGAACTTCATTCCTTAAGTACGAAAAGTGATTAGAATAAGCCTTGGGATGCACAAAATGACGTAAATGTTCATCCAATGACACAAACGCGCTTATTGGATGAACTGCATTCCGTAAGTACGAATAGTGATTAGAATAAGCCTTGGTATGCACAAAATGACGTAAATGTTAAATTAATGACACAAACGCGCTTATTGGATGAACTACATTCCTTAAGTACGAGTAGTTATTAGAATAAGCCTTGGGACGCACAAATTGACGTAAATGTTCATCCAATGACACAAACGCGCTTATTGGATTAACTACATTCTGTAAGTACGAATTGTGATTAGAATAAGCCTTGGGATGTACAAAATGACGTAAATGTTAAATTAATGACACAAACTCCCTTATTGGATGAACTACATTCCTTAAGTACAAAAAGTGATTACAATAAACCTTGGGATGAACAAAATGACGTAAATGTTCATCCAATGACACAAATGCACTTATTGGATGAACAACATTCTTTAAGTATGAAAAGTGATTAGAATAAGCCTAGGGATGCACAAAATGCCCCAAATGTTAAATTAATGACACAAACGCGCTAATTGGAAGAACTTCATTCCTTAAGTACGAAAAGTGATTAGAATAAGCCTTGGGATGCACAAAATGACTTAAATGTTGATCCAATGACACAAATGCACTTATTGTCTGAACTACATTCCTTAAGTACGAAAAGTGATTAGAATAAGCCTTGGGATACACAAAATGTCCTAAATGTTAAATTAATGACACAAACGCGCTAATTGGATGAACTACATTTGTTAAGTACAAAAAGTGATTAGAATAAGCCTTGGGATGCACAAAATGACGTAAATGTTCATCCAATGACACAAA
>JBBPBO010000002.1:21803570-21849441 GCA_037974295.1 Cicer cuneatum | reverse complement strand
ATGCACAAAATGACGTAAATGTTAAATTAATGACACAAACGCGCTTATTGGATGAACTACATTCCTTAAGTACGAGTAGTGATTAGAATAAGCCTTGGGACGCACAAATTGACGTAAATGTTGATCCAATGACACAAATGCACTTATTGTCTGAACTACATTCCTTAAGTACGAAAAGTGATTAGAATAAGCCTTGGGATGCACAAAATGACTTAAATGTTGATCCAATGACACAAATGCACTTATTGTCTGAACTACATTCCTTAAGTACGAAAAGTGATTAGAATAAGCCTTGGGATACACAAAATGTCCTAAATGTTAAATTAATGACACAAACGCGCTAATTGGATGAACTACATTTGTTAAGTACAAAAAGTGATTAGAATAAGCCTTGGGATGCACAAAATGACGTAAATGTTCATCCAATGACACAAATGCACTTATTGGATGAACAACATTCCTTAAGTATGAAAAGTGATTAGAATAAGCCTAGGGATGCACAAAATGCCCTAAATGTTAAATTAATGACACAAACGCGCTAATTGGAAGAACTTCATTCCTTAAGTACGAAAAGTGATTAGAATAAGCCTTGGGATGCACAAAATGACGTAAATGTTCATCCAATGACACAAACGCGCTTATTGGATGAACTGCATTCCGTAAGTACGAATAGTGATTAGAATAAGCCTTGGTATGCACAAAATGACGTAAATGTTAAATTAATGACACAAACGCGTTTATTGGATGAACTACATTCCTTAAGTACGAAAAGTGATTAGAATAAGCCATGGGACGCACAAATTGACGTAAATGTTCATCCAATGACACAAACGCGCTTATTGGATGAACTACATTCCGTAAGTACGAATAGTGATTAGAATAAGCCTTGGGATGCACAAAATGACGTAAATGTTAAATTAATGACACAAACGCGCTTATTGGATGAACTGCATTCCGTAAGTACGAATAGTGATTAGAATAAGCCTTGGGATGCACAAAATGACTTAAATGTTAAATTAATGACACAAACTCCCTTATTGGATGAACTACATTCCTTAAGTACAAAAAGTGATTACAATAAACCTTGGGATGAACAAAATGACGTAAATGTTCATCCAATGACACAAATGCACTTATTGGATGAACAACATTCCTTAAGTATGAAAAGTGATTAGAATAAGCCTAGGGATGCACAAAATGCCCTAAATGTTAAATTAATGACACAAACGCGCTAATTGGAAGAACTTCATTCCTTAAGTACGAAAAGTGATTAGAATAAGCCTTGGGATGCACAAAATGACGTAAATGTTCATCCAATGACACAAACGCGCTTATTGGATGAACTGCATTCCGTAAGTACGAATAGTGATTAGAATAAGCCTTGGTATGCACAAAATGACGTAAATGTTAAATTAATGACACAAACGCGCTTATTGGATGAACTACATTCCTTAAGTACGAGTAGTGATTAGAATAAGCCTTGGGACGCACAAATTGACGTAAATGTTCATCCAATGACACAAACGCGCTTACTGGATGAACTACATTCTGTAAGTACGAATTGTGATTAGAATAAGCCTTGGGATGTACAAAATGACGTAAATGTTAAATTAATGACACAAACTCCATTATTGGATGAACTACATTCCTTAAGTACAAAAAGAGATTACAATAAACCTTGGGTTGAACAAAATGACGTAAATGTTCATCCAATGACACAAATGCACTTATTGGATGAACAACATTCCTTAAGTATGATAAGTGATTAGAATAAGCCTAGGGATGCACAAAATGCCCTAAATGTTAAATTAATGACACAAACGCGCTAATTGGAAGAACTTCATTCCTTAAGTACGAAAAGTGATTAGAATAAGCCTTGGGATGCACAAAATGACTTAAATGTTGATCCAATGACACAAATGCACTTATTGTCTGAACTACATTCCTTAAGTACGAAAAGTGATTAGAATAAGCCTTGGGATACACAAAATGACCTAAATGTTAAATTAATGACACAAACGCGCTAATTGGATGAACTACATTTGTTAAGTACAAAAAGTGATTAGAATAAGCCTTGGGATGCACAAAATGACGTAAATGTTCATCCAATGACACAAACGCGCTTATTGGATGAACTACATTCCGTAAGTACGAATAGTGATTAGAATAAGCCTTGGTATGCACAAAATGACGTAAATGTTAAATTAATGACACAAACGCGTTTATTGGATGAACTACATTCCTTAAGTACGAAAAGTGATTAGAATAAGCCATGGGACGCACAAATTGACGTAAATGTTCATCCAATGACACAAACGCGCTTATTGGATGAACTACATTCCGTAAGTACGAATAGTGATTAGAATAAGCCTTGGGATGCACAAAATGACGTAAATGTTCATCCAATGACACAAATGCACTTATTGGATGAACAACATTCCTTAAGTATGAAAAGTGATTAGAATAAGCCTAGGGATGCACAAAATGCCCTAAATGTTAAATTAATGACACAAACGCGCTAATTGGAAGAACTTCATTCCTTAAGTACGAAAAGTGATTAGAATAAGCCTTGGGATGCACAAAATGACGTAAATGTTGATCCAATGACACAAATGCACTTATTGTCTGAACTACATTCCTTAAGTACGAAAAGTGATTAGAATAAGCCTTGGGATGCACAAAATGACTTAAATGTTGATCCAATGACACAAATGCACTTATTGTCTGAACTACATTCCTTAAGTACGAAAAGTGATTAGAATAAGCCTTGGGATACACAAAATGTCCTAAATGTTAAATTAATGACACAAACGCGCTAATTGGATGAACTACATTTGTTAAGTACAAAAAGTGATTAGAATAAGCCTTGGGATGCACAAAATGACGTAAATGTTCATCCAATGACACAAATGCACTTATTGGATGAACAACATTCCTTAAGTATGAAAAGTGATTAGAATAAGCCTAGGGATGCACAAAATGCCCTAAATGTTAAATTAATGACACAAACGCGCTAATTGGAAGAACTTCATTCCTTAAGTACGAAAAGTGATTAGAATAAGCCTTGGGATGCACGAAATGACTTAAATGTTGATCCAATGACACAAATGCACTTATTGTCTGAACTACATTCCTTAAGTACGAAAAGTGATTAGAATAAGCCTTGGGATGCACAAAATGACGTAAATGTTCATCCAATGACACAAACGCGCTTATTGGATGAACTACATTCCGTAAGTACGAATAGCGATTAGAATAAGCCTTGGTATGCACAAAATGACGTAAATGTTAAATTAATGACACAAACGCGTTTATTGGATGAACTACATTCCTTAAGTACGAAAAGTGATTAGAATAAGCCATGGGACGCACAAATTGACGTAAATGTTCATCCAATGACACAAACGCGCTTATTGGATGAACTACATTCCGTAAGTACGAATAGTGATTAGAATAAGCCTTGGGATGCACAAAATGACGTAAATGTTAAATTAATGACACAAACGCGCTTATTGGATGAACTGCATTCCGTAAGTACGAATAGTGATTAGAATAAGCCTTGGGATGCACAAAATGACTTAAATGTTAAATTAATGACACAAACTCCCTTATTGGATGAACTACATTCCTTAAGTACAAAAAGTGATTACAATAAACCTTGGGATGAACAAAATGACGTAAATGTTCATCCAATGACACAAATGCACTTATTGGATGAACAACATTCCTTAAGTATGAAAAGTGATTAGAATAAGCCTAGGGATGCACAAAATGCCCTAAATGTTAAATTAATGACACAAACGCGCTAATTGGAAGAACTTCATTCCTTAAGTACGAAAAGTGATTAGAATAAGCCTTGGGATGCACAAAATGACGTAAATGTTCATCCAATGACACAAACGCGCTTATTGGATGAACTGCATTCCGTAAGTACGAATAGTGATTAGAATAAGCCTTGGTATGCACAAAATGACGTAAATGTTAAATTAATGACACAAACGCGCTTATTGGATGAACTACATTCCTTAAGTACGAGTAGTGATTAGAATAAGCCTTGGGACGCACAAATTGACGTAAATGTTCATCCAATGACACAAACGCGCTTACTGGATGAACTACATTCTGTAAGTACGAATTGTGATTAGAATAAGCCTTGGGATGTACAAAATGACGTAAATGTTAAATTAATGACACAAACTCCATTATTGGATGAACTACATTCCTTAAGTACAAAAAGAGATTACAATAAACCTTGGGTTGAACAAAATGACGTAAATGTTCATCCAATGACACAAATGCACTTATTGGATGAACAACATTCCTTAAGTATGATAAGTGATTAGAATAAGCCTAGGGATGCACAAAATGCCCTAAATGTTAAATTAATGACACAAACGCGCTAATTGGAAGAACTTCATTCCTTAAGTACGAAAAGTGATTAGAATAAGCCTTGGGATGCACAAAATGACTTAAATGTTGATCCAATGACACAAATGCACTTATTGTCTGAACTACATTCCTTAAGTACGAAAAGTGATTAGAATAAGCCTTGGGATACACAAAATGACCTAAATGTTAAATTAATGACACAAACGCGCTAATTGGATGAACTACATTTGTTAAGTACAAAAAGTGATTAGAATAAGCCTTGGGATGCACAAAATGACGTAAATGTTCATCCAATGACACAAACGCGCTTATTGGATGAACTACATTCCGTAAGTACGAATAGTGATTAGAATAAGCCTTGGTATGCACAAAATGACGTAAATGTTAAATTAATGACACAAACGCGTTTATTGGATGAACTACATTCCTTAAGTACGAAAAGTGATTAGAATAAGCCTTGGGATGCACAAAATGACTTAAATGTTGATCCAATGACACAAATGCACTTATTGTCTGAACTACATTCCTTAAGTACGAAAAGTGATTAGAATAAGCCTTGGGATGCACAAAATGACTTAAATGTTGATCCAATGACACAAATGCACTTATTGTCTGAACTACATTCCTTAAGTACGAAAAGTGATTAGAATAAGCCTTGGGATGCACAAAATGACGTAAATGATCATCCAATGACACAAATGCACTTATTGGATGAACTACATTCCTTAAGTACAAAAAGTGATTAGAATAAGCCTTGGGATGCACAAAATGACGTAAATGTTCATCCAATGACACAAATGCACTTATTGGATGAACTACATTCCTTAAGTACAAAAAGTGATTAGAATAAGCCTTGGGATGCACAAAATGACGTAAATGTTCATCCAATGACACAAATGCACTTATTGGATGAACTACATTTGTTAAGTACAAAAAGTGATTAGAATAAGCCTTGGGATGCACAAAATGACGTAAATGTTCATCCAATGACACAAATGCACTTATTGGATGAACTACATTCCTTAAGTACAAAAAGTGATTAGAATAAGCCTTGGGATGCACAAAATGACGTAAATGTTCATCCAATGACACAAACGCGCTTATTGGATGAACTGCATTCCGTAAGTACGAATAGTGATTAGAATAAGCCTTGGTATGCACAAAATGACGTAAATGTTAAATTAATGACACAAACGCGCTTATTGGATGAACTACATTCCTTAAGTACGAGTAGTTATTAGAATAAGCCTTGGGACGCACAAATTGACGTAAATGTTCATCCAATGACACAAACGCGCTTATTGGATTAACTACATTCTGTAAGTACGAATTGTGATTAGAATAAGCCTTGGGATGTACAAAATGACGTAAATGTTAAATTAATGACACAAACTCCCTTATTGGATGAACTACATTCCTTAAGTACAAAAAGTGATTACAATAATCCTTGGGATGAACAAAATGACGTAAATGTTCATCCAATGACACAAATGCACTTATTGGATGAACAACATTCCTTAAGTATGAAAAGTGATTAGAATAAGCCTAGGGATGCACAAAATGCCCTAAATGTTAAATTAATGACACAAACGCGCTAATTGGAAGAACTTCATTCCTTAAGTACGAAAAGTGATTAGAATAAGCCTTGGGATGCACAAAATGACGTAAATGTTCATCCAATGACACAAACGCGCTTATTGGATGAACTGCATTCCGTAAGTACGAATAGTGATTAGAATAAGCCTTGGTATGCACAAAATGACGTAAATGTTAAATTAATGACACAAACGCGCTTATTGGATGAACTACATTCCTTAAGTACGAGTAGTTATTAGAATAAGCCTTGGGACGCACAAATTGACGTAAATGTTCATCCAATGACACAAACGCGCTTATTGGATTAACTACATTCCGTAAGTACGAATTGTGATTAGAATAAGCCTTGGGATGTACAAAATGACGTAAATGTTAAATTAATGACACAAACTCCATTATTGGATGAACTACATTCCTTAAGTACAAAAAGAGATTACAATAAACCTTGGGTTGAACAAAATGACGTAAATGTTCATCCAATGACACAAATGCACTTATTGGATGAACAACATTCCTTAAGTATGATAAGTGATTAGAATAAGCCTAGGGATGCACAAAATGCCCTAAATGTTAAATTAATGACACAAACGCGCTAATTGGAAGAACTTCATTCCTTAAGTACGAAAAGTGATTAGAATAAGCCTTGGGATGCACAAAATGACTTAAATGTTGATCCAATGACACAAATGCACTTATTGTCTGAACTACATTCCTTAAGTACGAAAAGTGATTAGAATAAGCCTTGGGATACACAAAATGACCTAAATGTTAAATTAATGACACAAACGTGCTAATTGGATGAACTACATTTGTTAAGTACAAAAAGTGATTAGAATAAGCCTTGGGATGCACAAAATGACGTAAATGTTCATCCAATGACACAAATGCACTTATTGGATGAACAACATTCCTTAAGTATGAAAAGTGATTAGAATAAGCCTAGGGATGCACAAAATGCCCTAAATGTTAAATTAATGACACAAACGCGCTAATTGGAAGAACTTCATTCCTTAAGTACGAAAAGTGATTAGAATAAGCCTTGGGATGCACAAAATGACTTAAATGTTGATCCAATGACACAAATGCACTTATTGTCTGAACTACATTCCTTAAGTACGAAAAGTGATTAGAATAAGTCTTGGGATGCACAAAATGACGTAAATGTTCATCCAATGACACAAACGCGCTTATTGGATGAATTACATTCCGTAAGTACGAATAGTGATTAGAATAAGCCTTGGCATGCACAAAATGACGTAAATGTTCATCCAATGACACAAACGCGCTTATTGGATGAACTGCATTCCGTAAGTACGAATAGTGATTAGAATAAGCCTTGGTATGCACAAAATGACGTAAATGTTAAATTAATGACACAAACGCGTTTATTGGATGAACTACATTCCTTAAGTACGAAAAGTGATTAGAATAAGCCATGGGACGCACAAATTGACGTAAATGTTCATCCAATGACACAAACGCGCTTATTGGATGAACTACATTCCGTAAGTACGAATAGTGATTAGAATAAGCCTTGGGATGCACAAAATGACGTAAATGTTAAATTAATGACACAAACGCGCTTATTGGATGAACTGCATTCCGTAAGTACGAATAGTGATTAGAATAAGCCTTGGGATGCACAAAATGACTTAAATGTTAAATTAATGACACAAACTCCCTTATTGGATGAACTACATTCCTTAAGTACAAAAAGTGATTACAATAAACCTTGGGATGAACAAAATGACGTAAATGTTCATCCAATGACACAAATGCACTTATTGGATGAACAACATTCCTTAAGTATGAAAAGTGATTAGAATAAGCCTAGGGATGCACAAAATGCCCTAAATGTTAAATTAATGACACAAACGCGCTAATTGGAAGAACTTCATTCCTTAAGTACGAAAAGTGATTAGAATAAGCCTTGGGATGCACAAAATGACGTAAATGTTCATCCAATGACACAAACGCGCTTATTGGATGAACTGCATTCCGTAAGTACGAATAGTGATTAGAATAAGCCTTGGTATGCACAAAATGACGTAAATGTTAAATTAATGACACAAACGCGCTTATTGGATGAACTACATTCCTTAAGTACGAGTAGTGATTAGAATAAGCCTTGGGACGCACAAATTGACGTAAATGTTCATCCAATGACACAAACGCGCTTACTGGATGAACTACATTCTGTAAGTACGAATTGTGATTAGAATAAGCCTTGGGATGTACAAAATGACGTAAATGTTAAATTAATGACACAAACTCCATTATTGGATGAACTACATTCCTTAAGTACAAAAAGAGATTACAATAAACCTTGGGTTGAACAAAATGACGTAAATGTTCATCCAATGACACAAATGCACTTATTGGATGAACAACATTCCTTAAGTATGATAAGTGATTAGAATAAGCCTAGGGATGCACAAAATGCCCTAAATGTTAAATTAATGACACAAACGCGCTAATTGGAAGAACTTCATTCCTTAAGTACGAAAAGTGATTAGAATAAGCCTTGGGATGCACAAAATGACTTAAATGTTGATCCAATGACACAAATGCACTTATTGTCTGAACTACATTCCTTAAGTACGAAAAGTGATTAGAATAAGCCTTGGGATACACAAAATGACCTAAATGTTAAATTAATGACACAAACGCGCTAATTGGATGAACTACATTTGTTAAGTACAAAAAGTGATTAGAATAAGCCTTGGGATGCACAAAATGACGTAAATGTTCATCCAATGACACAAACGCGCTTATTGGATGAACTACATTCCGTAAGTACGAATAGTGATTAGAATAAGCCTTGGTATGCACAAAATGACGTAAATGTTAAATTAATGACACAAACGCGTTTATTGGATGAACTACATTCCTTAAGTACGAAAAGTGATTAGAATAAGCCATGGGACGCACAAATTGACGTAAATGTTCATCCAATGACACAAACGCGCTTATTGGATGAACTACATTCCGTAAGTACGAATAGTGATTAGAATAAGCCTTGGGATGCACAAAATGACGTAAATGTTCATCCAATGACACAAATGCACTTATTGGATGAACAACATTCCTTAAGTATGAAAAGTGATTAGAATAAGCCTAGGGATGCACAAAATGCCCTAAATGTTAAATTAATGACACAAACGCGCTAATTGGAAGAACTTCATTCCTTAAGTACGAAAAGTGATTAGAATAAGCCTTGGGATGCACGAAATGACTTAAATGTTGATCCAATGACACAAATGCACTTATTGTCTGAACTACATTCCTTAAGTACGAAAAGTGATTAGAATAAGCGTTGGGATGCACAAAATGACGTAAATGTTCATCCAATGACACAAATGCACTTATTGGATGAACAACATTCCTTAAGTATGAAAAGTGATTAGAATAAGCCTAGGGATGCACAAAATGCCCTAAATGTTAAATTAATGACACAAACGCGCTAATTGGAAGAACTTCATTCCTTAAGTACGAAAAGTGATTAGAATAAGCCTTGGGATGCACAAAATGACTTAAATGTTGATCCAATGACACAAATGCACTTATTGTATGAACTACATTCCTTAAGTACGAAAAGTGATTAGAATAAGCCTTGGGATACACAAAATGACCTAAATGTTAAATTAATGACGCAAACGCGCTAATTGGATGAACTACATTTGTTAAGTACAAAAAGTGATTAGAATAAGCCTTGGGATGCACAAAATGACGTAAATGTTCATCCAATGACACAAATGCACTTATTGGATGAACTACATTCCTTAAGTACAAAAAGTGATTAGAATAAGCCTTGGGATGCACAAAATGACGTAAATGTTCATCCAATGACACAAACGCGCTTATTGGATGAACTGCATTCCGTAAGTACGAATAGTGATTAGAATAAGCCTTGGTATGCACAAAATGACGTAAATGTTAAATTAATGACACAAACGCGCTTATTGGATGAACTACATTCCTTAAGTACGAGTAGTTATTAGAATAAGCCTTGGGACGCACAAATTGACGTAAATGTTCATCCAATGACACAAACGCGCTTATTGGATTAACTACATTCTGTAAGTACGAATTGTGATTAGAATAAGCCTTGGGATGTACAAAATGACGTAAATGTTAAATTAATGACACAAACTCCCTTATTGGATGAACTACATTCCTTAAGTACAAAAAGTGATTACAATAATCCTTGGGATGAACAAAATGACGTAAATGTTCATCCAATGACACAAATGCACTTATTGGATGAACAACATTCCTTAAGTATGAAAAGTGATTAGAATAAGCCTAGGGATGCACAAAATGCCCTAAATGTTAAATTAATGACACAAACGCGCTAATTGGAAGAACTTCATTCCTTAAGTACGAAAAGTGATTAGAATAAGCCTTGGGATGCACAAAATGACGTAAATGTTCATCCAATGACACAAACGCGCTTATTGGATGAACTGCATTCCGTAAGTACGAATAGTGATTAGAATAAGCCTTGGTATGCACAAAATGACGTAAATGTTAAATTAATGACACAAACGCGCTTATTGGATGAACTACATTCCTTAAGTACGAATAGTGATTAGAATAAGCCTTGGGACGCACAAATTGACGTAAATGTTCATCCAATGACACAAACGCGCTTATTGGATGAACTACATTCTGTAAGTACGAATTGTGATTAGAATAAGCCTTGGGATGTACAAAATGACGTAAATGTTAAATTAATTTCACAAACTCGCTTATTGGATGAACTACATTCCTTAAGTACGAAAAGTGATTACAATAAACCTTGGGATGAACAAAATGACGTAAATGTTCATCCAATGACACAAATGCACTTATTGGATGAACAACATTCCTTAAGTAAGAAAAGTGATTAGAATAAGCCTAGGGATGCACAAAATGCCCTAAATGTTAAATTAATGACACAAACGCGCTAATTGGAAGAACTTCATTCCTTAAGTACGAAAAGTGATTAGAATAAGCCTTGGGATGCACAAAATGAGTTAAATGTTGATCCAATGACACAAATGCACTTATTGTCTGAACTACATTCCTTAAGTACGAAAAGTGATTAGAATAAGCCTTGGGATACACAAAATGACCTAAATGTTAAATTAATGACGCAAACGCTCTAATTGGATGAACTACATTTGTTAAGTACAAAAAGTGATTAGAATAAGCCTTGGGATGCACAAAATGACGTAAATGTTCATCCAATGACACAAATGCACTTATTGGATGAACTACATTCCTTAAGTACAAAAAGTGATTAGAATAAGCCTTGGGATGCACAAAATGACGTAAATGTTCATCCAATGACACAAACGCGCTTATTGGATGAACTACATTCCGTAAGTACGAATAGTGATTAGAATAAGCCTTGGTATGCACAAAATGACGTAAATGTTAAATTAATGACACAAACGCGTTTATTGGATGAACTACATTCCTTAAGTACGAAAAGTGATTAGAATAAGCCATGGGACGCACAAATTGACGTAAATGTTCATCCAATGACACAAACGCGCTTATTGGATGAACTACATTCCGTAAGTACGAATAGTGATTAGAATAAGCCTTGGGATGCACAAAATGACGTAAATGTTAAATTAATGACACAAACTCCCTTATTGGATGAACTACATTCCTTAAGTACAAAAAGTGATTACAATAAACGTTGGGATGAACAAAATGACGTAAATGTTCATCCAATGACACAAATGCACTTATTGGATGAACAACATTCCTTAAGTATGAAAAGTGATTAGAATAAGCCTAGGGATGCACAAAATGCCCTAAATGTTAAATTAATGACACAAACGCGCTAATTGGAAGAACTTCATTCCTTAAGTACGAAAAGTGATTAGAATAAGCCTTGGGATGCACAAAATGACTTAAATGTTGATCCAATGACACAAATGCACTTATTGTCTGAACTACATTCCTTAAGTACGAAAAGTGATTAGAATAAGCCTTGGGATACACAAAATGACCTAAATGTTAAATTAATGACACAAACGCGCTAATTGGATGAACTACATTTGTTAAGTACAAAAAGTGATTAGAATAAGCCTTGGGATGCACAAAATGACGTAAATGTTCATCCAATGACACAAATGCACTTATTGGATGAACTACATTCCTTAAGAACAAAAAGTGATTAGAATAAGCCTTGGGATGCACAAAATGACGTAAATGTTCATCCAATGACACAAACGCGCTTATTGGATGAACTGCATTCCGTAAGTACGAATAGTGATTAGAATAAGCCTTGGGATGTACAAAATGACGTAAATGTTAAATTAATGACACAAACTCCCTTATTGGATGAACTACATTCCTTAAGTACAAAAAGTGATTACAATAAACCTTGGGATGAACAAAATGACGTAAATGTTCATCCAATGACACAAATGCACTTATTGGATGAACAACATTCCTTAAGTATGAAAAGTGATTAGAATAAGCCTAGGGATGTACAAAATGCCCTAAATGTTAAATTAATGACACAAACGCGCTAATTGGAAGAACTTCATTCCTTAAGTACGAAAAGTGATTAGAATAAGCCTTGGGATGCACAAAATGACGTAAATGTTCATCCAATGACACAAACGCGCTTATTGGATGAACTGCATTCCGTAAGTACGAATAGTGATTAGAATAAGCCTTGGTATGCACAAAATGACGTAAATGTTAAATTAATGACACAAACGCGCTTATTGGATGAACTACATTCCTTAAGTACGAATAGTGATTAGAATAAGCCTTGGGACGCACAAATTGACGTAAATGTTCATCCAATGACACAAACGCGCTTATTGGATGAACTACATTCCGTAAGTACGAATAGTGATTAGAATAAGCCTTGGGATGCACAAAATGATGTAAATGTTAAATTAATGACACAAACTCCCTTATTGGATGAACTACATTCCTTAAGTACAAAAAGTGATTACAATAAACCTTGGGATGAACAAAATGACGTAAATGTTCATCCAATGACACAAATGCACTTATTGGATGAACAACATTCCTTAAGTATGAAAAGTGATTAGAATAAGCCTAGGGATGCACAAAATGCCCTAAATGTTAAATTAATGACACAAACGCGCTAATTGGAAGAACTTCATTCCTTAAGTACGAAAAGTGATTAGAATAAGCCTTGGGATGCACAAAATGACTTAAATGTTGATCCAATGACACAAATGCACTTATTGTCTGAACTACATTCCTTAAGTACGAAAAGTGATTAGAATAAGCCTTGGGATACACAAAATGACCTAAATGTTAAATTAATGACACAAACGCGCTAATTGGATGAACTACATTCCTTAAGTACAAAAAGTGATTAGAATAAGCCTTGGGATGCACAAAATGACGTAAATGTTCATCCAATCACACAAACGCGCTTATTGGATGAACTACATTCCGTAAGTATGAATAGTGATTAGAATAAGCCTTGGTATGCACAAAATGACGTAAATGTTAAATTAATGACACAAACGCGCTTATTGGATGAACTACGTTCCTTAAGTACGAAAAGTGATTAGAATAAGCCTTGGGACGCACAAATTGATGTAAATGTTCATCCAATGACACAAACGCGCTTATTGGATGAACTACATTCCGTAAGTACAAATAGCGATTAGAATAAGCCTTGGGATACACAAAATGACGTACACGTTAAATTAATGACACAAACTCGCTTATTGGATGAACTACATTCCTTAAGTACGAAAAGTGATTAGAATAAACCTTGGGATGAACAAAATGACGTAAATGTTAAATTAATGACACAAACTCGCTTATTGGATGAATTACATTCCTTAAGTACGAAAAGTGATTAGAATAAACCTTGGGATGAACAAAATGACGTAAATGATCATCCAATGACACAAATGCACTTATTGGATGAACAACATTCCTTAAGTACGAAAAGTGATTAGAATAAGCCTAAGGATGCACAAAATGCCCTAAATTTTAAATTAATGACACAAACGCGTTAATCGGAAGAACTACATCCTTAAGTACGAAAAGTGATTAGAATAATCTATGGGATGCACAAAATGACTTAAATGTTGATCCAATGACACAAATGCAGTTATTGGATGAACTACATTCCTTAAGTACGAAAAGTGATTAGAATAAGCCTTGGATTGCACAAAATGTCGTAAATGTTCATCCAATGACACAAATGCACTTATTGAATGAACTACATTCCGTAAGTACGAATAGTATTTAGAATAAGCCTTGGGATGCACAAAAAAATGACGTAAATGTTAAATAAATGACACAGACGCGCTTATTGGATGAACTACATTCCTTAAGTACGAAAGGTGATTAGAATAAGCCTTGGGATGCACAAAATGATGTAAATGTTCATGCAATGACAAAAATGTACTTATTGGATGAAATACATTCCTTTAGTACGAAAAGTGATTAGAATAAGCCTTGGGATGCACAAAATGACGTAAATATTCATCCAATGACACAAATGCACTTATTGGATGAACTACATTCTTAAGTACGATAGGTGATTAGAATAAGCCTTGGGATGCACAAAATGACCTAAATGTTAAATTAATGACACAAACGTGCTTACTGGATGAACTACATTCCTTAACTACGAAAAACGATTAGAATAAGCCTTGGGGTGCACAAAATGACGTAAATGTTCATCCAATGACCCAAATGCACTTATTGGATGAACTACATTCCTTAAGTACGAAAAATGATTAGAATAAACCTTGGGATGAACAAAATGACGTAAATGTTCATCCTATGACACAAATGCACTTATTGGATGAACTACATTCCTTAAGTATGAAGAGCGATTAAAATAAGCCTAGGGATGCACAAAATGACCTAAATGTTAAATTAATGACACAAACGCGCTAATTGGATGAACTACATTCGTTAAGTACGAAAAGTGATTAGAATAAGCCTTGGGGTGCACAAAATGATGTAAATGTTCATCCAATGACCCAAATGCACTTATTGGATGAACTACATTCCTTAAGTACGAAAAGTGATTAGAAGAAGCCTTGGGATGCACAAAATGACGTAAATGTTCATCCAATGACACAAACGCGCTTATTGGATGAACTACATCCTGAAGTACGACATGCGATTACAATAAGCCATGAAATGCACAAAATCACCTAAATGTTAAATTAATGACACAAATGCGCTTACTACATGAACTACATTCCATAAGTACGAAAAGTGATTAGAATAAGCCTTGGGATTCACAAAATGACATAAATGTTCATCCAATGACACAAATGCACTTATTGGATGAACTACATTCCTTAAGTACGAAAAGTTATTAGAATAAGCCTTGGGACGCATAAAATGACTTAAATGTTCATCCAATGACACGAACGCGCTTATTGGATGAACTACATTCCGTAAGTACGAATAGTGGTTAGAATAAGCCTGGGGATGCACAAAATGTCGTAAATGTTAAAATAATGACACAAACGCACTTATTGGATGAACTACATTCCTTAAGTACGAAAAGCGATTAGAATAAACCTTGGGATGAACAAAATGACGTAAATGTTCATCCAATGACACAAATGAACTTATTGGATGAACTAGATCCTTAAGTACGAAAGGTGATTAGAATAAGCCTTGGGATGCACAAAATGACCTAAATGTTAAATTAATGACACAAATGCGCTTACTGGATGAACAACATTCCTCAAGTACGAAAACTGATTAGAATAAGCCTTGGGATGCGCAAAATGACGTAAATGTTCATCCAATGACAAATGCACTTATTGAATGAACTACATTCCTTAAGTACGAAAATTGATTAGAATAAGCCTTGGGGTGCACAAAATGACATAAATGTTCATCTAATGACCCAAATGCACATATTGGATGAACTACATTCCTTTAGTACGAAAAGTGATTAGGATAAGCCTTGGGATGCACAAAATGACGTCAATGTTAAATTAATGGCAAAAAAACCCGCTTATTAAATGAACTACATTCCTTAAGTATGAAAAGTGATTAGAATAAACCTTGGGATGCAAAAAATGACGTAAATGTTCATCCAATGACACAAATGCACTTAATGGATGAACTACATTCCTTAAGTACGAAAGTGATTAGAATAAGCCTTGGGATGCACAAAATGACGTAAATGTTCATCCAATGACACAAACGCGCTTATTGGATGAACTACATCCTTAAGTACGAAATGCGATTACAATAAGCCATGAAATGCACAAAATCACCTAAATGTTAAATTAATGACACAAATGCGCTTACTACAAGAACTACATTCCATAAGTACGTAAAGTGATTAGAATAAGCCTTGGGATGCACAAAATGACATAAATGTTCATCCAATGACACACATGCACTTATTGGATGAACTACATTCCTTAAGTACGAAAAGTGATTAGAATAAGCCTTGGGACGCATAAAATGAATTAAATGTTCATCCAATGACACGAACGCGCTTATTGGATGAACTACATTCCGTAAGTACGAATAGTGATTAGAATAAGCCTTGGGATGCACAAAATGTCGTAAATGTGAAAATAATGAAAACAAACGCACATATTGGATGAACTACATTCCTTAAATACGAAAAGCGATTAGAATAAACCTTCAGATGAACAAAATGACGTAAATGTTCATCCAATGACACAAATGAACTTATTGGATGAACTACATCCTTAAGTACGAAAGGTGATTAGAATAAGCCTTGGGATGCACAAAATGACCTAAATGATAAATTAATGACACAAATGCGCTTACTGGATGAACAACATTCCTCAAGTACGAAAACTGATTAGAATAAGCCTTGGGATGCGCGAAATGACGTAAATGTTCATCCAATGACACAAATACACTTATTGGATGAACTACATTCCTTAAGTACGAAAAGTGATTAGAATAAACCTTGGGATGAACAAAATGACGTAAATGTTCATCCAATGACACAAATGCGCTTATTGGATGAACTACATTCCTTAAGTACGAAAAGTGATTACAATAAGCCTTGGGGTGCACAAAATGATGTAAATGTTCATGCAATGACACAAAATGCACTAATTGGATGAACTACATTCCTTAAGTACGAAAATTGATTAGAATAAGCCTTAGGGTGCACAAAATGACGTAAATGTTCATCCAATGACCCAAATGCACTTATTAAATGAACTATATTCCTTATCAATAAAAAAATGATTAGAATAAGCCTTGGGATACACAAAATGACGTCAATGTTAAATTAATGGCAAAAAACCCGCTTATTAAATGAACTACATTCCTTAAGTATGAAAAGTGATTAGAATAAACCTTGGGATGCAAAAAATGACGTAAATGTTCATCCAATGTCACAAATGCACTTAATGGATGAACTACATTCCTTAAGTATGAAAGTGATTAGAATAAGCGTTGGGATGCACAAAATGACGTAAATGTTCATCCAATGACACAAATACACTTATTGGATGAACTACATCCTTAAGTACGAAATGCGATTACAATAAGCCATGAGATGCACAAAATGACCTAAATCTTAAATTAATGACACAATTGCGCTAACTGGATGAACTACATTCCTTAAGTACGAAAAGTGATTAGAACCAGACTTGGGATGCACAAAATGACATAAATGTTCATCTAATGACACAAATGCACTTATTGGATGAACTACATTCGTTAAGTACGAAAAGTGAATAGAATAAGCCTTGGGATGCACAAAATGACGTAAATGTTCATCCAATGACACAAATGCACTTATTGGATGAACTACATTCCTTAATTACGAAAAGTGATTAGAATAAGCCTTGGGATGCAAAAAATGATGTAAATGTTCATCCAATGACACAAATGCACTTATTGGATGAACTACATCCTTAAGTACAAAAGGTGAGTAGAATAAGCCTTGGGATGCACAAAATGACGTCAATGTTAAATTAATGGCAAAAAACCCGCTTATTAAATGAACTACATTCGTTAAGTATGAAAAGTGATTAGAATAAACCTTGGGATGCAAAAAATGACGTAAATGTTCATCCAATGACACAAATGCACTTAATGGATGAACTACATTCCTTAAGTACGAAAGTGATTAGAATAAGCCTTGGGATGCACAAAATGACGTAAATGTTCATCCAATGACACAAACGCGCTTATTGGATGAACTACATCCTTAAGTACGAAATGCGATTACAATAAGCCATGAAATGCACAAAATCACCTAAATGTTAAATTAATGACACAAATGCGCTTACTACATAAACTACATTCCATAAGTACGAAAAGTGAGTAGAATAAGCCTTGGGATGCACAAAATACATAAATGTTCATCCAATGACACAAATGCACTTATTGGATGAAGTACATTCCTTAAGTACGAAAAGTGATTAGAATAAGCCTTGGGACGCATAAAACGACGTAAATGTTCATCCAATGACACGAACGCGCTTATTGGATGAACTACATTCCGTAAGTACGAATAGTGATTAGAATAAGCCTTGGGATGCACAAAATGTCGTAAATGTTAAAATAATGAAACAAACGCACTTATTGGATGAACTACATTCCTTAAGTACGAAAAGCGATTAGAATAAACCTTGGGATGAACAAAATGACGTAAATGTTCATCCAATGACACAAATGAACTTATTGGATGAACTACATCCTTAACTACGAAAGGTGATTAGAATAAGCCTTGGGATGCACAAAATGACCTAAATGTTAAATTAATGACACAAATGCGCTTACTGGATGAACAACATTCCTCAAGTACGAAAACTGATTAGAATAAGCCTTGGGATGCACAAAATGACGTAAATGTTCATCGAATGACACAAAAAACACTTATTGGATGAACTACATTCCTTAAGTACGAAAAATGATTAGAATAAGCACTGGGGTGCACAAAATGACGTAAATGTTCATCCAATGACCCAAATGCACTTATTGGATGAACTACATTCCTTTAGTACGAAAAGTGTTAGAATAAGCCTTTGGATGCACAAAATGACGTCAATGTTATATTAATGGCAAAAAACCCGCTTATTAAATGAACTACATTCCTTAAGTATGAAAAGTGATTAGAATAAACCTTGGGATGCAAAAAATGACGTAAATGTTCATCCAATTACACAAATGCACTTAATGGATGAACTACATTCCTTAAGTACGAAAGTGATTAGAATAAGCCTTGGGGTGCACAAAATGACGTAAATGTTCATCCAATGACACAAATACACTTATTGGATGAACTACATTCCTTAAATACGAAAAGTGATTAGAATAAGCCTTGGGACGCATAAAACGACGTAAATGTTCATCCAATGACACGAACGCGCTTATTGGATAAACTACATTCCGTAAGTACGAATAGTGATTAGAATAAGCCTTGGGATCCACAAAATGTCGTAAATGTTAAAATAATGACACAAACGCACTTATTGGATGAACTACATTCCTTAAGAACGAAAAGTGATTAGAATAAGCCTTAGGATGCGCACAAAATGCATAAATGTTCATCCAATGACACAAATGCACTTATTGGATGAACTACATTACTTAAGAACGAAAAGTGATTCGAATAAGCCTCGCGATACACAAAATGACTTAAATGTTCATCGAATAACACAAATGCACTTATTGGATGAACTACATTCCATATGACTAAAACGTGATTAGAATAAGCCATGGGATGCATATATTGATGTAAATGTTAAATTAATGACACAATGGCACTTATTGATGAACTACATTCCTTAAGTTCGATAAGTGATTAGAATAAGCCTTGGAATGCACAAAATGACGTAAATTTTAACTTAATGACAGAAACACATTTATTAGATGAACTACATTCCTTATGAACGAAAAGTGATTAGAATAAGCCTAGGGATGCACAAAATGACGTAAATGTTCATCCAATGACACAAACGCACTTATTGGACGATCTATATTACTTAAGAACAAAAAGTGATAAGAATAAGCTTTGGAATGCACAAAATGCCATAAATGTTAAATTAATCATACAAACGCACTTATTGGATGAACTACATTCCTTAAGAACCAAAAGTGATTAGAAGACGCCTTGGAATGCACAAAATGTTAAACTAATGACACAAACGCATTTATTAGATGAACTACATTCCTTATGAACGATAAGTGGTTAGAATAACACTTGGGATGCACAAAATGAGGTAAATGTTAATCCAATGACACAAACGCACTTATTGGGTGAACTACATTACTTCAAAACGAAAAGTATTTAGAATCAGCCTTGAGATGCACAAAATGACGTTAATGTTCATCCAAAGACACAAACACACTTATTGGATAAACTACAATCCTTAAGAATAAAAAGTGATTAGAATAAGGCTTGGAATGCAAAAAATGCATAAATGTTCATCCAATGACACCAACACGCATATTCGATGAACTACATCCCGTTAGAATGAAATGTGATTAGAATAAGCCTTGGGATGCACAAAATGATGTAAATGATATATTAATGACACAAATGTACTAATCGGATGAACTGCATTCCTTTAGAACGAACAGTGATTAGAATGCACAAAATGGCATAAATGTTAAATTAATGTCACAAACGCACTTATTGGAGGAACTACATTCCTTAAGTACGAAAAGTGATTAGAATAAGCCTTGGGATGCACAGAATGACGTAAATTTTAAATTATTGATAGAAATGCATTTATTAGATGAACTATATTCTTATGAACGATAAGTGGTTACAATAAGCCTTGGGATGCCCAAAATGATGTAAATGTTCATCAATTTGCATAAACGCACTTATTGGATGAACTACATTCCTTTAGAACAAAAAGTGATTAGAATAAGCATTGGAATGCATAAAATGACGTAAATGAGCAATTAATGACACAAACGCACTTATTGGATGAACTACATTCCTTAAGTACGAAAAGTGATTAGAATAAGCCTTGGGATACACAAAATTAAGTAAATGTTAAATGTATGACACAAACGCATTTATTAGATGAACTACATTTCTTATGGACGATAAGTGATTACGATAAGCCTTGGGATGCGCAAAACGACGTAAATGTTCATCCATTGACACAAACACACTTATTGGATAAACTACATTCCTTCAGAACGAAAAGTGATTAGAATTAGCCTTGAGATGCACAAAATGACGTAAATGTTCATCCAATGACACAAACGCACTTATTGGATAAACTACATTCCTTCAGAACGAAAAGTGATTAGAATTAGCCTTGAGATGCACAAAATGACGTAAATGTTCATCCAATGACACAAACGCACTTATTGGATGAACTACATTCCATAAGAATGAAAACTGATTAGAATATGCCTTGGGATGCAAAAAATGACGTAAATGTTCATCCAATGACACAAACGCACTTATTGGACGATCTACATTCTTTAAGAACGAAAAGTGAATAGAATAAGCCTTGGGATGCACAAACTGACTTAACTGTTAAATTATTCACACAAACGCACTTATTGGATGAACTACATTCTATAAGTACGAAAAGTGATAAGAATAAGCCTTGGGATGCTCAAAATGACGTAAATTTTGAATTAATGACAGAAACGCATTTATTGGATGAACTACATTCCTTATGAACGAAAAGTGATAAGAATATGCCTTGGGATGCATAAAATGACGTAAATATTATTCCAACGACACAAACGTACTTTTTGGATGAACTACATTTCTTTAGAATGAAAAGTGATTAGAATAAGCCTTGGGATGCACAAAATGACGTAAATTTTAAATTAATGACAAAAACATATTTGTTAGATGAACAACATTCCTTATGAACGATAAGTGATTAGAATAAGCCTTGGGATGCACAAAATTACGTAAATGTTCATCCAATGACAAAATGACATAGTTATTGGATGAACTACATTCCTTCAAAACGAAACGTAATTGGAATAAGCTTTGGAATGCAAAAATGACATAAATGTTCATCCAATGACACAAACGCACTTATTGGATGAACTACATTCCTTATGAACGATAAGTGATTAGAATAAGCCTTGGGATGCACAAAATGACGTAAATTTTAACTTAATGACAGAAAAACATTTGTTAGATTAACTACATTCCTTATGAACGAAAAGTGATTAGAATAAGCCTAGGGATGCACAAAATGATGTAAATGTTCATCCAATGACACAAATGCACTTATTGGACGATCTACATTACTTAAGAACAAGAAGTGATAAGAATAAGCTTTGGAATGCACAAAATGCCATAAATGTTAAATTAATGACACAAACGCACTTATTGGATGAACTACATTCCTTAAGTACGAAAAGTGATTAGAATAAGCTTTGTGATGCACAAAATGACGTAAATGTTAAATTAATGACACAAACGCATTTATTAGATGAACTACATTCCTCATGAACGATAAGTGGTTAGAATAAGCCTTGAAATGCACAATATGACATACATGTTAAATTAATGACACAAACGCAGTTATTGGATGAACTATATTCCATAAGTACGAAAAGTGATTAGAATAAGCCTTAGGCTACACAAAATGACGTAAATGTTAAATTAATGACACAAACGAACTTATTGGATGAACTACATTCCTTATGATCAAAAGCTGATTAGAATAAGCCTAGGGATGCATAAAATGACGTAAATGTTCATCCAATGACATAAACACACTTATTGGATTAACTACATACCTTAAGAACCAAAAGTCATTAGAAGAAGCCTTGGAATGCACAAAATGACGAAATGTTAAATTAATGACACAAACGCACTTATTGGGTGAACTACATTCCTTAATTATGAAAAGTGATTAGAATAAGCCATAGGATACACAAAATGACGTAAATGTTAAATTAATGACACAAACACATTTATTAGATGAACTACATTCCTTATGAACGATAAGTGGTTAGAATAACACTTGGGATGCACAAAATGAGGTAAATGTTAATCCAAAGACACAAAAGCACTTATTGGATGAACTACATTCCTTCAAAACGAAAAGTATTTAGAATAAGCCTTGAGATGCACAAAATGACGTAAATGTTCATCCAAAGACACAAAAAGTGATTAGAATAAGCCTTTAGAATAAAAAGTGATTAGAATAAGGCTTGGGATGACAAAAATGCATAAATGTTCATCCAATGACACCAACACAATTATTCGATGAACTACATTCCTTTAGAATGAAATGTGATTAGAATAAGCCTTGGGATGCAGAAAATGATGTAAATGATATATTAATGAAACAAATGTACTTATCGGATGAACCCCATTCCTTAAGATGAGAAGTGATTAGAATAAGCATTGGGATGCATAAAATGGCGTAAATGTTAAATTGATGTCACAAACGCACTTATTGGAGGAACTACATTCCTTATGAACGATAAGTGATTAGAATAATCCTTAGGATGCACAAAATGACGTATATTTAAAATTATTGACAGAAATGCATTAATTAGATGAACTATATTCCTTATGAACGATAAGTGATTATAATAAGCCTTGGGATGCCCAAAATGATGTAAAAGTTCATCCATTTGCATAAACGCACTTATTGGATGAACTATATTCCTTTGGAACGAAAAGTGATTAAAATAAGCCTTGGAATGCATAAAATGACGTAAATGATCAATAAATGACACAAATGCTCTTATTGGATGAACTACATTTGTAAGACCCTTAATTTTAAATATTAATATTGGAATTAATGTCAAGGGCATTTTGGGAATTTTTGTAAATATCTAAATATGTATATTTTGAGAAAATATATATATATACATATATTTATTTTGAAGTATGAATTATAAATTATTGGATGAAGAATTAAATTAATTTAATTCCAAGTAATTAAATTAATCAGACCATTAAGTAAGGATTAGTGGCTAATTGCAAGACAATTAAAAGCTGGAAATCAGACAAGTGGCAAGTGAGGTGGCACCATGAGAGCCTATATATAGGAGTGAGAAGGATGGTGAAGTCAGAACACCATTCCTTCTTCCTCACTGCCCATATTGCATGTACCAACTCCACCTCCCCTCCCATTCTGTCTGTGTTCTGCCATTCCCGAATTCAAATTGAAGAGAGGGAAATTCCTCCAAACACTATTAACTGAAATTCCAACCATCAAACTAGAAAACCCACAGTAGTAAAGTTAATCCCCACCTCGTTACGAAGCCAAAGAGCCCAGTTTTGCAGCAGCAAACTCAGAGAGCAGTTCGCCGTTTTTGACGCCCAGACTTGAGCAGAAGCAGAGCACGCTACAAGGGTAAGGGCACCTTCCATTTTTAGCTGCATTAGGGCCATGAATGAGTGTTATTTCAGTTCTGTTTTAAGAGAAAGACTGTTTTCGAAATGACATTTGAAATAAAATGTATTTTGTTGATATGCGATTTATCTGAGATGGTGGTTGCTGCTGTTTTTCTAATAAAACAGGCTATTTTACTTATGAGTGAAAGCTGGAAAATGTTGCATGTCATTTTAATGATGAATAAAATGCATGTCTTAAAACTGTTTTGAAAATAGTCTTAAAATGCAAAAATGCATTCTGTTTGGGGTTTGTTGTTCAGTGATGGTTGCATGATATTCTGATGTTTGAAGAAACTGAGTATTTGCATGTTTCTGATGTTTGAAGAAACTGAGTATTTGCGTGTTTCTGATGTTTGAAGAAACTGAGTATTTGCATGTTTCTGATGTTTGAAGAAACTGAGTAGTTGCATGTTTCTGATGTTTGAAGAAACTGAGTACTTGCATGTTTATTCTGATGGGTGAGAAAACTGAAGTGTTACATGATGTGTTGATGGTTTAAAAATCTGGATAATTTTGATTCTGTTTTGTTCTGGGTGATTCTGATGATATGAATGATTCTGATTCGGGATGTCTTGTGTGATTCTGATGATAGTGATGATTCTGATTCTGGTTGTTCTGGGTGATCTTGATGATATTGATGATTCTGATTCTGGTTGTTTGTGATGATTCTGGTGGTGTTGATGATTTAAAGGAAAAAGGGATTTTAAATGAGGAAAGGGTTTTGAAAAAGTGCAGAATCTACTTAATGTTTGGTTGTCATTTTTAAAAGAAATAGTTTGAAAAAAAAATGTTGATGTTTCAGGAAGTATTTCACTGGTTTTTCGAAGGTGTATTCGAATACAACATGTGTGTATTCAAATACAACCTGTCCAGCTTCTGTTTTCCCTAAGTTTTCAAAACCTGTATTCGACTACGAGCCCCTGTAGTCGAATACAGAAGAAGGATTTTTACTTCTGACTAAAACATCTGTATTCGATTACGACTATGTCGTATTCGAATACAGAAGTGAAATTTTAAACACTGTATTCGCATCTGTAGTCGACTACAGGCATGCTGTATTCGACTACAGATTCGAGTTTTTCCTGAAACTCAATTTTTAGCTTCTGTATTCGAATACAAGGAAGCTGTATTCGAATACAGATTTGTGTTTTCCAGAAAAATCAATTTTAATCATTGTCATGTGAGTTTTATAGTATTGAGAAAATTTGAGAAGGATTTAAATGATTTAAATGAGGTCTGTGAAATGGTTTTAAAGTGGAAGGGATGATGTTTTGAAAAACCATTAAGGACATGGGAGAAATGCTGAAATGTTCAAGGTTTGGTCTTCTGTATTCGACTACAGGCATGCTGTATTCGAATACAGAATGTTAAAACTGCAGTTCATGCTTCTGTAATCGAATACAGGGGGTTTGTATTCGAATACAGATTCGAATTTCCAGAATTTCCAAGTTTTAAGAGTGTTTTGTAAACCCTGAGTGTTTGAGGAATGTTGGGATTGTTGTGGGGAATTCAAATGGAAATTTTGGTGATATTTTGAAGTTGTGGTGATGAAGTTTTTGAAACTTTACTGATGTAATGAAAGATGTTGTTTTGTGCACTGAGACTGCCCTTGTATTCGAATACCAGAGGGCTGTATTCCGATACAGGATTTGAATCTGCACTGTTTTTGGCTTCTGTATTCGAATACAGAGGAGCTGTATTCGAATACAGATTCGTAAAATTCCATAAATCCTCAGTTTTAAACTCTGTAATTGAATGTTAAGAGTCTGGGAAAACCTTTCAAAGTGTTAATGATTAATGGACTATTTAATCATGATTGTGATGTTGTTATTTATGACTTTGCTGAAATATTTAAACATGATGAAGAGCATGAATTTTCTGATTTTGCATATTGTTTCTAGAGAAATGAAACACTGCATATGCATGCATTGCATAGTCAAGTGGTACCCGCGATGGGCCACGGAGTAATGCACAACCACGTGCTGATCTGTGAGCGATTGCACGAGTGCTGATCTGTGAGCGATTGCACTAGGTACTAATCTGTGAGCGATTGTACCTTGGTATATAAATGCTGGTCTGTGAGCGACTGCACTGGTACTGAAATGTGAACGTCTGTACCCTGAAATGCGCAACCACGTGCTGATCTGTGAGCGATTGTACGAGTGCTAGTCTGTGAGCGACTGCACTAGGTACTGATTTGTGAGAGATTATACCTTGGTTTATGTCAAACGTGCTGGTCTGTGAGCGACTGCACGATTGCTGGTTTGTGAGCGACTACACTGGTGCTGATCTGTGAGCGATTGCACCCTTGTCATGAGGGCCGTTAAATTGTGCTGGTCTGTGAGTGACTGCACCTTGGTGATTCCAAAAAAATTATGCATGAGCATATATGCATTACATTGAGGGATTTGACCGGTATGTCACAATTGTTTATATGATGAATGTTGGAAATTAATGTGTGTGAGTGCTGTCCAGAATCTGAAATTCTGGATTTCCTTGATCGTTACTCGCGCACTGCTTGGGCTTTTGACCCCTTCGCAAGCAGAGCGACTTATACGGGGTGGCTGGAGCGGACAAGTAGGACTGACAGTGTGGAAGACTTCGTAGAGTGCACTCATGCGAGCATAGAGTTTCCCGTGCCTTCTCGCCTGGTGCTAGAGACGCACGGAGTTTTTGACGACGCTGAGGAGTCTGCTGAGAGGGTTGAGACGGAGGCCACTGTAGGAGTGGTGACTCCCAACCCTGTGATTGGAGGAGAGATACATGAGTCTGATGCGGTAGAGAAGCGTGAAGAGCTGAGATCAGTAGCAACTGAGATTCCGGGTCCATCTAGGATCTCCGATGATTGCTACGAGATTCCGGCACCGCCAAAGCGGCCACGAGTGTGTATTGACTTGACTTCTGAGGAGACCGACCCCTCTCTGCACGAGGAGGAGGAGGAGGAGGTTACGTTGAAGCGAGCTGCAGAGTCAGAAGAGACTTGCGTAGGATGCGGAGGGAATCCATGCTACTGCAGCTTCAGTGCATGATCAGTTAGGCTTATTGTATTAGGTTTTGGATTGAAATTGTAATTTGTCTTATTTTGGAAATACTGTACTATTTTCCGCTGAACCATGTACTCTGATATTTGCTGTTGATGTATTATGACAATGATATTTTGGGATGTATTAATGTTTAAAAACTAATTTCCAAGATAAGTACTTAGTGATAATCCTCATGAAGTATTTGGTTTACATTCATCGATTAATCTATAACGTACTATTTTACGAAGAACTTTATTTTAATTCTTTTGAAATAATTTTGGGAAAAACTCATTTTAATTATTAATTTTAAAAAAAAAATGCACCTGCGCTGTGTTTTAAACTCGGGGTGTTACAATTGTGGTATCAGAGCATTTGGTTAACTTTTGGGTTTGTGCTCTGATTAAAGTGTTTATTTTGAGTCATTAGCTGATCATGCATAAGAAGCAAGTAGTTAAAGTTTCAAGTCTTGTGTGAGTTGTGGTGTGACTGAAGTAATGATGGTTTTGTAGGAAACAATGCCTCCAAGAAGAGACGACACCGCAAGGACAAATGTCAACCGGGAAGATAGGATGGCTGAAGCAATGAACAATATGGTTGTGTCTGTTGTTTCCCAGACGACTGCCAAAACTCGACTCGACTTAGAGAAGAGAAAACGAGAGATTCGCGCTGCTGAGTCTAGTGTTGGAACCAAGTTGGTTCTAAGTACTTAGGATTTTGATGCTTACAAATGTACTCAATGTAAACTTATTTTGTACTTTGAATTATTAAGTCAAATGCCCGCAGAAACTGAAGGAAACAGAAGCAGAGATCAAAGGAAAATGAATTCTGGATTGACCAGAAGATATCCAGGAATGTCAAAAACATGACCAGAAGATATCTTTGATGGCCCAGATCAGAAGGAATAAAAATCAGAATGAAACATGGATCATACCATTGGAAAGCCTGCCAAAAGGAGAGTTGTTCCAGACAAACAGGAATCAAATATCAATTTTATTCCAGAAGTTATTCTGACCAGAAGATGGCCTGGCAGTGAAAAATTACACAGCCGAGACTTGTTCCAGACTTGACCAGAAGGTATGTTTATGAGTCCAGAACAAGAGGATCAATCTAGATTTGGCCCAGACCATAAGATGGCATGATTCAGGGCATGGAACTAAGTCCAGACCAAAAGAAATGAGTTCCAGAATCAATCCAGACCTGGTCCAAAATTAAAGGTAAAATGTCCAGACTAAAATATTTTTTGTTCAAGTTAATTTCAGTTTGTTCCAGACCAAAGTCCAGAATCTGTCCAGATCAGAGTAAAAATTTCCAGATCAATGGTTCAGAAATAATTATTTGGTCTAGTGATGGTCCAGATCAGAAAATCAGACCATGGCCCAGTGGTGGCCGAAATCAATGGGACAAACTGTGCAGTCCAGCAATGGCCGAAATCAGAGGATGACAGAATATCAAATAGGCTGGTCCAGATGTGGAGTATCGCATTGAGATCCAATGGTGCAGATTTGATCATAAGGATTAAAGAAGAAGAATGAAAAATGTTCAAAACAGAATTGGAGAAAAAGGCTCAAAACAGAATCTGAGCAAAAGGCTCAAAACAGAATCTGAGCAAACTACTCCAGAATATTCTCAAAACAGATTAATCTAAATATACTGCAGAAGTAAAGCATCAGTGAAGTTCTAAAGTTCAACAATAAATAGAGACTTAATGCTGAAGAATATAGAATCGAAAATCATAAAAGAGTCATACACTTCCAAAGCAACAAACACCCAAATTTTCATAGAAGTCAATTATGAGTTTTAGCTTTCAAGAAGCAAGTACTCGAGTTATTTTCTTTCCACTGTGGCAAATCTAAGTTGTTGAAGTAGAGTCTACAATCTGAGGGAGTCAGTAGAGGTAGCAGGGTACTTGGCAATTAGATAGGGTTGTATCTAATTTGTTGAAGTAGAGTCTACAAACTGAGGGAATCAGAAAGGGTAGCAAGGTACTTAGCAATTAGATTCATAGTGTTGTGATTTCTTCTACAATCTGGGGTTGTCAGATTGGCTGAAGACAAGGTTGTTTTCCTCAAGAAGTCTAGGATTGTTAGACTATTGAGAAGACTGACTTGGAGGGTCAGTAGCAAGGTTGTAATTCAAGATTGAATTAGTGAAATCCTTCAAGGCGAAGGGACTGGACGTAGCCTTGTTAACGGTGAACCAGTATAAAATCTGTGAGTTTTTATTTTATTTTTATCCGCTGCTAACTCTGTTTTAATTATACATCAAGTTTTGTTTTGAAAGTATTAAAACAGGAAAAATATTTAAGTTAAGTCAAACACAATTCAACCCCCCCTTCTCGTGTTTGCACCTTCATCTAGAGGGCTTGAGGACTTTCGCCGTCATAACCCTCCAAAGTTCACAGGTGATGAGGGTCCAGAAAGGGCGGACCAGTGGATCCAAGAGATGGAAAAGATATTCGAGATGATTAACTGCGGGGCAGTAGTGAAAGTCAACTATGCCACGTACGTGCTGGTAGGGGACGCAGAGTACTGGTGGAGAAGTACGAGATCACTGATGGCGTCGGCTCAAGAGGAAGTGACCTGGGAGTCATTCAAAAAGAAGTTTCTAGACAAGTACTTCCCAATGAGTACGAGGACCAAGTTGGGGGATGACTTTCTGATATTGTACCAAGGGAGTATGACAGTGGGAGAATACGCCGCTAAATTTGAGTCGCTATCCAGACACTTCAGATTCTTCCGAGAAGAAGTTGATGAACAGTTCATGTGTCATCGCTTCAAGAATGGATTGAAGTATGAGATCCAAGATTCGGTCCTACCCTTGGGAATACAACGTTTCCAAGTGCTAGTGGAAAAGTGTAGAGAGGTGGAAGAAATGAAGAATAAGAGGGCCAACAGAGGTGGTCACTTTAACTCAGGAGGGCCTAGTCGGATGAATAACCAAAACAATAAAGGGAAACAAGTTGCCAAGCCGTATAACCGGCCACAGAAAAACAGGAGGGGCCAGAATCGGCCGGGGAATCAGACTTTTGGACGGCAATTGGGACAAGGAGTCCGGTGTTATCGATGTGGGAAAGAAGGGCACATGGCTACTGCTTGTACCACAAGGGATCTTCTGTGTTTCAATTGCCAGAAGCCAGGACACGTGGCGAGGGATTGCCGGGTTCCGAAGGTGGAGCCAACCGTGAACGCGACTAGGGCTACCCGTCCTACTGCTAGAGGCCGCGTCTATCACATGGGTGCTGAAGCTGGAGGTCAAGCCCAAAATTTAATCCAGCAAGATTGTGAGATTGCAGGTAACACCCTAACTGCACTTTTTGATTCAGGGGCAACCCACTCTTTCATTGCTATGGATTGTGTGCATCGTTTGAAGTTGTCTGTATCTGCTTTGCCTTTTGATTTGGTTGTTACTACGCCTGCTAAGACTTTAACTGTAGACTCTGCATGTTTACACTGTACGGTAACAATTCAGAAGAAGGATGGAAGTTCGCGTCTATGTGTGGATTATCGACAGCTTAACAAGGTGACTATCAAGAATCGTTATCCTCTACCACGCATCGATGATTTGATGGATCAATTGAAGGGCGCAGCAGTGTTTTCAAAGATTGATTTGAAATCGGGATACCATCAGATTCGAGTAAGAGAAGGAGATATTCAAAAGACTGTTTTCAGAACTCGTTACGGACATTATGAATATCTCGTTATGCCTTTTGGAGTTACGAATGCACCAGCAATTTTCATGGATTACATGAATAGGATCTTCAGCTCGTTTCTGGATAAGTTTGTGGTGGTATTCATCGACGATATTTTGATTTATTCAGAGGATGAAGAAGAACACGAAGAGCATCTACGCCAAGTTCTTGAAGTCTTACGCGAAAAGCAATTGTATGCCAATTTATCGAAGTGCGAGTTTTGGCTAAAGGAAGTGAATTTCTTGGGACATGTGATAACAAAAGAAGGAATCGCTGTCGATCCGGCAAAGATTGAGACAATTCTTGCCTGGAAACAGCCCGAGACTGTCATGGACATAAGAAGTTTTGTCAGACTGGCAGGATACTACAGGAGATTTATTGAAGGATTTGCTAAGATTGTAGCTCCTTTGACACAACTCACCAGGAAGAATCAGCCGTTTGCATGGACGGAGAAGTGTGAGGAAAGTTTTCAGCTGTTGAAGGAAAAGTTGACAACCTCACCAGTGTTAGTTCTGCCACAGCCAGAGGAACCATATGAAGTTTACTGTGATGCATCTCACCAAGGTCTGGGATGTGTTTTGATGCAGCACAAGAAAGCTGTAGCTTATGCCTCAAGGCAGTTGAAGACGCACGAACGGAACTACCCTACCCATGATTTAGAGCTTGCTGCTGTAGTGTTTGCGTTCAAAGTCTGGAGACACTACTTATATGGATGCACATTCACGGTGTTTAGTGATCATAAAAGCTTGAAGTATCTGTTCGACTAGAAGGAATTGAACATGCGTCAAAGAAGATGGATGGAGACTCTCAAGGATTTTGACTTCTCATTGCAGTACCACCCTGGAAAGGCCAATGTGGTGGCTGATGCATTAAGTCAGAAGAGTGTGTCAGTATCTTCAATGATAATGGCCAGACAACAAGAGTTGTGGGAAGCATTTAGAGAGCTACACTTGGACGTGAAGTTTGCACCAGGATTGTTAAAGTGTGGGATGATAACAATTTCGAGTGGATTACTTGAGGAGATTGCAAACCTGCAAGATGACGCATTGATCCAAGAAAAGAGGAATTTGATAGCGCAAGGGCAGACAACTGAGTTCAGCGTCGGAATAGATAATATTCTGAGGTGTAATGGAAGGATTTATGTACCGGAAGTTGCAGAGATGAGAAGAATGATTTTGGAAGAAGCTCATAAGAGTAAGTTGAGTATTCATCCTAGAACAACCAAGATGTACCAGGACTTAAGGCAGAATTTCTGGTGGCCAGGAATGAAAAGGGATGTGGTAGAATATGTATCAGCTTGTTTGACTTGTCAGAAAGCGAAAGTGGAACATCAATGACCTGCTGGAATGCTGCAACCTTTGGACATACCGGAATGGAAGTGGGGACAGCATTTCCATGGATTTCATAACAGGACTGCCCAAGACAAGGAAAAAGAATGATTCAATTTGGGTAATAGTGGACCGTTTGACAAAGTACACACATTTCTTACCGGTGAGGACCACTTATAAGGTAGATAAGCTGACGGAAATCTACATCGCTGAGATTGTGAGGTTACACGGCGTTCCATCAAGTATAGTATCGGACCGTGACCCAAAGTTCACATCTCATTTCTGGGGAGCACTGCATGAAGCTTTGGGCACAAAACTGAAATTGAGTTCAGCTTACAACCACAAACAGACGGACAAACAGAGAGGATGAATCAGTCCTTGGAGGATCTCTTAAGAGCATGCGTGTTGGATGACAGAGGGAGTTGGGATGACGTTCTGCCATTGATTGAGTTCACCTACAACAATAGCTTCCACGCTAGCATTGGGATGGCGCCCTATGAAGCATTATACGGACGCAAGTGTCAAACGCCCTTATGCTGGTATAAGGACGGAGAAAGTATGATTGTCGGACCAGAGATGGTGGAACAGACCACAGAGAAGATCAAGAAAATACAAGAGAAGATGAAGGTTTTGCAAGATCGTCAGAAGAGTTATGTGGACAAGCGTCGCAGACCTCTGGAATTCGAGCAGGGTGATCATGTATTTTTTAGGGTTACGCCTACAACTGGTGTTGGAAGAGCTATTAAGTCAACGAAGTTGACTCCTAAATTTATTGGGCCATACCAGATTACTGCTCGTATTGGACCTTTGGCGTATCAGATTGCTTTACCTCCAATACTGTCCAACATTCATGACGTATTTCATGTGTCGCAGCTAAGAAAGTACATTGCAGACCCGACACATGTAATCGAGCCTGATACAATTCAGCTAAGGGACAACCTGTCGTTTGAAGTATTTCCGGTGAGGATCGAAGACAGGAAGATTAAGCAGTTGAGAAACATGGAAGTCCCACTAGTCAAGGTGATTTGGAATCCGAGTACTGGAGACGCAACCTGGGAATTGGAAAGTAAAATGAAGGAACAATACCCTCAATTATTTACGGACATGTAGTTTCGAGGACGAAACTAATTTAAGGAGGATAGTATTGTAAGACCCTTAATTTTAAATATTAATATTGGAATTAATGTCAAAGACATTTTGGGAATTTTTGTAAATATTTAAATATGTATATTTTGAGAAAATATATATATACACAATATTTATTTTGAAGTATGAATTAAAATTATTGGATGAAGAATTAAATTAATTTAATTCCAAGTAATTAAATTAATCAGACCATTAAGTAAGGATTAGTGGCTAATTGCAAGACAATTAAAAGCTGAAAATCAGACAAGTGGTAAGTGAGGTGGCACCATGAGAGCCTATATATAGGAGTGAGAAGGATGGTGAAGTCAGAACACCATTCCTTCCTCCTCACTGCCCATATTGTATGTACCAACTCCATCTCCCCTCCCATTCTGTCTGTGTTCTGTCATTCCCGAATTCAAATTGAAGAGAGGGAAATTCCTCCAAACACTATTAACTGAAATTCCAACCATCAAACCAGAAAACCCACAGTAGTAAAGTTAATCCCCACCTTGTTACGAAGCCAAAGAGCCCAGTTTTGCAGTAGCAAACTCAGGGAGCAGTTCGCCGTTTTTTACGCCCAGTCTTGAGCAGAAGCAGAGCACGCTACAAGGGTAAGGGCACCTTCCATTTTTAGCTGCATTAGGGCCATGAATGCGTGTTATTTCAGTTCTGTTTTAAGAGAAAGACTATTTTCGAAAATGACATTTGAAATAAAATGCATTTTGTTGATATGTGATTTATCTGAGACGGTGGTTGCTGCTGTTTTTCTAATAAAACAGGCTATTTTACTTATGAGTGAAAGCTGGAAAATGTTGCATGTCATTTTAATGATGAATAAAATGCATGTCTTAAAACTGTTTTGAAAATAGTCTTAAAATGCAAAAATGCATTATGTTTGGGGTTTGTTGTTCAGTAATGCTTGCATGATATTCTGATGTTTGAAGAAACTGAGTATTTGCATGTTTCTGATGTTTGAAGAAACTAAGTATTTGCGTGTTTCTGATGTTTGAAGAAACTGAGTATTTGCATGTTTCTGATGTTTGAAGAAACTGAGTAGTTGCATGTTTCTGATGTTTGAAGAAACTGAGTACTTGCATGTTTATTCTGATGGGTGAGAAAACTGAAGTGTTACATGATGTGTTGATGGTTTAAAAAGCTGGATAATTCTGATTTTGTTTTGTTCTGGGTGATTCTGATGATATGAATGATTCTGATTCAAGATGTCTTGTGTGATTCTGATGATAGTGATGATTCTGATTCTGGTTGTTCTGGGTGATCTTGATGATATTGATGATTCTGATTCTGGTTGTTTGTGATGATTCTGGTGGTGTTGATGATTTAAAGGAAAAAGGGATTTTAAATGAGGAAAGGGTTTTGAAAAAGTGCAGAATCTGCTTAATGTTTGGTTGTCATTTTTAAAAGAAATAGTTTGAAAAAAAAATGTTGATGTTTCAGGAAGTATTTCACTGGTTTTTCGAAGGTGTATTCGAATACAACATGTGTGTATTCAAATACAACCTGTCCAGCTTCTGTTTTCCCTAAGTTTTCAAAACCTGTATTCGACTATGAGCCCCTGTAGTCGAATACAGAAGAAGGATTTTTACTTCTGACTAAAACATCTGTATTCGATTACGACTATGTCGTATTCGAATATAGAAGTGAAATTTTAAACACTGTATTTGCATCTGTAGTCGACTACAGGCATGCTGTATTCGACTACAGATTCGAGTTTTTCCTGAAACTCAATTTTTAGCTTCTGTATTCGAATACAAGGAAGCTGTATTCGAATACAGATTTGTGTTTTCCAGAAAAATCAATTTTAATCATTGTCATGTGTGTTTTAAAGTATTGAGAAACTTTGAGAAGGATTTAAATGATTTAAAGTGGAAGGGATGATGTTTTGAAAAACCTTTAAGGACATGGGAGAAATGCTGAAATTTTCAAGGTTTGGTCTTCTGTATTCGACTACAGGCATGCTGTATTCGAATACAGAATGTTAAAACTGCAGTTCATGCTTCTGTATTCGAATACAGGGGGTCTGTATTCGAAGACAGATTCTAATTTCCAGAATTTCTAAGTTTTAAGAGTGTTTTGTAAACCCTGAGTGTTTGGGGAATGTTGGGATTGTTGTGGGGAATTCAAATGGAACTTTTGGTGATATTTTGAAGTTTTGGTGATGAAGTTTTTGAAACTTTACTGATGTAATGAAAGATGTTGTTTTGTGCACTGAGACTGCCCCTGTATTCGAATACAGGATGTGAATCTGCACTGTTTTTGGCTTCTGTATTCGAATACAGAGGAGCTGTATTCGAATACAGAGGAGCTGTATTCGAATACAGATTCGTAAAATTCCATAAATCCTCAGTTTTAAACTCTGTAATTGAAAGTTAAGAGTATGGGAATACCTTTCAAAGTGTTAATGATTAATGGACTGTTTAATCATGATTGTGATCTTGTTATTTATGACTGTGCTGAAATATTTAAACATGATGAAGAGCATGAATTTTCTGATTTTGCATATTGTTTCTAGAGAAATGAAACACTGCATATGCATGCATTGCATAGTCAAGTGGTACCCGCGATGGACCACGGAGTAATGCGCAACCACGTGCTGATCTGTGAGCGATTGCACGAGTGCTGATCTGTTAGCGATTGCACTAGGTACTGATCTGTGAGCGATTGTACCTTGGTATATAAGTGCTGGTCTGTGAGCGACTGCACTGGTACTGGACTGTGAGCGTCTGTACCATGAAATGCGCAACCACGTGCTAATTTGTGAGCGATTGCACGAGTGCTGGTTTGTGAGCGACTACACTAGGTACTGATCAGTGAGCGATTGTACCTTGGTTTATGTCAAACGTGCTGGTCTGTGAGCGACTGCATGAGTGCTGGTCTGTGAGCGACTGCACTGGTTCTGATCTGTGAGCGATTGCACCCTGGTCATGAGGGCCGTTAAATTGTTCTGGTCTGTGAGTGACTGCACCTTGGTGATTCCAAGAAAATTATGCATGAGCATATATGCATTACATTGAGGGATTTGACCGGTATGTCACGATTGTTTATATGATGAATGTTGGAAATTAATATGTGTGAGTGCTGTCTAGAATCTGAAATTCTCAATTAACGATTGTGTTTTGTTGACGTGCTGTTTGTACATACTGCATACTTCATAATCATTGACTGCTGTTTTGAAAAGGCATGTAAGTCATAAATTTTCAAATGAGCATTATTATTTTCCTCATCATCATACGTTATACCATGATTAAAATCATTGTTGTGTAATATATGCTATGTGAATATATGTTATTTTCGGTTGGTGACCCCTTGCTATTATATTGTGGACTATGGGCTTTGCCCTCAGATGCCTCCCAAACCCACGCCGCCCGTGGGTACCCGAACGACGGAAACGTCGTTGAATTTCCTTGATCGTTACTCGCGCACTGCTTGGGCTTTTGACCCCTTCTCAAGCAGAGCGACTTATACGGGGTGGCTGGAGCGGACAAGTAGGACTAACAGTGTGGAAGACTTCGTAGAGCGCACTCATGCGAGCATAGAGTTTCCCGTGCCTTCTCGCTGGTGCTAGAGGCGCACAGAGTTTTTGACGACGCTGAGGAATCTGCTGAGAGGGTTGAGACGGAGGCCATTGTAGGAGTGGTGACTCCCAAACCTGTGATTGGAGGAGAGATACATGAGTCTGATGCGGTAGAGAAGCGTGAAGAGCTGAGACCAGTAGCGACTGAGATTCCAGGTCCATCTTGGATCTCCGATGATTGCTACGAGATTCCGGCACCGCCAAAGCGGCCACGAGTGTGTATTGACATGACTTCTGAAGAGACCGACCCCTCTCTGCACGAGGAGGAGGAGGAGGTTACGTCGAAGCGAGCTGTAGAGTCAGAAGAGACTTGCGTGGGATGCGGAGGGAATCCGTGCTACTGCAGCTTTAGCGCATGATCAGTTAGGCTTATTGTATTAGGCTTAGTGTTACAACATTCCTTAAGTACGAAAAGTGATTACAATAAGCCTTGGGATACACAAAATGACGTAAATGTTAAATGAATGACCCAAACGCATTTATTAGATGAACTACATTTCTAATGGACGATAAGTGATTACAATAAGCATTGGGATGCACAAAACGACGTAACTGTTCATCCATTGACACAAACACACTTATTGGATGAACTACATTCCTTCATAACGAAAAGTGATTAGAAAAAGCCTTGAGATGCACAAAATGACGTAAATGTTCATCCAATGACACAAACGCACTTATTGGATGAACTACATTCCATAAGAATGAAAAGTGATTAGAATATGCCTTGGGATGCAAAAAATGACGTAAATGTTCATCAAATGACATAAACGCACTTATTGGACGACCTACATTCTTTAAGAATGAAAGTGATTAGAATAAGCCTTGGGATGCACAAAATGACGTAAATTTTAAATTAATGACACCAACGCATTTATTAGATGAACTACATTCCTTAAGAACGAAAAGTGATTAGAATAAGCTTTGGGATGCACAAAATGACTTAATGGTTCATCCAATTACACAAACGCGCTGATTGGATTAACTACATTCTTTAAGTACGAAAAGTGATTAGAATAAGCCTTGGGATGCACAAGATGACGTAAATTTTAAATTAATGACAGAAACACATTTATTAGATGAACTACATTCCTTATGAAAGAAAAGTGATAAGAATAAGCCTTGGGATGCACAAAATGATGTAAATATTCATCCAACGACACAAACGCACTTATTGGATGAACTATATTCCTTAAGAACGAAAAGTGATTAGAATAAGCCTTGGGATGCACCAAATGATGTAAATGTTAAATTAATGACACAAACACGCTTATTGGATGAACTACATTCCTTAAGTACGAAAAGTGATTAGAATAAGCCTTGGGATACACAAAATGATGTAAATGTTAAATGAATGACACAAACGCATTTATAAGATGAACTACATTTCTTATGGACGATAAGTGATTACAATAAGCCTTGGAATGCACAAAACAACGTAAATGTTCATCCATTGAAACAAACACACTTATTGGATGATCTACATTCCTTTAGAACGAAAAGTGATTAGAATAAGCCTTGACATGCACAAAATGACGTAAATGTTCATCCAATGACACAAACGCACTTATTGGATGAACTACATTCCTAAAGAATGAAAAGTGATTAGAATATGCCTTGGGATGCAAAAAATGACGTAAATGTTCATCCAATGACATAAACGCACTTATTGGACGATCTACATTCTTTAAGAATGAAAAGTGATTAGAATAAGCCTTGGGATGCACAAAATGACGTAACTTTTAAATTAATCACACAAACGGACGTATTGGATGAACTACATTCCTTAAGTACGAAAAGTGATTAGAATAAGCCTTGGGATGCACAAAATGATGTAACTGTTAAATTAATCACACAAACGGACGTATTGGATGAACTACATTCCTTAAGTACGAAAAGTGAAAAGAATAAGCCTTGGGATGCTTAAAATGACGTAAATTTTAAATTAATGACAGAAACGCATTTATTGGATGAACAACATTCCTTATGAATGAACAAAATGACGTAAATATTCATCCAACGACACAAACGTACTTATTGGATGAACTACATTTCTTAAGAACAAAAAGTGATTAGAATAAGCCTTGGGATGCACAAAATGACGTAAATTTTAAATTAATTACAAAAACGCATTTAATAGATGAACCACATTCCTTATGAATGATAAGTGATTAGAATAAGCCTTGGGATGCACAAAATGACGTAAATGTTCATCCAATGACAAAATGACGTAGTTATTGGATGAACTACATTCCTTCAGAACGAAAAGTAATTGGAATATGCCTTGAGGTGCAAAAATGACATAAATGTTCATCCAATGACATAGACGCACTTATTGGATGAACTTCATTCCTTAAGAATGAAAAGTGATTAGAATAAGGCCAGGGATGCGAAAATGACTTAAATGTTCATCCAATGACACCAACGCACTTATTGGATGAACTACATTCCTTTGAATGAAAATAAATTCGAATAAGCCATGGGATGCACAAAATGACGTAAATGTTCATCCAATGACACCAACGCACTTTATGGAGGAACTACATTCCTTTGAACAAAAAGTAATTAGAATAAGCCTTGGGCTACACAAAATGACGTAAATGTTAAATTAATGACACAAACGCATTTATTAGATGAACTACATTCCTTAAGTACGAAAAGTGATTAGAATAAGCTTTGGGATGCACAAAATGACTTAATGGTTCATCAAATTACACAAACGCACTGATTGGAGGAACTACATTCTTTAAGTAAGAAAAGTGATTAGAATAAGCCTTGCGATGCACAAAATGACGTAAATTTTAAATTAATGACAAAAACGCATTTATTAGATGAACTACATTCCTTATGAACGAAAAGTGATAAGAATAAGTCCTGGGATGCACAAAATGATGTAAATATTCATCCAACGTCACAAACGCACTTATTGGATGAACTACATTCCTTAAGTACGAAAAGTGATTAGAATAAGCCTTGGGATACACAAAATGACGTAAATGTTAAATGAATGACACAAACGCATTTATTAGATGAACTACATTTCTTATGGACGATAAGTGATTACAATAAGCATTGGGATGCAAAAAACGACGTAACTGTTCATCCATTGACACAAACACACTTATTGGATGAACTACATTCCTTCAGAACGAAAAGTGATTAGAATAAGCCTTGAGATGCACAAAATGACGTAAATGTTCATCCAATGACACAAACGCACTTATTGGATAAACTACATTCCATAAGAATGAAAAGTGATTAGAATATGCCTTGGGATGCAAAAGAAATGACGTAAATGTTCATCCAATGACATAAACGCACTTATTGGATGAACTACATTCCTTAAAAACAAAAAGTGATTAGAATAAGCCTTGGGCTATACAAAATGATGTAAATGTTAAGTAAATGACACAAACGAACTTGTGGGATGAACTTCATTCTTTATGAACAAAAAGTGATTAGAATAAGCCTTGGGATGCACAGAATGACGTAAATGTTCATCCAATGACACAAACACACTTATTGGATGAATTACATTCTTTCAAAACGAAAAGTGATTAGAATAAGCCTTGAGATGCACAAAATGACGTAAATGTTCATCCAATGACCCAAACGCACTTATTGGATGAACTACATTCCTTAAGAACAAAAAGTGATTAGAATAAGCCTTGCAATGCACAAAATGACGTAAATGTTAAATTAATGACACAAACGCGCTTATTGGATGAACTACATTCCTTAAGTACGAAAAGTGATTAGAATAAGCCTTGGGATACACAAAATGACGTAAATGTTAAATGAATGACACAAACACATTTATTAGATGAACTACATTTCTTATGGACGATAAGTGATTACAATAAGCCTTGGGATGCACAAAACGACGTAAATGTTCATCCATTGACACAAATACACTTATTGGATGAACTACATTCCTTCAGAACGAAAAGTGATTAGAATAAGCTTTGGGATGTACAAAATGACTTAGTCGTTCATCCAACCCCAAACTTAATCTATTGCTTGTCCCCAAGCAACAATTAATTTCAGATTTGATACAGTTAAAAGCAAACATAAATTCAATTTCTCAAATGAAATCAAACTCAATTCTCAAAGTTCCAGCTACTACAAAACATTCATCATGCTGCATGGTTGCTTAAAAAAAACACAATTTGTACACTTTAGCATTCATTTATCAAGTTCAACACTGTCTTCACACAATCTCACCAAAATTTCTCTCAAGTGTTTAGCAAGGGTTGTGAATTTATCACTCAAATCCTAGAACATGCATCACGCTACCATATGCTTGAAAAAATTCTAGTTAGCAATCACAATGCAACAAACACATACACTTTTGGATGACTTTCAGGTTGAATGGGGCTTAGGTAAGGGTAGGACATTTTGGGATAGTAGGCTTTACTACTTGGAGTTAGGCATACATTTTCAAATTATTCTCCCTCTTTTATTCTATTTTATTTTATTTTTTTCACATTTTATGGTGGAAATTCTCAACCATTGACAAAAGAGCTAAGAAGATGTTATTTATCAATGTACTCAAACTAATTTTTTTTTTCTGTTTTGAATTTTTTTTTTCTTCTTTTTTTCATGAGAACCAGCCCAAACTTAAAAGGTTGTTATCCCAGGAGCAACCTCAAACTTAGAACTTTACCAACACGAGAAATTTGTTTTTCTACCTAACTCCAAGTAAGATGATTTAATTAAAGTCAGGTCTTTGGCTTGTAATGTGGCTAGTAACCAAAAGAAAAGGGCAAGGCTCAAAGGGGCTAGCAAAGGATAAAATTTGCATAAGATAGTTAGAAAGGCTCAAACGACCAAAGAAAATTGCCTCCGTGTATGCATAAATCACAAGTGATCCAAGTCAGAATTAGTGCAAGTTCTGAAGGGTTAACACATGTCTAGATAATCACACAATAAGAAATTGAAGTGTTTAGGCTCAAAAGCTCACAGCTAGGATAAACAAGAGAGAGTGTGAACTTTCAAAACTGTGCCAAGTGTGTTACTGAAATTTTTTTTTTGTTTTTTTTTTTTGAGAAAATGATGGCATGTTAACGCTCTACAACCACTTAGTAATCAACAATGTATGCATTAGTGAAACTCATCGAATTGATCAATGATATGAGCAAAAAAATAAAGTTTAAATTTCAAAATCTAAAACAGATTGCTTAAGACCAGCTTCAAGTTGTTAACAATTCTTCATCACAGTGCACGTTTACACACAATTAAAAAGAAACAAATTCAAATAACAAAAATAAGATTGCAAAAATAAAAGTTACCTCTACTTATGGGTTGCCTCCCACAAAGCGCTTTTTTTAAAGTCATTAGCTTGACGCCAACTTTTGTCAAGGTGGCATATAGGACAGAAAGAACACATCATCCTTCTTCTTCTTTTTGTTTGGTAGAAATTCCATGAATTTGAGAAATAAATGATGTTGCTTCCATGTCCTTTTCAATTTGACATTGATGAACAAGGCATAGATTGAATCTCGAACTTGATCAATCTCTTCTTTTTTCTTTTCCTTGTTCATATTTTCCTCTTGCTTATCTTCTTCTACCACAACAATGAAGTCATCTTCAATCTTCAACTTCTCCTCCATCTTCTCAAACTCAACCACTTGCTCAAATAACCTCTCACATTGACTTTCAAATCTTTCAATTGAAACCATGTTATTCTTCATGAATTCAATTAAAACATCCTTAATGTGAAAGTCTTTGTCATCTAATTCTTTGGACAGAATTTTACGAGGTAGAGTTTGTTCCCAATTGATCTTTTTAATATAATACTCGTCGTCTTCTGCTTCTATAACCAATAAATCTTCATATTCTAGTTGTGCGACATAGTCATCAAAACAAGTTCCATTCCTATGTCCTTCTCCACAAAAGTCACACCTAATAGGGCGCGTTTGAGGGTGATATTTTACAAATGTATCTCTCAAGATTTGTCCCTCAATTATGCGTAATATGGCAGATATAAGACAAGTATCACACTCTTCATATAATTGTAGTAGAATATCATCATTACAATCTTCCATACTCTACAGAGATTAGTTATCTCAAACAAAGAAAAGACAAACCACTAACACACGACATTAGCAAGCTTAAAAAATAAAAATAGAAAATAAAAGAAAAACAATTTTTTTTTCAAAATTAAAAATAAAAGAAAACAAAAATTTTATTGAAAAGCAAAAAATTCCAATTAAGTAAATAAATTATAACTCAATAGTGATATGGCAATCCCCGTCAACGGCGCCAAAAACTTGATAGCGTTTCAGCAAGTGTACTGAATCGTTGCAAGTAATAATTAAAACGGTAGTACCGAGTGTCGAACTCAAGGATTGCGTTTTACTATCGAATTATATTTAATTACTGAAATTGAACAAAAAGTTTATGGATTGAGTAGAATAATATTTGAAATATCAACAGTAATAAAATTGAACTTTTATAATGAAAAAAATGTCAGGGATGAGTTTCACAACGAGTCCAACCTTGATCTCTAATTTGATCCTAGTTACTGAATTCCTTTATTAAATTATTACCGAATTTTCTTTAGTATTCTTGTCCTAATGTCTTAGTGACAGAATCTTTAATCCCAAAATAACCCCTAATTCCTTAGTGGATTTAAAATTAGGATTAAGCTTTACAGTACAAAAATTCTCTTTTTAAACTGTTGCCTCGGCAACTAATTCAATTGGTTTCATGACCTGCATCTATCCCTAGACTACAATCTCCTGAATTTCGCATCTCAAACATTCGTAAAGTCCACTTCCGTTTCAAAATACGAATCGTAAAACATTTTAAAGTTGATCAGACAATAAAAAGCATTAAGCACAGAGATGAGAAAAATAATTCAATAAACTTATTCATATAACAAAGAATCAAATCAGACAATTAAGGGATTCATCTTGTTTCACTCATCCCTAACAAATAGGGTTTAGTTACTCATTGCATAGATTAAAGAGATAGAGATTAAAGAAGAATTACAAGAAAGATTCATGAATGATTCTTGATAAAACTCCTTCAATGGTGTAGAACAGCCGTCTCTGAGCTTCTCTGCTAGGGCACAAGTCTCTAAGCTTCCCAATTGACAAAAAGATCCTTAAAAAAATCAGAAAAACTCGATTTTATGCAATCTGCAGCGCGTCACGCGCCCCAGGCGCTTGCCTTGCGCTTCAAGCGCATTTAAACAGAATCAGCAGCGCAGAAATGCGCTTCAGGCGCACAACATCTTCAGTCTGACATATACTGAATATTTCTACTATTTTGAGTCCGAATTTGGCTCCGGTGTCTTCATCAAAGTTGTAGCTATGGATGTTAGCTTTCATTTGCACTTAGTTTGACTCCAATTGGACATCTACAACTCCATATATCACTGAAATACTCCACATAGGTCATGTTGATTTCTCACCAGAATTCAGCACTGCACTAAAAACAAAGAAACGACGCAAAACTCCGAAAAATCTCTACTTAATAAACGAAATAAGAACATAAGCATTTTATTAAACCCAAGAACTAGAATCAACAAAATATATCAAATAAATCATTAAATTAACTAATGCTTGAAGATAAATAAAACTAAAAACAATGAAAAATATGCATTTGATGAAGAGTCATCAACTACATTCCTTCAGAACGAAAAGTGATTAGAATAAACTTTGGGATGCACAAAATGACTTAATCGTTCATCCAATGACACAAACGCACTGATTGTATGAACTACATTCTTTAAGTACGAAAAGTGATTAGAATAAGCCTTGGGATGCACAAAATGACGTAAATTTTAAATTAATGACAGAAAGGCATTTATTAGATGAACTACATTCATTATGAACGAAAAGTGATAAGAATAGGCCTTGGGATGCACAAAATGATGTAAATATTCATCCAACGACACAAACGCACTTATTGGATGAACTACATTCCTTAAGAACGAAAAGTGATTAGAATAAGCCTTGGAATGCACAAAATGCCATAAATGTTAAATTAATGACACGAACGCACTTATTGGATGAACTACATTCCTTAAGTACGAAAAGTGATTAGAATAAGCCTTGTGATGCACAAAATGACGTAAATGTTAAATTAATGACACAAATGCATTTATTAGATGAACTACATTCCTTATGAAAGATAAGTGATTAGAAAAAGACTTTAGATGCACAACATGACGTAAATGTTAAATTAATGACACAAACGCACTTATTGGATGAACTACATTCCTTATGAACAAATAGTGATTAGAATAAGCCTTGGGATGCACAAAATGAATTAAATGTTAATCCAATGCCATAAACGCATTTATTGGATTAACTACATTCCTTAAGAACCAAAAGTGATTAGAAGAAGCCTTGGAATGCACAAAATTATGAAATGTTAAATTAATAACACAAACGTACTTATTGGATGAACTACATTCCTTAAGTACGAAAAGTTATTAGAATAAGCCTTGGGATGCACAAAATGACGTAAATGTTAAATTAATGACACAAACGCTTATTAGATGAATTACATTCCTTATGAACGATAAGTGGTTAGAATAACTCTTGGTATGCACAAAATGAGGTAAATGGTAATCCAATGACACAAACGCACTTATTGGATGAACTACATTACTTCAGAACGAAAAGTGATTAGAACAAACCTTGAGATGCACAAAAAGACGTAAATGTTCATCCAATGACATAAACGCACAAATTTGATGAACTACATTCCTTAAGAACGAAAAGTGATTAGATAAAGCCTTGAGATGTACAAAATGACGTAAATATTCATCTAATG
>JBBPBO010000002.1:21784572-21803560 GCA_037974295.1 Cicer cuneatum | reverse complement strand
AGAATAAGCCTTGGGATGCACAAAATGACGTAAATTTTAAATTAATGACAGAAAGGCATTTATTAGATGAACTACATTCATTATGAACGAAAAGTGATAAGAATAGGCCTTGGGATGCACAAAATGATGTAAATATTCATCCAACGACACAAACGCACTTATTGGATGAACTACATTCCTTAAGAACGAAAAGTGATTAGAATAAGCCTTGGAATGCACAAAATGCCATAAATGTTAAATTAATGACACGAACGCACTTATTGGATGAACTACATTCCTTAAGTACGAAAAGTGATTAGAATAAGCCTTGTGATGCACAAAATGACGTAAATGTTAAATTAATGACACAAATGCATTTATTAGATGAACTACATTCCTTATGAACGATAAGTGATTAGAAAAAGACTTTAGATGCACAACATGACGTAAATGTTAAATTAATGACACAAACGCACTTATTGGATGAACTACATTCCTTATGAACAAATAGTGATTAGAATAAGCCTTGGGATGCACAAAATGAATTAAATGTTAATCCAATGCCATAAACGCATTTATTGGATTAACTACATTCCTTAAGAACCAAAAGTGATTAGAAGAAGCCTTGGAATGCACAAAATTATGAAATGTTAAATTAATAACACAAACGTACTTATTGGATGAACTACATTCCTTAAGTACGAAAAGTTATTAGAATAAGCCTTGGGATGCACAAAATGACGTAAATGTTAAATTAATGACACAAACGCTTATTAGATGAATTACATTCCTTATGAACGATAAGTGGTTAGAATAACTCTTGGTATGCACAAAATGAGGTAAATGGTAATCCAATGACACAAACGCACTTATTGGATGAACTACATTACTTCAGAACGAAAAGTGATTAGAACAAACCTTGAGATGCACAAAAAGACGTAAATGTTCATCCAATGACATAAACGCACAAATTTGATGAACTACATTCCTTAAGAACGAAAAGTGATTAGATAAAGCCTTGAGATGTACAAAATGACGTAAATATTCATCTAATGGCACAAACGCACTTATTGGATGAACTGCATTCCTTAAGAACGAAATGTGCTTAGAATACGCATTGCGAAGCACAAAATGACGTAAATGTTCATCCAATGACACAAACGCACTTATTGGATGAACTACATTCCTTCAGAACGAAAAGTATTTAGAATAAGCCTTAAGATGCACAAAATGACATAAATGTTCATCCAAAGACACAAACGCACTTATTGGATAAACTACATTCCTTAAGAATGAAAAATGATTAGAATAAGCCTTGGGATGCAAAAAAAAAAGCAAATGTTCATCCAATGACACCAACACACTTATTCAATTAACTACATTCCTTAAGAATGAAAAGTGATTAGAATAAGCCTTGGGATGTACAAAATGACGTAAATGATAAATTAATGACACAAACGCATTTATTAGATGAAACACATTCCTTATGAACGATAAGTGATTAGAATAAGCCTTGGGATGCACAAAACAACGTAAATGTTCATCCATTGACACAAACACACTTACTGGATGAACTACAATCCTTCAGAACGAAAAGTAATTAGAATAAGCGTCGAGATGCACTAAATGACGTAAATGTTCATCCAATGTTACAAACACACTTATTGGATGAACTAGATTCCTTTAGAATGAAAAGTGACTAGAATAAGCCTTGAGATGCAAAAAATGACGTAAATGTCCATCCAATGACACAAACGCACTTTTTGGATGAACTACATTCCTTAAGAACAAAAAGTGATTAGAATAAGCCTTGGCATGCACAAAATGACGTAAATGTTAAATTAATGACACAAACACACTTATTAGATGAACTACATTCCTTAAGTATGAAAAGTGATTAGAATAAGCCTTGGGCTATACAAAATGACGTAAATTTTAAGTTAATGACACAAACGAACTTATGGGATGAACATCATTCCTTATGAACGAAAACTGATTAGAATAAGCCTTGGGATGCACAAAATGACGTAAATGTTTATCCAACGACATAAACGCACTTATTGGATTAACTCTATTTCTTAAGAACAAAAAGTGATTAGAATAAGCCTTGGGATGCACAAAATGACGTAAATGTTCATCCATTGAAACAAAAACACTTATTGGATCAACTACATTCCTTCAGAACGAAAAGTGATTAGAATAAGCCTTGGGATGCTCAAAAAGCAGTAAATGTGCATCCAAGGACACAAACGACAAATTGGATGAACTACATTCCTTAAGGACTAAAAGTGATTAGAATAAGCTTTAGGAAGCACAAAAAGACGTGAATGTTCATCCGATGACAAAAACCCACTTATTGGATTAACTACATTCCTTAAGAATAAAAAGTGATTAGAATCATCCTTGGGATGCACAAAATGACGTAAATGTTAAATTAATGACACTAACGCACTTATTGGATGAACAACATTCCTTAAGTACGAAAAGTGATTAGAATAAGCCTTGGGATGCACAAAATAAACCTAAATGATAGATTAATGACACAAACGCGCAAATTGGATGACGTAAATTTTAAATTATTAACTGAAACGCATTTATTAGATGAACTATTCCTTATGAACGAAAATTGATTAGAATAAGCCATGGGATGCACAAAATGACGTAAATGTTCATACAATGACACAAAAGCACTTATTGGATGAACTACAACTACATTCCTTAAGAACAAAAAGTGATAAGAATAAGCCTTAGAATGCACAAATTGACGTAAAAGTTAAATTAATGACACAAACACACTTATTGGATGAACTATATTCCTTAAGTACGAAAAGTGATTAGAATAAGCTTTGGGATGCACAAAATGACATAAATGTTAAATTAATGACAAAATTGCAATTATTAGATGAACTACATTCCTTAAGAATGAAAAGTGATTAGAATAAGCTTAGGGATGATCAAAATGATGTAAATGTTCATCCAATGACACAAACGCACTTATTCGATGAACTACGTTCCTTAAGAACAATAAGTGATTAGAATAAGCCTTGGGATGCCCAAAATGACGTAAATTATAAATTAAAGACAAAAACGCATTAATCAGATAAACTACATTCCTTATGAACGAAAAGTGATTAGAATAAGCTTTCGGATGGACAAAATGACATAAATATTCATCCAATGACACAAACGCACTTATTGGATGAACTACATTCCTTAAAAACAAAAAGTGATTAGAATAAGCCATGGGCTATACAAAATGACGTAAATGTTTAGTAAATGACACAAACGAACTTATGGGATGAACTTCATTCTTTATGAACAAAAAGTGATTAGAATAAGCCTTGGGATGCACAAAATGACGTAAATGTTCATCCATTGACACAAACACACTTATTGGATGAACTACATTCTTTCAGAACGAAAAGTGATTAGAATAAGCCTTGAGATTCACAAAATGACGTAAATGTTCATTCAATGGCACAAACGCACTTATTGGATGAACTACATTCCTTAAGTACAAAAAGTGATTAGAATAAGCCTTGGGATGCACAAAATGGCATAAATTTTAAATTATTGACAGAAATGCAATTATTAGATGAACTATATTCCTTATAAACGAAAAATTATTAGAATAAGCCTTGGGTTGCACAAAATGACGTAAACGTTCATCCAATGACACAAACACACTTATTGGATGAGCTACATTCCTTAAGAACGAAAAGTGATTAGAATAAGCATAGGGATGCCCAAAATGACGTAAATTTTAAATTAAAGCAGAAACGCAATTATCAGATAAACTACATTCCTTATGAACGAAAAGTGATTAGAAAAAGCCTTGCGATGTACAATATGACGTAAACGTTCATCCAATGACACAAACGCACTTATTGGATGAACTACATTCCTTAAGAACGAAAAGTGATTAGGATAAGCTCTGGGAAACACAAAATGACGTAAATGTTCATCCAATGACACAAACACACTTACTGGATGAACTTCATTCCTTCAGAATGAAAAGTGAATAGAATAAGCCTTGAGATGCAGAAAAAGAAATATATATTCATCCACTGACACAAATTCGATGAACTACATTCCTTAAGAATGAAAAGTGATTAGAATAAGCCTTGGGATGCACAAAAAGCCGTAAATGTGCATCCAATGACACAAACGACTAATTGGATGAACTACATTCCTTAAGGACGAAAAGTGATTAGAATAAGCTTTGGGAAGCACAAAAAGACGTAAATGTTCATCCAATGACACAAAAGCAATTATTGGATGAACTACAACTACATTCCTTAAGAACAAAAAGTGATAAGAATAAGCCTTGGAATGCACAAATTGACGTAAAAGTTAAATTAATGACACAAACACACTTATTGGATGAACTATATTCCTTAAGTACGAAAAGTGATTAGAATAAGCTTTGGGATGCACAAAATGACATAAAATGTTAAATTAATGACAAAATTGCAATTATTAGATGAACTACATTCCTTAAGAACGAAAAGTGATTAGAATAAGCTTAGTGATGATCAAAATGACGTAAATGTTCATCCAATGACACAAACGCACTTATTGGATTAACTACGTTCCTTAAGAACAATAAGTGATTAGAATAAGCCTTGGGATGCCCAAAATGACGTAAATTATAAATTAAAGACAAAAACGCATTAATCAGATAAACTACATTCCTTATGAACGAAAACTGATTAGAATAAGCTTTCGGATGGACAAAATGACGTAAATATTCATCCAATGACACAAACGCACTTATTGGATGAACTACATTCCTTAAAAACAAAAAGTGATTAGAACAAGCCTTGGGCTATACAAAATGACGTAAATGTTAAGTAAATGACACAAACGAACTTATGGGATGAACTTCATTCTTTATGAACAAAAAGTGATTAGAATAAGCCATGGGATGCACAAAATGACGTAAATGTTCATCCATTGACACAAACACACTTATTGGATGAACTACATTCTTTCAGAACGAAAAGTGATTAGAATAAGCCTTGAGATGCACAAAATGACGTAAATGTTCATTCAATGGCACAAACGCACTTATTGGATGAACTACATTCCTTAAGTACAAAAAGTGATTACAATAAACCTTGCGATGCACAAAGTGGCGTAAATTTTAAATTATTGACAGAAATGCAATTATTAGATGAACTATATTCCTTATAAACGAAAAATTATTAGAATAAGCCTTGGGTTGCACAAAATGACGTAAATGTTCATCCAATAACACAAACACTTTTATTGGATGAGCTACATTCCTTAAGAACGAAAAGTGATTAGAATAAGCCTTGGGATGCCCAAAATGACGTAAATTTTAAATTAAATAAGAAACGCATTTATCAGATAAACTACATTCCTTATGAACGAAAAGTGATTAGAAAAAGCCTTGCGATGTACAAAATGACTTAAACGTTCATCCAATGACACAAACGCACTTATCGGGTGAACTACATTCCTTAAGAACGAAAAGTGATTTGGATAAGCTCTGGGAAACACAAAATGACGTAAATGTTCATCCAATGACACAAACACACTTACTGGATGAACATCATTCCTTCAGAATGAAAAGTGAATAGAATAAGCCTTGAGATGCAGAAAAAGAAATATATGTTCATCCACTGACACAAATTGGATGAACTACATTCCTTAAGAATGAAAAGTGATTAGAATAAGCCTTGGGATGCACAAAAAGCCGTAAATGTGCATCCAATGACACAAACGACTAATTGGATGAACTACATTCCTTAAGGACGAAAAGTGATTAGAATAAGCTTTAGGAAGCACAAAAAGACGTAAATGTTCATCCAATGACACAAAAGCACTTATTGGATGAACTACAACTACATTCCTTAAGAACAAAAAGTGATAAGAATAAGCCTTGGAATGCACAAATTGACGTAAAAGTTAAATTAATGACACAAACACACTTATTGGATGAACTATATTCCTTAAGTACGAAAAGTGATTAGAATAAGCTTTGGGATGCACAAAATGACATAAAATGTTAAATTAATGACAAAATTGCAATTATTAGATGAACTACATTCCTTAAGAACGAAAAGTGATTAGAATAAGCTTAGTGATGATCAAAATGACGTAAATGTTCATCCAATGACACAAACGCACTTATTGGATTAACTACGTTCCTTAAGAACAATAAGTGATTAGAATAAGCCTTGGGATGCCCAAAATGACGTAAATTATAAATTAAAGACAAAAACGCATTAATCAGATAAACTACATTCCTTATGAACGAAAACTGATTAGAATAAGCTTTCGGATGGACAAAATGACGTAAATATTCATCCAATGACACAAACGCACTTATTGGATGAACTACATTCCTTAAAAACAAAAAGTGATTAGAACAAGCCTTGGGCTATACAAAATGACGTAAATGTTAAGTAAATGACACAAACGAACTTATGGGATGAACTTCATTCTTTATGAACAAAAAGTGATTAGAATAAGCCATGGGATGCACAAAATGACGTAAATGTTCATCCATTGACACAAACACACTTATTGGATGAACTACATTCTTTCAGAACGAAAAGTGATTAGAATAAGCCTTGAGATGCACAAAATGACGTAAATGTTCATTCAATGGCACAAACGCACTTATTGGATGAACTACATTCCTTAAGTACGAAAAGTGATTAGAATAAGCCTTGGGATGCACAAAATGGCATAAATTTTAAATTATTGACAGAAATGCAATTATTAGATGAACTATATTCCTTATAAACGAAAAATGATTAAAATAAGCCTTGGGTTGCACAAAATGACGTAAACGTTCATCCAATGACACAAACACACTTATTGGATGAGCTACATTCCTTAAGAACGAAAAGTGATTAGAATAAGCCTTGGGATGCCCAAAATGACGTAAATTTTAAATTAAAGCAAAAACGCAATTATCAGATAAACTACATTCCTTATGAACGAAAAGTGATTAGAAAAAGCCTTGCGATGTACAAAATGACGTAAACGTTCATCCAATGACACAAACGCACTTATTGGATGAACTACATTCCTTACGAACGAAAAGTGATTAGGATAAGCTCTGGGAAACACAAAATGACGTAAATGTTCATCCAATGATACAAACACACTTACTGGATGAACTTCATTCCTTCAGAATGAAAAGTGAATAGAATAAGCCTTGAGATGCAGAAAAAGAAATATATGTTCATCCACTGACACAAATTGGATGAACTACATTCCTTAAGAATGAAAAGTGATTAGAATAAGCCTTGGGATGCACAAAAAGCCGTAAATGTGCATCCAATGACACAAACGACTAATTGGATGAACTACATTCCTTAAGGACGAAAGTGATTAGAATAAGCTTTAGGAAGCATAAAAAGACGTAAATGTTCATGCAATGACACAAAAGCACTTATTGGATGAACTACAACTACATTCGTTAAGAACAAAAAGTGATAAGAATAAGCCTTGGAATGCACAAATTGACGTAAAAGTTAAATTAATGACACAAACACACTTATTGGATGAACTATATTCCTTAAGTACGAAAAGTGATTAGAATAAGCTTTGGGATGCACAAAATGACATAAATGTTAAATTAATGACAAAATTGCAATTATTAGATGAACTACATTCCTTAAGAACGAAAAGTGATTAGAATAAGCTTAGGGATGATCAAAATGACGTAAATGTTCATCCAATGACACAAACGCACTTATTGGATTAACTACGTTCCTTAAGAACAATAAGTGATTAGAATAAGCCTTGGGAAGCCCAAAATGACGTAAATTATAAATTAAAGACAAAAACGCATTAATCAGATAAACTACATTCCTTATGAACGAAAACTGATTAGAATAAGCCTTCGGATGGACAAAATGACGTAAATATTCATCCAATGACACAAACGCACTTATTGGATGAACTACATTCCTTAAAAACAAAAAGTGATTAGAACAAGCCTTGGGCTATACAAAATGACGTAAATGTTAAGTAAATGACACAAACGAACTTATGGGATGAACTTCATTCTTTATGAACAAAAAGTGATTAGAATAAGCCATGGGATGCACAAAATGACGTAAATGTTCATCCATTGACACAAACACACTTATTGGATGAACTACATTCTTTCAGAACGAAAAGTGATTAGAATAAGCCTTGAGATGCACAAAATGACGTAAATGTTCATTCAATGGCACAAACGCACTTATTGGATGAACTACATTCCTTAAGTACAAAAAGTGATTACAATAAACCTTGCGATGCACAAAGTGGCGTAAATTTTAAATTATTGACAGAAATGCAATTATTAGATGAACTATATTCCTTATAAACGAAAAATTATTAGAATAAGCCTTGGGTTGCACAAAATGACGTAAATGTTCATCCAATAACACAAACACTTTTATTGGATGAGCTACATTCCTTAAGAACGAAAAGTGATTAGAATAAGCCTTGGGATGCCCAAAATGACGTAAATTTTAAATTAAATAAGAAACGCATTTATCAGATAAACTACATTCCTTATGAACGAAAAGTGATTAGAAAAAGCCTTGCGATGTACAAAATGACTTAAACGTTCATCCAATGACACAAACGCACTTATCGGGTGAACTACATTCCTTAAGAACGAAAAGTGATTTGGATAAGCTCTGGGAAACACAAAATGACGTAAATGTTCATCCAATGACACAAACACACTTACTGGATGAACATCATTCCTTCAGAATGAAAAGTGAATAGAATAAGCCTTGAGATGCAGAAAAAGAAATATATGTTCATCCACTGACACAAATTGGATGAACTACATTCCTTAAGAATGAAAAGTGATTAGAATAAGCCTTGGGATGCACAAAAAGCCGTAAATGTGCATCCAATGACACAAACGACTAATTGGATGAACTACATTCCTTAAGGACGAAAAGTGATTAGAATAAGCTTTAGGAAGCACAAAAAGACGTAAATGTTCATCCAATGACACAAAAGCACTTATTGGATGAACTACAACTACATTCCTTAAGAACAAAAAGTGATAAGAATAAGCCTTGGAATGCACAAATTGACGTAAAAGTTAAATTAATGACACAAACACACTTATTGGATGAACTATATTCCTTAAGTACGAAAAGTGATTAGAATAAGCTTTGGGATGCACAAAATGACATAAATGTTAAATTAATGACAAAATTTAAATTATTAGATGAACTACATTCCTTAAGAACGAAAAGTGATTAGAATAAGCTTAGGGATGATCAAAATGACGTAAATGTTCATCCAATGACACAAACGCACTTATTGGATGAACTACGTTCCTTAAGAACAATAAGTGATTAGAATAAGCCTTGGGATGCCCAAAATGACGTAAATTATAAATTAAAGACAAAAACGCATTAATCAGATAAACCATATTCCTTATGAACGAAAAGTGATTAGAATAAGCTTTCGGATGGACAAAATGACATAAATATTCATCCAATGACACAAACGCACTTATTGGATGAACTACATTCCTTAAAAACAAAAAGTGATTAGAATAAGCCTTAGGCTATACAAAATGACGTAAATGTTAAGTAAATGACACAAACGAACTTATGGGATGAACTTCATTCTTTATGAACAAAAAGTGATTAGAATAAGCCTTGGAATGCACAAAATGACGTAAATGTTCATCGATTGACACAAACACACATATTGGATGAACTACATTCTTTCAGAACGAAAAGTGATTAGAATAAGTCTTGAGATGCACAAAATGACGTAAATGTTCATTCAATGGCACAAATGCACTTATTGGATGAACTACATTCCTTAAGAACGAAAAGTGATTAGAATAAGCCTTGGGATGCACAAAATGGCATAAATTTTAAATTATTGACAGAAATGCAATTATTAGATGAACTATATTCCTTATAAACAAAAAATGATTAGAATAAGCCTTGGGTTGCACAAAATGACGTAAATGTTCATCCAATGACACAAACACACTTATTGGATGAGCTACATTCCTTAAGAACGAAAAGTGATTAGAATAAGCCTTGGGATGCCCAAAATGACGTAAATTTTAAATTAAAGCAGAAACGCATTTATCAGATAAACTACATTCCTTATGAACGAAAAGTGATTAGAAAAAGCCTTGCGATGTACAAAATGACGTAAACGTTCATCCAATGACACAAACGCACTTATTGGATGAACTACATTCCTTAAGAACGAAAAGTGATTAGGATAAGCTCTGGGAAACACAAAATGACGTAAATGTTCATCCAATGACACAAACACACTTACTGGATGAACTTCATTCCTTCAGAATGAAAAGTGAATAGAATAAGCCTTGAGATGCAGAAAAAGAAATATATGTTCATCCACTAACACAAATTGGATGAACTACATTCCTTAAGAATGAAAAGTGATTAGAATAAGCCTTGGGATGCACAAAAAGCCGTAAATGTGCATCCAATGACACAAACGACTAATTGGATGAACTACATTCCTTAAGGACGAAAGTGATTAGAATAAGCTTTAGGAAGCATAAAAAGACGTAAATGTTCATGCAATGACACAAAAGCACTTATTGGATGAACTACAACTACATTCGTTAAGAACAAAAAGTGATAAGAATAAGCCTTGGAATGCACAAATTGACGTAAAAGTTAAATTAATGACACAAACACACTTATTGGATGAACTATATTCCTTAAGTACGAAAAGTGATTAGAATAAGCTTTGGGATGCACAAAATGACATAAATGTTAAATTAATGACAAAATTGCAATTATTAGATGAACTACATTCCTTAAGAACGAAAAGTGATTAGAATAAGCTTAGGGATGATCAAAATGACGTAAATGTTCATCCAATGACACAAACGCACTTATTGGATTAACTACGTTCCTTAAGAACAATAAGTGATTAGAATAAGCCTTGGGATGCCCAAAATGACGTAAATTATAAATTAAAGACAAAAACGCATTAATCAGATAAACTACATTCCTTATGAACGAAAACTGATTAGAATAAGCCTTCGGATGGACAAAATGACGTAAATATTCATCCAATGACACAAACACACTTATTGGATGAACTACATTCCTTAAAAACAAAAAGTGATTAGAACAAGCCTTGGGCTATACAAAATGACGTAAATGTTAAGTAAATGACACAAACGAACTTATGGGATGAACTTCATTCTTTATGAACAAAAAGTGATTAGAATAAGCCATGGGATGCACAAAATGACGTAAATGTTCATCCATTGACACAAACACACTTATTGGATGAACTACATTCTTTCAGAACGAAAAGTGATTAGAATAAGCCTTGAGATGCACAAAATGACGTAAATGTTCATTCAATGGCACAAACGCACTTATTGGATGAACTACATTCCTTAAGTACGAAAAGTGATTAGAATAAGCCTTGGGATGCACAAAATGGCATAAATTTTAAATTATTGACAGAAATGCAATTATTAGATGAACTATATTCCTTATAAACGAAAAATGATTAAAATAAGCCTTGGGTTGCACAAAATGACGTAAACGTTCATCCAATGACACAAACACACTTATTGGATGAGCTACATTCCTTAAGAACGAAAAGTGATTAGAATAAGCCTTGGGATTCCCAAAATGACGTAAATTTTAAATTAAAGCAAAAACGCAATTATCAGATAAACTACATTCCTTATGAACGAAAAGTGATTAGAAAAAGCCTTGCGATGTACAAAATGACGTAAACGTTCATCCAATGACACAAACGCACTTATTGGATGAACTACATTCCTTACGAACGAAAAGTGATTAGGATAAGCTCTGGGAAACACAAAATGACGTAAATGTTCATCCAATGACACAAACACACTTATTGGATGAACTTCATTCCTTCAGAATGAAAAGTGAATAGAATAAGCCTTGAGATGCAGAAAAAGAAATATATGTTCATCCACTGACACAAATTGGATGAACTACATTCCTTAAGAATGAAAAATGATTAGAATAAGCCTTGGGATGCACAAAAAGCCGTAAATGTGCATCCAATGACACAAACGACTAATTGGATGAACTACATTCCTTAAGGACGAAAAGTGATTAGAATAAGCTTTAGGAAGCACAAAAAGACGTAAATGTTCATCCAATGACACAAAAGCACTTATTGGATGAACTACAACTACATTCCTTAAGAACAAAAAGTGATAAGAATAAGCCTTGGAATGCACAAATTGACGTAAAAGTTAAATTAATGACACAAACACACTTATTGGATGAACTATATTCCTTAAGTACGAAAAGTGATTAGAATAAGCTTTGGGATGCACAAAATGACATAAATGTTAAATTAATGACAAAATTTAAATTATTAGATGAACTACAATCCTTAAGAACGAAAAGTGATTAGAATAAGCTTAGGGATGATCAAAATGACGTAAATGTTCATCCAATGACACAAACGCACTTATTGGATGAACTACGTTCCTTAAGAACAATAAGTGATTAGAATAAGCCTTCGGATGCCCAAAATGACGTAAATTATAAATTAAAGACAAAAACGCATTAATCAGATAAACCATATTCCTTATGAACGAAAAGTGATTAGAATAAGCCTTCAGATGGACAAAATGACATAAATATTCATCCAATGACACAAACGCACTTATTGGATGAACTACATTCCTTAAAAACAAAAAGTGATTAGAATAAGCCTTAGGCTATACAAAATGACGTAAATGTTAAGTAAATGACACAAACGAACTTATGGGATGAACTTCATTCTTTATGAACAAAAAGTGATTAGAATAAGCCTTGGAATGCACAAAATGACGTAAATGTTCATCCATTGACACAAACACACATATTGGATGAACTACATTCTTTCAGAACGAAAAGTGATTAGAATAAGCCTTGAGATGCACAAAATGACGTAAATGTTCATTCAATGGCACAAACGCACTTATTGGATGAACTACATTCCTTAAGTACGAAAAGTGATTAGAATAAGCCTTGGGATGCACAAAATGGCATAAATTTTAAATTATTGACAGAAATGCAATTATTAGATGAACTATATTCCTTATAAACGAAAAATGATTAGAATAAGCCTTGGGTTGCACAAAATGACGTAAACGTTCATCCAATGACACAAACACACTTATTGGATGAGCTACATTCCTTAAGCACGAAAAGTGATTAGAATAAGCCTTGGGATGCCCAAAATGACGTAAATTTTAAATTAAAGCAGAAACGCAATTATCAGATAAACTACATTCCTTATGAACGAAAAGTGATTAGAAAAAGCCTTGCGATGTACAAAATGACGTAAACGTTCATCCAATGACACAAACGCACTTATTGGATGAACTACATTCCTTAAGAACGAAAAGTGATTAGGATAAGCTCTGGGAAACACAAAATGACGTAAATGTTCATCCAATGACACAAACACACTTATTGGATGAACTTCATTCCTTCAGAATGAAAAGTGAATAGAATAAGCCTTGAGATGCAGAAAAAGAAATATATGTTCATCCACTGACACAAATTGGATGAACTACATTCCTTAAGAAAGAAAAGTGATTAGAATAAGCCTTGGGATGCACAAAAAGCCGTAAATGTGCATCCAATGACACAAACGACTAATTGGATGAACTACATTCCTTAAGGACGAAAAGTGATTAGAATAAGCTTTAGGAAGCACAAAAAGACGTAAATGTTCATCCAATGACACAAAAGCACTTATTGGATGAACTACAACTACATTCCTTAAGAACAAAAAGTGATAAGAATAAGCCTTGGAATGCAGAAATTGACGTAAAAGTTAAATTAATGACACAAACACACTTATTGGATGAACTATATTCCTTAAGTACGAAAAGTGATTAGAATAAGCTTTGGGATGCACAAAATGACATAAATGTTAAATTAATGATAAAATTTAAATTATTAGAAATACTACATTCCTTGAGAACGAAAAGTGATTAGAATAAGCTTAGGGATGATCAAAATGACATAAATGTTCATTCAATGACACAAACGCACTTATTGGATGAACTACGTTCCTTAAGAACAATAAGTGATTAGAATAAGCCTTGGGATGCCCAAAATGACGTAAATTATAAATTAAAGACAAAAACGCATTAATCAGATAAACCATATTCCTTATGAACGAAAAGTGATTAGAATAAGCCTTCGAAAGGACAAAATGACATAAATATTCATCCAATGACACAAACGCACTTATTGGATGAACTACATTCCTTAAAAACAAAAAGTGATTAGAATAAGCCTTAGGCTATACAAAATGACGTAAATGTTAAGTAAATGACACAAACGAACTTATGGGATGAACTACATTCCTTAAGTACGAAAAGTGATTAGAATAAGCCTTGGGATGCACAAAATGGCATAAATTTTAAATTATTGACAGAAATGCAATTATTAGATGAACTATATTCCTTATAAACGAAAAATGATTAGAATAAGCCTTGGGTTGCACAAAATGACGTAAACGTTCATCCAATGACACAAACACACTTATTGGATGAGCTACATTCCTTAAGAACGAAAAGTGATTAGAATAAGCCTTGGGATGCCCAAAATGACGTAAATTTTAAATTAAAGCAGAAACGCATTTATCAGATAAACTACATTCCTTATGAACGAAAAGTGATTAGAAAAAGCCTTGCGATGTACAAAATGACGTAAACGTTCATCAAATGACACAAACGCACTTATTGGATGAACTACATTCCTTAAGAACGAAAAGTGATTAGGATAAGCTCTGGGAAACACAAAATGACGTAAATGTTCATCCAATGACACAAACACACTTACTGGATGAACTTCATTCCTTCAGAATGAAAAGTGAATAGAATAAGCCTTGAGATGCAGAAAAAGAAATATATGTTCATCCACTGACACAAATTGGATGAACTACATTCCTTAAGAATGAAAAGTGATTAGAATAAGCCTTGGGATGCACAAAAAGCCGTAAATGTGCATCCAATGACACAAACGACTAATTGGATGAACTACATTCCTTAAGGACGAAAAGTGATTAGAATAAGCTTTAGGAAGCACAAAAAGACGTAAATGTTCATCCAATGACACAAACGCACTTATTGGATGAACTACATTCCTTAAGAACGAAAAGTGATTAGGATAAGCTCTGGGAAACACAAAATGACGTAAATGTTCATCCAATGACACAAACACACTTACTGGATGAACTTCATTCCTTCAGAATGAAAAGTGAATAGAATAAGCCTTGAGATGCAGAAAAAGAAATATATGTTCATCCACTGACACAAATTGGATGAACTACATTCCTTAAGAATGAAAAGTGATTAGAATAAGCCTTGGGATGAACAAAAAGCCGTAAATGTGCATCCAATGACACAAACGACTAATTGGATGAACTACATTCCTTAAGGACGAAAAGTGATTAGAATAAGCTTTAGGAAGCACAAAAAGACGTAAATGTTCATCCAATGACACAAAAGCACTTATTGGATGAACTACAACTACATTCCTTAAGAACAAAAAGTGATAAGAATAAGCCTTGGAATGCACAAATTGACGTAAAAGTTAAATTAATGACACAAACACACTTATTGGATGAACTATATTCCTTAAGTACGAAAAGTGATTAGAATAAGCTTTGGGATGCACAAAATGACATAAATGTTAAATTAATGACAAAATTTAAATTATTAGATGAACTACAATCCTTAAGAACGAAAAGTGATTAGAATAAGCTTAGGGATGATCAAAATGACGTAAATGTTCATCCAATGACACAAACGCACTTATTGGATGAACTACGTTCCTTAAGAACAATAAGTGATTAGAATAAGCCTTGGGATGCCCAAAATGACGTAAATTATAAATTAAAGACAAAAACGCATTAATCAGATAAACCATATTCCTTATGAACGAAAAGTGATTAGAATAAGCCTTCGGATGGACAAAATGACATAAATATTCATCCAATGACACAAACGCACTTATTGGATGAACTACATTCCTTAAAAACAAAAAGTGATTAGAATAAGCCTTAGGCTATACAAAATGACGTAAATGTTAAGTAAATGACACAAACGAACTTATGGGATGAACTTCATTCTTTATGAACAAAAAGTGATTAGAATAAGCCTTGGAATGCACAAAATGACGTAAATGTTCATCCATTGACACAAACACACATATTGGATGAACTACATTCTTTCAGAACGAAAAGTGATTAGAATAAGCCTTGAGATGCACAAAATGACGTAAATGTTCATTCAATGGCACAAACGCACTTATTGGATGAACTACATTCCTTAAGTACGAAAAGTGATTAGAATAAGCCTTGGGATGCACAAAATGGCATAAATTTTAAATTATTGACAGAAATGCAATTATTAGATGAACTATATTCCTTATAAACGAAAAATGATTAAAATAAGCCTTGGGTTGCACAAAATGACGTAAACGTTCATCCAATGACACAAACACACTTATTGGATGAGCTACATTCCTTAAGAACGAAAAGTGATTAGAATAAGCCTTGGGATGCCCAAAATGACGTAAATTTTCAATTAAAGCAGAAACGCAATTATCAGATAAACTACATTCCTTATGAACGAAAAGTGATTAGAAAAAGCCTTGCGATGTACAAAATGACGTAAACGTTTATCCAATGACACAAACGCACTTATTGGATGAACTACATTCCTTAAGAACGAAAAATGATTAGGATAAGCTCTGGGAAACACAAAATGACGTAAATGTTCATCCAATGACACAAACACACTTATTGGATGAACTTCATTCCTTCAGAATGAAAAGTGAATAGAATAAGCCTTGAGATGCAGAAAAAGAAATATATGTTCATCCACTGACACAAATTGGATGAACTACATTCCTTAAGAAAGAAAAGTGATTAGAATAAGCCTTGGGATGCACAAAAAGCCGTAAATGTGCATCCAATGACACAAACGACTAATTGGATGAACTACATTCCTTAAGGACGAAAAGTGATTAGAATAAGCTTTAGGAAGCACAAAAAGACGTAAATGTTCATCCAATGACACAAAAGCACTTATTGGATGAACTTCAACTACATTCCTTAAGAACAAAAAGTGATAAGAATAAGCCTTGGAATGCACAAATTGACGTAAAAGTTAAATTAATGACACACACACTTATTGGATGAACTATATTCCTTAAGTACGAAAAGTGATTAGAATAAGCTTTGGGATGCACAAAATGACATAAATGTTAAATTAATGACAAAATTTAAATTATTAGATGAACTACAATCCTTAAGAACGAAAAGTGATTAGAATAAGCTTAGGGATGATCAAAATGACGTAAATGTTCATCCAATGACACAAACGCACTTATTGGATGAACTACGTTCCTTAAGAACAATAAGTGATTAGAATAAGCCTTGGGATGCCCAAAATGACGTAAATTATAAATTAAAGACAAAAATGCATTAATCAGATAAACCATATTCCTTATGAACGAAAAGTGATTAGAATAAGCCTTCGGATGGACAAAATGACATAAATATTCATCCAATGACACAAACGCACTTATTGGATGAACTACATTCCTTAAAAACAAAAAGTGATTAGAATAAGCCTTAGGCTATAAAAAATGACGTAAATGTTAAGTAAATGACACAAACGAACTTATGGGATGAACTTCATTCTTTATGAACAAAAAGTGATTAGAATAAGCCTTGGAATGCACAAAATGACGTAAATGTTCATCCATTGACACAAACACACATATTGGATGAACTACATTCTTTCAGAACGAAAAGTGATTAGAATAAGCCTTGAGATGCACAAAATGACGTAAATGTTCATTCAATGGCACAAACGCACTTATTGGATGAACTACATTCCTTAAGTACGAAAAGTGATTAGAATAAGCCTTGGGATGCACAAAATGGCATAAATTTTAAATTATTGACAGAAATGCAATTATTAGATGAACTATATTCCTTATAAACGAAAAATGATTAAAATAAGCCTTGGGTTGCACAAAATGACGTAAACGTTCATCCAATGACACAAACACACTTATTGGATGAGCTACATTCCTTAAGAACGAAAAGTGATTAGAATAAGCCTTGGGATGCCCAAAATGACGTAAATTTTAAATTAAAGCAAAAACGCAATTATCAGATAAACTACATTCCTTATGAACGAAAAGTGATTAGAAAAAGCCTTGCGATGTACAAAATGACGTAAACGTTCATCCAATGACACAAACGCACTTATTGGATGAACTACATTCCTTACGAACGAAAAGTGATTAGGATAAGCTCTGGGAAACACAAAATGACGTAAATGTTCATCCAATGATACAAACACACTTACTGGATGAACTTCATTCCTTCAGAATGAAAAGTGAATAGAATAAGCCTTGAGATGCAGAAAAAGAAATATATGTTCATCCACTGACACAAATTGGATGAACTACATTCCTTAAGAATGAAAAGTGATTAGAATAAGCCTTGGGATGCACAAAAAGCCGTAAATGTGCATCCAATGACACAAACGACTAATTGGATTAACTACATTCCTTAAGGACGAAAAGTGATTAGAATAAGCTTTAGGAAGCACAAAAAGACGTAAATGTTCATCCAATGACACAAAAGCACTTATTGGATGAACTACAACTACATTCCTTAAGAACAAAAAGTGATAAGAATAAGCCTTGGAATGCAGAAATTGACGTAAAAGTTAAATTAATGACACAAACACACTTATTGGATGAACTATATTCCTTAAGTACGAAAAGTGATTAGAATAAGCTTTGGGATGCACAAAATGACATAAATGTTAAATTAATGATAAAATTTAAATTATTAGAAATACTACATTCCTTGAGAACGAAAAGTGATTAGAATAAGCTTAGGGATGATCAAAATGACGTAAATGTTCATTCAATGACACAAACGCACTTATTGGATGAACTACGTTCCTTAAGAA
>JBBPBO010000002.1:21768798-21784270 GCA_037974295.1 Cicer cuneatum | reverse complement strand
GATAAGTGATTAGAAAAAGACTTTAGATGCACAACATGACGTAAATGTTAAATTAATGACACAAACGCACTTATTGGATGAACTACATTCCTTATGAACAAATAGTGATTAGAATAAGCCTTGGGATGCACAAAATGAATTAAATGTTAATCCAATGCCATAAACGCATTTATTGGATTAACTACATTCCTTAAGAACCAAAAGTGATTAGAAGAAGCCTTGGAATGCACAAAATTATGAAATGTTAAATTAATAACACAAACGTACTTATTGGATGAACTACATTCCTTAAGTACGAAAAGTTATTAGAATAAGCCTTGGGATGCACAAAATGACGTAAATGTTAAATTAATGACACAAACGCTTATTAGATGAATTACATTCCTTATGAACGATAAGTGGTTAGAATAACTCTTGGTATGCACAAAATGAGGTAAATGGTAATCCAATGACACAAACGCACTTATTGGATGAACTACATTACTTCAGAACGAAAAGTGATTAGAACAAACCTTGAGATGCACAAAAAGACGTAAATGTTCATCCAATGACATAAACGCACAAATTTGATGAACTACATTCCTTAAGAACGAAAAGTGATTAGATAAAGCCTTGAGATGTACAAAATGACGTAAATATTCATCTAATGACACAAACGCACTTATTGGATGAACTGCATTCCTTAAGAACGAAATGTGCTTAGAATAAGCATTGCGAAGCACAAAATGACGTAAATGTTCATCCAATGACACAAACGCACTTATTGGATGAACTACATTCCTTCAGAACGAAAAGTATTTAGAATAAGCCTTAAGATGCACAAAATGACATAAATGTTCATCCAAAGACACAAACGCACTTATTGGATAAACTACATTCCTTAAGAATGAAAAGTGATTAGAATAAGCCTTGGGATGTACAAAATGACGTAAATGATAAATTAATGACACAAACGCATTTATTAGATGAAACACATTCCTTATGAACGATAAGTGATTAGAATAAGCCTTGGGATGCACAAAACAACGTAAATGTTCATCCATTGACACAAACACACTTACTGGATGAACTACAATCCTTCAGAACGAAAAGTAATTAGAATAAGCGTCGAGATGCACTAAATGACGTAAATGTTCATCCAATGTTACAAACACACTTATTGGATGAACTAGATTCCTTTAGAATGAAAAGTGACTAGAATAAGCCTTGAAATGCAAAAAATGACGTAAATGTCCATCCAATGACACAAACGCACTTTTTGGATGAACTACATTCCTTAAGAACAAAAAGTGATTAGAATAAGCCTTGGCATGCACAAAATGACGTAAATGTTAAATTAATGACACAAACACACTTATTAGATGAACTACATTCCTTAAGTATGAAAAGTGATTAGAATAAGCCTTGGGCTATACAAAATGACGTAAATTTTAAGTTAATGACACAAACGAACTTATGGGATGAACATCATTCCTTATGAACGAAAACTGATTAGAATAAGCCTTGGGATGCACAAAATGACGTAAATGTTTATCCAACAACATAAACGCACTTATTGGATTAACTCTATTTCTTAAGAACAAAAAGTGATTAGAATAAGCCTTGGGATGCACAAAATGACGTAAATGTTCATCCATTGACACAAAAACACTTATTGGATCAACTACATTCCTTCAGAACGAAAAGTGATTAGAATAAGCCTTGGGATGCTCAAAAAGCAGTAAATGTGCATCCAAGGACACAAACGACAAATTGGATGAACTACATTCCTTAAGGACTAAAAGTGATTAGAATAAGCTTTAGGAAGCACAAAAAGACGTGAATGTTCATCCGATGACAAAAACCCACTTATTGGATTAACTACATTCCTTAAGAATAAAAAGTGATTAGAATCATCCTTGGGATGCACAAAATGACGTAAATGTTAAATTAATGACACTAACGCACTTATTGGATGAACAACATTCCTTAAGTACGAAAAGTGATTAGAATAAGCCTTGGGATGCACAAAATAAACCTAAATGATAGATTAATGACACAAACGCGCAAATTGGATGACGTAAATTTTAAATTATTAACTGAAACGCATTTATTAGATGAACTATTCCTTATGAACGAAAATTGATTAGAATAAGCCATGGGATGCACAAAATGACGTAAATGTTCATACAATGACACAAAAGCACTTATTGGATGAACTACAACTACATTCCTTAAGAACAAAAAGTGATAAGAATAAGCCTTAGAATGCACAAATTGACGTAAAAGTTAAATTAATGACACAAACACACTTATTGGATGAACTATATTCCTTAAGTACGAAAAGTGATTAGAATAAGCTTTGGGATGCACAAAATGACATAAATGTTAAATTAATGACAAAATTGCAATTATTAGATGAACTACATTCCTTAAGAATGAAAAGTGATTAGAATAAGCTTAGGGATGATCAAAATGATGTAAATGTTAAGAACTACGTTCCTTAAGGACACAAACGCACTTATTCGATGAACTACGTTCCTTAAGAACAATAAGTGATTAGAATAAGCCTTGGGATGCCCAAAATGACGTAAATTATAAATTAAAGACAAAAACGCATTAATCAGATAAACTACATTCCTTATGAACGAAAAGTGATTAGAATAAGCTTTCGGATGGACAAAATGACATAAATATTCATCCAATGACACAAACGCACTTATTGGATGAACTACATTCCTTAAAAACAAAAAGTGATTAGAATAAGCCATGGGCTATACAAAATGACGTAAATGTTTAGTAAATGACACAAACGAACTTATGGGATGAACTTCATTCTTTATGAACAAAAAGTGATTAGAATAAGCCTTGGGATGCACAAAATGACGTAAATGTTCATCCATTGACACAAACACACTTATTGGATGAACTACATTCTTTCAGAACGAAAAGTGATTAGAATAAGCCTTGAGATTCACAAAATGACGTAAATGTTCATTCAATGGCACAAACGCACTTATTGGATGAACTACATTCCTTAAGTACAAAAAGTGATTAGAATAAGTCTTGGGATGCACAAAATGGCGTAAATTTTAAATTATTGACAGAAATGCAATTATTAGATGAACTATATTCCTTATAAACGAAAAATGATTAGAATAAGCCTTGGGATGCCTAACATGACGTAAATTTTAAATTAAAGAAGAAACGCATTTATCAGATAAACTACATTCCTTATGAACGAAAAGTGATTAGAAAAAGCCTTGCGATGTACAAAATGACGTAAACGTTCATCCAATGACACAAACGCACTTATTGGATGAACTACATTCCTTAAGAACGAAAAGTGATTAGGATAAGCTCTGGGAAACACAAAATGACGTAAATGTTCATCCAATGACACAAACACACTTACTGGATGAACTTCATTCCTTCTGAATGAAAAGTGAATAGAATAAGCCTTGAGATGCAGAAAAAGAAATATATGTTCATCCACTGACACAAATTGGATGAACTACATTCCTTAAGAAAGAAAAGTGATTAGAATAAGCCTTGGGATGCACAAAAAGCCGTAAATGTGCATCCAATGACACAAACGACTAATTGGATGAACTACATTCCTTAAGGACAAAAAGTGATTAGAATAAGCTTTAGGAAGCACAAAAAGACGTAAATGTTCATCCAATGACACAAAAGCACTTATTGGATGAACTACAACTACATTCCTTAAGAACAAAAAGTGATAAGAATAAGCCTTGGAATGCACAAATTGACGTAAAAGTTAAATTAATGACACAAACACACTTATTGGATGAACTATATTCCTTAAGTACGAAAAGTGATTAGAATAAGCTTTGGGATGCACAAAATGACATAAATGTTAAATTAATGACAAAATTTAAATTATTAGATGAACTACAATCCTTAAGAACGAAAAGTGATTAGAATAAGCTTAGGGATGATCAAAATGACGTAAATGTTCATCCAATGACACAAACGCACTTATTGGATGAACCACGTTCCTTAAGAACAATAAGTGATTAGAATAAGCCTTGGGATGCCCAAAATGACGTAAATTATAAATTAAAGACAAAAATGCATTAATCAGATAAACCATATTCCTTATGAACGAAAAGTGATTAGAATAAGCCTTCGGATGGACAAAATGACATAAATATTCATCCAATGACACAAACGCACTTATTGGATGAACTACATTCCTTAAAAACAAAAAGTGATTAGAATAAGCCTTAGGCTATACAAAATGACGTAAATGTTAAGTAAATGACACAAACGAACTTATGGGATGAACTTCATTCTTTATGAACAAAAAGTGATTAGAATAAGCCTTGGAATGCACAAAATGACGTAAATGTTCATCCATTGACACAAACACACATATTGGATGAACTACATTCTTTCAGAACGAAAAGTGATTAGAATAAGCCTTGAGATGCACAAAATGACGTAAATGTTCATTCAATGGCACAAACGCACTTATTGGATGAACTACATTCCTTAAGTACGAAAAGTGATTAGAATAAGCCTTGGGATGCACAAAATGGCATAAATTTTAAATTATTGACAGAAATGCAATTATTAGATGAACTATATTCCTTATAAACGAAAAATGATTAGAATAAGCCTTGGGTTGCACAAAATGACGTAAACGTTCATCCAATGACACAAACACACTTATTGGATGAGCTACATTCCTTAAGAACGAAAAGTGATTAGAATAAGCCTTGGGATGCCCAAAATGACGTAAATTTTAAATTAAAGCAGAAACGCATTTATCAGATAAACTACATTCCTTATGAACGAAAAGTGATTAGAAAAAGTCTTGCGATGTACAAAATGACGTAAACGTTCATCCAATGACACAAACGCACTTATTGGATGAACTACATTCCTTAAGAACGAAAAGTGATTAGGATAAGCTCTGGGAAACACAAAATGACGTAAATGTTCATCCAATGACACAAACACACTTACTGGATGAACTTCATTCCTTCAGAATGAAAAGTGAATAGAATAAGCCTTGAGATGCAGAAAAAGAAATATATGTTCATCCACTGACACAAATTGGATGAACTACATTCCTTAAGAATGAAAAGTGATTAGAATAAGCCTTGGGATGCACAAAAAGCCGTAAATGTGCATCCAATGACACAAACGACTAATTGGATGAACTACATTCCTTAAGGACGAAAAGTGATTAGAATAAGCTTTAGGAAGCACAAAAAGACGTAAATGTTCATCCAATGACACAAAAGCACTTATTGGATGAACTACAACTACATTCCTTAAGAACAAAAAGTGATAAGAATAAGCCTTGGAATGCAGAAATTGACGTAAAAGTTAAATTAATGACACAAACACACTTATTGGATGAACTATATTCCTTAAGTACGAAAAGTGATTAGAATAAGCTTTGGGATGCACAAAATGACATAAATGTTAAATTATTGATAAAATTTAAATTATTAGAAATACTACATTCCTTGAGAACGAAAAGTGATTAGAATAAGCTTAGGGATGATCAAAATGACGTAAATGTTCATTCAATGACACAAACGCACTTATTGGATGAACTACATTCCTTAAGAATGAAAAGTGATTAGAATAAGCCTTGGGATGCACAAAAAGCCGTAAATGTGCATCCAATGACACAAACGACTAATTGGATGAACTACATTCCTTAAGGACGAAAAGTGATTAGAATAAGCTTTAGGAAGCACAAAAAGACGTAAATGTTCATCCAATGACACAAAAGCACTTATTGGATGAACTACAACTACATTCCTTAAGAACAAAAAGTGATAAGAATAAGCCTTGGAATGCACAAATTGACGTAAAAGTTAAATTAATGACACACACACTTATTGGATGAACTATATTCCTTAAGTACGAAAAGTGATTAGAATAAGCTTTGGGATGCACAAAATGACATAAATGTTAAATTAATGACAAAATTTAAATTATTAGATGAACTACAATCCTTAAGAACGAAAAGTGATTAGAATAAGCTTAGGGATGATCAAAATGACGTAAATGTTCATCCAATGACACAAACGCACTTATTGGATGAACTACGTTCCTTAAGAACAATAAGTGATTAGAATAAGCCTTGGGATGCCCAAAATGACGTAAATTATAAATTAAAGACAAAAATGCATTAATCAGATAAACCATATTCCTTATGAACGAAAAGTGATTAGAATAAGCCTTCGGATGGACAAAATGACATAAATATTCATCCAATGACACAAACGCACTTATTGGATGAACTACATTCCTTAAAAACAAAAAGTGATTAGAATAAGCCTTAGGCTATACAAAATGACGTAAATGTTAAGTAAATGACACAAACGAACTTATGGGATGAACTTCATTCTTTATGAACAAAAAGTGATTAGAATAAGCCTTGGAATGCACAAAATGACGTAAATGTTCATCCATTGACACAAACACACATATTGGATGAACTACATTCTTTCAGAACGAAAAGTGATTAGAATAAGCCTTGAGATGCACAAAATGACGTAAATGTTCATTCAATGGCACAAACGCACTTATTGGATGAACTACATTCCTTAAGTACGAAAAGTGATTAGAATAAGCCTTGGGATGCACAAAATGGCATAAATTTTAAATTATTGACAGAAATGCAATTATTAGATGAACTATATTCCTTATAAACGAAAAATGATTAAAATAAGCCTTGGGTTGCACAAAATGACGTAAACGTTCATCCAATGACACAAACACACTTATTGGATGAGCTACATTCCTTAAGAACGAAAAGTGATTAGAATAAGCCTTGGGATGCCCAAAATGACGTAAATTTTCAATTAAAGCAGAAACGCAATTATCAGATAAACTACATTCCTTATGAACGAAAAGTGATTAGAAAAAGCCTTGCGATGTACAAAATGACGTAAACGTTTATCCAATGACACAAACGCACTTATTGGATGAACTACATTCCTTAAGAACGAAAAATGATTAGGATAAGCTCTGGGAAACACAAAATGACGTAAATGTTCATCCAATGACACAAACACACTTATTGGATGAACTTCATTCCTTCAGAATGAAAAGTGAATAGAATAAGCCTTGAGATGCAGAAAAAGAAATATATGTTCATCCACTGACACAAATTGGATGAACTACATTCCTTAAGAAAGAAAAGTGATTAGAATAAGCCTTGGGATGCACAAAAAGCCGTAAATGTGCATCCAATGACACAAACGACTAATTGGATGAACTACATTCCTTAAGGACGAAAAGTGATTAGAATAAGCTTTAGGAAGCACAAAAAGACGTAAATGTTCATCCAATGACACAAAAGCACTTATTGGATGAACTTCAACTACATTCCTTAAGAACAAAAAGTGATAAGAATAAGCCTTGGAATGCACAAATTGACGTAAAAGTTAAATTAATGACACACACACTTATTGGATGAACTATATTCCTTAAGTACGAAAAGTGATTAGAATAAGCTTTGGGATGCACAAAATGACATAAATGTTAAATTAATGACAAAATTTAAATTATTAGATGAACTACAATCCTTAAGAACGAAAAGTGATTAGAATAAGCTTAGGGATGATCAAAATGACGTAAATGTTCATCCAATGACACAAACGCACTTATTGGATGAACTACGTTCCTTAAGAACAATAAGTGATTAGAATAAGCCTTGGGATGCCCAAAATGACGTAAATTATAAATTAAAGACAAAAATGCATTAATCAGATAAACCATATTCCTTATGAACGAAAAGTGATTAGAATAAGCCTTCGGATGGACAAAATGACATAAATATTCATCCAATGACACAAACGCACTTATTGGATGAACTACATTCCTTAAAAACAAAAAGTGATTAGAATAAGCCTTAGGCTATACAAAATGACGTAAATGTTAAGTAAATGACACAAACGAACTTATGGGATGAACTTCATTCTTTATGAACAAAAAGTGATTAGAATAAGCCTTGGAATGCACAAAATGACGTAAATGTTCATCCATTGACACAAACACACATATTGGATGAACTACATTCTTTCAGAACGAAAAGTGATTAGAATAAGCCTTGAGGTGCACAAAATGACGTAAATGTTCATTCAATGGCACAAACACACTTATTGGATGAGCTACATTCCTTAAGAACGAAAAGTGATTAGAATAAGCCTAGGGATGCCCAAAATGACGTAAATTTTAAATTAAAGCAGAAACGCAAGTATCAGATAAACTACATTCCTTATGAACGAAAAGTGATTAGAAAAAGCCTTGCGATGTACAATATGACGTAAACGTTCATCCAATGACCCAAACGCACTTATTGGATGAACTACATTCCTTAAGAACGAAAAGTGATTAGGATAAGCTCTGGGAAACACAAAATGACGTAAATGTTCATCCAATGACACAAACACACTTACTGGATGAACTTCATTCCTTCAGAATGAAAAGTGAATAGAATAAGCCTTGAGATGCAGAAAAAGAAATATATGTTCATCCACTGACACAAATTGGATGAACTACATTCCTTAAGAAAGAAAAGTGATTAGAATAAGCCTTGGGATGCACAAAAAGCCGTAAATGTGCATCCAATGACACAAACGACTAATTGGATGAACTACATTCCTTAAGGACGAAAAGTGATTAGAATAAGCTTTAGGAAGCACAAAAAGACGTAAATGTTCATCCAATGACACAAAAGCACTTATTGGATGAACTACAACTACATTCCTTAAGAACAAAAAGTGATAAGAATAAGCCTTGGAATGCACAAATTGACGTAAAAGGTAAATTAATGACACAAACACACTTATTGGATGAACTATATTCCTTAAGTACGAAAAGTGATTAGAATAAGCTTTGGGATGCACAAAATGACATAAATGTTAAATTAATGACAAAATTTAAATTATTAGATGAACTACAATCCTTAAGAACGAAAAGTGATTAGAATAAGCTTAGGGATGATCAAAATGACGTAAATGTTCATCCAATGACACAAACGCACTTATTGGATGAACTACGTTCCTTAAGAACAATAAGTGATTAGAATAAGCCTTGGGATGCCCAAAATGACGTAAATTATAAATTAAAGACAAAAACGCATTAATCAGATAAACCATATTCCTTATGAACGAAAAGTGATTAGAATAAGCCTTCGGATGGACAAAATGACATAAATATTCATCCAATGACACAAACGCACTTATTGGATGAACTACATTCCTTAAAAACAAAAAGTGATTAGAATAAGCCTTAGGCTATACAAAATGACGTAAATGTTAAGTAAATGACACAAACGAACTTATGGGATGAACTTCATTCTTTATGAACAAAAAGTGATTAGAATAAGCCTTGGAATGCACAAAATGACGTAAATGTTCATCCATTGACACAAACACACATATTGGATGAACTACATTCTTTCAGAACGAAAAGTGATTAGAATAAGCCTTGAGATGCACAAAATGACGTAAATGTTCATTCAATGGCACAAACGCACTTATTGGATGAACTACATTCCTTAAGTACGAAAAGTGATTAGAATAAGCCTTGGGATGCACAAAATGGCATAAATTTTAAATTATTGACAGAAATGCAATTATTAGATGAACTATATTCCTTATAAACGAAAAATGATTAAAATAAGCCTTGGGTTGCACAAAATGACGTAAACGTTCATCCAATGACACAAACACACTTATTGGATGAACTTCATTCCTTCAGAATGAAAAGTGAATAGAATAAGCCTTGAGATGCAGAAAAAGAAATATATGTTCATCCACTGACACAAATTGGATGAACTACATTCCTTAAGAATGAAAAATGATTAGAATAAGCCTTGGGATGCACAAAAAGCCGTAAATGTGCATCCAATGACACAAACGACTAATTGGATGAACTACATTCCTTAAGGACGAAAAGTGATTAGAATAAGCTTTAGGAAGCACAAAAAGACGTAAATGTTCATCCAATGACACAAAAGCACTTATTGGATGAACTACAACTACATTCCTTAAGAACAAAAAGTGATAAGAATAAGCCTTGGAATGCACAAATTGACGTAAAAGTTAAATTAATGACACAAACACACTTATTGGATGAACTATATTCCTTAAGTATGAAAAGTGATTAGAATAAGCTTTGGGATGCACAAAATGACATAAATGTTAAATTAATGACAAAATTTAAATTATTAGATGAACTACAATCCTTAAGAACGAAAAGTGATTAGAATAAGCTTAGGGATGATCAAAATGACGTAAATGTTCATCCAATGACACAAACGCACTTATTGGATGAACTACGTTCCTTAAGAACAATAAGTGATTAGAATAAGCCTTGGGATGCCCAAAATGACGTAAATTATAAATTAAAGACAAAAACGCATTAATCAGATAAACCATATTCCTTATGAACGAAAAGTGATTAGAATAAGCCTTCGGATGGACAAAATGACATAAATATTCATCCAATGACACAAACGCACTTATTGGATGAACTACATTCCTTAAAAACAAAAAGTGATTAGAATAAGCCTTAGGCTATACAAAATGACGTAAATGTTAAGTAAATGACACAAACGAACTTATGGGATGAACTTCATTCTTTATGAACAAAAAGTGATTAGAATAAGCCTTGGAATGCACAAAATGACGTAAATGTTCATCCATTGACACAAACACACATATTGGATGAACTACATTCTTTCAGAACGAAAAGTGATTAGAATAAGCCTTGAGATGCACAAAATGACGTAAATGTTCATTCAATGGCACAAACGCACTTATTGGATGAACTACATTCCTTAAGTACGAAAAGTGATTAGAATAAGCCTTGGGATGCACAAAATGGCATAAATTTTAAATTATTGACAGAAATGCAATTATTAGATGAACTATATTCCTTATAAACGAAAAATGATTAAAATAAGCCTTGGGTTGCACAAAATGACGTAAACGTTCATCCAATGACACAAACACACTTATTGGATGAACTTCATTCCTTCAGAATGAAAAGTGAATAGAATAAGCCTTGAGATGCAGAAAAAGAAATATATGTTCATCCACTGACACAAATTGGATGAACTACATTCCTTAAGAATGAAAAATGATTAGAATAAGCCTTGGGATGCACAAAAAGCCGTAAATGTGCATCCAATGACACAAACGACTAATTGGATGAACTACATTCCTTAAGGACGAAAAGTGATTAGAATAAGCTTTAGGAAGCACAAAAAGACGTAAATGTTCATCCAATGACACAAAAGCACTTATTGGATGAACTACAACTACATTCCTTAAGAACAAAAAGTGATAAGAATAAGCCTTGGAATGCACAAATTGACGTAAAAGTTAAATTAATGACACAAACACACTTATTGGATGAACTATATTCCTTAAGTACGAAAAGTGATTAGAATAAGCTTTGGGATGCACAAAATGACATAAAATGTTAAATTAATGACAAAATTGCAATTATTAGATGAACTACATTCCTTAAGAACGAAAAGTGATTAGAATAAGCTTAGTGATGATCAAAATGACGTAAATGTTCATCCAATGACACAAACGCACTTATTGGATTAACTACGTTCCTTAAGAACAATAAGTGATTAGAATAAGCCTTGGGATGCCCAAAATGACGTAAATTATAAATTAAAGACAAAAACGCATTAATCAGATAAACTACATTCCTTATGAACGAAAACTGATTAGAATAAGCCTTCGGATGGACAAAATGACGTAAATATTCATCCAATGACACAAACACACTTATTGGATGAACTACATTCCTTAAAAACAAAAAGTGATTAGAACAAGCCTTGGGCTATACAAAATGACGTAAATGTTAAGTAAATGACACAAACGAACTTATGGGATGAACTTCATTCTTTATGAACAAAAAGTGATTAGAATAAGCCATGGGATGCACAAAATGACGTAAATGTTCATCCATTGACACAAACACACTTATTGGATGAACTACATTCTTTCAGAACGAAAAGTGATTAGAATAAGCCTTGAGATGCACAAAATGACGTAAATGTTCATTCAATGGCACAAACGCACTTATTGGATGAACTACATTCCTTAAGTACGAAAAGTGATTAGAATAAGCCTTGGGATGCACAAAATGGCATAAATTTTAAATTATTGACAGAAATGCAATTATTAGATGAACTATATTCCTTATAAACGAAAAATGATTAGAATAAGCCTTGGGTTGCACAAAATGACGTAAACGTTCATCCAATGACACAAACACACTTATTGGATGAGCTACATTCCTTAAGAACGAAAAGTGATTAGAATAAGCCTTGGGATGCCCAAAATGACGTAAATTTTAAATAAAAGCAGAAACGCATTTATCAGATAAACTACATTCCTTATGAACGAAAAGTGATTAGAAAAAGCCTTGCGATGTACAAAATGACGTAAACGTTCATCCAATGACACAAACGCACTTATTGGATGAACTACATTCCTTAAGAACGAAAAGTGATTAGGATAAGCTCTGGGAAACACAAAATGACGTAAATGTTCATCCAATGACACAAACACACTTACTGGATGAACTTCATTCCTTCAGAATGAAAAGAGAATAGAATAAGCCTTGAGATGCAGAAAAAGAAATATATGTTCATCCACTGACACAAATTGGATGAACTACATTCCTTAAGAATGAAAAGTGATTAGAATAAGCCTTGGGATGCACAAAAAGCCGTAAATGTGCATCCAATGACACAAACGACTAATTGGATGAACTACATTCCTTAAGGACGAAAAGTGATTAGAATAAGCTTTAGGAAGCACAAAAAGACGTAAATGTTCATCCAATGACACAAAAGCACTTATTGGATGAACTACAACTACATTCCTTAAGAACAAAAAGTGATAAGAATAAGCCTTGGAATGCAGAAATTGACGTAAAAGTTAAATTAATGACACAAACACACTTATTGGATGAACTATATTCCTTAAGTACGAAAAGTGATTAGAATAAGCTTTGGGATGCACAAAATGACATAAATGTTAAATTAATGATAATATTTAAATTATTAGAAATACTACATTCCTTGAGAACGAAAAGTGATTAGAATAAGCTTAGGGATGATCAAAATGACGTAAATGTTCATTCAATGACACAAACGCACTTATTGGATGAACTACGTTCCTTAAGAACAATAAGTGATTAGAATAAGCCTTGGGATGCCCAAAATGACGTAAATTATAAATTAAAGACAAAAACGCATTAATCAGATAAACCATATTCCTTATGAACGAAAAGTGATTAGAATAAGCCTTCGAAAGGACAAAATGACATAAATATTCATCCAATGACACAAACGCACTTATTGGATGAACTACATTCCTTAAAAACAAAAAGTGATTAGAATAAGCCTTAGGCTATACAAAATGACGTAAATGTTAAGTAAATGACACAAACGAACTTATGGGATGAACTACATTCCTTAAGTACGAAAAGTGATTAGAATAAGCCTTGGGATGCACAAAATGGCATAAATTTTAAATTATTGACAGAAATGCAATTATTAGATGAACTATATTCCTTATAAACGAAAAATGATTAGAATAAGCCTTGGGTTGCACAAAATGACGTAAACGTTCATCCAATGACACAAACACACTTATTGGATGAGCTACATTCCTTAAGAACGAAAAGTGATTAGAATAAGCCTTGGGATGCCCAAAATGACGTCAATTTTAAATTAAAGCAGAAACGCATTTATCAGATAAACTACATTCCTTATGAACGAAAAGTGATTAGAAAAAGCCTTGCGATGTACAAGATGACGTAAACGTTCATCCAATGACACAAACGCACTTATTGGATGAACTACATTCCTTAAGAACGAAAAGTGATTAGGATAAGCTCTGGGAAACACAAAATGACGTAAATGTTCATCCAATGACACAAACACACTTACTGGATGAACTTCATTCCTTCAGAATGAAAAGTGAATAGAATAAGCCTTGAGATGCAGAAAAAGAAATATATGTTCATCCACTGACACAAATTGGATGAACTACATTCCTTAAGAATGAAAAGTGATTAGAATAAGCCTTGGGATGCACAAAAAGCCGTAAATGTGCATCCAATGACACAAACGACTAATTGGATGAACTACATTCCTTAAGGACGAAAAGTGATTAGAATAAGCTTTAGGAAGCACAAAAAGACGTAAATGTTCATCCAATGACACAAAAGCACTTATTGGATGAACTACAACTACATTCCTTAAGAACAAAAAGTGATAAGAATAAGCCTTGGAATGCACAAATTGACGTAAAAGTTAAATTAATGACACACACACTTATTGGATGAACTATATTCCTTAAGTACGAAAAGTGATTAGAATAAGCTTTGGGATGCACAAAATGACATAAATGTTAAATTAATGACAAAATTTAAATTATTAGATGAACTACAATCCTTAAGAACGAAAAGTGATTAGAATAAGCTTAGGGATGATCAAAATGACGTAAATGTTCATCCAATGACACAAACGCACTTATTGGATGAACTACGTTCCTTAAGAACAATAAGTGATTAGAATAAGCCTTGGGATGCCCAAAATGACGTAAATTATATATTAAAGACAAAAACGCATTAATCAGATAAACCATATTCCTTATGAACGAAAAGTGATTAGAATAAGCCTTCGGATGGACAAAATGACATAAATATTCATCCAATGACACAAACGCACTTATTGGATGAACTACATTCCTTAAAAACAAAAAGTGATTAGAATAAGCCTTAGGCTATACAAAATGACGTAAATGTTAAGTAAATGACACAAACGAACTTATGGGATGAACTTCATTCTTTATGAAAAAAAAGTGATTAGAATAAGCCTTGGAATGCACAAAATGACGTAAATGTTCATCCATTGACACAAACACACATATTGGATGAACTACATTCTTTCAGAACGAAAAGTGATTAGAATAAGCCTTGAGATGCACAAAATGACGTAAATGTTCATTCAATGGCACAAACGCACTTATTGGATGAACTACATTCCTTAAGTACGAAAAGTGATTAGAATAAGCCTTGGGATGCACAAAATGGCATAAATTTTAAATTATTGACAGAAATGCAATTATTAGATGAACTATATTCCTTATAAACGAAAAATGATTAGAATAAGCCTTGGGTTGCACAAAATGACGTAAACGTTCATCCAATGACACAAACACACTTATTGGATGAGCTACATTCCTTAAGAACGAAAAGTGATTAGAATAAGCCTTGGGATGCCCAAAATGACGTAAATTTTCAATTAAAGCAGAAACGCAATTATCAGATAAACTACATTCCTTATGAACGAAAAGTGATTAGAAAAAGCCTTGCGATGTACAAAATGACGTAAACGTTCATCCAATGACACAAACGCACTTATTGGATGAACTACATTCCTTAAGAACGAAAA
>JBBPBO010000002.1:21753825-21768788 GCA_037974295.1 Cicer cuneatum | reverse complement strand
CAACTACATTCCTTAAGAACAAAAAGTGATAAGAATAAGCCTTGGAATGCACAAATTGACGTAAAAGTTAAATTAATGACACACACACTTATTGGATGAACTATATTCCTTAAGTACGAAAAGTGATTAGAATAAGCTTTGGGATGCACAAAATGACATAAATGTTAAATTAATGACAAAATTTAAATTATTAGATGAACTACAATCCTTAAGAACGAAAAGTGATTAGAATAAGCTTAGGGATGATCAAAATGACGTAAATGTTCATCCAATGACACAAACGCACTTATTGGATGAACTACGTTCCTTAAGAACAATAAGTGATTAGAATAAGCCTTGGGATGCCCAAAATGACGTAAATTATAAATTAAAGACAAAAACGCATTAATCAGATAAACCATATTCCTTATGAACGAAAAGTGATTAGAATAAGCCTTCGGATGGACAAAATGACATAAATATTCATCCAATGACACAAACGCACTTATTGGATGAACTACATTCCTTAAAAACAAAAAGTGATTAGAATAAGCCTTAGGCTATACAAAATGACGTAAATGTTAAGTAAATGACACAAACGAACTTATGGGATGAACTTCATTCTTTATGAAAAAAAAGTGATTAGAATAAGCCTTGGAATGCACAAAATGACGTAAATGTTCATCCATTGACACAAACACACATATTGGATGAACTACATTCTTTCAGAACGAAAAGTGATTAGAATAAGCCTTGAGATGCACAAAATGACGTAAATGTTCATTCAATGGCACAAACGCACTTATTGGATGAACTACATTCCTTAAGTACGAAAAGTGATTAGAATAAGCCTTGGGATGCACAAAATGGCATAAATTTTAAATTATTGACAGAAATGCAATTATTAGATGAACTATATTCCTTATAAACGAAAAATGATTAGAATAAGCCTTGGGTTGCACAAAATGACGTAAACGTTCATCCAATGACACAAACACACTTATTGGATGAGCTACATTCCTTAAGAACGAAAAGTGATTAGAATAAGCCTTGGGATGCCCAAAATGACGTAAATTTTCAATTAAAGCAGAAACGCAATTATCAGATAAACTACATTCCTTATGAACGAAAAGTGATTAGAAAAAGCCTTGCGATGTACAAAATGACGTAAACGTTCATCCAATGACACAAACGCACTTATTGGATGAACTACATTCCTTAAGAACGAAAAATGATTAGGATAAGCTCTGGGAAACACAAAATGACGTAAATGTTCATCCAATGACACAAACACACTTATTGGATGAACTTCATTCCTTCAGAATGAAAAGTGAATAGAATAAGCCTTGAGATGCAGAAAAAGAAATATATGTTCATCCACTGACACAAATTGGATGAACTACATTCCTTAAGAAAGAAAAGTGATTAGAATAAGCCTTGGGATGCACAAAAAGCCGTAAATGTGCATCCAATGACACAAACGACTAATTGGATGAACTACATTCCTTAAGGACGAAAAGTGATTAGAATAAGCTTTAGGAAGCACAAAAAGACGTAAATGTTCATCCAATGACACAAAAGCACTTATTGGATGAACTACAACTACATTCCTTAAGAACAAAAAGTGATAAGAATAAGCCTTGGAATGCACAAATTGACGTAAAAGTTAAATTAATGACACACACACTTATTGGATGAACTATATTCCTTAAGTACGAAAAGTGATTAGAATAAGCTTTGGGATGCACAAAATGACATAAATGTTAAATTAATGACAAAATTTAAATTATTAGATGAACTACAATCCTTCAGAACGAAAAGTGATTAGAATAAGCTTAGGGATGATCAAAATGACGTAAATGTTCATCCAATGACACAAACGCACTTATTGGATGAACTACGTTCCTTAAGAACAATAAGTGATTAGAATAAGCCTTGGGATGCCCAAAATGACGTAAATTATAAATTAAAGACAAAAATGCATTAATCAGATAAACCATATTCCTTATGAACGAAAAGTGATTAGAATAAGCCTTCGGATGGACAAAATGACATAAATATTCATCCAATGACACAAACGCACTTATTGGATGAACTACATTCCTTAAAAACAAAAAGTGATTAGAATAAGCCTTAGGCTATACAAAATGACGTAAATGTTAAGTAAATGACACAAACGAACTTATGGGATGAACTTCATTCTTTATGAACAAAAAGTGATTAGAATAAGCCTTGGAATGCACAAAATGACGTAAATGTTCATCCATTGACACAAACACACATATTGGATGAACTACATTCTTTCAGAACGAAAAGTGATTAGAATAAGCCTTGAGATGCACAAAATGACGTAAATGTTCATTCAATGGCACAAACGCACTTATTGGATGAACTACATTCCTTAAGTACGAAAAGTGATTAGAATAAGCCTTGGGATGCACAAAATGGCATAAATTTTAAATTATTGACAGAAATGCAATTATTAGATGAACTATATTCCTTATAAACGAAAAATGATTAAAATAAGCCTTGGGTTGCACAAAATGACGTAAACGTTCATCCAATGACACAAACACACTTATTGGATGAGCTACATTCCTTAAGAACGAAAAGTGATTAGAATAAGCCTTGGGATGCCCAAAATGACGTAAATTTTCAATTAAAGCAGAAACGCAATTATCAGATAAACTACATTCCTTATGAACGAAAAGTGATTAGAAAAAGCCTTGCGATGTACAAAATGACGTAAACGTTTATCCAATGACACAAACGCACTTATTGGATGAACTACATTCCTTAAGAACGAAAAATGATTAGGATAAGCTCTGGGAAACACAAAATGACGTAAATGTTCATCCAATGACACAAACACACTTATTGGATGAACTTCATTCCTTCAGAATGAAAAGTGAATAGAATAAGCCTTGAGATGCAGAAAAAGAAATATATGTTCATCCACTGACACAAATTGGATGAACTACATTCCTTAAGAAAGAAAAGTGATTAGAATAAGCCTTGGGATGCACAAAAAGCCGTAAATGTGCATCCAATGACACAAACGACTAATTGGATGAACTACATTCCTTAAGGACGAAAAGTGATTAGAATAAGCTTTAGGAAGCACAAAAAGACGTAAATGTTCATCCAATGACACAAAAGCACTTATTGGATGAACTTCAACTACATTCCTTAAGAACAAAAAGTGATAAGAATAAGCCTTGGAATGCACAAATTGACGTAAAAGTTAAATTAATGACACACACACTTATTGGATGAACTATATTCCTTAAGTACGAAAAGTGATTAGAATAAGCTTTGGGATGCACAAAATGACATAAATGTTAAATTAATGACAAAATTTAAATTATTAGATGAACTACAATCCTTAAGAACGAAAAGTGATTAGAATAAGCTTAGGGATGATCAAAATGACGTAAATGTTCATCCAATGACACAAACGCACTTATTGGATGAACTACGTTCCTTAAGAACAATAAGTGATTAGAATAAGCCTTGGGATGCCCAAAATGACGTAAATTATAAATTAAAGACAAAAATGCATTAATCAGATAAACCATATTCCTTATGAACGAAAAGTGATTAGAATAAGCCTTCGGATGGACAAAATGACATAAATATTCATCCAATGACACAAACGCACTTATTGGATGAACTACATTCCTTAAAAACAAAAAGTGATTAGAATAAGCCTTAGGCTATACAAAATGACGTAAATGTTAAGTAAATGACACAAACGAACTTATGGGATGAACTTCATTCTTTATGAACAAAAAGTGATTAGAATAAGCCTTGGAATGCACAAAATGACGTAAATGTTCATCCATTGACACAAACACACATATTGGATGAACTACATTCTTTCAGAACGAAAAGTGATTAGAATAAGCCTTGAGATGCACAAAATGACGTAAATGTTCATTCAATGGCACAAACGCACTTATTGGATGAACTACATTCCTTAAGTACGAAAAGTGATTAGAATAAGCCATGGGATGCACAAAATGGCATAAATTTTAAATTATTGACAGAAATGCAATTATTAGATGAACTATATTCCTTATAAACGAAAAATGATTAAAATAAGCCTTGGGTTGCACAAAATGACGTAAACATTCATCCAATGACACAAACACACTTATTGGATGAGCTACATTCCTTAAGAACGAAAAGTGATTAGAATAAGCCTTGGGATGCCCAAAATGACGTAAATTTTAAATTAAAGCAAAAACGCAATTATCAAATAAACTACATTCCTTATGAACGAAAAGTGATTAGAAAAAGCCTTGCGATGTACAAAATGACGTAAACGTTCATCCAATGACACAAACGCACTTATTGGATGAACTACATTCCTTACGAACGAAAAGTGATTAGGATAAGCTCTGGGAAACACAAAATGACGTAAATGTTCATCCAATGACACAAACACACTTATTGGATGAACTTCATTCCTTCAGAATGAAAAGTGAATAGAATAAGCCTTGAGATGCAGAAAAAGAAATATATGTTCATCCACTGACACAAATTGGATGAACTACATTCCTTAAGAATGAAAAATGATTAGAATAAGCCTTGGGATGCACAAAAAGCCGTAAATGTGCATCCAATGACACAAACGACTAATTGGATGAACTACATTCCTTAAGGACGAAAAGTGATTAGAATAAGCTTTAGGAAGCACAAAAAGACGTAAATGTTCATCCAATGACACAAAAGCACTTATTGGATGAACTACAACTACATTCCTTAAGAACAAAAAGTGATAAGAATAAGCCTTGGAATGCAGAAATTGACGTAAAAGTTAAATTAATGACACAAACACACTTATTGGATGAACTATATTCCTTAAGTACGAAAAGTGATTAGAATAAGCTTTGGGATGCACAAAATGACATAAATGTTAAATTAATGATAAAATTTAAATTATTAGAAATACTACATTCCTTGAGAACGAAAAGTGATTAGAATAAGCTTAGGGATGATCAAAATGACGTAAATGTTCATTCAATGACACAAACGCACTTATTGGATGAACTACGTTCCTTAAGAACAATAAGTGATTAGAATAAGCCTTGGGATGCCCAAAACGACGTAAATTATAAATTAAAGACAAAAACGCATTAATCAGATAAACCATATTCCTTATGAACGAAAAGTGATTAGAATAAGCCTTCGAAAGGACAAAATGACATAAATATTCATCCAATGACACAAACGCACTTATTGGATGAACTACATTCCTTAAAAACAAAAAGTGATTAGAATAAGCCTTAGGCTATACAAAATGACGTAAATGTTAAGTAAATGACACAAACGAACTTATGGGATGAACTACATTCCTTAAGTACGAAAAGTGATTAGAATAAGCCTTGGGATGCACAAAATGGCATAAATTTTAAATTAATGACAGAAATGCAATTATTAGATGAACTATATTCCTTATAAACGAAAAATGATTAGAATAAGCCTTGGGTTGCACAAAATGACGTAAACGTTCATCCAATGACACAAACACACTTATTGGATGAGCTACATTCCTTAAGAACGAAAAGTGATTAGAATAAGCCTTGGGATGCCCAAAATGACGTAAATTTTAAATTAAAGCAGAAACGCATTTATCAGATAAACTACATTCCTTATGAACGAAAAGTGATTAGAAAAAGCCTTGCGATGTACAAAATGACGTAAACGTTCATCCAATGACACAAACGCACTTATTGGATGAACTACATTCCTTAAGAACGAAAAGTGATTAGGATAAGCTCTGGGAAACACAAAATGACGTAAATGTTCATCCAATGACACAAACACACTTACTGGATGAACTTCATTCCTTCAGAATGAAAAGTGAATAGAATAAGCCTTGAGATGCAGAAAAAGAAATATATGTTCATCCACTGACACAAATTGGATGAACTACATTCCTTAAGTACGAAAAGTGATTAGAATAAGCCTTGGGATGCACAAAATGGCATAATTTTAAATTATTGACAGAAATGCAATTATTAGATGAACTATATTCCTTATAAACGAAAAATGATTAGAATAAGCCTTGGGTTGCACAAAATGACGTAAATGTTCATCCAATGACACAAACACACTTATTGGATGAGCTACATTCCTTAAGAACGAAAAGTGATTAGAATAAGCCTTGGGATGCCCAAAATGACGTAAATTTTAAATTAAAGCAGAAACGCATTTATCAGATAAACTACATTCCTTATGAACGAAAAGTGATTAGAAAAAGCCTTGCGATGTACAAAATGACGTAAACGTTCATCCAATGACACAAACGCACTTATTGGATGAACTACATTCCTTAAGAACGAAAAGTGATTAGGATAAGCTCTGGGAAACACAAAATGACGTAAATGTTCATCCAATGACACAAACACACTTACTGGATGAACTTCATTCCTTCAGAATGAAAAGTGAATAGAATAAGCCTTGAGATGCAGAAAAAGAAATATATGTTCATCCACTGACACAAATTGGATGAACTACATTCCTTAAGTACGAAAAGTGATTAGAATAAGCCTTGGGATGCACAAAATGGCATAAATTTTAAATTATTGACAGAAATGCAATTATTAGATGAACTATATTCCTTATAAACGAAAAATGATTAGAATAAGCCTTGGGTTGCACAAAATGACGTAAATGTTCATCCAATGACACAAACACACTTATTGGATGAGCTACATTCCTTAAGAACGAAAAGTGATTAGAATAAGCCTTGGGATGCCCAAAATGACGTAAATTTTAAATTAAAGCAGAAACGCATTTATCAGATAAACTACATTCCTTATGAACGAAAAGTGATTAGAAAAAGCCTTGCGATGTACAAAATGACGTAAACGTTCATCCAATGACACAAACGCACTTATTGGATGAACTACATTCCTTAAGAACGAAAAGTGATTAGGATAAGCTCTGGGAAACACAAAATGACGTAAATGTTCATCCAATGACACAAACACACTTACTGGATGAACTTCATTCCTTCAGAATGAAAAGTGAATAGAATAAGCCTTGAGATGCAGAAAAAGAAATATATGTTCATCCACTGACACAAATTGGATGAACTACATTCCTTAAGAATGAAAAGTGATTAGAATAAGCCTTGGGATGCACAAAAAGCCGTAAATGTGCATCCAATGACAAAAACGACTAATTGGATGAACTACATTCCTTAAGGACGAAAAGTGATTAGAATAAGCTTTAGGAAGCACAAAAAGACGTAAATGTTCATCCAATGACACAAAAGCACTTATTGGATGAACTACAACTACATTCCTTAAGAACAAAAAGTGATAAGAATAAGCCTTGGAATGCAGAAATTGACGTAAAAGTTAAATTAATGACACAAACACACTTATTGGATGAACTATATTCCTTAAGTACGAAAAGTGATTAGAATAAGCTTTGGGATGCACAAAATGACATAAATGTTAAATTAATGATAAAATTTAAATTATTAGAAATACTACATTCCTTGAGAACGAAAAGTGATTAGAATAAGCTTAGGGATGATCAAAATGACGTAAATGTTCATTCAATGACACAAACGCACTTATTGGATGAACTACGTTCCTTAAGAACAATAAGTGATTAGAATAAGCCTTGGGATGCACAAAAAGCCGTAAATGTGCATCCAATGACACAAACGACTAATTGGATGAACTACATTCCTTAAGGACGAAAAGTGATTAGAATAAGCTTTAGGAAGCACAAAAAGACGTAAATGTTCATCCAATGACACAAAAGCACTTATTGGATGAACTACAACTACATTCCTTAAGAACAAAAAGTGATAAGAATAAGCCTTGGAATGCAGAAATTGACGTAAAAGTTAAATTAATGACACAAACACACTTATTGGATGAACTATATTCCTTAAGTACGAAAAGTGATTAGAATAAGCTTTGGGATGCACAAAATGACATAAATGTTAAATTAATGATAAAAATTAAATTATTAGAAATACTACATTCCTTGAGAACGAAAAGTGATTAGAATAAGCTTAGGGATGATCAAAATGACGTAAATGTTCATTCAATGACACAAACGCACTTATTGGATGAACTACGTTCCTTAAGAACAATAAGTGATTAGAATAAGCCTTGGGATGCCCAAAATGACGTAAATTATAAATTAAAGACAAAAACGCATTAATCAGATAAACCATATTCCTTATGAACGAAAAGTGATTAGAATAAGCCTTCGAAAGGACAAAATGACATAAATATTCATCCAATGACACAAACGCACTTATTGGATGAACTACATTCCTTAAAAACAAAAAGTGATTAGAATAAGCCTTAGGCTATACAAAATGACGTAAATGTTAAGTAAATGACACAAACGAACTTATGGGATGAACTACATTCCTTGGGATGCACAAAATGACGTAAATGTTAAATTAATGACAAAAACACCCTTATTGGATGAACTACATTCCTTAAGTACGAAAAGTGATTAGAATAAGCTTTGGGATGCAAAAAATGACGTAAATGTTAAATTAATGACAAAATTGCAATTATTAGATGAACTACATTCCTTAAGAACGAAAAGTGATTAGAATAAGCTTAAGGATGATCAAAATGACGTAAATGTTCATCCAATGACACAAACGCACTGATTGGATGACCTACGTTCCTTAAGAACAATAAGTGATTAGAAAAAGCCTTGGGATGCCCAAAATGACGTAAATTTTAAATTATAGAGACAGAAACGCATTAATCAGATAAACTACATTCCTTATGAACGAAAAGTGATTAGAATAAGCCTTCGGATGGACAAAATGACGTAAATATTCATCCAATGACACAAACGCACTTATTGGATGAACTACATTCCTTATAAACAAAAAGTGATTAGAATAAGCCTTGGGCTATACAAAATGACGTAAATGTTAAGTAAATGACACAAACAAACTTATGGGATGAACTTCATTCTTTATGAACAAAAAGTGATTAGAATAAGCCTTGAGATGCACAAAATGACGTAAATGTTCATTCAATGGCACAAACGCACTTATTGGATGAACTACATTCCTTAAGTACGAAAAGTGATTAGAATAAGCCTTGGGTTGCACAAAATGACGTAAACGTTCATCCAATGACACAAACACACTTATTGGATGAGCTACATTCCTTAAGAACGAAAAGTGATTAGAATAAGCCTTGGGATGCCCAAAATGACGTAAATTTTAAATTAAAGCAGAAACGCAATTATCAGATAAACTACATTCCTTATGAACGAAAAGTGATTAGAAAAAGCCTTGCGATGTACAAAATGACGTAAACGTTCATCCAATGACACAAACGCACTTATTGGATGAACTACATTCCTTAAGAACGAAAAGTGATTAGGATAAGCTCTGGGAAACACAAAATGACGTAAATGTTCATCCAATGACACAAACACACTTACTGGATGAACTTCATTCCTTCAGAATGAAAAGTGAATAGAATAAGCCTTGAGATGCAGAAAAAGAAATATATGTTCATCCACTGACACAAATTGGATGAACTACATTCCTTAAGAATGAAAAGTGATTAGAATAAGCCTTGGGATGCACAAAAAGCCGTAAATGTGCATCCAATGACACAAACGACTAATTGGATGAACTACATTCCTTAAGGACGAAAAGTGATTAGAATAAGCTTTAGGAAGCACAAAAAGACGTAAATGTTCATCCAATGACACAAAAGCACTTATTGGATGAACTACAACTACATTCCTTAAGAACAAAAAGTGACAAGAATAAGCCTTGGAATGCAGAAATTGACGTAAAAGTTAAATTAATGACACAAACACACTTATTGGATGAACTATATTCCTTAAGTACGAAAAGTGATTAGAATAAGCTTTGGGATGCACAAAATGACATAAATGTTAAATTAATGATAAAATTTAAATTATTAGAAATACTACATTCCTTGAGAACGAAAAGTGATTAGAATAAGCTTAGGGATGATCAAAATGACGTAAATGTTCATTCAATGACACAAACGCACTTATTGGATGAACTACGTTCCTTAAGAACAATAAGTGATTAGAATAAGCCTTGGGATGCCCAAAATGACGTAAATTATAAATTAAAGACAAAAACGCATTAATCAGATAAACCATATTCCTTATGAACGAAAAGTGATTAGAATAAGCCTTCGAAAGGACAAAATGACATAAATATTCATCCAATGACACAAACGCACTTATTGGATGAACTACATTCCTTAAAAACAAAAAGTGATTAGAATAAGCCTTAGGCTATACAAAATGACGTAAATGTTAAGTAAATGAAACAAACGAACTTATGGGATGAACTACATTCCTTAAGTACGAAAAGTGATTAGAATAAGCCTTGGGATGCACAAAATGGCATAAATTTTAAATTATTGACAGAAATGCAATTATTAGATGAACTATATTCCTTATAAACGAAAAATGATTAGAATAAGCCTTGGGTTGCACAAAATGACGTAAACGTTCATCCAATGACACAAACACACTTATTGGATGAGCTACATTCCTTAAGAACGAAAAGTGATTAGAATAAGCCTTGGGATGCCCAAAATGACGTAAATTTTAAATTAAAGCAGAAACGCATTTATCAGATAAACTACATTCCTTATGAACGAAAAGTGATTAGAAAAAGCCTTGCGATGTACAAAATGACGTAAACGTTCATCCAATGACACAAACGCACTTATTGGATGAACTACATTCCTTAAAAACAAAAAGTGATTAGAATAAGCCTTAGGCTATACAAAATGACGTAAATGTTAAGTAAATGACACAAACGAACTTATGGGATGAACTACATTCCTTAAGTACGAAAAGTGATTAGAATAAGCCTTGGGATGCACAAAATGGCATAAATTTTAAATTATTGACAGAAATGCAATTATTAGATGAACTATATTCCTTATAAACGAAAAATGATTAGAATAAGCCTTGGGTTGCACAAAATGACGTAAACGTTCATCCAATGACACAAACACACTTATTGGATGAGCTACATTCCTTAAGAACGAAAAGTGATTAGAATAAGCCTTGGGATGCCCAAAATGACGTAAATTTTAAATTAAAGCAGAAACGCATTTATCAGATAAACTACATTCCTTATGAACGAAAAGTGATTAGAAAAAGTCTTGCGATGTACAAAATGACGTAAACGTTCATCCAATGACACAAACGCACTTATTGGATGAACTACATTCCTTAAGAACGAAAAGTGATTAGGATAAGCTCTGGGAAACACAAAATGACGTAAATGTTCATCCAATGACACAAACACACTTACTGGATGAACTTCATTCCTTCAGAATGAAAAGTGAATAGAATAAGCCTTGAGATGCAGAAAAAGAAATATATGTTCATCCACTGACACAAATTGGATGAACTACATTCCTTAAGAATGAAAAGTGATTAGAATAAGCCTTGGGATGCACAAAAAGCCGTAAATGTGCATCCAATGACACAAACGACTAATTGGATGAACTACATTCCTTAAGGACGAAAAGTGATTAGAATAAGCTTTAGGAAGCACAAAAAGACGTAAATGTTCATCCAATGACACAAAAGCACTTATTGGATGAACTACAACTACATTCCTTAAGAACAAAAAGTGATAAGAATAAGCCTTGGAATGCAGAAATTGACGTAAAAGTTAAATTAATGACACAAACACACTTATTGGATGACCTATATTCCTTAAGTACGAAAAGTGATTAGAATAAGCTTTGGGATGCACAAAATGACATAAATGTTAAATTAATGATAAAATTTAAATTATTAGAAATACTACATTCCTTGAGAACGAAAAGTGATTAGAATAAGCTTAGGGATGATCAAAATGACGTAAATGTTCATTCAATGACACAAACGCACTTATTGGATGAACTACGTTCCTTAAGAACAATAAGTGATTAGAATAAGCCTTGGGATGCCCAAAATGACGTAAATTATAAATTAAAGACAAAAACGCATTAATCAGATAAACCATATTCCTTATGAACGAAAAGTGATTAGAATAAGCCTTCGAAAGGACAAAATGACATAAATATTCATCCAATGACACAAACGCACTTATTGGATGAACTACATTCCTTAAAAACAAAAAGTGGTTAGAATAAGCCTTAGGCTATACAAAATGACGTAAATGTTAAGTAAATGACACAAACGAACTTATGGGATGAACTACATTCCTTAAGTACGAAAAGTGATTAGAATAAGCCTTGGGATGCACAAAATGGCATAAATTTTAAATTATTGACAGAAATGCAATTATTAGATGAACTATATTCCTTATAAACGAAAAATGATTAGAATAAGCCTTGGGTTGCACAAAATGACGTAAACGTTCATCCAATGACACAAACACACTTATTGGATGAGCTACATTCCTTAAGAACGAAAAGTGATTAGAATAAGCCTTGGGATGCCCAAAATGACGTAAATTTTAAATTAAAGCAGAAACGCATTTATCAGATAAACTACATTCCTTATGAACGAAAAGTGATTAGAAAAAGCCTTGCGATGTACAAAATGACGTAAACGTTCATCCAATGACACAAACGCACTTATTGGATGAACTACATTCCTTAAGAACGAAAAGTGATTAGGATAAGCTCTGGGAAACACAAAATGACGTAAATGTTCATCCAATGACACAAACACACTTACTGGATGAACTTCATTCCTTCAGAATGAAAAGTGAATAGAATAAGCCTTGAGATGCAGAAAAAGAAATATATGATCATCCACTGACACAAATTGGATGAACTACATTCCTTAAGAATGAAAAGTGATTAGAATAAGCCTTGGGATGCACAAAAAGCCGTAAATGTGCATCCAATGACACAAACGACTAATTGGATGAACTACATTCCTTAAGGACGAAAAGTGATTAGAATAAGCTTTAGGAAGCACAAAAAGACGTAAATGTTCATCCAATGACACAAAAGCACTTATTGGATGAACTACAACTACATTCCTTAAGAACAAAAAGTGATAAGAATAAGCCTTGGAATGCAGAAATTGACGTAAAAGTTAAATTAATGACACAAACACACTTATTGGATGAACTATATTCCTTAAGTACGAAAAGTGATTAGAATAAGCTTTGGGATGCACAAAATGACATAAATGTTAAATTAATGACAAAATTGCAATTATTAGATGAACTACATTCCTTAAGAACGAAAAGTGATTAGAATAAGCTTAGGGATGATCAAAATGACGTAAATGTTCATCCAATGACACAAACGCACTTATTGGATGACCTACGTTCCTTAAGAACAATAGGCCCAAAATGACGTAATTTTTAAATTATAGAGACAGAACTACATTCCTTATGAACGAAAAGTGATTAGAATAAGCCTTCGGATGGACAAAATGACGTAAATATTCATCCAATCACACAAATGCACTTATTGGATGAACTACATTCCTTAAAAACAAAAAGTGATTAGAATAAGCCTTGGGCTATACAAAATGACGTAAATGTTAAGTAAATGACACGAACGAACTTATCGGATGAACTTCATTCTTTATGAACAAAAAGTGATTAGAATAATCCTTGAGATGCACAAAATGACGTAAATGTTCATCCATTGACACAAACACACTTATTGGATGAACTACATTCTTTCAGAACGATAAGTGATTAGAATAAGCCTTGAGATGCACAAAATGACAAAAATGTTCATCCATTGACACAAACACACTTATTGGATGAACTACATTCTTTCAGAACGATAAGTGATTAGAATAAGCCTTGAGATGCACAAAATGACGTAAATGTTCATTCAATGGCACAAACGCACTTATTGGATGAACTACATTCCTTAAGAACGAAAAGTGATTAGAATAAGCCTCGGGATGCACAAAATTACGTAAATGTTCATCCAATGACACAAATGCACTTATTGGATGAACTACATTCCTTTATAATGAAAAGTGAATAGAATAAGCCTTGAGAGGCACAAAAAGCCGTAAATGTGCATCCAATGACACAAACGACAAATTGGATGAACTATATTCCTTAAGGACGAAAAGTGATTAGAATAAGCTTTAGGAAGCACAAAAAGACGTAAATGTTCATCCAATGACACAAACGCACTTATTGGATGAACTACATTCCTTAAGAATAAAAACTGATTAGAATCAGCCTTGGGATGCACAAAATGACGTAAATGTTAAATTAATGGCACAAACGCACTTATCGGATGAACAACATTCCTTAAGTACGAAAAGTGATTAGAATAAGCCTTGGGATGCCCAAAATGACTAAAATTTAAATTATTGACAGAAACGCGTGTATTAGATGAACTATATTCCTTATGAACGAAAACTAATTAGAATAAGCCTTGGGATGCACAAAATGACGTAAATTTTCATCCAAAGGGATAAACGCACTTATTGGATGAACTACATTCTTTCATAACGTAAAGTGATTAGAATAAGCCTTGAGATACACAAAATGACGTAAATGTTCATTCAATGATACAAACGCGCTTACTTGATGAACTACATTCTTTAAGTACGAAAAGTGATTAGAATAAGCCTTGGGATGCACAAAATGACGTAAATGTTCATCCAATTACACAAATGCACTTATTGGATGAACTACATTCCTTAAGAACAATAAGTGATTAGAATAAGACTTGGGATGCCCAAAATGACGTAAATTTTAAATTAAAGACAGAAACGCATTAATCAGATAAACTACATTCCTTATGAATGAAAAGTGATTAGAATAAGCCTTCGGATGGACAAAATGATGTAAATATTCATCCAATGACACAAACGCACTTATTGGATGAACTACATTCCTTAAGAAAAAAAAGTGATTAGAATAATCTTTGGGATGAACAAAATGACGTAAATGTTAAATTAATGACACTAACGCACTTATTGGATGAACAACATTCCTTAAGAACGAAAAGTGATTT
>JBBPBO010000002.1:21738843-21753815 GCA_037974295.1 Cicer cuneatum | reverse complement strand
GCACAAAAAGCCGTAAATGTGCATCCAATGACACAAACGACAAATTGGATGAACTATATTCCTTAAGGACGAAAAGTGATTAGAATAAGCTTTAGGAAGCACAAAAAGACGTAAATGTTCATCCAATGACACAAACGCACTTATTGGATGAACTACATTCCTTAAGAATAAAAACTGATTAGAATCAGCCTTGGGATGCACAAAATGACGTAAATGTTAAATTAATGGCACAAACGCACTTATCGGATGAACAACATTCCTTAAGTACGAAAAGTGATTAGAATAAGCCTTGGGATGCCCAAAATGACTAAAATTTAAATTATTGACAGAAACGCGTGTATTAGATGAACTATATTCCTTATGAACGAAAACTAATTAGAATAAGCCTTGGGATGCACAAAATGACGTAAATTTTCATCCAAAGGGATAAACGCACTTATTGGATGAACTACATTCTTTCAGAACGTAAAGTGATTAGAATAAGCCTTGAGATACACAAAATGACGTAAATGTTCATTCAATGATACAAACGCGCTTACTTGATGAACTACATTCTTTAAGTACGAAAAGTGATTAGAATAAGCCTTGGGATGCACAAAATGACGTAAATGTTCATCCAATTACACAAATGCACTTATTGGATGAACTACATTCCTTAAGAACAATAAGTGATTAGAATAAGACTTGGGATGCCCAAAATGACGTAAATTTTAAATTAAAGACAGAAACGCATTAATCAGATAAACTACATTCCTTATGAATGAAAAGTTATTAGAATAAGCCTTCGGATGGACAAAATGATGTAAATATTCATCCAATGACACAAACGCACTTATTGGATGAACTACATTCCTTAAGAAAAAAAAGTGATTAGAATAATCTTTGGGATGAACAAAATGACGTAAATGTTAAATTAATGACACTAACGCACTTATTGGATGAACAACATTCCTTAAGAACGAAAAGTGATTTGAATAAGCTTCGGGATGATCAAAATGACGTAAATGTTCATCCAATGACACAAACGCACTTATTGGATGAACTACATTCCTTAAGAAAAAAAAGTGATTAGAATAAGCCTTGGGTTGCCCAAAATGACGTAAATTTTAAATTTAAGACAGAAACACATTGATCAGATGAACTACATCCCTTATGAACGAATAGTGATAAGAACAAGCCTTGGGATGCACAAAATGACGTAAATGTTAAATTAATGACACAAACGCATTTATTAGATGAACTTTATTACTTATGAACGATAAATGATTAGAATGAGCCTTGGGATGCACAAAACGACGTAAATGTTCATCCATTGACACAAACGCACTTATTGGACGAACTACATTCCTTAAGAACGAAAAGTGATTAGAATAAGCTTTAGGATGCACAAAATGACGTAAATGTTCATAAAATGACACAAACGCACTTATTGGACGAACTACATTCCTTAAGAATGAAAAGTGATTACAATAAGCCTTGGGATGCACAAAATAACGTAAATGTTCATCCAATGACACAAACGCACTTATTGGATGAACTACATTCCTTAAGTACGAAAAGTGATTAGAATAAGCCATGGGATGCACAAAATGACGTAAATGTTAAATTAATGACACAAACGCGCTTATTGGATGAACTACATTCCTTAAGTATGAAAAGTGATTAGAATTAACCTTGAGATGCACAAAATGACGTTAATGTTCATCCAATGATACAAATGCCCTTATTGGATAAACTATATTCCTTATGTAGGAAATGTGATTAGAAATGCCTAGGGACGCACAAAATGACCTAAATGTTAAATTAATGACACAAACGCGCTTACTGGATGAACTACATTCCTTAAGTACAAAAAGTGATTAGAATAAGCCTTGGGATGCCCAAAATGACGTAAAAGTTCATCCAATGACACAAATGCACTTATTGGATGAACTACATTCCTTAAGTACGAAAAGTGGTTAGAATAAGCCTTGGGATGCACAAAATGACGTAAATGTTCATCCAATGACACAAACGCGCTTATTGGATGAACTACATTCCTTATGTACGAAAAGTGATTAGAATAAGCCCTGGGTTGCACAAAATGACGTAAATGTTCATCCAATGACCCAAATGCACTTATTGGATGAACTACATTCCTTATGTCCGAAAAGTGATAAGAATAAGCCTTGGGATGCACAAAATGACGTAAATGTTAAATTAATGACACAAACGCGCTTATTGGATGAACTGCATTCCTTAAGTACGTAAAGTGATTAAAATAAACCATGGGATGCACAAAATGACGTAAATGTTCATCCAATGACACAAATGCACATAAATGGATGAACTACATTCCTTAAGTAAGAAAAGTGATTTGATTAAGCCTTGGGATGCACAAAATGACGTAAATGTTCATGCAATGACACAAATGCACTTATTGGATGAACTACATCCTTAAGTACGAAATGTGATCAGAATAAGTCTTGAGATGAACAAAAAGACCTAAATGTTAAATTAGTGACACAAATGGGCTTACTGGATAAACTACATTCCTTAAGTACAAAAAGTGATTAGAATAAGCCTTGGGATGAACAAAATGACGTAAATGTTCTTCCAATGACACAAACGCGCTTATTGGATGAACTACATTCCTTAAGTACGAAAAGTGATTACAATAAGCCTTGGGGTGCACAAAATGACGTAAATGTTTATCCAATGACTCAAATGCACTTATTGGATGAACTACATTCCTTAAGTACGAAAAATGATTAGAATAAGCCTTGGGATGCACAAAATGACGTAAATGTTCATGCAATGATACAAATGCACTTATTGGATGAACTACATCCTGAAGTACGAAATGCGATTAGAATAAGTCTTGAGATGCACAAAATAACCTAGATGTTAAATTAATGACACAAATGGGCTGACTGGATGAACTACATTCCTTAAGTATGAAAAGTGATGAGAATAAGCCTTGGGATGCACAAAATGACGTAAATGTTCATCCAATGACAGAAATGCAGTTATTGGATGAACTACATTCCTTTAGTACGAAAAGCGATTAGAGTAAGCCTTGGGTTGCACAAAATGACGTAAATGTTCATCCAATGACACAAACGCGCTTATTGGATGAACTACATTCCGTAAGTACGAATAGTGATTAGAATAAGCCTTGGGATGCACAAAATGACGTAAATGTTAAATTAATGACAAAAACACCCTTATTGGATGAACTACATTCCTTAAGTACGAAAAGTGATTAGAATAAGCTTTGGGATGCAAAAAATGACGTAAATGTTAAATTAATGACAAAATTGCAATTATTAGATGAACTACATTCCTTAAGAACGAAAAGTGATTAGAATAAGCTTAAGGATGATCAAAATGACGTAAATGTTCATCCAATGACACAAACGCACTTATTGGATGACCTACGTTCCTTAAGAACAATAAGTGATTAGAAAAAGCCTTGGGATGCCCAAAATGACGTAAATTTTAAATTATAGAGACAGAAACGCATTAATCAGATAAACTACATTCCTTATGAACGAAAAGTGATTAGAATAAGCCTTCGGATGGACAAAATGACGTAAATATTCATCCAATGACACAAACGCACTTATTGGATGAACTACATTCCTTATAAACAAAAAGTGATTAGAATAAGCCTTGGGCTATACAAAATGACGTAAATGTTAAGTAAATGACACAAACAAACTTATGGGATGAACTTCATTCTTTATGAACAAAAAGTGATTAGAATAAGCCTTGAGATGCACAAAATGACGTAAATGTTCATTCAATGGCACAAACGCACTTATTGGATGAACTACATTCCTTAAGTACGAAAAGTGATTAGAATAAGCCTTGGGTTGCACAAAATGACGTAAACGTTCATCCAATGACACAAACACACTTATTGGATGAGCTACATTCCTTAAGAACGAAAAGTGATTAGAATAAGCCTTGGGATGCCCAAAATGACGTAAATTTTAAATTAAAGCAGAAACGCAATTATCAGATAAACTACATTCCTTATGAACGAAAAGTGATTAGAAAAAGCCTTGCGATGTACAAAATGACGTAAACGTTCATCCAATGACACAAACGCACTTATTGGATGAACTACATTCCTTAAGAACGAAAAGTGATTAGGATAAGCTCTGGGAAACACAAAATGACGTAAATGTTCATCCAATGACACAAACACACTTACTGGATGAACTTCATTCCTTCAGAATGAAAAGTGAATAGAATAAGCCTTGAGATGCAGAAAAAGAAATATATGTTCATCCACTGACACAAATTGGATGAACTACATTCCTTAAGAATGAAAAGTGATTAGAATAAGCCTTGGGATGCACAAAAAGCCGTAAATGTGCATCCAATGACACAAACGACTAATTGGATGAACTACATTCCTTAAGGACGAAAAGTGATTAGAATAAGCTTTAGGAAGCACAAAAAGACGTAAATGTTCATCCAATGACACAAAAGCACTTATTGGATGAACTACAACTACATTCCTTAAGAAAAAAAAGTGATAAGAATAAGCCTTGGAATGCAGAAATTGACGTAAAAGTTAAATTAATGACACAAACACACTTATTGGATGAACTATATTCCTTAAGTACGAAAAGTGATTAGAATAAGCTTTGGGATGCACAAAATGACATAAATGTTAAATTAATGATAAAATTTAAATTATTAGAAATACTACATTCCTTGAGAACGAAAAGTGATTAGAATAAGCTTAGGGATGATCAAAATGACGTAAATGTTCATTCAATGACACAAACGCACTTATTGGATGAACTACGTTCCTTAAGAACAATAAGTGATTAGAATAAGCCTTGGGATGCCCAAAATGACGTAAATTATAAATTAAAGACAAAAACGCATTAATCAGATAAACCATATTCCTTATGAACGAAAAGTGATTAGAATAAGCCTTCGAAAGGACAAAATGACATAAATATTCATCCAATGACACAAACGCACTTATTGGATGAACTACATTCCATAAAAACAAAAAGTGATTAGAATAAGCCTTAGGCTATACAAAATGACGTAAATGTTAAGTAAATGACACAAACGAACTTATGGGATGAACTACATTCCTTAAGTACGAAAAGTGATTAGAATAAGCCTTGGGATGCACAAAATGGCATAAATTTTAAATTATTGACAGAAATGCAATTATTAGATGAACTATATTCCTTATAAACGAAAAATGATTAGAATAAGCCTTGGGTTGCACGAAAAGACGTAAATGTTCATCCAATGACACAAAAGCACTTATTGGATGAACTACAACTACATTCCTTAAGAACAAAAAGTGATAAGAATAAGCCTTGGAATGCAGAAATTGACGTAAAAGTTAAATTAATGACACAAACACACTTATTGGATGAACTATATTCCTTAAGTACGAAAAGTGATTAGAATAAGCTTTGGGATGCACAAAATGACATAAATGTTAAATTATTGATAAAATTTAAATTATTAGAAATACTACATTCCTTGAGAACGAAAAGTGATTAGAATAAGCTTAGGGATGATCAAAATGACGTAAATGTTCATTCAATGAAACAAACGCACTTATTGGATGAACTACGTTCCTTAAGAACAATAAGTGATTAGAATAAGCCTTGGGATGCCCAAAATGACGTAAATTATAAATTAAAGACAAAAACGCATTAATCAGATAAACCATATTCCTTAAAAACAAAAAGTGATTAGAATAAGCCTTAGGCTATACAAAATGACGTAAATGTTAAGTAAATGACACAAACGAACTTATGGGATGAACTACATTCCTTAAGTACGAAAAGTGATTAGAATAAGCCTTGGGATGCACAAAATGGCATAAATTTTAAATTATTGACAGAAATGCAATTATTAGATGAACTATATTCCTTATAAACGAAAAATGATTAGAATAAGCCTTGGGTTGCACAAAATGACGTAAACGTTCATCCAATGACACAAACACACTTATTGGATGAGCTACATTCCTTAAGAACGAAAAGTGATTAGAATAAGCCTTGGGATGCCCAAAATGACGTAAATTTTAAATTAAAGCAGAAACGCATTTATCAGATAAACTACATTCCTTATGAACGAAAAGTGATTAGAAAAAGCCTTGCGATGTACAAAATGACGTAAACGTTCATCCAATGACACAAATGCACTTATTGGATGAACTACATTCCTTAAGAACGAAAAGTGATTAGGATAAGCTCTGGGAAACACAAAATGACGTAAATGTTCATCCAATGACACAAACACACTTACTGGATGAACTTCATTCCTTCAGAATGAAAAGTGAATAGAATAAGCCTTGAGATGCAGAAAAAGAAATATATGTTCATCCACTGACACAAATTGGATGAACTACATTCCTTAAGAATGAAAAGTGATTAGAATAAGCCTTGGGATGCACAAAAAGCCGTAAATGTGCATCCAATGACACAAACGACTAATTGGATGAACTACATTCCTTAAGGACGAAAAGTGATTAGAATAAGCTTTAGGAAGCACAAAAAGACGTAAATGTTCATCCAATGACACAAAAGCACTTATTGGATGAACTACAACTACATTCCTTAAGAACAAAAAGTGATAAGAATAAGCCTTGGAATGCAGAAATTGACGTAAAAATTAAATTAATGACACAAACACACTTATTGGATGAACTATATTCCTTAAGTACGAAAAGTGATTAGAATAAGCTTTGGGATGCACAAAATGACATAAATGTTAAATTATTGATAAAATTTAAATTATTAGAAATACTACATTTCTTGAGAACGAAAAGTGATTAGAATAAGCTTAGGGATGATCAAAATGACGTAAATGTTCATTCAATGACACAAACGCACTTATTGGATGAACTACGTTCCTTAAGAACAATAAGTGATTAGAATAAGCCTTGGGATGCCCAAAATGACGTAAATTATAAATTAAAGACAAAAACGCATTAATCAGATAAACCATATTCCTTAAAAACAAAAAGTGATTAGAATAAGCCTTAGGCTATACAAAATGACGTAAATGTTAAGTAAATGACACAAACGAACTTATGGGATGAACTACATTCCTTAAGTACGAAAAGTGATTAGAATAAGCCTTGGGATGCACAAAATGGCATAAATTTTAAATTATTGACAGAAATGCAATTATTAGATGAACTATATTCCTTATAAACGAAAAATGATTAGAATAAGCCTTGGGTTGCACAAAATGACGTAAACGTTCATCCAATGACACAAACACACTTATTGGATGAGCTACATTCCTTAAGAACGAAAAGTGATTAGAATAAGCCTTGGGATGCCCAAAATGACGTAAATTTTAAATTAAAGCAGAAACGCATTTATCAGATAAACTACATTCCTTATGAACGAAAAGTGATTAGAAAAAGCCTTGCGATGTACAAAATGACGTAAACGTTCATCCAATGACACAAACGCACTTATTGGATGAACTACATTCCTTAAGAACGAACAGTGATTAGGATAAGCTCTGGGAAACACAAAATGACGTAAATGTTCATCCAATGACACAAACACACTTACTGGATGAACTTCATTCCTTCAGAATGAAAAGTGAATAGAATAAGCCTTGAGATGCAGAAAAAGAAATATATGTTCATCCACTGACACAAATTGGATGAACTACATTCCTTAAGAATGAAAAGTGATTAGAATAAGCCTTGGGATGCACAAAAAGCCGTAAATGTGCATCCAATGACACAAACGACTAATTGGATGAACTACATTCCTTAAGGACGAAAAGTGATTAGAATAAGCTTTAGGAAGCACAAAAAGACGTAAATGTTCATCCAATGACACAAAAGCACTTATTGGATGAACTACAACTACATTCCTTAAGAACAAAAAGTGATAAGAATAAGCCTTGGAATGCAGAAATTGACGTAAAAGTTAAATTAATGACACAAACACACTTATTGGATGAACTATATTCCTTAAGTACGAAAAGTGATTAGAATAAGCTTTGGGATGCACAAAATGACATAAATGTTAAATTAATGATAAAATTTAAATTATTAGAAATACTACATTCCTTGAGAACGAAAAGTGATTAGAATAAGCTTAGGGATGATCAAAATGACGTAAATGTTCATTCAATGACACAAACGCACTTATTGGATGAACTACGTTCCTTAAGAACAATAAGTGATTAGAATAAGCCTTGGGATGCCCAAAACGACGTAAATTATAAATTAAAGACAAAAACGCATTAATCAGATAAACCATATTCCTTATGAACGAAAAGTGATTAGAATAAGCCTTCGAAAGGACAAAATGACATAAATATTCATCCAATGACACAAACGCACTTATTGGATGAACTACATTCCTTAAAAACAAAAAGTGATTAGAATAAGCCTTAGGCTATACAAAATGACGTAAATGTTAAGTAAATGACACAAACGAACTTATGGGATGAACTACATTCCTTAAGTACGAAAAGTGATTAGAATAAGCCTTGGGATGCACAAAATGGCATAAATTTTAAATTAATGACAGAAATGCAATTATTAGATGAACTATATTCCTTATAAACGAAAAATGATTAGAATAAGCCTTGGGTTGCACAAAATGACGTAAACGTTCATCCAATGACACAAACACACTTATTGGATGAGCTACATTCCTTAAGAACGAAAAGTGATTAGAATAAGCCTTGGGATGCCCAAAATGACGTAAATTTTAAATTAAAGCAGAAACGCATTTATCAGATAAACTACATTCCTTATGAACGAAAAGTGATTAGAAAAAGCCTTGCGATGTACAAAATGACGTAAACGTTCATCCAATGACACAAACGCACTTATTGGATGAACTACATTCCTTAAGAACGAAAAGTGATTAGGATAAGCTCTGGGAAACACAAAATGACGTAAATGTTCATCCAATGACACAAACACACTTACTGGATGAACTTCATTCCTTCAGAATGAAAAGTGAATAGAATAAGCCTTGAGATGCAGAAAAAGAAATATATGTTCATCCACTGACACAAATTGGATGAACTACATTCCTTAAGAATGAAAAGTGATTAGAATAAGCCTTGGGATGCACAAAATGGCATAAATTTTAAATTATTGACAGAAATGCAATTATTAGATGAACTATATTCCTTATAAACGAAAAATGATTAGAATAAGCCTTGGGTTGCACAAAATGACGTAAACGTTCATCCAATGACACAAACACACTTATTGGATGAGCTACATTCCTTAAGAACGAAAAGTGATTAGAATAAGCCTTGGGATGCCCAAAATGACGTAAATTTTAAATTAAAGCAGAAACGCATTTATCAGATAAACTACATTCCTTATGAACGAAAAGTGATTAGAAAAAGCCTTGCGATGTACAAAATGACGTAAACGTTCATCCAATGACACAAACGCACTTATTGGATGAACTACATTCCTTAAGAACGAAAAGTGATTAGGATAAGCTCTGGGAAACACAAAATGACGTAAATGTTCATCCAATGACACAAACACACTTACTGGATGAACTTCATTCCTTCAGAATGAAAAGTGAATAGAATAAGCCTTGAGATGCAGAAAAAGAAATATATGTTCACCCACTGACACAAATTGGATGAACTACATTCCTTAAGAATGAAAAGTGATTAGAATAAGCCTTGGGATGCACAAAAAGCCGTAAATGTGCATCCAATGACACAAACGACTAATTGGATGAACTACATTCCTTAAGGACGAAAAGTGATTAGAATAAGCTTTAGGAAGCACAAAAAGACGTAAATGTTCATCCAATGACACAAAAGCACTTAGTGGATGAACTACAACTACATTCCTTAAGAACAAAAAGTGATAAGAATAAGCCTTGGAATGCAGAAATTGACGTAAAAGTTAAATTAATGACACAAACACACTTATTGGATGAACTATATTCCTTAAGTACGAAAAGTGATTAGAATAAGCTTTGGGATGCACAAAATGACATAAATGTTAAATTAATGATAAAATTTAAATTATTAGAAATACTACATTCCTTGAGAACGAAAAGTGATTAGAATAAGCTTAGGGATGATCAAAATGACGTAAATGTTCATTCAATGACACAAACGCACTTATTGGATGAACTACGTTCCTTAAGAACAATAAGTGATTAGAATAAGCCTTGGGATGCCCAAAAAGCCGTAAATGTGCATCCAATGACACAAACGACTAATTGGATGAACTACATTCCTTAAGGACGAAAAGTGATTAGAATAAGCTTTAGGAAGCACAAAAAGACGTAAATGTTCATCCAATGACACAAAAGCACTTATTGGATGAACTACAACTACATTCCTTAAGAACAAAAAGTGACAAGAATAAGCCTTGGAATGCAGAAATTGACGTAAAAGTTAAATTAATGACACAAACACACTTATTGGATGAACTATATTCCTTAAGTACGAAAAGTGATTAGAATAAGCTTTGGGATGCACAAAATGACATAAATGTTAAATTAATGATAAAATTTAAATTATTAGAAATACTACATTCCTTGAGAACGAAAAGTGATTAGAATAAGCTTAGGGATGATCAAAATGACGTAAATGTTCATTCAATGACACAAACGCACTTATTGGATGAACTACGTTCCTTAAGAACAATAAGTGATTAGAATAAGCCTTGGGATGCCCAAAATGACGTAAATTATAAATTAAAGACAAAAACGCATTAATCAGATAAACCATATTCCTTATGAACGAAAAGTGATTAGAATAAGCCTTCGAAAGGACAAAATGACATAAATGTTCATCCAATGACACAAAAGCACTTATTGGATGAACTACAACTACATTCCTTAAGAACAAAAAGTGATAAGAATAAGCCTTGGAATGCAGAAATTGACGTAAAAGTTAAATTAATGACACAAACACACTTATTGGATGAACTATATTCCTTAAGTACGAAAAGTGATTAGAATAAGCTTTGGGATGCACAAAATGACATAAATGTTAAATTAATGATAAAATTTAAATTATTAGAAATACTACATTCCTTGAGAACGAAAAGTGATTAGAATAAGCTTAGGGATGATCAAAATGACGTAAATGTTCATTCAATGACACAAACGCACTTATTGGATGAACTACGTTCCTTAAGAACAATAAGTGATTAGAATAAGCCTTGAGATGCACAAAATGACAAAAACGTTCATCCATTGACACAAACACACTTATTGGATGAACTACATTCTTTCAGAACGATAAGTGATTAGAATAAGTCTTGAGATGCACAAAATGACGTAAATGTTCATTCAATGGCACAAACGCACTTATTGGATGAACTACATTCCTTAAGAACGAAAAGTGATTAGAATAAGCCTTGGGATGCACAAAATTACGTAAATGTTCATCCAATGACACAAATGCACTTATTGGATGAACTACATTCCTTTATAATGAAAAGTGAATAGAATAAGCCTTGAGATGCACAAAAAGCCGTAAATGTGCATCCAATGACACAAACGACAAATTGGATGAACTATATTCCTTAAGGACGAAAAGTGATTAGAATAAGCTTTAGGAAGCACAAAAAGACGTAAATGTTCATCCAATGACACAAACGCACTTATTGGATGAACTACATTCCTTAAGAATAAAAACTGATTAGAATCAGCCTTGGGATGCACAAAATGACGTAAATGTTAAATTAATGGCACAAACGCACTTATCGGATGAACAACATTCCTTAAGTACGAAAAGTGATTAGAATAAGCCTTGGGATGCCCAAAATGACTAAAATTTAAATTATTGACAGAAACGCGTGTATTAGATGAACTATATTCCTTATGAACGAAAACTAATTAGAATAAGCCTTGGGATGCACAAAATGACGTAAATTTTCATCCAAAGGGATAAACGCACTTATTGGATGAACTACATTCTTTCATAACGTAAAGTGATTAGAATAAGCCTTGAGATACACAAAATGACGTAAATGTTCATTCAATGATACAAACGCGCTTACTTGATGAACTACATTCTTTAAGTACGAAAAGTGATTAGAATAAGCCTTGGGATGCACAAAATGACGTAAATGTTCATCCAATTACACAAATGCACTTATTGGATGAACTACATTCCTTAAGAACAATAAGTGATTAGAATAAGACTTGGGATGCCCAAAATGACGTAAATTTTAAATTAAAGACAGAAACGCATTAATCAGATAAACTACATTCCTTATGAATGAAAAGTGATTAGAATAAGCCTTCGGATGGACAAAATGATGTAAATATTCATCCAATGACACAAACGCACTTATTGGATGAACTACATTCCTTAAGAAAAAAAAGTGATTAGAATAATCTTTGGGATGAACAAAATGACGTAAATGTTAAATTAATGACACTAACGCACTTATTGGATGAACAACATTCCTTAAGAACGAAAAGTGATTTGAATAAGCTTCGGGATGATCAAAATGACGTAAATGTTCATCCAATGACACAAACGCACTTATTGGATGAACTACATTCCTTAAGAACAATAAGTGATTAGAATAAGACTTGGGATGCCCAAAATGACGTAAATTTTAAATTAAAGACAGAAACGCATTAATCAGATAAACTAGATTCCTTATGAATGAAAAGTGATTAGAATAAGCCTTCGGATGAACAAAATGATGTAAATATTCATCCAATGACACAAACGCACTTATTGGATGAACTACATTCCTTAAGAAAAAAAAGTGATTAGAATAAGCCTTGGGTTGCCCAAAATGACGTAAATTTTAAATTTAAGACAGAAACACATTGATCAGATGAACTACATCCCTTATGAACGAATAGTGATAAGAACAAGCCTTGGGATGCACAAAATGACGTAAATGTTAAATTAATGACACAAACGCATTTATTAGATGAACTTTATTACTTATGAACGATAAATGATTAGAATAAGCCTTGGGATGCACAAAACGACGTAAATGTTCATCCATTGACACAAACGCACTTATTGGACGAACTACATTCCTTAAGAACGAAAAGTGATTAGAATAAGCTTTAGGATGCACAAAATGACGTAAATGTTCATCCAATGACACAAACGCACTTATTGGATGAACTACATTCCTTAAGTACGAAAAGTGATTAGAATAAGCCATGGGATGCACAAAATGACGTAAATGTTAAATTAATGACACAAACGCGCTTATTGGATGAACTACATTCCTTAAGTATGAAAAGTGATTAGAATTAACCTTGAGATGCACAAAATGACGTTAATGTTCATCCAATGATACAAATGCCCTTATTGGATAAACTATATTCCTTATGTAGGAAATGTGATTAGAAATGCCTAGGGACGCACAAAATGACCTAAATGTTAAATTAATGACACAAACGCGCTTACTGGATGAACTACATTCCTTAAGTACAAAAAGTGATTAGAATAAGCCTTGGGATGCCCAAAATGACGTAAAAGTTCATCCAATGACACAAATGCACTTATTGGATGAACTACATTCCTTAAGTACGAAAAGTGGTTAGAATAAGCCTTGGGATGCACAAAATGACGTAAATGTTCATCCAATGACACAAACGCGCTTATTGGATGAACTACATTCCTTATGTACGAAAAGTGATTAGAATAAGCCCTGGGTTGCACAAAATGACGTAAATGTTCATCCAATGACCCAAATGCACTTATTGGATGAACTACATTCCTTATGTCCGAAAAGTGATAAGAATAAGCCTTGGGATGCACAAAATGACGTAAATGTTAAATTAATGACACAAACGCGCTTATTGGATGAACTGCATTCCTTAAGTACGTAAAGTGATTAAAATAAACCATGGGATGCACAAAATGACGTAAATGTTCATCCAATGACACAAATGCACATAAATGGATGAACTACATTCCTTAAGTAAGAAAAGTAATTTGATTAAGCCTTGGGATGCACAAAATGACGTAAATGTTCATGCAATGACACAAATGCACTTATTGGATGAACTACATCCTTAAGTACGAAATGCGATCAGAATAAGTCTTGAGATGAACAAAAAGACCTAAATGTTAAATTAGTGACACAAATGGGCTTACTGGATAAACTACATTCCTTAAGTACAAAAAGTGATTAGAATAAGCCTTGGGATGAACAAAATGACGTAAATGTTCTTCCAATGACACAAACGCGCTTATTGGATGAACTACATTCCTTAAGTACGAAAAGTGATTACAATAAGCCTTGGGGTGCACAAAATGACGTAAATGTTTATCCAATGACTCAAATGCACTTATTGGATGAACTACATTCCTTAAGTACGAAAAATGATTAGAATAAGCCTTGGGATGCACAAAATGACGTAAATGTTCATGCAATGATACAAATGCACTTATTGGATGAACTACATCCTGAAGTACGAAATGCGATTAGAATAAGTCTTGAGATGCACAAAATAACCTAGATGTTAAATTAATGACACAAATGGGCTGACTGGATGAACTACATTCCTTAAGTATGAAAAGTGATGAGAATAAGCCTTGGGATGCACAAAATGACGTAAATGTTCATCCAATGACAGAAATGCAGTTATTGGATGAACTACATTCCTTTAGTACGAAAAGCGATTAGAGTAAGCCTTGGGTTGCACAAAATGACGTAAATGTTCATCCAATGACACAAACGCGCTTATTGGATGAACTACATTCCGTAAGTACGAATAGTGATTAGAATAAGCCTTGGGATGCACAAAATGACGTAAATGTTAAATTAATGACAAAAACACCCTTATTGGATGAACTACATTCCTTAAGTACGAAAAGTGATTAGAATAAGCTTTGGGATGCAAAAAATGACGTAAATGTTAAATTAATGACAAAATTGCAATTATTAGATGAACTACATTCCTTAAGAACGAAAAGTGATTAGAATAAGCTTAAGGATGATCAAAATGACGTAAATGTTCATCCAATGACACAAA
>JBBPBO010000002.1:21696659-21738343 GCA_037974295.1 Cicer cuneatum | reverse complement strand
TTCTTAAGGAACGTAGTTCATCCAATAAGTGCGTTTGTGTCATTGAATGAACATTTACGTCATTTTGATCATCCCTAAGCTTATTCTAATCACTTTTCGTTCTCAAGGAATGTAGTATTTCTAATAATTTAAATTTTATCATTAATTTAACATTTATGTCATTTTGTGCATCCCAAAGCTTATTCTAATCACTTTTCGTACTTAAGGAATATAGTTCATCCAATAAGTGTGTTTGTGTCATTAATTTAACTTTTACGTCAATTTCTGCATTCCAAGGCTTATTCTTATCACTTTTTGTTCTTAAGGAATGTAGTTGTAGTTCATCCAATAAGTGCTTTTGTGTCATTGGATGAACATTTACGTCTTTTTGTGCTTCCTAAAGCTTATTCTAATCACTTTTCGTCCTTAAGGAATGTAGTTCATCTAATTAGTCATTTGTGTCATTGGATGCACATTTACGGCTTTTTGTGCATCCCAAGGCTTATTCTAATCACTTTTCATTCTTAAGGAATGTAGTTCATCCAATTTGTGTCAGTGGATGAACATATATTTCTTTTTCTGCATCTCAAGGCTTATTCTATTCACTTTTCATTCTGAAGGAATGAAGTTCATCCAGTAAGTGTGTTTGTGTCATTGGATGAACATTTACGTCATTTTGTGTTTCCCAGAGCTTATCCTAATCACTTTTCGTTCTTAAGGAATGTAGTTCATCCAATAAGTGCGTTTGTGTCATTGGATGAACGTTTACGTCATTTTGTACATCGCAAGGCTTTTTCTAATCACTTTTCGTTCATAAGGAATGTAGTTTATCTGATAAATGCGTTTCTGCTTTAATTTAAAATTTACGTCATTTTGGGCATCCCAAGGCTTATTCTAATCACTTTTCGTTCTTAAGGAATGTAGCTCATCCAATAAGTGTGTTTGTGCCATTGGATGAACGTTTACGTCATTTTGTGCAACCCAAGGCTTATTCTAATCATTTTTCGTTTATAAGGAATATAGTTCATCTAATAATTGCATTTCTGTCAATAATTTAAAATTTATGCCATTTTGTGCATCCCAAGGCTTATTCTAATCACTTTTCGTACTTAAGGAATGTAGTTCATCCCATAAGTTCGTTTGTGTCATTTACTTAACATTTACGTCATTTTGTATAGCCTAAGGCTTATTCTAATCACTTTTTGTTTTTAAGGAATGTAGTTCATCCAATAAGTGCGTTTGTGTCATTGGATGAATATTTATGTCATTTTGTCCTTTCGAATGCTTATTCTAATCACTTTTCGTTCATAAGGAATATGGTTTATCTGATTAATGCGTTTTTGTCTTTAATTTATAATTTACGTCATTTTGGGCATCCCAAGGCTTATTCTAATCACTTATTGTTCTTAAGGAACGTAGTTCATCCAATAAGTGCGTTTGTGTCATTGAATGAACATTTACGTCATTTTGATCATCCCTAAGCTTATTCTAATCACTTTTCGTTCTCAAGGAATGTAGTATTTCTAATAATTTAAATTTTATCATTAATTTAACATTTATGTCATTTTGTGCATCCCAAAGCTTATTCTAATCACTTTTCGTACTTAAGGAATATAGTTCATCCAATAAGTGTGTTTGTGTCATTAATTTAACTTTTACGTCAATTTCTGCATTCCAAGGCTTATTCTTATCACTTTTTGTTCTTAAGGAATGTAGTTGTAGTTCATCCAATAAGTGCGTTTGTGTCATTGGATGAATATTTATGTCATTTTGTCCTTTCGAAGGCTTATTCTAATCACTTTTCGTTCATAAGGAATATGGTTTATCTGATTAATGCGTTTTTGTCTTTAATTTATAATTTACGTCATTTTGGGCATCCCAAGGCTTATTCTAATCACTTATTGTTCTTAAGGAACGTAGTTCATCCAATAAGTGCGTTTGTGTCATTGAATGAACATTTACGTCATTTTGATCATCCCTAAGCTTATTCTAATCACTTTTCGTTCTCAAGGAATGTAGTATTTCTAATAATTTAAATTTTATCATTAATTTAAAATTTATGTCATTTTGTGCATCCCAAGGCTTATTCTAATCACTTTTCGTACTTAAGGAATGTAGTTCATCCCATAAGTTCGTTTGTGTCATTTACTTAACATTTACGTCATTTTGTATAGCCTAAGGCTTATTCTAATCACTTTTTGTTTTTAAGGAATGTAGTTCATCCAATAAGTGCGTTTGTGTCATTGGATGAATATTTATGTCATTTTGTCCTTTCGAAGGCTTATTCTAATCACTTTTCGTTCATAAGGAATATGGTTTATCTGATTAATGCGTTTTTGTCTTTAATTTATAATTTACGTCATTTTGGGCATCCCAAGGCTTATTCTAATCACTTATTGTTCTTAAGGAACGTAGTTCATCCAATAAGTGCGTTTGTGTCATTGAATGAACATTTACGTCATTTTGATCATCCCTAAGCTTATTCTAATCACTTTTCGTTCTCAAGGAATGTAGTATTTCTAATAAATTAAATTTTATCATTAATTTAACATTTATGTCATTTTGTGCATCCCAAAGCTTATTCTAATCACTTTTCGTACTTAAGGAATATAGTTCATCCAATAAGTGTGTTTGTGTCATTAATTTAACTTTTACGTCAATTTCTGCATTCCAAGGCTTATTCTTATCACTTTTTGTTCTTAAGGAATGTAGTTGTAGTTCATCCAATAAGTGCTTTTGTGTCATTGGATGAACATTTACGTCTTTTTGTGCTTCCTAAAGCTTATTCTAATCACTTTTCGTCCTTAAGGAATGTAGTTCATCCAATTAGTCGTTTGTGTCATTGGATGCACATTTACGGCTTTTTGTGCATCCCAAGGCTTATTCTAATCACTTTTCATTCTTAAGGAATGTAGTTCATCCAATTTGTGTCAGTGGATGAACATATATTTCTTTTTCTGCATCTCAAGGCTTATTCTATTCACTTTTCATTCTGAAGGAATGAAGTTCATCCAGTAAGTGTGTTTGTGTCATTGGATGAACGTTTACGTCATTTTGTGTTTCCCAGAGCTTATCCTAATCACTTTTCGTTCTTAAGGAATGTAGTTCATCCAATAAGTGCGTTTGTGTCATTGGATGAACGTTTACGTCATTTTGTACATCGCATGGCTTTTTCTAATCACTTTTCGTTCATAAGGAATGTAGTTTATCTGATAAATGCGTTTCTGCTTTAATTTAAAATTTACGTCATTTTGGGCATCCCAAGGCTTATTCTAATCACTTTTCGTTCTTAAGGAAGGTAGCTCATCCAATAAGTGTGTTTGTGTCATTGGATGAACGTTTACGTCATTTTGTGCAACCCAAGGCTTATTCTAATCATTTTTCGTTTATAAGGAATATAGTTCATCTAATAATTGCATTTCTGTCAATAATTTAAAATTTATGCCATTTTGTGCATCCCAAGGCTTATTCTAATCACTTTTCGTACTTAAGGAATGTAGTTCATCCCATAAGTTCGTTTGTGTCATTTACTTAACATTTACGTCATTTTGTATAGCCTAAGGCTTATTCTAATCACTTTTTGTTTTTAAGGAATGTAGTTCATCCAATAAGTGCGTTTGTGTCATTGGATGAATATTTATGTCATTTTGTCCTTTCGAAGGCTTATTCTAATCACTTTTCGTTCATAAGGAATATGGTTTATCTGATTAATGCGTTTTTGTCTTTAATTTATAATTTACGTCATTTTGGGCATCCCAAGGCTTATTCTAATCACTTATTGTTCTTAAGGAACGTAGTTCATCCAATAAGTGCGTTTGTGTCATTGAATGAACATTTATGTCATTTTGATCATCCCTAAGCTTATTCTAATCACTTTTCGTTCTCAAGGAATGTAGTATTTCTAATAATTTAAATTTTATCATTAATTTAACATTTATGTCATTTTGTGCATCCCAAAGCTTATTCTAATCACTTTTCGTACTTAAGGAATATAGTTCATCCAATAAGTGTGTTTGTGTCATTAATTTAACTTTTACGTCAATTTCTGCATTCCAAGGCTTATTCTTATCACTTTTTGTTCTTAAGGAATGTAGTTGTAGTTCATCCAATAAGTGCTTTTGTGTCATTGGATGAACATTTACGTCTTTTTGTGCTTCCTAAAGCTTATTCTAATCACTTTTCGTCCTTAAGGAATGTAGTTCATCCAATTAGTCGTTTGTGTCATTGGATGCACATTTACGGCTTTTTGTGCATCCCAAGGCTTATTCTAATCACTTTTCATTCTTAAGGAATGTAGTTCATCCAATTTGTGTCAGTGGATGAACATATATTTCTTTTTCTGCATCTCAAGGCTTATTCTATTCTCTTTTCATTCTGAAGGAATGAAGTTCATCCAGTAAGTGTGTTTGTGTCATTGGATGAACATTTACGTCATTTTGTGTTTCCCAGAGCTTATCCTAATCACTTTTCGTTCTTAAGGAATGTAGTTCATCCAATAAGTGCGTTTGTGTCATTGGATGAACGTTTACGTCATTTTGTACATCGCAAGGCTTTTTCTAATCACTTTTCGTTCATAAGGAATGTAGTTTATCTGATAAATGCGTTTCTGCTTTAATTTAAAATTTACGTCATTTTGGGCATCCCAAGGCTTATTCTAATCACTTTTCGTTCTTAAGGAATGTAGCTCATCCAATAAGTGTGTTTGTGTCATTGGATGAACATTTACGTCATTTTGTGCAACCCAAGGCTTATTCTAATCATTTTTCGTTTATAAGGAATATAGTTCATCTAATAATTGCATTTCTGTCAATAATTTAAAATTTATGCCATTTTGTGCATCCCAAGGCTTATTCTAATCACTTTTCGTACTTAAGGAATGTAGTTCATCCAATTTGTGTCAGTGGATGAACATATATTTCTTTTTCTGCATCTCAAGGCTTATTCTATTCACTTTTCATTCTGAAGGAATGAAGTTCATCCAGTAAGTGTGTTTGTGTCATTGGATGAACATTTACGTCATTTTGTGTTTCCCAGAGCTTATCCTAATCACTTTTCGTTCTTAAGGAATGTAGTTCATCCAATAAGTGCGTTTGTGTCATTGGATGAACGTTTACGTCATTTTGTACATCGCAAGGCTTTTTCTAATCACTTTTCGTTCATAAGGAATGTAGTTTATCTGATAAATGCGTTTCTGCTTTAATTTAAAATTTACGTCATTTTGGGCATCCCAAGGCTTATTCTAATCACTTTTCGTTCTTAAGGAATGTAGCTCATCCAATAAGTGTGTTTGTGTCATTGGATGAACATTTACGTCATTTTGTGCAACCCAAGGCTTATTCTAATCATTTTTCGTTTATAAGGAATATAGTTCATCTAATAATTGCATTTCTGTCAATAATTTAAAATTATGCCATTTTGTGCATCCCAAGGCTTATTCTAATCACTTTTCGTACTTAAGGAATGTAGTTCATCCAATTTGTGTCAGTGGATGAACATATATTTCTTTTTCTGCATCTCAAGGCTTATTCTATTCACTTTTCATTCTGAAGGAATGAAGTTCATCCAGTAAGTGTGTTTGTGTCATTGGATGAACATTTACGTCATTTTGTGTTTCCCAGAGCTTATCCTAATCACTTTTCGTTCTTAAGGAATGTAGTTCATCCAATAAGTGCGTTTGTGTCATTGGATGAACGTTTACGTCATTTTGTACATCGCAAGGCTTTTTCTAATCACTTTTCGTTCATAAGGAATGTAGTTTATCTGATAAATGCGTTTCTGCTTTAATTTAAAATTTACGTCATTTTGGGCATCCCAAGGCTTATTCTAATCACTTTTCGTTCTTAAGGAATGTAGCTCATCCAATAAGTGTGTTTGTGTCATTGGATGAACGTTTACGTCATTTTGTGCAACCCAAGGCTTATTCTAATCATTTTTCGTTTATAAGGAATATAGTTCATCTAATAATTGCATTTCTGTCAATAATTTAAAATTTATGCCATTTTGTGCATCCCAAGGCTTATTCTAATCACTTTTCGTACTTAAGGAATGTAGTTCATCCAATAAGTGCGTTTGTGCCATTGAATGAACATTTACGTCACTTTGTGCATCTCAAGGCTTATTCTAATCACTTTTTGTTCATAAAGAATGAAGTTCATCCCATAAGTTTGTTTGTGTCATTTACTTAACATTTACGTCATTTTGTATAGCCCAAGGCTTATTCTAATCACTTTTTGTTTATAAGGAATGTAGTTCATCCAATAAGTGCGTTTGTGTCATTGGATGAATATTTACGTCATTTTGTCCATCCGAAGGCTTATTCTAATCACTTTTCGTTCATAAGGAATGTAGTTTATCTGATTAATGCGTTTCTGTCTCTATAATTTAAAATTTACGTCATTTTGGGCATCCCAAGGCTTTTTCTAATCACTTATTGTTCTTAAGGAACGTAGGTCATCCAATAAGTGCATTTGTGTCATTGGATGAACATTTACGTCATTTTGATCATCCTTAAGCTTATTCTAATCACTTTTCGTTCTTAAGGAATGTAGTTCATCTAATAATTGCAATTTTGTCATTAATTTAACATTTACGTCATTTTTTGCATCCCAAAGCTTATTCTAATCACTTTTCGTACTTAAGGAATGTAGTTCATCCAATAAGGGTGTTTTTGTCATTAATTTAACATTTACGTCATTTTGTGCATCCCAAGGCTTATTCTAATCACTATTCGTACTTACGGAATGTAGTTCATCCAATAAGCGCGTTTGTGTCATTGGATGAACATTTACGTCATTTTGTGCAACCCAAGGCTTACTCTAATCGCTTTTCGTACTAAAGGAATGTAGTTCATCCAATAACTGCATTTCTGTCATTGGATGAACATTTACGTCATTTTGTGCATCCCAAGGCTTATTCTCATCACTTTTCATACTTAAGGAATGTAGTTCATCCAGTCAGCCCATTTGTGTCATTAATTTAACATCTAGGTTATTTTGTGCATCTCAAGACTTATTCTAATCGCATTTCGTACTTCAGGATGTAGTTCATCCAATAAGTGCATTTGTATCATTGCATGAACATTTACGTCATTTTGTGCATCCCAAGGCTTATTCTAATCATTTTTCGTACTTAAGGAATGTAGTTCATCCAATAAGTGCATTTGAGTCATTGGATAAACATTTACGTCATTTTGTGCACCCCAAGGCTTATTGTAATCACTTTTCGTACTTAAGGAATGTAGTTCATCCAATAAGCGCGTTTGTGTCATTGGAAGAACATTTACGTCATTTTGTTCATCCCAAGGCTTATTCTAATCACTTTTTGTACTTAAGGAATGTAGTTTATCCAGTAAGCCCATTTGTGTCACTAATTTAACATTTAGGTCTTTTTGTTCATCTCAAGACTTATTCTGATCGCATTTCGTACTTAAGGATGTAGTTCATCCAATAAGTGCATTTGTGTCATTGCATGAACATTTACGTCATTTTGTGCATCCCAAGGCTTATTCAAATCACTTTTCTTACTTAAGGAATGTAGTTCATCCATTTATGTGCATTTGTGTCATTGGATGAACATTTACGTCATTTTGTGCATCCCATGGTTTATTTTAATCACTTTACGTACTTAAGGAATGCAGTTCATCCAATAAGCGCGTTTGAGTCATTAATTTAACATTTACGTCATTTTGTGCATCCCAAGGCTTATTCTTATCACTTTTCGGACTTAAGGAATGTAGTTCATCCAATAAGTGCATTTGGGTCATTGGATGAACATTTACGTCATTTTGTGCAACCCAGGGCTTATTCTAATCACTTTTCGTACATAAGGAATGTAGTTCATCCAATAAGCGCGTTTGTGTCATTGGATGAACATTTACGTCATTTTGTGCATCCCAAGGCTTATTCTAACCACTTTTCGTACTTAAGGAATGTAGTTCATCCAATAAGTGCATTTGTGTCATTGGATGAACTTTTACGTCATTTTGGGCATCCCAAGGCTTATTCTAATCACTTTTTGTACTTAAGGAATGTAGTTCATCCAGTAAGCGCGTTTGTGTCATTAATTTAACATTTAGGTCATTTTGTGCGTCCCTAGGCATTTCTAATCACATTTCCTACATAAGGAATATAGTTTATCCAATAAGGGCATTTGTATCATTGGATGAACATTAACGTCATTTTGTGCATCTCAAGGTTAATTCTAATCACTTTTCATACTTAAGGAATGTAGTTCATCCAATAAGCGCGTTTGTGTCATTAATTTAACATTTATGTCATTTTGTTCATCCCATGGCTTATTCTAATCACTTTTCGTACTTAAGGAATGTAGTTCATCCAATAAGTGCGTTTGTGTCATTGGATGAACATTTACGTTATTTTGTGCATCCCAAGGCTTATTGTAATCACTTTTCATTCTTAAGGAATGTAGTTCGTCCAATAAGTGCGTTTGTGTCATTGGATGAACATTTACGTCATTTTGTGCATCCTAAAGCTTATTCTAATCACTTTTCGTTCTTAAGGAATGTAGTTCGTCCAATAAGTGCGTTTGTGTCAATGGATGAACATTTACGTCGTTTTGTGCATCCCAAGGCTTATTCTAATCATTTATCGTTCATAAGTAATAAAGTTCATCTAATAAATGCGTTTGTGTCATTAATTTAACATTTACGTCATTTTGTGCATCCCAAGGCTTGTTCTTATCACTATTCGTTCATAAGGGATGTAGTTCATCTGATCAATGTGTTTCTGTCTTAAATTTAAAATTTACGTCATTTTGGGCAACCCAAGGCTTATTCTAATCACTTTTTTTTCTTAAGGAATGTAGTTCATCCAATAAGTGCGTTTGTGTCATTGGATGAATATTTACATCATTTTGTTCATCCGAAGGCTTATTCTAATCACTTTTCATTCATAAGGAATCTAGTTTATCTGATTAATGCGTTTCTGTCTTTAATTTAAAATTTACGTCATTTTGGGCATCCCAAGTCTTATTCTAATCACTTATTGTTCTTAAGGAATGTAGTTCATCCAATAAGTGCGTTTGTGTCATTGGATGAACATTTACGTCATTTTGATCATCCCGAAGCTTATTCAAATCACTTTTCGTTCTTAAGGAATGTTGTTCATCCAATAAGTGCGTTAGTGTCATTAATTTAACATTTACGTCATTTTGTTCATCCCAAAGATTATTCTAATCACTTTTTTTTTCTTAAGGAATGTAGTTCATCCAATAAGTGCGTTTGTGTCATTGGATGAATATTTACATCATTTGTTCCATCCGAAGGCTTATTCTAATCACTTTTCATTCATAAGGAATGTAGTTTATCTGATTAATGCGTTTCTGTCTTTAATTTAAAATTTACGTCATTTTGGGCATCCCAAGTCTTATTCTAATCACTTATTGTTCTTAAGGAATGTAGTTCATCCAATAAGTGCATTTGTGTAATTGGATGAACATTTACGTCATTTTGTGCATCCCAAGGCTTATTCTACTCACTTTTCGTACTTAAAGAATGTAGTTCATCAAGTAAGCGCGTTTGTATCATTGAATGAACATTTACGTCATTTTGTGTATCTCAAGGCTTATTCTAATCACTTTACGTTCTGAAAGAATGTAGTTCATCCAATAAGTGCGTTTATCCCTTTGGATGAAAATTTACGTCATTTTGTGCATCCCAAGGCTTATTCTAATTAGTTTTCGTTCATAAGGAATATAGTTCATCTAATACACGCGTTTCTGTCAATAATTTAAATTTTAGTCATTTTGGGCATCCCAAGGCTTATTCTAATCACTTTTCGTACTTAAGGAATGTTGTTCATCCGATAAGTGCGTTTGTGCCATTAATTTAACATTTACGTCATTTTGTGCATCCCAAGGCTGATTCTAATCAGTTTTTATTCTTAAGGAATGTAGTTCATCCAATAAGTGCGTTTGTGTCATTGGATGAACATTTACGTCTTTTTGTGCTTCCTAAAGCTTATTCTAATCACTTTTCGTCCTTAAGGAATATAGTTCATCCAATTTGTCGTTTGTGTCATTGGATGCACATTTACGGCTTTTTGTGCATCTCAAGGCTTATTCTATTCACTTTTCATTATAAAGGAATGTAGTTCATCCAATAAGTGCATTTGTGTCATTGGATGAACATTTACGTAATTTTGTGCATCCCAAGGCTTATTCTAATCACTTTTCGTTCTTAAGGAATCTAGTTCATCCAATAAGTGCGTTTGTGCCATTGAATGAACATTTACGTCATTTTGTGCATCTCAAGGCTTATTCTAATCACTTATCGTTCTGAAAGAATGTAGTTCATCCAATAAGTGTGTTTGTGTCAATGGATGAACATTTTTGTCATTTTGTGCATCTCAAGGTTTATTCTAATCACTTATCGTTCTGAAAGAATGTAGTTCATCCAATAAGTGTGTTTGTGTCAATGGATGAACATTTACGTCATTTTGTGCATCTCAAGGATTATTCTAATCACTTTTTGTTCATAAAGAATGAAGTTCATCCGATAAGTTCGTTCGTGTCATTTACTTAACATTTACGTCATTTTGTATAGCCCAAGGCTTATTCTAATCACTTTTTGTTTTTAAGGAATGTAGTTCATCCAATAAGTGCATTTGTGTGATTGGATGAATATTTACGTCATTTTGTCCATCCGAAGGCTTATTCTAATCACTTTTCGTTCATAAGGAATGTAGTTCTGTCTCTATAATTTAAAAATTACGTCATTTTGGGCATCCCAAGGCTTATTCTATTCACTTATTGTTCTTAAGGAACGTAGGTCATCCAATAAGTGCGTTTGTGTCATTGGATGAACATTTACGTCATTTTGATCATCCCTAAGCTTATTCTAATCACTTTTCGTTCTCAAGGAATGTAGTATTTCTAATAATTTAAATTTTATCATTAATTTAACATTTATGTCATTTTGTGCATCCCAAAGCTTATTCTAATCACTTTTCGTACTTAAGGAATATAGTTCATCCAATAAGTGTGTTTGTGTCATTAATTTAACTTTTACGTCAATTTCTGCATTCCAAGGCTTATTCTTATCACTTTTTGTTCTTAAGGAATGTAGTTGTAGTTCATCCAATAAGTGCTTTTGTGTCATTGGATGAACATTTACGTCTTTTTGTGCTTCCTAAAGCTTATTCTAATCACTTTTCGTCCTTAAGGAATGTAGTTCATCCAATTAGTCGTTTGTGTCATTGGATGCACATTTACGGCTTTTTGTGCATCCCAAGGCTTATTCTAATCACTTTTCATTCTTAAGGAATGTAGTTCATCCAATTTGTGTCAGTGGATGAACATATATTTCTTTTTCTGCATCTCAAGGCTTATTCTATTCACTTTTCATTCTGAAGGAATGAAGTTCATCCAGTAAGTGTGTTTGTGTCATTGGATGAACATTTACGTCATTTTGTGTTTCCCAGAGCTTATCCTAATCACTGTTCGTTCTTAAGGAATGTAGTTCATCCAATAAGTGCGTTTGTGTCATTGGATGAACGTTTACGTCATTTTGTACATCGCAAGGCTTTTTCTAATCACTTTTCGTTCATAAGGAATGTAGTTTATCTGATAAATGCGTTTCTGCTTTAATTTAAAATTTACGTCATTTTGGGCATCCCAAGGCTTATTCTAATCACTTTTCGTTCTTAAGGAATGTAGCTCATCCAATAAGTGTGTTTGTGTCATTGGATGAACGTTTACGTCATTTTGTGCAACCCAAGGCTTATTCTAATCATTTTTCGTTTATAAGGAATATAGTTCATCTAATAATTGCATTTCTGTCAATAATTTAAAATTTATGCCATTTTGTGCATCCCAAGGCTTATTCTAATCACTTTTCGTACTTAAGGAATGTAGTTCATCCCATAAGTTCGTTTGTGTCATTTACTTAACATTTACGTCATTTTGTATAGCCTAAGGCTTATTCTAATCACTTTTTGTTTTTAAGGAATGTAGTTCATCCAATAAGTGCGTTTGTGTCATTGGATGAATATTTATGTCATTTTGTCCTTTCGAAGGCTTATTCTAATCATTTTTCGTTCATAAGGAATATGGTTTATCTGATTAATGCATTTTAGTCTTTAATTTATAATTTACGTCATTTTGGGCATCCCAAGGCTTATTCTAATCACTTATTGTTCTTAAGGAACGTAGTTCATCCAATAAGTGCGTTTGTGTCATTGAATGAACATTTACGTCATTTTGATCATCCCTAAGCTTATTCTAATCACTTTTCGTTCTCAAGGAATGTAGTATTTCTAATAATTTAAATTTTATCATTAATTTAACATTTATGTCATTTTGTGCATCCCAAAGCTTATTCTAATCACTTTTCGTACTTAAGGAATATAGTTCATCCAATAAGTGTGTTTGTGTCATTAATTTAACTTTTACGTCAATTTCTGCATTCCAAGGCTTATTCTTATCACTTTTTGTTCTTAAGGAATGTAGTTGTAGTTCATCCAATAAGTGCTTTTGTGTCATTGGATGAACATTTACGTCTTTTTGTGCTTCCTAAAGCTTATTCTAATCCCTTTTCGTCCTTAAGGAATGTAGTTCATCCAATTAGTCGTTTGTGTCATTGGATGCACATTTACGGCTTTTTGTGCATCCCAAGGCTTATTCTAATCACTTTTCATTCTTAAGGAATGTAGTTCATCCAATTTGTGTCAGTGGATGAACATATATTTCTTTTTCTGCATCTCAAGGCTTATTCTATTCACTTTTCATTCTGAAGGAATGAAGTTCATCCAGTAAGTGTGTTTGTGTCATTGGATGAACGTTTACGTCATTTTGTGTTTCCCAGAGCTTATCCTAATCACTTTTCGTTCTTAAGGAATGTAGTTCATCCAATAAGTGCGTTTGTGTCATTGGATGAACGTTTACGTCATTTTGTACATCGCAAGGCTTTTTCTAATCACTTTTTGTTCTTAAGGAATGTAGTTGTAGTTCATCCAATAAGTGCTTTTGTGTCATTGGATGAACATTTACGTCTTTTTGTGCTTCCTAAAGCTTATTCTAATCACTTTTCGTCCTTAAGGAATGTAGTTCATCCAATTAGTCGGTTGTGTCATTGGATGCACATTTACGGCTTTTTGTGCATCCCAAGGCTTATTCTAATCACTTTTCATTCTTAAGGAATGTAGTTCATCCAATTTGTGTCAGTGGATGAACATATATTTCTTTTTCTGCATCTCAAGGCTTATTCTATTCACTTTTCATTCTGAAGGAATGAAGTTCATCCAGTAAGTGTGTTTGTGTCATTGGATGAACATTTACGTCATTTTGTGTTTCCCAGAGCTTATCCTAATCACTTTTCGTTCTTAAGGAATGTAGTTCATCCAATAAGTGCGTTTGTGTCATTGGATGAACGTTTACGTCATTTTGTACATCGCAAGGCTTTTTCTAATCACTTTTCGTTCATAAGGAATGTAGTTGTAGTTCATCCAATAAGTGCTTTTGTGTCATTGGATGAACATTTACGTCTTTTTGTGCTTCCTAAAGCTTATTCTAATCACTTTTCGTCCTTAAGGAATGTAGTTCATCCAATTAGTCGTTTGTGTCATTGGATGCACATTTACGGCTTTTTGTGCATCCCAAGGCTTATTCTAATCACTTTTCATTCTTAAGGAATGTAGTTCATCCAATTTGTGTCAGTGGATGAACATATATTTCTTTTTCTGCATCTCAAGGCTTATTCTATTCACTTTTCATTCTGAAGGAATGAAGTTCATCCAGTAAGTGTGTTTGTGTCATTGGATGAACATTTACGTCATTTTGTGTTTCCCAGAGCTTATCCTAATCACTTTTCGTTCTTAAGGAATGTAGTTCATCCAATAAGTGCGTTTGTGTCATTTGATGAACGTTTACGTCATTTTGTACATCGCAAGGCTTTTTCTAATCACTTTTCGTTCATAAGGAATGTAGTTTATCTGATAAATGCGTTTCTGCTTTAATTTAAAATTTACGTCATTTTGGGCATCCCAAGGCTTATTCTAATCACTTTTCGTTCTTAAGGAATGTAGCTCATCCAATAAGTGTGTTTGTGTCATTGGATGAACGTTTACGTCATTTTGTGCAACCCAAGGCTTATTCTAATCATTTTTCGTTTATAAGGAATATAGTTCATCTAATAATTGCATTTCTGTCAATAATTTAAAATTTATGCCATTTTGTGCATCCCAAGGCTTATTCTAATCACTTTTCGTACTTAAGGAATGTAGTTCATCCCATAAGTTCGTTTGTGTCATTTACTTAACATTTACGTCATTTTGTATAGCCTAAGGCTTATTCTAATCACTTTTTGTTTTTAAGGAATGTAGTTCATCCAATAAGTGCGTTTGTGTCATTGGATGAATATTTATGTCATTTTGTCCTTTCGAAGGCTTATTCTAATCACTTTTCGTTCATAAGGAATATGGTTTATCTGATTAATGCGTTTTTGTCTTTAATTTATAATTTACGTCATTTTGGGCATCCCAAGGCTTATTCTAATCACTTATTGTTCTTAAGGAACGTAGTTCATCCAATAAGTGCGTTTGTGTCATTGAATGAACATTTATGTCATTTTGATCATCCCTAAGCTTATTCTAATCACTTTTCGTTCTCAAGGAATGTAGTATTTCTAATAATTTAAATTTTATCATTAATTTAACATTTATGTCATTTTGTGCATCCCAAAGCTTATTCTAATCACTTTTCGTACTTAAGGAATATAGTTCATCCAATAAGTGTGTTTGTGTCATTAATTTAACTTTTACGTCAATTTCTGCATTCCAAGGCTTATTCTTATCACTTTTTGTTCTTAAGGAATGTAGTTGTAGTTCATCCAATAAGTGCTTTTGTGTCATTGGATGAACATTTACGTCTTTTTGTGCTTCCTAAAGCTTATTCTAATCACTTTTCGTCCTTAAGGAATGTAGTTCATCCAATTAGTCGTTTGTGTCATTGGATGCACATTTACGGCTTTTTGTGCATCCCAAGGCTTATTCTAATCACTTTTCATTCTTAAGGAATGTAGTTCATCCAATTTGTGTCAGTGGATGAACATATATTTCTTTTTCTGCATCTCAAGGCTTATTCTATTCTCTTTTCATTCTGAAGGAATGAAGTTCATCCAGTAAGTGTGTTTGTGTCATTGGATGAACATTTACGTCATTTTGTGTTTCCCAGAGCTTATCCTAATCACTTTTCGTTCTTAAGGAATGTAGTTCATCCAATAAGTGCGTTTGTGTCATTGGATGAACGTTTACGTCATTTTGTACATCGCAAGGCTTTTTCTAATCACTTTTCGTTCATAAGGAATGTAGTTTATCTGATAAATGCGTTTCTGCTTTAATTTAAAATTTACGTCATTTTGGGCATCCCAAGGCTTATTCTAATCACTTTTCGTTCTTAAGGAATGTAGCTCATCCAATAAGTGTGTTTGTGTCATTGGATGAACGTTTACGTCATTTTGTGCAACCCAAGGCTTATTCTAATAATTTTTCGTTTATAAGGAATATAGTTCATCTAATAATTGCATTTCTGTCAATAATTTAAAATTTACGCCACTTTGTGCATCGCAAGGCTTATTGTAATCACTTTTTGTACTTAAGGAATGTAGTTCATCCAATAAGTGCGTTTGTGCCATTGAATGAACATTTACGTCATTTTGTGCATCTCAAGGCTTATTCTAATCACTTTTCGTTCTGAAAGAATGTAGTTCATCCAATAAGTGTGTTTGTGTCAATGGATGAACATTTACGTCATTTTGTGCATCCCATGGCTTATTCTAATCACTTTTTGTTCATAAAGAATGAAGTTCATCCCATAAGTTCGTTTGTGTCATTTACTTAACATTTACGTCATTTTGTATAGCCCAAGGCTTGTTCTAATCACTTTTTGTTTTTAAGGAATGTAGTTCATCCAATAAGTGCGTTTGTGTCATTGGATGAATATTTACGTCATTTTGTCCATCCGAAGGCTTATTCTAATCAGTTTTCGTTCATAAGGAATGTAGTTTATCTGATTAATGCGTTTTTGTCTTTAATTTATAATTTACGTCATTTTGGGCATCCCAAGGCTTATTCTAATCACTTATTGTTCTTAAGGAACGTAGTTAATCCAATAAGTGCGTTTGTGTCATTGGATGAACATTTACGTCATTTTGTTCATCCTTAGATTTATTCTAATCACTTTTCGTAGTTAAGGAATGTAGTTCATCCAATAAGCGCGTTTGTGTCATTAATTTAACATTTACGTCATTTTATGCATCCCAAGGCTTATTCTAATTACTATTCGTACTTACGGAATGTAGTTCATCCAATAAGCGCGTTTTTGTCATTGGATGAACATTTACGTCATTTTGTGCATACCAAGGCTTATTCTAATCACTTTTTGTACTTAAGGAATGTAGTTCATCCAGTAAGCCCATTTGTGTCATTAATTTAACATTTAGGTCATTTTGTTTATCTCAAGACTTATTCTGATTGCAATTGGTACTTAAGGATGTAGTTCATCCAATAAGTGCATTTGTGTCATTGCATGAACATTGACGTCGTTTTGTGCATCCTTACGCTTATTCTAATCGCTTTTCGTACTTAAGGAATGTAGTTCATCCAATAAGTGCATTTGTGTCATTGGATGAACATTTACTTCATTTTGTGCATCCCAAGGCTTATTCAAATCACTTTTCGTACGTAACGAATGTAGTTCATCCAATTAGCGTGTTTGTGTCATTAATTTAACATTTAGGTCATTTTGTGCATCCCAAAGCTTATTCTAATCACCTTTCGTACTTAAGGATGTAGTTCATCCAATAAGTGCATTTAGGTCATTGGATGAACATTTATGTCATTTTGTGCACCCCAAGGCTTATTCTAATCACTTTTCGTACTTAAGCAATGTAGTTCATCCAATAAGTGCATTTGTTTCATTGGATGAACATTTACGTCATTTTGTTCATCCTTAGGATTATTCTAATCACTTTTCGTAGTTAAGGAATGTAGTTCATCCAATAAGCGCGTTTGTGTCATTAATTTAACATTTACGTCATTTTGTGCACCCCAAGGCTTATTCTAATCACTTTTCGTACTTAAGGAATGTAGTTCATCCAATAATGCATTTGTGTCATTGGATGAACATTTACGTCATTTTGGGCATCCCAAGGCTTATTCTCATCACTTTTCGTACTTAAGGAATGTAGTTCATCAACTAAGCGCGTTTGTATCATTAATTTAACATTTAGGTCATTTTGTGCATCCCAAAGCTTATTCTAATCACCTTTCGTACTTAAGGATGTAGTTCATCCAATAAGTGCATTTAGGTCATTGGATGAACATTTATGTCATTTTGTGCATACCAAGGCTTATTCTAATCACTTTTCGTACTTAAGCAATGTAGTTCATCCAATAAGTGCATGTGTTTCATTGGATGAACATTTACGTCATTTTGTGCATCCCAAGGCTTATTCTAATCACTTTTCGTACTTAAGGAATGTAGTTCATCAACTAAGCGCATTTGTGTCGTTAATTTAACATTTAGGTCATTTAGTGCAGCCCAGGGCTTATTCTAATCACCTTTCGTACTTAAGGATGTAGTTCATCAAATAAGTGCATTTGTGTCATTGGATGAACATTTACGTCATTTTGTGCATCCCAAGGCTTATTCAAATCACTTTTCGTACGTAACGAATGTAGTTCATCCAATTAGCGTCTTTGTGTCATTAATTTAACATTTAGGTCATTTTGTGTATCCCTAGGCTTATTCTAATCACTTTTCGTACTTAAGGAATGTAGTTCATCCAATAAGTGCATTTGTGTCATTGGATGAACATTTACGTCATTTTGTTCATCCTTAGGTTTATTCTAATCACTTTTCGTAGTAAAGGAATGTAGTTCATCCAATAAGCGCGTTTGTGTCATTAATTTAACATTTACGTCATTTTGTGCATCCCAAGGCTTATTCTAATCACTTTTCGTACTTAAGGAATGTAGTTCATCCAATAAGTGCATTTGGGTCATTGGATGAACATTTACGTCATTTTGTGCACCCCAAGGCTTATTCTAATCACTTTTCGTACTTAAGGATGTAGTTCATCAAATAAGTGCATTTGTGTCATTGGATGAACATTTACGTCATTTTGTGCATCCCAAGGCTTATTCAAATCACTTTTCGTACGTAACGAATGTAGTTCATCCAATTAGCGTCTTTGTGTCATTAATTTAACATTTAGGTCATTTTGTGCATCCCCAGGCTTATTCTAATAACTTTTCATACTTAATGAATGTAGTTGATCCAATAAGTGCATTTGTATCATTGGACGAACATTTACGTCATTTTGTTCATCCTTAGGTTTATTCTAATCACTTTTCGTAGTTAAGGAATGTAGTTCATCCAATAAGCGCGTTTGTGTCATTAATTTAACATTAACGTCATTTTGTGCATCCCAAGGCTTATTCTAATTACTATTCGTACTTACGGAATGTAGTTCATCCAATAAGCGCGTTTTTGTCATTGGATGAACATTTACGTCATTTTGTGCATACCAAGGCTTATTCTAATCACTTTTTGTACTTAAGGAATGTAGTTCATCCAGTAAGCCCATTTGTGTCATTAATTTAACATTTAGGTCATTTTGTTTATCTCAAGACTTATTCTGATTGCAATTGGTACTTAAGGATGTAGTTCATCCAATAAGTGCATTTGTGTCATTGCATGAACATTGACGTTGTTTTGTGCATCCTTACGCTTATTCTAATCGCTTTTCGTACTTAAGGAATGTAGTTCATCCATTAAGTGCATTTGTGTCATTGGATGAACATTTACGTCATTTTGTGCATCCCATGGTTTATTCTAATCACTTTTCGTACGTCACGAATGTAGTTCAATCAATTGGCGTGTTTGTGTCATAAATTTAACATTTAGGTCATTTTGTGCATCCCAAGGCTTATTCTAATCACCTTTCGTACTTAAGGATGTAGTTCATCCAATAAGTGCATTTGTGTCATTGGATGAACATTTACGTCATTTTGTTCATCCTTAGGTTTATTCTAATCACTTTTCGTAGTTAAGGAATGTAGTTCATCCAATAAGCGCGTTTGTGTCATTAATTTAACATTTACGTCATTTTGTGCATCCCAAGGCTTATTCTAATCACTTTTCGTACTTAAGGAATGTAGTTCATCCAATAAGTGCATTTGGGTCATTGGATGAACATTTACGTCATTTTGTGCACCCCAAGGCTTATTCTAATCACTTTTCGTACTTAAGGATGTAGTTCATCAAATAAGTGCATTTGTGTCATTGGATGAACATTTACGTCATTTTGTGCATCCCAAGGCTTATTCAAATCACTTTTCGTACGTAACGAATGTAGTTCATCCAATTAGCGTCTTTGTGTCATTAATTTAACATTTAGGTCATTTTGTGCATCCCCAGGCTTATTCTAATAACTTTTCATACTTAATGAATGTAGTTGATCCAATAAGTGCATTTGTGTCATTGGATGAACATTTACGTCATTTTGTTCAACCTTAGGTTTATTCTAATCACTTTTCGTAGTTAAGGAATGTAGTTCATCCAGAAGCGCGTTTGTGTCATTAATTTAACATTTACGTCATTTTGTGCATCCCAAGGCTTATTCTAATCACTTTTCGTACTTAAGGAATGTAGTTCATCAACTAAGCGCATTTGTGTCGTTAATTTAACATTTAGGTCATTTAGTGCAGCCCAGGGCTTATTCTAATCACCTTTCGTACTTAAGGATGTAGTTCATCAAATAAGTGCATTTGTGTCATTGGATGAACATTTACGTCATTTTGTGCATCCCAAGGCTTATTCAAATCACTTTTCGTACGTAACGAATGTAGTTCATCCAATTAGCGTCTTTGTGTCATTAATTTAACATTTAGGTCATTTTGTGCATCCCCAGGCTTATTCTAATAACTTTTCATACTTAATGAATGTAGTTGATCCAATAAGTGCATTTGTATCATTGGACGAACATTTACGTCATTTTGTTCATCCAAAGGTTTATTCTAATAACTTTTCGTACTTAAGGAATGTAGTTCATCTAATAAGCGCGTTTGTGTCATTAATTTAACATTTACGTCATTTTATGCATCCCAAGGCTTATTCTAATTACTATTCGTACTTACGGAATGTAGTTCATCCCATAAGCGCGTTTTTGTCATTGGATGAACATTTACGTCATTTTGTGCATACCAAGGCTTATTCTAATCACTTTTTGTACTTAAGGAATGTAGTTCATCCAGTAAGCCCATTTGTGTCATTAATTTAACATTTAGGTCATTTTGTTCATCTCAAGACTTATTCTGATTGCAATTGGTACTTAAGGATGTAGTTCATCCAATAAGTGCATTTGTGTCATTGCATGAACATTGACGTCGTTTTGTGCATCCTTACGCTTATTCTAATCGCTTTTCGTACTTAAGGAATGTAGTTCATCCATTAAGTGCATTTGTGTCATTGGATGAACATTTACGTCATTTTGTGCATCCCATGGTTTATTCTAATCACTTTTCGTACGTAACGAATGTAGTTCAATCAATTGGCGTGTTTGTGTCATAAATTTAACATTTAGGTCATTTTGTGCATCCCAAGGCTTATTCTAATCACCTTTCGTACTTAAGGATGTAGTTCATCCAATAAGTGCATTTGTGTCATTGGATGAACATTTACGTCATTTTGTTCATCCTTAGGTTTATTCTAATCACTTTTCGTAGTTAAGGAATGTAGTTCATCCAATAAGCGCGTTTGTGTCATTAATTTAACATTTACGTCATTTTGTGCATCCCAAGGCTTATTCTAATCACTTTTCGTACTTAAGGAATGTAGTTCATCCAATAAGTGCATTTGGGTCATTGGATGAACATTTACGTCATTTTGTGCACCCCAAGGCTTATTCTAATCACTTTTCGTACTTAAGGAATGTAGTTCATCCAATAAGTGCATTTGTTTCATTGGATGAACATTTACGTCATTTTGTGCATCCCAAGGCTTATTCAAATCACTTTTCGTACGTAACGAATGTAGTTCATCCAATTAGCGTCTTTGTGTCATTAATTTAACATTTAGGTCATTTTGTGCATCCCCAGGCTTATTCTAATAACTTTTCATACTTAATGAATGTAGTTGATCCAATAAGTGCATTTGTGTCATTGGATGAACATTTACGTCATTTTGTTCAACCTTAGGTTTATTCTAATCACTTTTCGTAGTTAAGGAATGTAGTTCATCCAGAAGCGCGTTTGTGTCATTAATTTAACATTTACGTCATTTTGTGCATCCCAAGGCTTATTCTAATCACTTTTCGTACTTAAGGAATGTAGTTCATCCAATAAGTGCATTTGGGTCATTGGATGAACATTTACGTCATTTTGTGCACCCCAAGGCTTATTCTAATCACTTTTCGTACTTAAGGATGTAGTTCATCAAATAAGTGCATTTGTGTCATTGGATGAACATTTACGTCATTTTGTGCATCCCAAGGCTTATTCAAATCACTTTTCGTACGTAACGAATGTAGTTCATCCAATTAGCGTCTTTGTGTCATTAATTTAACATTTAGGTCATTTTGTGCATCCCCAGGCTTATTCTAATAACTTTTCATACTTAATGAATGTAGTTGATCCAATAAGTGCATTTGTGTCATTGGATGAACATTTACGTCATTTTGTTCAACCTTAGGTTTATTCTAATCACTTTTCGTAGTTAAGGAATGTAGTTCATCCAGAAGCGCGTTTGTGTCATTAATTTAACATTTACGTCATTTTGTGCATCCCAAGGCTTATTCTAATCACTTTTCGTACTTAAGGAATGTAGTTCATCCAATAAGTGCATTTGGGTCATTGGATGAACATTTACATCATTTTGTGCACCCCAAGGCTTATTCTAATCACTTTTCGTACTTAAGGAATGTAGTTCATCCAATAAGTGCATTTGTGTCATTGGATGAACATTTACTTCATTTTGTGCATCCCAAGGCTTATTCAAATCACTTTTCGTACGTAACGAATGTAGTTCATCCAATTAGCGTGTTTGTGTCATTAATTTAACATTTAGGTCATTTTGTGCATCCCAAAGCTTATTCTAATCACCTTTCGTACTTAAGGATGTAGTTCATCCAATAAGTGCATTTAGGTCATTGGATGAACATTTATGTCATTTTGTGCACCCCAAGGCTTATTCTAATCACTTTTCGTACTTAAGCAATGTAGTTCATCCAATAAGTGCATTTGTTTCATTGGATGAACATTTACGTCACTTTGTGCATCCCAAGGCTTATTCTAATCACTTTTCGTACTTAAGGAATGTAGTTCATCAACTAAGCGCATTTGTGTCGTTAATTTAACATTTAGGTCATTTAGTGCAGCCCAGGGCTTATTCTAATCACCTTTCGTACTTAAGGATGTAGTTCATCAAATAAGTGCATTTGTGTCATTGGATGAACATTTACGTCATTTTGTGCATCCCAAGGTTTATTCAAATCACATTTCGTACTTAACGAATGTAGTTCATCCAATTAGCGCGTTTGTGCCATTTATTTAACATTTAGATCATTTTGTGCATCCCTAGGCTTATTCTAATCACTTTTCATACTTAAGGAATGAAGTTCATCCAATAAGTGCATTTGTGTCATTGGATGAACATTTACGTCATTTTGTTCATCCCAAGGTTTATTCTAATCAGTTTTCGTACTTAAGGAATGTAGTTCATCCAATAAGCGCGTTTGTGTCATTAATTTAACATTTACGTCATTTTATGCATCCTAAGGCTTATTCTAATTACTATTCGTACTTATGGAATGTAGTTCATCCAATAAGCGCGTTTGTGTCATTGGATGAACATTTACCTCATTTTGTGCATCCCAAGGCTTATTCTAATCACTTTTCGTACTTAAGGAATGTAGTTCATCCAATAAGTGCATTTGTGTCATTAGATGAACATTTACGTCATTTTGTGCATCCCAAGGCTTATTCTAATCACTTTTCGTACTTAAGGAATGTAGTTCATCAATTAAGCGCGTTTGTGTCATTAATTTAACATTTAGGTCATTTTGTGCATCCCAAGACTTATTCTAATCACTTTTCGTACTTAAGGAATGTAGTTCATCCAATAAGAGCCATTGTGTCGTTGGTTGAACATTTACGTCATTTTGTGCATCCCAAGGATTATTCAAATCACATTTCGTACGTAACAAATGTAGTTCATCCAATTAGCGTGTTTGTGTCATAAATTTAACATTAAGGTCATTTTGTGTATCCCTAGGCTTATACTAGTCACTTTTCTTACTTAAGGTATGTAGTTCATCCAATAAGTGCATTTGTGTCATGGGATGAACATTTACGTCATTTTTTCATCCTTAGGTTTATTCTAATCACTTTTCGTAGTTAAGGAATGTAGTTCATCCAATAAGCGCTTTTGTGTCATTAATTTAACATTAACGTCATTTTGTGCATCCCAAGGCTTATTCTAATTACTATTCGTACTTACGGAATGTAGTTCATCCAATAAGCGCGTTTGTATCATTGGATAAACATTTACGTCATTTTGTACATCACAAGGCTTATTCTAATCACTTTTCGTACTTAAGCAATGTAGTTCATCCAATAAGTGCATTTGTTTCATTGGATGAACATTTACGTCGTTTTGTGCATCCCAAGGCTTATTCTAATCAATTTTCGTACTTAAGGAATGTAGTTCATCAACTAAGCGCATTTGTGTCATTAATTTAACATTTAGGTCATTTTGTGCATCCCAAGGCTTATTCTAATCACCTTTCGTACTTAAGGATGTAGTTCATCCAATAAGTGCATTTGTGTCATTGGATGAACATTTACATCATTTTGTTCATCCTTAGGTTTATTCTAATCACTTTTCGTAGTTAAGGAATGTAGTTCATCCAATAAGTGCATTTGGGTCATTGGATGAACATTTACGTCATTTTGTGCACCCCAAGGCTTATTCTAATCACTTTTCGTACTTAAGGAATGTAGTTCATCCAATAAGTGCATTTGTGTCATTGGATGAACATTTACTTCATTTTGTGCATCCCGAGGCTTATTCAAATCACTTTTCGTACGTATCGAATGTAGTTCATCCAATTAGGGTGTTTGTGTCATTAATTTAACATTGAGGTCATTTTGTGCATCCCAAAGCTTATTCTAATCACCTTTCGTACTTAAGGATGTAGTTCATCCAATAAGTGCATTTAGGTCATTGGATGAACATTTACGTCATTTTGTGCATCCCAAGGCTTATTCTAATCACTTTTCGTACTTAAGGAATGTAGTTCATCAACTAAGCGCATTTGTGTCATTAATTTAACATTTAGGTCATTTTGTGCATCCCAAGGCTTATTCTAATCACCTTTCGTACTTAAGGATGTAGTTCATCCAATAAGTGCATTTGTGTCATTGGATGAACATTTACGTCATTTTGTGCATCCCAAGGCTTATTCAAATCACTTTTCGTACGTAACGAATGTAGTTCATCCAATTGGCGTGTTTGTGTCATAAATTTAACATTTAGGTCATTTTGTGTATCCCTAGGCTTATTCTAATCACTTTTCATACTTAAGGAATGTAGTTCATCCAATAAGTGCATTTGTGTCATTGGATGAACATTTACGTCATTTTGTTCATCCTTAGGTTTATTCTAATCACTTTTCGTAGTTGAGGAATGTAGTTCATCCAATAAGCGCGTTTGTGTCATTAATTTAACATTTACGTCATTTTGTGCATCCCAAGGCTTATTCTAATCACTTTTCGTAGTTAAGGAATGTAGTTCATCCAATAAGTGCATTTGGGTCATTGGATGAACATTTACGTCATTTTGTGCACCACAAGGCTTATTCTAATCACTTTTCGTACTTAAGGAATGTAGTTCATCCAATAAGTGCATTTGTGTCATTGGATGAACATTTACTTCATTTTGTGCATCCCAAGGCTTATTCAAATCACTTTTCGTACGTAACGAATGTAGTTCATCCAATTAGCGTGTTTGTGTCATTAATTTAACATTTAGGTCATTTTGTGCATCCCAAAGCTTATTCTAATCACCTTTCGTACTTAAGGATGTAGTTCATCCAATAAGTGCATTTAGGTCATTGGATGAACATTTATGTCATTTTGTGCACCCCAAGGCTTATTCTAATCACTTTTCGTACTTAAGCAATGTAGTTCATCCAATAAGTGCATTTGTTTCATTGGATGAACATTTACGTCATTTTGTGAGTCCCAAGGCTTATTCTAATCACTTTTCGTACTTAAGGAATGTAGTTCATCAACTAAGCGCATTTGTGTCATTAATTTAACATTTAGGTCATTTTGTGCATCCCAAGGCTTATTCTAATCACCTTTCGTACTTAAGGATGTAGTTCATCCAATAAGTGCATTTGTGTCATTGGATGAACATTTACGTCATTTTGTGCATCCCAAGGCTTATTCAAATCACTTTTCGCACGTAACGAATGTAGTTCATCCAATTGGCGTGTTTGTGTCATAAATTTAACATTTAGGTCATTTCGTGCATCCCTAGGCTTATTCTAATCACTTTTCATACTTAAGGAATGTAGTTCATCCAATAAGTGCATTTGTGTCATTGGATGAACATTTTCGTCATTTTGTTCATCCCAAGGTTTATTCTAATCACTTTTCGTACTTAAGGAATGTAGTTCATCCAATTAGTGCGTTGGTGTCATTAATTTGACATTTATGTTGTTTTGTGCATCCCAAGGCTTATTCTAATCACTATTCGTACTTACGGAATATAGTTCATCAAATAAGCGCGTTTGTTTCATTGGATGAACATTTACGTCATTTTGTGCATCCCAAGGCTTATTCAAATCACTTTTCGTACTTAAGGAATGTAGTTCATCCTGTAAGCCAATTTGTGTCATTAATTTAATATTTACGTCATTTTGTGCATCTCAAGACTTATTCTAATCTCATTTCGTACTTAAGGACGTAGTTCGTCCAATAAGTGCATTTGTGTCATTGCACGAACATTTACGTCCTTTTGTGCATCCCAAGGCTTATTCTAATCACTTTTCATACTTAAGGAATGTAGTTCATCCTGTAAGCGCATTTGTGTCATTAATTTAACATTTAGGTCATTTTGTGCATCTCAAGACTTATTGTAATCGCATTTCGTACTTAAGGAATGTAGTTCATCCATTAAGTGCATTTTGGTCATTGGATGAACATTTACGTCATTTTGTGCACCCCAAGGCTTATTCTAATCACTTTTTGAACTTCAGGAATAGAGTTCATCCAATAAGCGCGTTTGTGTCATTGGATGAACATTTACGTCATTTTGTGCATCCCAAGGCTTATTCAAATACCTTTTCGTACTTAAGGAATGTAGTTCATCCAATAAGTGCATTTGTGTCATTGGATGAACATTTACGTCATTTTGTGCATCTCAAGGCTTATTAAAATCACTTTTCGTACTTAACGATTGCAGTTCGTCCAATTAGCGCGTTTGTGTCATTAATTTAATATTTACGTCATTTTGTGCATCCCAAGGCTTATTCTACTCACTATTCGTACTTACGGAATATAGTTCATCCAATAAGTGCATTTGTGTCATTGGATGAACATTTACGTCATTTTATGTATCCCAAGGCTTATTCTAATCACTTTTCGTACTTAAGGAATGTAGTTCAACCAATAAGTGCATTTGTGTCATTGGATGAACATTTACGTCATTTTGTGCATCCCAAGGCTTATTCTAATCACTTTTCGTACTTAAGGAATGTAGTTCATCCTGTAAGCCAATTTGTGTCATTAATTTAACATTTACGTCATTTTGTGCATGTCAAGACTTATTCTAATCACTATTCGTACTTTAGGATATAGTTCATCCAATAAGTGCATTTGTGTCATTGCATGAACATTTACGTCATTTTGTGTATCCCAAGGCTTATTCTAATTACTTTTCGTACATAAGGAATGTAGTTCATCAAGTAAGCGCGTTTGTGTCATTAATTTAACATTTAGGTCATTTTGTGCATCCCAAGGCTTATTCTACTCACTATTCGTACTTTAGGATATAGTTCATCCAATAAGTGCATTTGTGTCATTGCATGAACATTTACGTCATTTTGTGTATCCCAAGGCTTATTCTAATCACTTTTCGTACATAAGGAATGTAGTTCATCAAGTAAGCGCGTTTGTGTCATTAATTTAACATTTAGGTCATTTTGTGCATCCCAAGGCTTATTCTACTTACTATTCATACTTACGGAATGTAGTTCATCCAATAAGTGCATTTGTGTCATTGGATGACCATTTACGTCATTTTGTTCATCCTGAGGTTTATTCTAATCACTTTTCGTAGTTAAGGAATGTAGTTCATCCAATAAGCGCGTTTGTGTCATTAATTTAACATTTACGTCATTTTGTGCATCCCAAGGCTTATTCTAATTACTATTCGTACTTACGGAATGTAGTTCATCCAATAAGCGCGTTTGTATCATTGGATGAACATTTACGTCATTTTGTATATCACAAGGCTTATTCTAATCACTTTTCGTACTTAAGGAATGTAGTTCATCCTATAAGTGCATTTGTGTCTTTGGATGAAAATTTACGTCATTTTGGGCATCCCAAGGCTTATTCTAATCACTTTTCGTACTTAAGGAATGTAGTTCATCAACTAAGCGCGTTTGTGTCATTAATTTAACATTTAGGTCATTTTGTGCATCCCAAGGTTATTCTAATCACCTTTCGTACTAAAGGATGTAGTTCATCCAATAAGTGCGTTTGTGTCATTCGATGAACATTTACGTCATTTTGTGCATCCCAAGGCTTATTAAAATCACTTTTCTTACTTAACGAATGTAGTTCATCCAATTAGCGCGTTTGTGCCATTTATTTAACATTTAGATCATTTTGTGCATCCCTAGGCTTATTCTAATTACTATTCGTACTTACGGAATGTAGTTCATTAAATAAGCGCGTTTGTGTCATTGGATGAACATTTATGTCATTTTGTGCATCCGAATGCTTATTCTAATCACTTTTCGTACTTAAGGAATGTAGTTCATCCAATAAGTGCATTTGTGTCATTGGATGAACATTTTCGTCATTTTGTTCATCCCAAGGTTTATTCTAATCACTTTTCGTACTTAAGGAATGTAGTTCATCCAATTAGTGCGTTGGTGTCATTAATTTGACATTTATGTTGTTTTGTGCATCCCAAGGCTTATTCTAATCACTATTCGTACTTACGGAATATAGTTCATCAAATAAGCGCGTTTGTGTCATTGGATGAACATTTACGTCATTTTGTGCATCCCAAGGCTTATTCTAATCACTTTTCGTACTTAAGGAATGTAGTTCATCCTGTAAGCCAATTTGTGTCATTAATTTAATATTTACGTCATTTTGTGCATCTCAAGACTTATTCTAATCGCATTTCGTACTTAAGGACGTAGTTCGTCCAATAAGTGCATTTGAGTCATTGCACGAACATTTACGTCCTTTTGTGCATCCCAAGGCTTATTCTTATCACTTTTCATACTTAAGGAATGTAGTTCATCCTGTAAGCGCATTTGTGTCATTAATTTAACATTTAGGTCATTTTGTGCATCTCAAGGCTTATTGTAATCGCATTTCGTACTTAAGGAATGTAGTTCATCCATTAAGTGCATTTTGGTCATTGGATGAACATTTACGTCATTTTGTGCACCCCAAGGCTTATTCTAATCACTTTTCGAACTTCAGGAATAGAGTTCATCCAATAAGCGCGTTTGTGTCATTGGATGAACATTTACGTCATTTTGTGCATCCCAAGGCTTATTCAAATACCTTTTCGTACTTAAGGAATGTAGTTCATCCAATAAGTGCATTTGTGTCATTGGATGAACATTTACGTCATTTTGTGCATCTCAAGGCTTATTAAAATCACTTTTCGTACTTAACGATTGCAGTTCGTCCAATTAGCGCGTTTGTGTCATTAATTTAACATTTACGTCATTTTGTGCATCCCAAGGCTTATTCTACTCACTATTCGTACTTACGGAATATAGTTCATCCAATAAGTGCATTTGTGTCATTGGATGAACATTTACGTCATTTTATGTATCCCAAGGCTTATTCTAATCACTTTTCGTACTTAAGGAATGTAGTTCAACCAATAAGTGCATTTGTGTCATTGGATGAACATTTACGTCATTTTGTGCATCCCAAGGCTTATTCTAATCACTTTTCGTACTTAAGGAATGTAGTTCATCCTGTAAGCCAATTTGTGTCATTAATTTAACATTTACGTCATTTTGTGCATCTCAAGACTTATTCTAATCACTATTCGTACTTTAGGATATAGTTCATCCAATAAGTGCATTTGTGTCATTGCATGAACATTTACGTCATTTTGTGTATCCCAAGGCTTATTCTAATCACTTTTCGTACATAAGGAATGTAGTTCATCAAGTAAGCGCGTTTGTGTCATTAATTTAACATTTAGGTCATTTTGTGCATCCCAAGGCTTATTCTACTTACTATTCATACTTACGGAATGTAGTTCATCCAATAAGTGCATTTGTGTCATTGGATGACCATTTACGTCATTTTGTTCATCCTGAGGTTTATTCTAATCACTTTTCGTAGTTAAGGAATGTAGTTCATCCAATAAGCGCGTTTGTGTCATTAATTTAACATTTACGTCATTTTGTGCATCCCAAGGCTTATTCTAATTACTATTCGTACTTACGGAATGTAGTTCATCCAATAAGCGCGTTTGTATCATTGGATGAACATTTACGTCATTTTGTACATCACAAGGCTTATTCTAATCACTTTTCGTACTTAAGGAATGTAGTTCATCCTATAAGTGCATTTGTGTCTTTGGATGAAAATTTACGTCATTTTGGGCATCCCAAGGCTTATTCTAATCACTTTTCGTACTTAAGGAATGTAGTTCATCAACTAAGCGCGTTTGTGTCATTAATTTAACATTTAGGTCATTTTGTGCATCCCAAGGCTTATTCTAATCACCTTTCGTACTAAAGGATGTAGTTCATCCAATAAGTGCGTTTGTGTCATTCGATGAACATTTACGTCATTTTGTGCATCCCAAGGCTTATTAAAATCACTTTTCTTACTTAACGAATGTACTTCATCCAATTAGCGCGTTTGTGCCATTTATTTAACATTTAGATCATTTTGTGCATCCCTAGGCTTATTCTAATTACTATTCGTACTTACGGAATGTAGTTCATTAAATAAGCGCGTTTGTGTCATTGGATGAACATTTATGTCATTTTGTGCATCCGAATGCTTATTCTAATCACTTTTCGTACTTAAGGAATGTAGTTCATCCAATAAGTGCATTTGTGTCATTGGATGAACATTTTCGTCATTTTGTTCATCCCAAGGTTTATTCTAATCACTTTTCGTACTTAAGGAATGTAGTTCATCCAATTAGTGCGTTGGTGTCATTAATTTGACATTTATGTTGTTTTGTGCATCCCAAGGCTTATTCTAATCACTATTCGTACTTACGGAATATAGTTCATCAAATAAGCGCGTTTGTGTCATTGGATGAACATTTACGTCATTTTGTGCATCCCAAGGCTTATTCTAATCACTTTTCGTACTTAAGGAATGTTGTTCGTCCTGTAAGCCAATTTGTGTCATTAATTTAATATTTACGTCATTTTGTGCATCTCAAGACTTATTCTAATCGCATTTCGTACTTAAGGACGTAGTTCGTCCAATAAGTGCATTTGTGTCATTGCACGAACATTTACGTCCTTTTGTGCATCCCAAGGCTTATTAAAATCACTTTTCATACTTAACGAATGTAGTTCATCCAATTAGCGCGTTTGTGCCATTTATTTAACATTTAGATCATTTTGTGCATCCCTAGGCTTATTCTAATTACTATTCGTACTTACGGAATGTAGTTCATTAAATAAGCGCGTTTGTGTCATTGGATGAACATTTATGTCATTTTGTGCATCCGAATGCTTATTCTAATCACTTTTCGTACTTAAGGAATGTAGTTCATCCAATAAATGCATTTGTGTCATTGGATGAACATTTTCGTCATTTTGTTCATCCCAAGGTTTATTCTAATCACTTTTCGTACTTAAGGAATGTAGTTCATCCAATTAGTGCGTTGGTGTCATTAATTTGACATTTATGTTGTTTTGTGCATCCCAAGGCTTATTCTAATCACTATTCGTACTTACGGAATATAGTTCATCAAATAAGCGCGTTTGTGTCATTGGATGAACATTTACGTCATTTTGTGCATCCCAAGGCTTATTCTAATCACTTTTCGTACTTAAGGAATGTAGTTCATCCTGTAAGCCAATTTGTGTCATTAATTTAATATTTACGTCATTTTGTGCATCTCAAGACTTATTCTAATCGCATTTCGTACTTAAGGACGTAGTTCGTCCAATAAGTGCATTTGTGTCATTGCACGAACATTTACGTCCTTTTGTGCATCCCAAGGCTTATTCTAATCACTTTTCATACTTAAGGAATGTAGTTCATCCTGTAAGCGCATTTGTGTCATTAATTTAACATTTAGGTCATTTTGTGCATCTCAAGGCTTATTGTAATCGCATTTCGTACTTAAGGAATGTAGTTCATCCATTAAGTGCATTTTGGTCAATGGATGAACATTTACGTCATTTTGTGCACCCCAAGGCTTATTCTAATCACTTTTCGAACTTCAGGAATAGAGTTCATCCAATAAGCGCGTTTGTGTCATTGGATGAACATTTACGTCATTTTGTGCATCCCAAGGCTTATTCAAATACCTTTTCGTACTTAAGGAATGTAGTTCATCCAATAAGTGCATTTGTGTCATTGGATGAACATTTACGTCATTTTGTGCATCTCAAGGCTTATTAAAATCACTTTTCGTACTTAACGATTGCAGTTCGTCCAATTAGCGCGTTTGTGTCATTAATTTAACATTTACGTCATTTTGTGCATCCCAAGGCTTATTCTACTCACTATTCGTACTTACGGAATATAGTTCATCCAATAAGTGCATTTGTGTCATTGGATGAACATTTACGTCATTTTATGTATCCCAAGGCTTATTCTAATCACTTTTCGTACTTAAGGAATGTAGTTCAACCAATAAGTGCATTTGTGTCATTGGATGAACATTTACGTCATTTTGTGCATCCCAAGGCTTATTCTAATCACTTTTCGTACTTAAGGAATGTAGTTCATCCTGTAAGCCAATTTGTGTCATTAATTTACAATTTACGTCATTTTGTGCATCTCAAGACTTATTCTAATCACTATTCGTACTTTAGGATATAGTTCATCCAATAAGTGCATTTGTGTCATTGCATGAACATTTACGTCATTTTGTGTATCCCAAGGCTTATTCTAATCACTTTTCGTACATTAGGAATGTAGTTCATCAAGTAAGCGCGTTTGTGTCATTAATTTAACATTTAGGTCATTTTGTGCATCCCAAGGCTTATTCTACTTACTATTCATACTTACGGAATGTAGTTCATCCAATAAGTGCATTTGTGTCATTGGATGACCATTTACGTCATTTTGTTCATCCTGAGGTTTATTCTAATCACTTTTCGTAGTTAAGGAATGTAGTTCATCCAATAAGCGCGTTTGTGTCATTAATTTAACATTTACGTCATTTTGTGCATCCCAAGGCTTATTCTAATTACTATTCGTACTTACGGAATGTAGTTCATCCAATAAGCGCGTTTGTATCATTGGATGAACATTTACGTCATTTTGTACATCACAAGGCTTATTCTAATCACTTTTCGTACTTAAGGAATGTAGTTCATCCTATAAGTGCATTTGTGTCTTTGGATGAAAATTTACGTCATTTTGGGCATCCCAAGGCTTATTCTAATCACTTTTCGTACTTAAGGAATGTAGTTCATCAACTAAGCGCGTTTGTGTCATTAATTTAACATTTAGGTCATTTTGTGCATCCCAAGGCTTATTCTAATCACCTTTCGTAGTAAAGGATGTAGTTCATCCAATAAGTGCGTTTGTGTCATTCGATGAACATTTACGTCATTTTGTGCATCCCAAGGCTTATTAAAATCACTTTTCTTACTTAACGAATGTAGTTCATCCAATTAGCGCGTTTGTGCCATTTATTTAACATTTAGATCATTTTGTGCATCCCTAGGCTTATTCTAATTACTATTCGTACTTACGGAATGTAGTTCATTAAATAAGCGCGTTTGTGTCATTGGATGAACATTTATGTCATTTTGTGCATCCGAATGCTTATTCTAATCACTTTTCGTACTTAACGAATGTAGTTCATCCAATAAGTGCATTTGTGTCATTGGATGAACATTTACGTCCTTTTGTGCATCCCAAGGCTTATTCTAATCACTTTTCATACTTAAGGAATGTAGTTCATCCTGTAAGCGCATTTGTGTCATTAATTTAACATTTAGGTCATTTTGTGCATCTCAAGGCTTATTGTAATCGCATTTCGTACTTAAGGAATGTAGTTCATCCATTAAGTGCATTTTGGTCATTGGATGAACATTTACGTCATTTTGTGCACCCCAAGGCTTATTCTAATCACTTTTTGAACTTCAGGAATAGAGTTCATCCAATAAGCGCGTTTGTGTCATTGGATGAACATTTACGTCATTTTGTGCATCCCAAGGCTTATTCAAATACCTTTTCGTACTTAAGGAATGTAGTTCATCCAATAAGTGCATTTGTGTCATTGGATGAACATTTACGTCATTTTGTGCATCTCAAGGCTTATTAAAATCACTTTTCGTACTTAACGATTGCAGTTCGTCCAATTAGCGCGTTTGTGTCATTAATTTAATATTTACGTCATTTTGTGCATCCCAAGGCTTATTCTACTCACTATTCGTACTTACGGAATATAGTTCATCCAATAAGTGCATTTGTGTCATTGGATGAACATTTACGTCATTTTATGTATCCCAAGGCTTATTCTAATCACTTTTCGTACTTAAGGAATGTAGTTCAACCAATAAGTGCATTTGTGTCATTGGATGAACATTTACGTCATTTTGTGCATCCCAAGGCTTATTCTAATCACTTTTCGTACTTAAGGAATGTAGTTCATCCTGTAAGCCAATTTGTGTCATTAATTTAACATTTACGTCATTTTGTGCATCTCAAGACTTATTCTAATCACTATTCGTACTTTAGGATATAGTTCATCCAATAAGTGCATTTGTGTCATTGCATGAACATTTACGTCATTTTGTGTATCCCAAGGCTTATTCTAATCACTTTTCGTACATAAGGAATGTAGTTCATCAAGTAAGCGCGTTTGTGTCATTAATTTAACATTTAGGTCATTTTGTGCATCCCAAGGCTTATTCTACTTACTATTCATACTTACGGAATGTAGTTCATCCAATAAGTGCATTTGTGTCATTGGATGACCATTTACGTCATTTTGTTCATCCTGAGGTTTATTCTAATCACTTTTCGTAGTTAAGGAATGTAGTTCATCCAATAAGCGCGTTTGTGTCATTAATTTAACATTTACGTCATTTTGTGCATCCCAAGGCTTATTCTAATTACTATTCGTACTTACGGAATGTAGTTCATCCAATAAGCGCGTTTGTATCATTGGATGAACATTTACGTCATTTTGTATATCACAAGGCTTATTCTAATCACTTTTCGTACTTAAGGAATGTAGTTCATCCTATAAGTGCATTTGTGTCTTTGGATGAAAATTTACGTCATTTTGGGCATCCCAAGGCTTATTCTAATCACTTTTCGTACTTAAGGAATGTAGTTCATCAACTAAGCGCGTTTGTGTCATTAATTTAACATTTAGGTCATTTTGTGCATCCCAAGGTTATTCTAATCACCTTTCGTACTAAAGGATGTAGTTCATCCAATAAGTGCGTTTGTGTCATTCGATGAACATTTACGTCATTTTGTGCATCCCAAGGCTTATTAAAATCACTTTTCTTACTTAACGAATGTAGTTCATCCAATTAGCGCGTTTGTGCCATTTATTTAACATTTAGATCATTTTGTGCATCCCTAGGCTTATTCTAATTACTATTCGTACTTACGGAATGTAGTTCATTAAATAAGCGCGTTTGTGTCATTGGATGAACATTTATGTCATTTTGTGCATCCGAATGCTTATTCTAATCACTTTTCGTACTTAAGGAATGTAGTTCATCCAATAAGTGCATTTGTGTCATTGGATGAACATTTTCGTCATTTTGTTCATCCCAAGGTTTATTCTAATCACTTTTCGTACTTAAGGAATGTAGTTCATCCAATTAGTGCGTTGGTGTCATTAATTTGACATTTATGTTGTTTTGTGCATCCCAAGGCTTATTCTAATCACTATTCGTACTTACGGAATATAGTTCATCAAATAAGCGCGTTTGTGTCATTGGATGAACATTTACGTCATTTTGTGCATCCCAAGGCTTATTCTAATCACTTTTCGTACTTAAGGAATGTAGTTCATCCTGTAAGCCAATTTGTGTCATTAATTTAATATTTACGTCATTTTGTGCATCTCAAGACTTATTCTAATCGCATTTCGTACTTAAGGACGTAGTTCGTCCAATAAGTGCATTTGAGTCATTGCACGAACATTTACGTCCTTTTGTGCATCCCAAGGCTTATTCTTATCACTTTTCATACTTAAGGAATGTAGTTCATCCTGTAAGCGCATTTGTGTCATTAATTTAACATTTAGGTCATTTTGTGCATCTCAAGGCTTATTGTAATCGCATTTCGTACTTAAGGAATGTAGTTCATCCATTAAGTGCATTTTGGTCATTGGATGAACATTTACGTCATTTTGTGCACCCCAAGGCTTATTCTAATCACTTTTCGAACTTCAGGAATAGAGTTCATCCAATAAGCGCGTTTGTGTCATTGGATGAACATTTACGTCATTTTGTGCATCCCAAGGCTTATTCAAATACCTTTTCGTACTTAAGGAATGTAGTTCATCCAATAAGTGCATTTGTGTCATTGGATGAACATTTACGTCATTTTGTGCATCTCAAGGCTTATTAAAATCACTTTTCGTACTTAACGATTGCAGTTCGTCCAATTAGCGCGTTTGTGTCATTAATTTAACATTTACGTCATTTTGTGCATCCCAAGGCTTATTCTACTCACTATTCGTACTTACGGAATATAGTTCATCCAATAAGTGCATTTGTGTCATTGGATGAACATTTACGTCATTTTATGTATCCCAAGGCTTATTCTAATCACTTTTCGTACTTAAGGAATGTAGTTCAACCAATAAGTGCATTTGTGTCATTGGATGAACATTTACGTCATTTTGTGCATCCCAAGGCTTATTCTAATCACTTTTCGTACTTAAGGAATGTAGTTCATCCTGTAAGCCAATTTGTGTCATTAATTTAACATTTACGTCATTTTGTGCATCTCAAGACTTATTCTAATCACTATTCGTACTTTAGGATATAGTTCATCCAATAAGTGCATTTGTGTCATTGCATGAACATTTACGTCATTTTGTGTATCCCAAGGCTTATTCTAATCACTTTTCGTACATAAGGAATGTAGTTCATCAAGTAAGCGCGTTTGTGTCATTAATTTAACATTTAGGTCATTTTGTGCATCCCAAGGCTTATTCTACTTACTATTCATACTTACGGAATGTAGTTCATCCAATAAGTGCATTTGTGTCATTGGATGACCATTTACGTCATTTTGTTCATCCTGAGGTTTATTCTAATCACTTTTCGTAGTGAAGGAATGTAGTTCATCCAATAAGCGCGTTTGTGTCATTAATTTAACATTTACGTCATTTTGTGCATCCCAAGGCTTATTCTAATTACTATTCGTACTTACGGAATGTAGTTCATCCAATAAGCGCGTTTGTATCATTGGATGAACATTTACGTCATTTTGTACATCACAAAGCTTATTCTAATCACTTTTCGTACTTAAGGAATGTAGTTCATCCTATAAGTGCATTTGTGTCTTTGGATGAAAATTTACGTCATTTTGGGCATCCCAAGGCTTATTCTAATCACTTTTCGTACTTAAGGAATGTAGTTCATCAACTAAGCGCGTTTGTGTCATTAATTTAACATTTAGGTCATTTTGTGCATCCCAAGGCTTATTCTACTTACTATTCATACTTACGGAATGTAGTTCATCCAATAAGTGCATTTGTGTCATTGGATGAACATTTACGTCATTTTGTACATCACAAGGCTTATTCTAATCACTTTTCGTACTTAAGGAATGTAGTTCATCCTATAAGTGCATTTGTGTCTTTGGATGAAAATTTACGTCATTTTGGGCATCCCAAGGCTTATTCTAATCACTTTTCGTACTTAAGGAATGTAGTTCATCAACTAAGCGCGTTTGTGTCATTAATTTAACATTTAGGTCATTTTGTGCATCCCAAGGCTTATTCTAATCACCTTTCGTACTAAAGGATGTAGTTCATCCAATAAGTGCGTTTGTGTCATTCGATGAACATTTACGTCATTTTGTGCATCCCAAGGCTTATTAAAATCACTTTTCTTACTTAACGAATGTAGTTCATCCAATTAGCGCGTTTGTGCCATTTATTTAACATTTAGATCATTTTGTGCATCCCTAGGCTTATTCTAATTACTATTCGTACTTACGGAATGTAGTTCATTAAATAAGCGCGTTTGTGTCATTGGATGAACATTTATGTCATTTTGTGCATCCGAATGCTTATTCTAATCACTTTTCGTACTTAAGGAATGTAGTTCATCCAATAAGTGCATTTGTGTCATTGGATGAACATTTTCGTCATTTTGTTCATCCCAAGGTTTATTCTAATCACTTTTCGTACTTAAGGAATGTAGTTCATCCAATTAGTGCGTTGGTGTCATTAATTTGACATTTATGTTGTTTTGTGCATCCCAAGGCTTATTCTAATCACTATTCGTACTTACGGAATATAGTTCATCAAATAAGCGCGTTTGTGTCATTGGATGAACATTTACGTCATTTTGTGCATCCCAAGGCTTATTCTAATCACTTTTCGTACTTAAGGAATGTAGTTCATCCTGTAAGCCAATTTGTGTCATTAATTTAATATTTACGTCATTTTGTGCATCTCAAGACTTATTCTAATCACTATTCGTACTTTAGGATATAGTTCATCCAATAAGTGCATTTGTGTCATTGCATGAACATTTACGTCATTTTGTGTATCCCAAGGCTTATTCTAATCACTTTTCGTACATAAGGAATGTAGTTCATCAAGTAAGCGCGTTTGTGTCATTAATTTAACATTTAGGTCATTTTGTGCATCCCAAGGCTTATTCTACTTACTATTCATACTTACGGAATGTAGTTCATCCAATAAGTGCATTTGTGTCATTGGATGACCATTTACGTCATTTTGTTCATCCTGAGGTTTATTCTAATCACTTTTCGTAGTTAAGGAATGTAGTTCATCCAATAAGCGCGTTTGTGTCATTAATTTAACATTTACGTCATTTTGTGCATCCCAAGGCTTATTCTAATTACTATTCGTACTTACGGAATGTAGTTCATCCAATAAGCGCGTTTGTATCATTGGATGAACATTTACGTCATTTTGTACATCACAAGGCTTATTCTAATCACTTTTCGTACTTAAGGAATGTAGTTCATCCTATAAGTGCATTTGTGTCTTTGGATGAAAATTTACGTCATTTTGGGCATCCCAAGGCTTATTCTAATCACTTTTCGTACTTAAGGAATGTAGTTCATCAACTAAGCGCGTTTGTGTCATTAATTTAACATTTAGGTCATTTTGTGCATCCCAAGGTTATTCTAATCACCTTTCGTACTAAAGGATGTAGTTCATCCAATAAGTGCGTTTGTGTCATTGGATGAACATTTACGTCATTTTGTGCATCCCAAGGCTTATTAAAATCACTTTTCTTACTTAACGAATGTAGTTCATCCAATTAGCGCGTTTGTGCCATTTATTTAACATTTAGATCATTTTGTGCATCCCTAGGCTTATTCTAATTACTATTCGTACTTACGGAATGTAGTTCATTAAATAAGCGCGTTTGTGTCATTGGATGAACATTTATGTCATTTTGTGCATCCGAATGCTTATTCTAATCACTTTTCGTACTTAAGGAATGTAGTTCATCCAATAAGTGCATTTGTGTCATTGGATGAACATTTTCGTCATTTTGTTCATCCCAAGGTTTATTCTAATCACTTTTCGTACTTAAGGAATGTAGTTCATCCAATTAGTGCGTTGGTGTCATTAATTTGACATTTATGTTGTTTTGTGCATCCCAAGGCTTATTCTAATCACTATTCGTACTTACGGAATATAGTTCATCAAATAAGCGCGTTTGTGTCATTGGATGAACATTTACGTCATTTTGTGCATCCCAAGGCTTATTCTAATCACTTTTCGTACTTAAGGAATGTAGTTCATCCTGTAAGCCAATTTGTGTCATTAATTTAATATTTACGTCATTTTGTGCATCTCAAGACTTATTCTAATCGCATTTCGTACTTAAGGACGTAGTTCGTCCAATAAGTGCATTTGTGTCATTGCACGAACATTTACGTCCTTTTGTGCATCCCAAGGCTTATTCTAATCACTTTTCATACTTAAGGAATGTAGTTCATCCTGTAAGCGCATTTGTGTCATTAATTTAACATTTAGGTCATTTTGTGCATCTCAAGGCTTATTGTAATCGCATTTCGTACTTAAGGAATGTAGTTCATCCATTAAGTGCATTTTGGTCATTGGATGAACATTTACGTCATTTTGTGCACCCCAAGGCTTATTCTAATCACTTTTTGAACTTCAGGAATAGAGTTCATCCAATAAGCGCGTTTGTGTCATTGGATGAACATTTACGTCATTTTGTGCATCCCAAGGCTTATTCAAATACCTTTTCGTACTTAAGGAATGTAGTTCATCCAATAAGTGCATTTGTGTCATTGGATGAACATTTACGTCATTTTGTGCATCTCAAGGCTTATTAAAATCACTTTTCGTACTTAACGATTGCAGTTCGTCCAATTAGCGCGTTTGTGTCATTAATTTAATATTTACGTCATTTTGTGCATCCCAAGGCTTATTCTACTCACTATTCGTACTTACGGAATATAGTTCATCCAATAAGTGCATTTGTGTCATTGGATGAACATTTACGTCATTTTATGTATCCCAAGGCTTATTCTAATCACTTTTCGTACTTAAGGAATGTAGTTCAACCAATAAGTGCATTTGTGTCATTGGATGAACATTTACGTCATTTTGTGCATCCCAAGGCTTATTCTAATCACTTTTCGTACTTAAGGAATGTAGTTCATCCTGTAAGCCAATTTGTGTCATTAATTTAACATTTACGTCATTTTGTGCATCTCAAGACTTATTCTAATCACTATTCGTACTTTAGGATATAGTTCATCCAATAAGTGCATTTGTGTCATTGCATGAACATTTACGTCATTTTGTGTATCCCAAGGCTTATTCTAATCACTTTTCGTACATAAGGAATGTAGTTCATCAAGTAAGCGCGTTTGTGTCATTAATTTAACATTTAGGTCATTTTGTGCATCCCAAGGCTTATTCTACTTACTATTCATACTTACGGAATGTAGTTCATCCAATAAGTGCATTTGTGTCATTGGATGACCATTTACGTCATTTTGTTCATCCTGAGGTTTATTCTAATCACTTTTCGTAGTTAAGGAATGTAGTTCATCCAATAAGCGCGTTTGTGTCATTAATTTAACATTTACGTCATTTTGTGCATCCCAAGGCTTATTCTAATTACTATTCGTACTTACGGAATGTAGTTCATCCAATAAGCGCGTTTGTATCATTGGATGAACATTTACGTCATTTTGTACATCACAAGGCTTATTCTAATCACTTTTCGTACTTAAGGAATGTAGTTCATCCTATAAGTGCATTTGTGTCTTTGGATGAAAATTTACGTCATTTTGGGCATCCCAAGGCTTATTCTAATCACTTTTCGTACTTAAGGAATGTAGTTCATCAACTAAGCGCGTTTGTGTCATTAATTTAACATTTAGGTCATTTTGTGCATCCCAAGGCTTATTCTAATCACCTTTCGTACTAAAGGATGTAGTTCATCCAATAAGTGCGTCTGTGTCATTCGATGAACATTTACGTCATTTTGTGCATCCCAAGGCTTATTAAAATCACTTTTCTTACTTAACGAATGTAGTTCATCCAATTAGCGCGTTTGTGCCATTTATTTAACATTTAGATCATTTTGTGCATCCCTAGGCTTATTCTAATTACTATTCGTACTTACGGAATGTAGTTCATTAAATAAGCGCGTTTGTGTCATTGGATGAACATTTATGTCATTTTGTGCATCCGAATGCTTATTCTAATCACTTTTCGTACTTAAGGAATGTAGTTCATCCAATAAGTGCATTTGTGTCATTGGATGAACATTTTCGTCATTTTGTTCATCCCAAGGTTTATTCTAATCACTTTTCGTACTTAAGGAATGTAGTTCATCCAATTAGTGCGTTGGTGTCATTAATTTGACATTTATGTTGTTTTGTGCATCCCAAGGCTTATTCTAATCACTATTCGTACTTACGGAATATAGTTCATCAAATAAGCGCGTTTGTGTCATTGGATGAACATTTACGTCATTTTGTGCATCCCAAGGCTTATTCTAATCACTTTTCGTACTTAAGGAATGT
>JBBPBO010000002.1:21645366-21682621 GCA_037974295.1 Cicer cuneatum | reverse complement strand
GAAAGTGATTAGAATAAGCCTTGGGATGCACAAAATGACGTAAATGTTCATCCAATGACACAAAGGCACTGATTGGATGAACTACATTCCATAAGTACGAAAAGTGATTAGAATAAACCTTGGCATGCACAAAATGATGTAAATGTTCATCCAATGACACAAACGCGCTTATTGGATGAACTACATTCCGTAAGTACGAATAGTGATTAGAATAAGCCTTGGGATGCACAAAATGAGGTAAATGTTAAATTAATGACACAAACGCGCTTATTGGATAAGCTACATTTCTTAAATACGAAAAGTGATTAAAATAAACCTTGGGATGAACAAAATGACGTAAATGTTCATCCAATGACACAAATGGACTTATTGGATGAACTACATTCCTTAAGTATGAATAGTGATTAGAATAAGCCTAGGGATGCACAAAATGACCTAAATGTTAAATTAATGACAGAAACACGCCAATTGGATGAACTACATTCGTTACGTACGAAAAGTGATTTGAATAAGCGTTGGAATGCACAAAATGACCTAAATGTTAAATTAATGACACAAACGCGCTTACTTGATGAACTACATTCCTTATGTACGAAAAGTGATTAGAATAAGCCTTGGGATACACAAAATGATGTAAATGTTCATCCAATGACACAAATGCACTTATTGGATGAACTATATTCCGTAAGTACGAATAGTGATTAGAATAAGCCTTGAAATGCACAAAATGACGTAAATGTTAAATTAATGACACAAACCCGCTAATTGGACGAACTGCAATTGTTAAGTACGAAAAGTGATTTTAATAAGCCTTGGGATGCACAAAATGACGTAAATGTTCATCCAATGACACAAATGCACTTATTGGATGAACTACATTCCTTAAGTACGAAAAGGTATTAGAATAAGCCTTGAGATGCACAAAATGACGTAAATGTTCATCCAATGACACAAACGCGCTTATTGGATGAACTCTATTCCTTAAGTTCGAAAAGTGATTAGAATAAGCCTTGGGTGCACAAAATGACGTAAATGTTCATCCAATGACCAAAATGCACTTAATGGATGAACTACATTCCTTAAGTATGAAATGCGATTACAATAAGCCTTGAGATGCACAAAATGACCTAAATGTTAAATTAATGAGATAAACACGCTTATTGGATGAACTACATTGCTTCAGTACGAAAAGTGATTAGAATAAGTCTTGGGATGCACAAAATGATGTAATTGTTCATCCAATGACACAAATGGACTTATTGGATGAACTACATTTCTTAAGTACGAAAAGTGATTAGAATAAGCCTTAGGATGCAACAAAAGGACGTAAATCTTAATGCAATGACACAAATGCACTTATTGGACGAACTACATCCTCAAGTACGAAATGTGATTAGAATAAGTGTTGAGATGCACAAAATGACCTAAATATTAAATTAATGACACAAATTGGGTTACTGGTTGAACTACATTCCTGAAGTACGAAAATTGATTAGAATAAGCCTTGGGATGCACAAAATGACGTAAATGTTCATTAAATGCCACAAATGCACTTATTGGTTGAACTACATTCCTTAAGTACGAAAAATGATTAGAATAAGCCTTGGGATGCACAAAATGACGTAAATGTTCATCCAATGATACAAACGCGCTTATTGGATGAACTACATTCCGTAAGTAGGAATAGTGATTAGAATAAGCCTTGGGATGCACAAAATGACGTAAATGTTCATCCAATGACACAAACGCGCTTATTGGATGAACTACATTCCTTAAGTACGGAAAGTGATTAGAATAAGCCTTGGGATGCACAAAATGACGTAAATATTCATCCAATGACACAAATGCACTTATTGGTTGAACTACATTCCTTAAGAACGAAAAGTGATTAGAATAAACCTTGGGATGCACAAAATGACGTAAATGTTAAATTAATGACACAAACACGCTTATTGGATGAACTACATTGCTTCAGTACGAAAAGTGATTAGAATAAGCCTTGGGATGCACAAAATGATGTAAATGTTCATCCAATGACACAAATGGACTTATTGGTTGAACTACATTCCTTAAGTACGAAAAGTGATTAGAATCAACCTTGGGATGCACAAAATAATGTAAATGTTCTTCGAATGACACAAACGCGCTTATTGGATGAACTACATTCCGTAAGTACGAATAGTGATTAGAATAAGCCTTAGGATGCACAAAATGAGGTAAATGTTCATCCAATGACACAAATGCACTTATTGGATGAACTACATTCCTTAAGTATGAAAAGTGATGAGAATAAGCCTAGGGATGCACAAAATGACCTAAATGTTAAATTAATGACAGAAACACGCTAATTGGATAAACTACATTCCTTAAGTATGAAAAACGAATAGAATAAGCCTAGGGAAGCCCAAAATGAACTAAATGTTAAATTAATGACAGAAACACGCTAATTGGATTAACTACATTTGTTACGTACGAAAAGTGATTTGAACAAGCCTTGGGATGCACAAAATGACGTTAATGTTCATCCACTGACACAAATGCACTTATTGGACGAACTACATCCTTAAGTACGAAAGTTGATTAGAATTAGCCTTGGGATGCACAAAATTACCTAAATGTTAAATTAATGACACAAACGCGCTTACTTGATGAACTACATTCCTTAAGTATGAAAGTGATTAGAATAAGCCTTGGGATGCACAAAATGACGTAAATGTTCATCCAATGACACAAAGGCACTGATTGGATGAACTACATTCCATAAGTACGAAAAGTGATTAGAATAAACCTTGGCATGCACAAAATGATGTAAATGTTCATCCAATGACACAAACGCGCTTATTGGATGAACTACATTCCGTAAGTACGAATAGTGATTAGAATAAGCCTTGGGATGCACAAAATGAGGTAAATGTTAAATTAATGACACAAACGCGCTTATTGGATAAGCTACATTTCTTAAATACGAAAAGTGATTAAAATAAACCTTGGGATGAACAAAATGACGTAAATGTTCATCCAATGACACAAATGGACTTATTGGATGAACTACATTCCTTAAGTATGAATAGTGATTAGAATAAGCCTAGGGATGCACAAAATGACCTAAATGTTAAATTAATGACAGAAACACGCCAATTGGATGAACTACATTCGTTACGTACGAAAAGTGATTTGAATAAGCGTTGGAATGCACAAAATGACCTAAATGTTAAATTAATGACACAAACGCGCTTACTTGATGAACTACATTCCTTATGTACGAAAAGTGATTAGAATAAGCCTTGGGATACACAAAATGATGTAAATGTTCATCCAATGACACAAATGCACTTATTGGATGAACTATATTCCGTAAGTACGAATAGTGATTAGAATAAGCCTTGAAATGCACAAAATGACGTAAATGTTAAATTAATGACACAAACCCGCTAATTGGACGAACTGCAATTGTTAAGTACGAAAAGTGATTTTAATAAGCCTTGGGATGCACAAAATGACGTAAATGTTCATCCAATGACACAAATGCACTTATTGGATGAACTACATTCCTTAAGTACGAAAAGGTATTAGAATAAGCCTTGAGATGCACAAAATGACGTAAATGTTCATCCAATGACACAAACGCGCTTATTGGATGAACTCTATTCCTTAAGTTCGAAAAGTGATTAGAATAAGCCTTGGGTGCACAAAATGACGTAAATGTTCATCCAATGACCAAAATGCACTTAATGGATGAACTACATTCCTTAAGTATGAAATGCGATTACAATAAGCCTTGAGATGCACAAAATGACCTAAATGTTAAATTAATGAGATAAACACGCTTATTGGATGAACTACATTGCTTCAGTACGAAAAGTGATTAGAATAAGTCTTGGGATGCACAAAATGATGTAATTGTTCATCCAATGACACAAATGGACTTATTGGATGAACTACATTTCTTAAGTACGAAAAGTGATTAGAATAAGCCTTAGGATGCAACAAAAGGACGTAAATCTTAATGCAATGACACAAATGCACTTATTGGACGAACTACATCCTCAAGTACGAAATGTGATTAGAATAAGTGTTGAGATGCACAAAATGACCTAAATATTAAATTAATGACACAAATTGGGTTACTGGTTGAACTACATTCCTGAAGTACGAAAATTGATTAGAATAAGCCTTGGGATGCACAAAATGACGTAAATGTTCATTAAATGCCACAAATGCACTTATTGGTTGAACTACATTCCTTAAGTACGAAAAATGATTAGAATAAGCCTTGGGATGCACAAAATGACGTAAATGTTCATCCAATGATACAAACGCGCTTATTGGATGAACTACATTCCGTAAGTAGGAATAGTGATTAGAATAAGCCTTGGGATGCACAAAATGACGTAAATGTTCATCCAATGACACAAACGCGCTTATTGGATGAACTACATTCCTTAAGTACGGAAAGTGATTAGAATAAGCCTTGGGATGCACAAAATGACGTAAATATTCATCCAATGACACAAATGCACTTATTGGTTGAACTACATTCCTTAAGAACGAAAAGTGATTAGAATAAACCTTGGGATGCACAAAATGACGTAAATGTTAAATTAATGACACAAACACGCTTATTGGATGAACTACATTGCTTCAGTACGAAAAGTGATTAGAATAAGCCTTGGGATGCACAAAATGATGTAAATGTTCATCCAATGACACAAATGGACTTATTGGTTGAACTACATTCCTTAAGTACGAAAAGTGATTAGAATCAACCTTGGGATGCACAAAATAATGTAAATGTTCTTCGAATGACACAAACGCGCTTATTGGATGAACTACATTCCGTAAGTACGAATAGTGATTAGAATAAGCCTTAGGATGCACAAAATGAGGTAAATGTTCATCCAATGACACAAATGCACTTATTGGATGAACTACATTCCTTAAGTATGAAAAGTGATGAGAATAAGCCTAGGGATGCACAAAATGACCTAAATGTTAAATTAATGACAGAAACACGCTAATTGGATAAACTACATTCCTTAAGTATGAAAAACGAATAGAATAAGCCTAGGGAAGCCCAAAATGAACTAAATGTTAAATTAATGACAGAAACACGCTAATTGGATTAACTACATTTGTTACGTACGAAAAGTGATTTGAACAAGCCTTGGGATGCACAAAATGACGTTAATGTTCATCCACTGACACAAATGCACTTATTGGACGAACTACATCCTTAAGTACGAAAGTTGATTAGAATTAGCCTTGGGATGCACAAAATTACCTAAATGTTAAATTAATGACACAAACGCGCTTACTTGATGAACTACATTCCTTAAGTACGAAAGTGATTAGAATAAGCCTTGGGATGCACAAAATGACGTAAATGTTCATCCAATGACACAAAGGCACTGATTGGATGAACTACATTCCATAAGTACGAAAAGTGATTAGAATAAACCTTGGCATGCACAAAATGATGTAAATGTTCATCCAATGACACAAACGCGCTTATTGGATGAACTACATTCCGTAAGTACGAATAGTGATTAGAATAAGCCTTGGGATGCACAAAATGAGGTAAATGTTAAATTAATGACACAAACGCGCTTATTGGATAAGCTAAATTCCTTAAGTACGAAAAGTGATTAAAATAAACCTTGGGATGAACAAAATGACGTAAATGTTCATCCAATGACACAAATGGACTTATTGGATGAACTACATTCCTTAAGTATGAATAGTGATTAGAATAAGCCTAGGGATGCACAAAATGACCTAAATGTTAAATTAATGACAGAAACACGCCAATTGGATGAACTACATTCGTTACGTACGAAAAGTGATTTGAATAAGCGTTGGAATGCACAAAATGACCTAAATGTTAAATTAATGACACAAACGCGCTTACTTGATGAACTACATTCGTTATGTACGAAAAGTGATTAGAATAAGCCTTGGGATACACAAAATGATGTAAATGTTCATCCAATGACACAAATGCACTTATTGGATGAACTATATTCCGTAAGTACGAATAGTGATTAGAATAAGCCTTGAAATGCACAAAATGACGTAAATGTTAAATTAATGACACAAACCCGCTAATTGGACGAACTGCAATTGTTAAGTACGAAAAGTGATTTTAATAAGCCTTGGGATGCACAAAATGACGTAAATGTTCATCCAATGACACAAATGCACTTATTGGATGAACTACATTCCTTAAGTACGAAAAGGTATTAGAATAAGCCTTGAGATGCACAAAATGACGTAAATGTTCATCCAATGACACAAACGCGCTTATTGGATGAACTCTATTCCTTAAGTTCGAAAAGTGATTAGAATAAGCCTTGGGTGCACAAAATGACGTAAATGTTCATCCAATGACCAAAATGCACTTAATGGATGAACTACATTCCTTAAGTATGAATAGTGATTAGAATAAGCCTAGGGATGCACAAAATGACCTAAATGTTAAATTAATGACAGAAACACGCCAATTGGATGAACTACATTCCTTAAGTACGAAATGCGATTACAATAAGCCTTGAGAAGCACAAAATGACCTAAATGATAAATTAATGACACAAATGCCCTTACAGGATGAACTTCATTCCTTAAGTACGAAAAGTGATTAAAATAAACCTTGGGATGAACAAAATGACGTAAATGTTCATCCAATGACACAAATGGACTTATTGGATGAACTACATTCCTTAAGTATGAATAGTGATTAGAATAAGCCTAGAGATGCACAAAATGACCTAAATGTTAAATTAATGACAGAAACACGCCAATTGGATGAACTACATTCGTTACGTACGAAAAGTGATTTGAATAAGCGTTGGAATGCACAAAATGACCTAAATGTTAAATTAATGACACAAACGCGCTTACTTGATGAACTACATTCCTTATGTACGAAAAGTGATTAGAATAAGCCTTGGGATACACAAAATGACGTAAATGTTCATGCAATGACACAAATGCACTTATTGGATGAACTATATCCTAAAGTACGAATAGTGATTAGAATAAGTCTTGAGATGCACAAAATGACGTAAATGTTAAATTAATGACACAAATTGGCTTACAGGATGAACTACATTCCTTAAGTACGAAAAGTGATTAGAATAAGCCTTGGGATGCACAAAATGACGTAAATGTTCATCCAATGACACAAATGCACTTATTGGTTGAACTACATTCCTTAAGTACGAAAAGTGATTAGAATAAGCCTTGGGATACATAAAATGACGTAAATGTTCATCCAATGACACAAATGCACTTATTGGATGAACTATATTCCGTAAGTACGAATAGTGAGTAGAATAAGCCTTGGGATGCACAAAATGACGTAAATGTTAAATTAATGACACAAACGCGCTAATTGGACGAACTGCAATTGTTAAGTACGAAAAGTGATTTTAATAAGCCTTGAGATGCACAAAATGACGTAAATGTTCATCCAATGACACAAATGCACTTATTGGATGAACTACATTCCTTAAGTACGAAAAGGTATTTGAATAAGCCTTGGGATGCACAAAATGACGTAAATGTTCATCCAATGACACAAACGCGCTTATTGGATGAACTCTATTCCTGAAGTTCAAAAAGTGATTAGAATAAGCCTTGGGGTGCACAAAATGACGTAAATGTTCATCCAATGACCAAAATGCACTTAATGGATGAACTACATTCCTTAAGTACGAAATGCGATTACAATAAGCCTTGAGATGCACAAAATGACCTAAATGCTAAATTAATGACACAAATGCGCTTACAGGATGAACTACATTCCTTAAGTATGAAAAGTGATTAGAATAAGCCTTGGGATGCACAAAAGGACGTAAATGTTCGTGCAATGACACAAATGCACTTATTGGACGAACTACGTCCTTAAGTACGAAATGCGATTAGAATAAGTCTTGAGATGCACAAAATGACGTAAATATTAAATTAATGACACAAATTGGCTTACAGGATGAACTACATTCCTTAAGTACGAAAAGTGATTAGAATAAGCCTTGGGATGCACAAAATGACGTAAATGTTCATCCAATGACACAAACGCGCTTATTTGATGAACTATATTCCGTAAGTACGAATAGTGATTAGAATAAGCCTTGGGATGCACAAAACAACATAAATGTCAAATTAATGACACCAACGCACTAATTGGATGAACTACATTCCTTAAGTACGAAAAGTGATTAGAATAAACCTTGGGATGAACAAAATGACGAAAATGTTCATCCAATGACACAAATGCACTTATTGGATGAACTACATTCCTTAAGTACGAAAAGTGATTAGAATAAGCATTCGGATGCACAAAATGACATAAATGTTCATCCAATGACACAAACGCGCTTATTTAATGAACTACATTCCGTAAGTACGAATAGTAATTAGAATAAGCCTAGGGATGCACAAAATGATCTAAATGTTAAATAAATGGCACAAACGCGCTAATTGGATGAACTACATTCGTTAAGTAAGAAAAGTGATTTTAATAAGCCTTGGGATGCACAAAATGACGTAAATGTTCATCGAATGACACAAACGCACTTATTGGATGAACTACATCCTTTAGTACGAAAGGTGATTAGAATAAGCCTTGGGATGCACAAAATGACCTAAATGTTAAATTAATGACACAAACGCGCTTAGTTGATGAACTACATTCCTTAAGTACGAAAAGTGATTAGAATAAGCCTTGGGATGCCCAAAATGACGTAAATTTTCATCCAAAGACACAAATGCACTTATAGGATGAACTACATTCCTTAAGTACGAAAAGTGATTAGAATAAGCCTTGTGATGTACAAAATGACGTAAATGTTCATCCAATGACACAAATGCACTTATTGGATGAACTACATTCCGTAAGTATGAATAGTAAGTAGAATAAGCCTTGGGATGCACAAAATGACCTAAATGTTAAATTAATGACACAAACGCGCTTAGTTGATGAACTACATTCCTTAAGTACGAAAAGTGATTAGAATAAGCCTTGGGATGCCCAAAATGACGTAAATTTTCATCCAAAGACACAAATGCACTTATAGGATGAACTACATTCCTTAAGTACGAAAAGTGATTAGAATAAGCCTTGTGATGTACAAAATGACGTAAATGTTCATCCAATGATACAAACGCGCTTATTGGATGAACTACATTCCGTAAGTACGAATAGTAATTAGAATAAGCCTTGGGATGCACAAAATGACGTAAATGTTAAATTAATGACACAAACGCGCTTATTGGATGAACTACATTCCTTAACTACGAAAAGTGATTAGAATAAACCTCAGGATGAACAAAATGACGTAAATGGTCATCCAATGACACAAATGCACTTATTGGATGAACTACATTCCGTAAGTATGAATAGTAAGTAGAATAAGCCTTGGGATGCACAAAATGACCTAAATGTTAAATTAATGACACAAACGCGCTTACTTGATGAACTACATTCCTTATGTACGAAAAGTGATTAGAATAAGCCTTGGGATACACAAAATGACGTAAATGTTCATGCAATGACACAAATGCACTTATTGGATGAACTATATCCTAAAGTACGAATAGTGATTAGAATAAGTCTTGAGATGCACAAAATGACGTAAATGTTAAATTAATGACACAAATTGGCTTACAGGATGAACTACATTCCTTAAGTACGAAAAGTGATTAGAATAAGCCTTGGGATGCACAAAATGACATAAATGTTCATCCAATGACACAAATGCACTTATTGGATGAACTACATTCCTTAAATACGAAAAGGTATTTGAATAAGCCTTGGGATGCACAAAATGACGTAAATGTTCATCCAATGACACAAACGCGCTTATTGGATGAACTCTATTCCTGAAGTTCGAAAAGTGATTAGAATAAGCCTTGGGGTGCACAAAATGACGTAAATGTTCATCCAATGACCAAAATGCACTTAATGGATGAACTACATTCCTTAAGTACGAAATGCGATTACAATAAGCCTTGAGATGCACAAAATGACCTAAATGTTAAATTAATGACACAAATGCGCTTACAGGATGAACTACATTCCTTAAGTATGAAAAGTGATTAGAATAAGCCTTGGGATGCACAAAAGGACGTAAATGTTCGTGCAATGACACAAATGCACTTATTGGACGAACTACGTCCTTAAGTACGAAATGCGATTAGAATAAGTCTTGAGATGCACAAAATGACGTAAATATTAAATTAATGACACAAATGGGCTTACTGGATGAACTACATTCCTTAAGTACAAAAAGTGATTAGAATAAGCCTTGGTATGCACAAAATGACGTAAATGTTCATCCAATGACAAAAACGCGCTTATTGGATGAACTACATTCCGTAAGTACGAATAGGAATTAGAATAAGCCTTGGGATGCATAAAATGACATAAATGTTAAATTAATGACACAAACGCGCTTATTAGATGAACTACATTCCTTAAGTACGAAAAGTTATTACAATAAACCTTGGGATGAACAAAATGACGTAAATGTTCGTCCAATGACACAAATGCACTTATTGGATGAACTACATTCCTTAAGTATGAAAAGTGATTAGAATAAGTCTAGGGATACACAAAATAACCTAAATGTTAAATTTATGACACAAACACGCCAATTGGATGAACTACATTCGTTACGTACGAAAAGTGATTTGAATAAGCCTTGGGATGCACAAAATGACGTAAATGTTCATCCAATGACACAAATGCACTTATTGGATGAACTACATCCTTAAGTACGAAAGGTGATTAGAATAAGCCTTGGGATGCACAAAATGACCTAAATGTTAAATTAATGACACAAATGCGCTTAGTTGATGAACTACATTCCTTAAGTACGAAAAGTGATTAGAATAAGCCTTGGGACTCACAAAATGACGTAAATGTTCATCCAATGAAACAAATGCACTTATTGGATGAACTACATTGCTTAAGTACGAAAAGTGATTAGAATAAGCCTTGGGGTGCACAAAATGACATAAATGTTCATCCAATGACCTAAATGCACTTATTGGATGAACTACATCCTTAAGTACGAAAGGTGATTAGAATAAGCTTTGGGATGCACAAAATGACCTAAATGTTAAATTAATGACACAAACACGCTAATTGGATGAACTACATTCGTTACGTACGAAAAGTGATTTGAATAAGCCTTGGGATGCACAAAATGAAGTAAATGTTCATCCAATGACACAAATGCACTTATTGGATGAACTACATCCTTAAGTACGAAAGGTGATTAGAATAAGCCTTGGGATGCACAAAATGACCTAAATGTTAAATTAATGACACAAATGCGCTTAGTTGATGAACTACATTCCTTAAGTACGAAAAGTGATTAGAATAAGCCTTGGGACTCACAAAATGACGTAAATGTTCATCCAATGAAACAAATGCACTTATTGGATGAACTACATTGCTTAAGTACGAAAAGTGATTAGAATAAGCCTTGGGGTGCACAAAATGACATAAATGTTCATCCAATGACCTAAATGCACTTATTGGATGAACTACATCCTTAAGTACGAAAGGTGATTAGAATAAGCTTTGGGATGCACAAAATGACCTAAATGTTAAATTAATGACACAAACACGCTAATTGGATGAACTACATTCGTTACGTACGAAAAGTGATTTGAATAAGCCTTGGGATGCACAAAATGAAGTAAATGTTCATCCAATGACACAAATGCACTTATTGGATGAACTACATTCCTTAAGTACGAAAAGTGATTAGAATAAGCCTTGTGGTGCACAAAATGACGTAAATGTTCATCCAATGACCCAAATGCACTTATTGGATGAACTACATTCCTTAAGTACGAAAAGTGATTAGAATAAGCCTTGGGATGCACAAAATGACGTAAATGTTAAATTAATGACACAAACGCGCTTATTGGATGAACTACATTCCTCAACTGCGAAAAGTGATTAGAATAAACCTAAGGATGAACAAAATGACGTAAATGTTCATGCAATGACACAAATGCACTTATTGGATGAACTACATTCCTTAAGTATGAAAAGTGATTAGAATAAGCCTAGGGATACATAAAATGACCTAAATGTTAAATTTATGACACAAACACGCCAATTGGATGAACTACATTCGTTACGTACGAAAAGTGATTTGAATAAGCCTTGGGATGCACAAAATGACGTAAATGTTCATCCAATGACACAAATGCACTTATTGGATGAACTACATCCTTAAGTACGAAAGGTGATTAGAATAAGCCTTGGGATGCACAAAATGACCTAAATGTTAAATTAATGACACAAATGTGCTTAGTTGATGAACTACATTCCTTAAGTACGAAAATTGATTAGAATAAGCCTTGGGATGCACAAAATGACGTAAATGTTCATGCAATGAAACAAATGCACTTATTGGATGAACTACATTGCTTAAGTACGAAAAGTGATTAGAATAAGCCTTGTGATGTACAAAATGACGTAAATGTTTATCCAATGATACAAACGCGCTTATTGGATGAACTACATTCCGTAAGTACGAATAGTAATTAGAATAAGCCTTGGGATGCACAAAATGACGTTAATGTTAAATTAATGACACAAATGCACTTATTGGATGAACTACATACCTTAAGTAAGAAAAGTGATTAGTATAAGCCTAGGGATACACAAAATGACCTTAATGTTAAATTTATGACACAAACACGCTAATTGGATGAACTACATTTGTTACGTACGAAATGTGATTTGAATAATCCTTGGGATGCACAAAATGACGTAAATGTTCAACCAACGACACAATGGCTCTTATTGGATGAACTACATTCCTTAAGTACGAAAAGTGATTAGAATAAGCCTTGGGATGCACAAAATGACCTAAATGTTAAATTAATGACACAAACGCGCTTAATTGATGAACTACATTCCTTAAGTACGAAAAGTGATTAGAATAAGCCTTGGGATGCACAAAATGACGTAAATGTTTATCTAATGACACAAATGCACTTATTGGATGAACTACATTCCTTAAGTACGAAAAGTGATTAGAATAAGCCTTGGGATGCACAAAATGAGGTAAATGTTCATCCAATGACACAAACGCGCTTATTGGATGAACTACATTCCATAAGTACGAATAGTAATTAGAATAAGCCTTAGGATGCATAAAATGACGTAAATGTTAAATTAATGACACAAACGCGCTTATTGGATGAACTACATTCCTTAAGTACGAAAAGTGATTAGAATAAACCTTGGGATGAACAAAATGACGTAAATGTTCATCCAATGACACAAATGCACTTATTGGATGAACTTCATTCCTTAAGTATGAAAAGTGATTAGAATAAGCCTAGGGATGCACAAAATGATCTAAATGTTAAATAAATGGCACAAACGCGCTAATTGGATGAACTACATTCGTTAAGTACGAAATGTGATTTGAATAAACCTTGGGATGCACAAAATGACGTAAATGTTCATCCAATGACACAAATGCACTTATTTGATGAACTACATCCTTAAGTACGAAAGGTGATTAGAATAAGCCCTGGGCTGCACTAAATGACCTAAATGTTAAATTAACGACACAAATGCGCTTAGTTGATGAACTACATTCCTTAAGTACGAAAAGTGATTAGAATAAGCCTTGGGATGCACAAAGTGACGTAAATGTTCATCCAATGAAACAAATGCACTTATTGGATGAACTACATTGCTTAAGTACGAAAAGTGATTAGAATAAGCCTTGGGGTGCACAAAATGACATAAATGTTCATCCAATGACCTAAATGCACTTATTGGATGAACTACATCCTTAAGTACGAAAGGTGATTAGAATAAGCTTTGGGATGCACAAAATGACCTAAATGTTAAATTAATGACACAAACACGCTAATTGGATGAACTACATTCGTTACGTACGAAAAGTGATTTGAATAAGCCTTGGGATGCACAAAATGAAGTAAATGTTCATCCAATGACACAAATGCACTTATTGGATGAACTACATTCCTTAAGTACGAAAAGTGATTAGAATAAGCCTTGGGGTGCACAAAATGATGTAAATGTTCATCCAATGACCCAAATGCACTTATTGGATGAACTACATTCCTTAAGTACGAAAAGTGATTAGAATAAGCCTTGGGATGCACAAAATGACGTAAATGTTAAATTAATGACACAAACGCGCTTCTGGATGAACTACATTCCTTAACTACGAAAAGTGATTAGAATAAACCTAAGGTTGAACAAAATGACGTAAATGTTCATCCAATGACACAAATGCACTTATTGGATCAACTACATTCATTAAGTATGAAAAGTTATTAGAATAAGCCTGGGGATGCACAAAATGACCTAAATGTTAAATTAATGACACAAAGACGCTAATTGGATGAACTACATTCGTTACGTACGAAAAGTGATTTGAATAAGCCTTGGGATGCACAAAATGACGTAAATGTTCATCCAATGACACAAATGCACTTATTTGATGAACTACATCCTTAAGTACGAAAGGTGATTAGAATAAGCCCTGGGCTGCACTAAATGACCTAAATGTTAAATTAACGACACAAATGCGCTTAGTTGATGAACTACATTCCTTAAGTACGAAAAGTGATTAGAATAAGCCTTGGGATGCACAAAGTGACGTAAATGTTCATCCAATGAAACAAATGCACTTATTGGATGAACTACATTGCTTAAGTACGAAAAGTGATTAGAATAAGCCTTGGGGTGCACAAAATGACATAAATGTTCATCCAATGACCTAAATGCACTTATTGGATGAACTACATCCTTAAGTACGAAAGGTGATTAGAATAAGCTTTGGGATGCACAAAATGACCTAAATGTTAAATTAATGACACAAACACGCTAATTGGATGAACTACATTCGTTACGTACGAAAAGTGATTTGAATAAGCCTTGGGATGCACAAAATGAAGTAAATGTTCATCCAATGACACAAATGCACTTATTGGATGAACTACATCCTTAAGTACGAAAGGTGATTAGAATAAGCCTTGGGATGCACAAAATGACCTAAATGTTAAATTAATGACACAAATGCGCTTAGTTGATGAACTACATTCCTTAAGTACGAAAAGTGATTAGAATAAGCCTTGGGACTCACAAAATGACGTAAATGTTCATCCAATGAAACAAATGCACTTATTGGATGAACTACATTGCTTAAGTACGAAAAGTGATTAGAATAAGCCTTGGGGTGCACAAAATGACATAAATGTTCATCCAATGACCTAAATGCACTTATTGGATGAACTACATCCTTAAGTACGAAAGGTGATTAGAATAAGCTTTGGGATGCACAAAATGACCTAAATGTTAAATTAATGATACAAACGCGCTTAGTTGATGAACTACATTCCTTAAGTACGAAAAGTGATGAGAATAAGCCTTGGGATGCCCAAAATGACGTAAATGTTCATCCAATGACACAAATGCACTTATTGGATGAACTACATACCTTAAGTATGAAATGTGATTAGTATAAGCCTAGGGATACACAAAATGACCTTAATGTTAAATTTATGACACAAACACGCCAATTGGATGAACTACATTCGTTACGTACGAAAAGTGATTTGAATAAGCCTTGGGATGCACAAAATGACGTAAATGTTCATCCAATGACACAAATGCACTTATTGGATGAACTACATCCTTAAGTACGAAAGGTGATTAGAATAAGCCTTGGGATGCACAAAATGACCTAAATGTTAAATTAATGACACAAATGCGCTTAGTTGATGAACTACATTCCTTAAGTACGAAAAGTGATTAGAATAAGCCTTGGGATGCACAAAATGACGTAAATGTTCATCCAATGAAACAAATGCACTTATTGGATGAACTACATTGCTTAAGTACGAAAAGCGATTAGAATAAGCCTTGGGGTGCACAAAATGACATAAATGTTCATCCAATGACCTAAATGCACTTATTGGATGAACTACATCCTTAAGTACGAAAGGTGATTAGAATAAGCTTTGGGATGCACAAAATGACCTAAATGTTAAATTAATGACACAAACACCCTAATTGGATGAACTACATTCGATACGTACGAAAAGTGATTTGAATAAGCCTTGGGATGCACAAAATGAAGTAAATGTTCATCCAATGACACAAATGCACTTATTGGATGAACTACATTCCTTAAGTACGAAAAGTGATTAGAATAAGCCTTGGGGTGCACAAAATGACGTAAATGTTCATCCAATGACCCAAATGCACTTATTGGATGAACTACATTCCTTAACTACGAAAAGTGATTAGAATAAACCTAAGGATGAACAAAATGATGTAAATGTTCATCCAATGACACAAATGCACTTATTGGATGAACTACATCCTTAAGTACGAAAGGTGATTAGAATAAGCCTTGGGATGCACAAAATGACCTAAATGTTAAATTAATGACACAAATGCGCTTAGTTGATGAACTACATTCCTTAAGTACGAAAATTGATTAGAATAAGCCTTGGGATGCACAAAACGACGTAAATGTTCATCCAATGAAACAAATGCACTTATTGGATGAACTACATTGCTTAAGTACGAAAAGTGATTAGAATAAGCCTTGTGATGTACAAAATGACGTAAATGTTTATCCAATGATACAAACGCGCTTATTGGATGAACTACATTCCGTAAGTACGAATAGTAATTAGAATAAGCCTTGGGATGCACAAAATGACGTTAATGTTAAATTAATGACACAAATGCACTTATTGGATGAACTACATACCTTAAGTAAGAAAAGTGATTAGTATAAGCCTAGGGATACACAAAATGACCTTAATGTTAAATTTATGACACAAACACGCTAATTGGATGAACTACATTTGTTACGTACGAAATGTGATTTGAATAATCCTTGGGATGCACAAAATGACGTAAATGTTCAACCAACGACACAATGGCTCTTATTGGATGAACTACATTCCTTAAGTACGAAAAGTGATTAGAATAAGTCTTGGGATGCACAAAATGACCTAAATGTTAAATTAATGACACAAACGCGCTTAATTGATGAACTACATTCCTTAAGTACGAAAAGTGATTAGAATAAGCCTTGGGATGCACAAAATGACGTAAATGTTCATCTAATGACACAAATGCACTTATTGGATGAACTACATTCCTTAAGTACGAAAAGTGATTAGAATAAGCCTTGGGATGCACAAAATGAGGTAAATGTTCATCCAATGACACAAACGCGCTTATTGGATGAACTACATTCCATAAGTACGAATAGTAATTAGAATAAGCCTTAGGATGCATAAAATGACGTAAATGTTAAATTAATGACACAAACGCGCTTATTGGATGAACTACATTCCTTAAGTACGAAAAGTGATTAGAATAAACCTTGGGATGAACAAAATGACGTAAATGTTCATCCAATGACACAAATGCACTTATTGGATGAACTTCATTCCTTAAGTATGAAAAGTGATTAGAATAAGCCTAGGGATGCACAAAATGATCTAAATGTTAAATAAATGGCACAAACGCGCTAATTGGATGAACTACATTCGTTAAGTACGAAATGTGATTTGAATAAACCTTGGGATGCACAAAATGACGTAAATGTTCATCCAATGACACAAATGCACTTATTTGATGAACTACATCCTTAAGTACGAAAGGTGATTAGAATAAGCCCTGGGCTGCACTAAATGACCTAAATGTTAAATTAACGACACAAATGCGCTTAGTTGATGAACTACATTCCTTAAGTACGAAAAGTGATTAGAATAAGCCTTGGGATGCACAAAGTGACGTAAATGTTCATCCAATGAAACAAATGCACTTATTGGATGAACTACATTGCTTAAGTACGAAAAGTGATTAGAATAAGCCTTGGGGTGCACAAAATGACATAAATGTTCATCCAATGACCTAAATGCACTTATTGGATGAACTACATCCTTAAGTACGAAAGGTGATTAGAATAAGCTTTGGGATGCACAAAATGACCTAAATGTTAAATTAATGACACAAACACGCTAATTGGATGAACTACATTCGTTACGTACGAAAAGTGATTTGAATAAGCCTTGGGATGCACAAAATGAAGTAAATGTTCATCCAATGACACAAATGCACTTATTGGATGAACTACATTCCTTAAGTACGAAAAGTGATTAGAATAAGCCTTGGGGTGCACAAAATGATGTAAATGTTCATCCAATGACCCAAATGCACTTATTGGATGAACTACATTCCTTAAGTACGAAAAGTGATTAGAATAAGCCTTGGGATGCACAAAATGACGTAAATGTTAAATTAATGACACAAACGCGCTTCTGGATGAACTACATTCCTTAACTACGAAAAGTGATTAGAATAAACCTAAGGATGAACAAAATGACGTAAATGTTCATCCAATGACACAAATGCAATTATTGGATGAACTACATTCCTTAAGTATGAAAAGTGATTAGAATAAGCCTAGGGATACACAAAATGACCTAAATGTTAAATTTATAACACAAACACGCCAATTGGATGAACTACATTCGTTACGTACGAAAAGTGATTTGAATAAGCCTTGGGATGCACAAAATGACGTAAATGTTCATCCAATGACACAAATGCACTTATTGGATGAACTACATTCTCTTAAGTACGAAAAGTGATTAGAATAAGCCTTGTGATGTACAAAATGACGTAAATGTTTATCCAATGATACAAACGCGCTTATTGGATGAACTACATTCCGTAAGTACGAATAGTAATTAGAAAAAGCCTTGGGATGCACAAAATGACGTTAATGTTAAATTAATGACACAAACGCGCTTATTGTATGAACTACATTCCTTAACTACGAAAAGTGATTAGAATAAGCCTTGTGATGTACAAAATGACGTAAGTGTTCATCCAATGACATAAACGCGCTTATTGGATGAACTACATTCCGTAAGTACGAATAGTAATTAGAATAAGCCTTGGGATGCACAAAATGACGTAAATGTTAAATTAATGACACAAACGCGCTTATTGGATGAATTACATTCCTTAACTACGAAAAGTGATTAGAATAAACCTAAGGATGAACAAAATGACATAAATGTTCCTCCAATGACACAAATGCACTTATTGGATGAACTACATCCTTAAGTACGAAATGCAATCAGAATATGGCTTGAGATGAACAAAATGACCTAGATGTTAAATTAATGACACAAACACGCTGAGTTGATGAACTACAGTCCTTAAGTACGAAAAGTGATTAGAATAAGCCTTGGGATGCACAAAATGACGTAAATCTTTATCCAATGACACAAATGCACTTATTGGATGAAGTACATTCCGTAAGTACGAAATGTGATTAGAATAAACCATGGGATGCACAAAATGATGTAAATGTTCATCCAATGACACAAATGCACTTAATGGATGAACTACATTCTTTAAGTACGAAAAGTGATTAGAATAAGCGTAAGGATGCACAAAATGACGTCAATGTTCATGCAATGACACAAATGCACTTATTGGATGAACTACATCCTTAAGTACCAATTGCAATCAGAATAAGTCTTGAGATGAACAAAATGACCTAAATGTTAAATTAATGACACAAATGGGCTTACTGGATGAACTACATTCCTTAAGTACAAAAAGTGATTAGAATAAGCCTTGGGATGCACAAAATGACGTAAATGTTCATCCAATGACACAAATGCACTTATTGGATGAACTACATTCCTTAAGTACGAAAAGTGATTAGAATAAGCCTTGGGATGCACAAAATGACGTAAATGTGCATCCAATCACACAAACGTGCTTATTGGATGAACTACATACTTAAGTACGAAACGTGATTAGAATAAGCCTTGGGGTGCACAAAATGACCTAAATGTTAAATTAATGACACAAACGCGCTTAGTTGATGAACTACATTCCTTAAGTACGAAAAGTGATTAGAATAAGCCTTGTGATGCACAAAATGACGTAAATGTTCATCCACTGACACAAACGCGCTTATTGGATGAACTACATTCTGTAAGTACGAATAGTAATTAGAATAAGCCTTGGGATGCACAAAATGACGTAAATGTTAAATTAATGACACAAACGCGCTTATTGGATGAACTACATTCCTTAAGTACGAAAAGTGATTAGAATAAACCTTGGGATGAACAAAATGACGTAAATGATCGTCCAATGATACAAATGCACTTATTGGATCAACTACATTCATTAAGTATGAGAAGTGATTAGAATAAGCATGGGGATGCACAAAATGACCTAAATGTTAAATTAATGACACAAAGACGCTAATTGGATGAACTACATTCGTTACGTACGAAAAGTGGTTTGAATAAGCCTTGGGATGCACAAAATGACGTAAATGTTCATCCAATGACACAAATGCACTTTTTGGATGAACTACATCCTTAAGTACGAAAGGTGATTACAATAAGCCTTGGGATGCACAAAATGACCTAAATGTTAAATTAATGACACAAACGCGCTTAGTTGATGAACTACATTCCTTAAGTACGAAAAGTGATTAGAATAAGCCTTGGGATGCACAAAATGACGTAAATGTTCATCCAATGACACAAATGCACTTATTGGATGAACTACATTCCTTAAGTACGAAAAGTGATTAGAATAAGCCTTGTGATGCACAAGATGACGTAAATGTTCATCCAATCACACAAACGTGCTTATTGGATGAACTAAATACTTAAGTACGAAACGTGATTAGAATAAGCCTTGGGGTGCACAAAATGACCTAAATGTTAAATTAATGACACAAACGCGCTTAGTTGATGAACTACATTCCTTAAGTACGAAAAGTGATTAGAATAAGCCTTGGGATGCACAAAATGACGTAAATGTTCATCCAATGACACAAATGCACTTATTGGATGAACTACATTCCTTAAGTACGAAAAAGGATTAGAATAAGCCTTGGGATGCACAAAATGACGTAAATGTTCATCCAATGACACAAACGCGCTTATTGGATGAACTACATTCTGTAAGTACGAATAGTAATTAGAAGAAGCCTTGGGATGCACAAAATGACGTAAATGTTAAATTAATGACACAAACGCGCTTATTGGATGAACTACATTCCTTAAGTACGAAAAGTGATTAGACTAAACCTTGGGATGAACAAAATGACGTAAATGATCTTCCAATGATACAAATGCACTTATTGGATCAACTACATTCATTCAGTATGAGAAGTGATTAGAATAAGCCTGGGGATGCACAAAATGACCTAAATGTTAAATTAATGACACAAAGACGCTAATTGGATGAACTACATTCGTTACGTACGAAAAGTGATTTGAATAAGCCTTGGGATGCACAAAATGACGTAAATGTTCATCCAATGACACAAATGCACTTATTTGATGAACTACATCCTTAAGTACGAAAGGTGATTAGAATAAGCCCTGGGCTGCACTAAATGACCTAAATGTTAAATTAACGACACAAATGCGCTTAGTTGATGAACTACATTCCTTAAGTACGAAAAGTGATTAGAATAAGCCTTGGGATGCACAAAGTGACGTAAATGTTCATCCAATGAAACAAATGCACTTATTGGATGAACTACATTGCTTAAGTACGAAAAGTGATTAGAATAAGCCTTGGGGTGCACAAAATGACATAAATGTTCATCCAATGACCTAAATGCACTTATTGGATGAACTACATCCTTAAGTACGAAAGGTGATTAGAATAAGCTTTGGGATGCACAAAATGACCTAAATGTTAAATTAATGACACAAACACGCTAATTGGATGAACTACATTCGTTACGTACGAAAAGTGATTTGAATAAGCCTTGGGATGCACAAAATGAAGTAAATGTTCATCCAATGACACAAATGCACTTATTGGATGAACTACATTCCTTAAGTACGAAAAGTGATTAGAATAAGCCTTGGGGTGCACAAAATGACGTAAATGTTCATCCAATGACCCAAATGCACTTATTGGATGAACTACATTCCTTAAGTACGAAAAGTGATTAGAATAAGCCTTGGGATGCACAAAATGACGTAAATGTTAAATTAATGACACAAACGCGCTTATTGGATGAACTACATTCCTTAACTACGAAAAGTGATTAGAATAAACCTAAGGATGAACAAAATGACGTAAATGTTCATCCAATGACACAAATGCACTTATTGGATGAACTACATTCCTTAAGTATGAAAAGTGATTAGAATAAGCCTAGGGATACACAAAATGACCTAAATGTTAAATTTATGACACAAACACGCCAATTGGATGAACTACATTCGTTACGTACGAAAAGTGATTTGAATAAGTCTTGGGATGCACAAAATGACGTAAATGTTCATCCAATGACACAAATGCACTTATTGGATGAACTACATCCTTAAGTACGAAAGGTGATTAGAATAAGCCTTGGGATGCACAAAATGACCTAAATGTTAAATTAATGACACAAACGCGCTTAGTTGATGAACTACATTCCTTAAGTACGAAAAGTGATTAGAATAAGCCTTGGGATGCACAAAATGACGTAAATGTTCATCTAATGACACAAATGCACTTATTGGATGAACTACATTCCTTAAGTACGAAAAGTGATTAGAATAAGCCTTGGGATGCACAAAATGAGGTAAATGTTTATCCAATGATACAAACGCGCTTATTGGATGAACTACATTCCGTAAGTACGAATAGTAATTAGAATAAGCCTTGGGATGCACAAAATGATGTTAATGTTAAATTAATGACACAAAAGCGCTTATTGGATGAACTACATTCCTTAACTACGAAAAGTGATTAGAATAAACCTAAGGATGAAAAAATGACGTAAATGTTCATCCCATGACACAAATGCACTTATTGGATGAACTACATACCTTAAGTAAGAAAAGTGATTAGTATAAGCCTAGGGATACACAAAATGACCTTAATGTTAAATTTATGACACAAACACGCTAATTGGATGAACTACATTTGTTACGTACGAAATGTGATTTGAATAATCCTTGGGATGCACAAAATGACGTAAATGTTCAACCAACGACACAATCGCTCTTATTGGATGAACTACATTCCTTAAGTACGAAAAGTGATTAGAATAAGCCTTGGGATGCAAAAAATGACCTAAATGTTAAATTAATGACACAAACGCGCTTAGTTGATGAACTACATTCTTTAAGTACGAAAAGTGATTAGAATAAGCCTTGGGATGCACAAAATGACGTAAATGTTCATCTAATGACACAAATGCACTTATTGGATGAACTACATTCCTTAAGTACGAAAAGTGATTAGAATAAGCCTTGGGATGCACAAAATGAGGTAAATGTTCATCCAATGACACAAACGCGCTTATTGGATGAACTACATTCCATAAGTACGAATAGTAATTAGAATAAGCCTTAGGATGCATAAAATGACGTAAATGTTAAATTAATGACACAAACGCGCTTATTGGATGAACTATATTCCTTAAGTACGAAAACTGATTAGAATAAACCTTGGGATGAACAAAATGACGTAAATGTTCATCCAATGACACTAATGCACTTATTGGATGAACTACATTCCTTAAGTACAAAAACTGATTAGAATAAGCCTTGTGATTTACAAAATGACGTAAATGTTCATCCAATGACATAAACGCGCTTATTGGATAAACTACATTCCGTAAGTACGAATAGTAATTACAATAAGCCTTGGGATGCACAAAATGACGTAAATGTTCATCCAATGAAACAAATGCACTTATTGGATGAACTACATTGCTTAAGTACGAAAAGTGATTAGAATAATCCTTGGGGTGCACAAAATGACATAAATGTTCATCCAATGACCTAAATGCACTTATTGGATGAACTACATCCTTAAGTACGAAAGGTGATTAGAATAAGCTTTGGGATGCACAAAATGACCTAAATGTTAAATTAATGACACAAACACGCTGAGTTGATGAACTACATTCCTTAAGTACGAAAAGTGATTAGAATAAGCCTTGGGATGCACAAAATGACGTAAATGTTCATCCAATGAATTAAATGCACTTATTGGATGAACTACATTGCTTAAGTACGAAAAGTGATTAGAATAAGCCTTGGGGTGCACAAAATGACATAAATGTTCATCCAATGACCTAAATGCACTTATTGGATGAACTACATCCTTAAGTACGAAAGGTGATTAGAATAAGCTTTGGGATGCACAAAATGACCTAAATGTTAAATTAATGACACAAACACGCTAATTGGATGAACTACATTCGTTACGTACGAAAAGTGATTTGAATAAGCCTTGGGATGCACAAAATGAAGTAAATGTTCATCCAATGACACAAATGCACTTATTGGATGAACTACATTCCTTAAGTACGAAAAGTGATTAGAATAAGCCTTGGGGTGCACAAAATGATGTAAATGTTCATCCAATGACCCAAATGCACTTATTGGATGAACTACATTCCTTAAGTACGAAAAGTGATTAGAATAAGCCTTGGGATGCACAAAATGACGTAAATGTTAAATTAATGACACAAACGCGCTTCTGGATGAACTACATTCCTTAACTACGAAAAGTGATTAGAATAAACCTAAGGTTGAACAAAATGACGTAAATGTTCATCCAATGACACAAATGCACTTATTGGATCAACTACATTCATTAAGTATGAAAAGTTATTAGAATAAGCCTGGGGATGCACAAAATGACCTAAATGTTAAATTAATGACACAAAGACGCTAATTGGATGAACTACATTCGTTACGTACGAAAAGTGATTTGAATAAGCCTTGGGATGCACAAAATGACGTAAATGTTCATCCAATGACACAAATGCACTTATTTGATGAACTACATCCTTAAGTACGAAAGGTGATTAGAATAAGCCCTGGGCTGCACTAAATGACCTAAATGTTAAATTAACGACACAAATGCGCTTAGTTGATGAACTACATTCCTTAAGTACGAAAAGTGATTAGAATAAGCCTTGGGATGCACAAAGTGACGTAAATGTTCATCCAATGAAACAAATGCACTTATTGGATGAACTACATTGCTTAAGTACGAAAAGTGATTAGAATAAGCCTTGGGGTGCACAAAATGACATAAATGTTCATCCAATGACCTAAATGCACTTATTGGATGAACTACATCCTTAAGTACGAAAGGTGATTAGAATAAGCTTTGGGATGCACAAAATGACCTAAATGTTAAATTAATGACACAAACACGCTGAGTTGATGAACTACATTCCTTAAGTACGAAAAGTGATTAGAATAAGCCTTGGGATGCACAAAATGAAGTAAATGTTAGTCCAATGACACAAATGCACTTATTGGATGAACTACATTCCTTAAGTACGAAAAGTGATTAGAATAAGCCTTGGGGTGCACAAAATGACGTAAATGTTCATCCAATGACCCAAATGCACTTATTGGATGAACTACATTCCTTAAGTACGAAAAGTGATTAGAGTAAGCCTTGGGATGCACAAAATGACGTAAATGTTAAATTAATGACACAAACGCGCTTATTGGATGAACTACATTCCTTAACTACGAAAAGTGATTAGAATAAACCTAAGGATGAACAAAATGACGTAAATGTTCATCCAATGACACAAATGCACTTATTGGATGAACTACATTCCTTAAGTATGAAAAGTGATTAGAATAAGCCTAGGGATACACAAAATGACCTAAATGTTAAATTTATGACACAAACACGCCAATTGGATTAACTACATTCGTTACGTACGAAAAGTGATTTGAATAAGCCTTGGGGTGCACAAAATGACATAAATGTTCATCCAATGACCTAAATGCACTTATTGGATGAACTACATCCTTAAGTACGAAAGGTGATTAGAATAAGCTTTGGGATGCACAAAATGACCTAAATGTTAAATTAATGACACAAACACGCTGAGTTGATGAACTACATTCCTTAAGTACGAAAAGTGATTAGAATAAGCCTTGGGATGCACAAAATGACGTAAATGTTCATCCAATGAAACAAATGCACTTATTGGATGAACTACATTGCTTAAGTACGAAAAGTGATTAGAATAAGCCTTGGGGTGCACAAAATGACATAAATGTTCATCCAATGACCTAAATGCACTTATTGGATGAACTACATCCTTAAGTACGAAAGGTGATTAGAATAAGCTTTGGGATGCACAAAATGACCTAAATGTTAAATTAATGATACAAACGCGCTTAGTTGATGAACTACATTCCTTAAGTACGAAAAGTGATGAGAATAAGCCTTGGGATGCCCAAAATGACGTAAATGTTCATCCAATGACACAAATGCACTTATTGGATGAACTACATTCCTTAAGTACGAAAAGTGATTAGAATAAGCCTTGGGGTGCACAAAATGACGTAAATGTTAAATTAATGACACAAACGCGCTTATTGGATGAACTACATTCCTTAACTACGAAAAGTGATTAGAATAATCCTAAGGATGAACAAAATGACGTAAATGTTCATCCAATGAAACAAATGCACTTATTGGATGAACTACATTGCTTTAGTACGAAAAGTGATTAGAATAAGCCTTGGGGTGCACAAAATGACATAAATGTTCATCCAATGACCTAAATGCACTTATTGGATGAACTACATCCTTAAGTACGAAAGGTGATTAGAATAAGCTTTGGGATGCACAAAATGACCTAAATGTTAAATTAATGACACAAACACGCTAATTGGATGAACTACATTCGTTACGTACGAAAAGTGATTTGAATAAGCCTTGGGATGCACAAAATGAAGTAAATGTTCATCCAATGACACAAATGCACTTATTGGATGAACTACATTCCTTAAGTACGAAAAGTGATTAGAATAAGCCTTGGGGTGCACAAAATGACGTAAATGTTCATCCAATGACCCAAATGCACTTATTGGATGAACTACATTCCTTAAGTATGAAAAGTGATTAGAATAAGCCTTGGGATGCACAAAATGACGTAAATGTTAAATTAATGACACAAACGCGCTTATTGGATGAACTACATTCCTTAACTACGAAAAGTGATTAGAATAAACCTAAGGATGAACAAAATGACGTAAATGTTTATCCAATGACACAAATGCACTTATTGGATGAACTACATCCTTAAGTACGAAAGGTGATTAGAATAAACCTTGGGATGCACAAAATGACCTAAATGTTAAATTTATGACACAAACACGCCAATTGATTGAACTACATTCGTTACGTACGAAAAGTGATTAGAATAAACCATGGGATGCACAAAATGATGTAAATGTTCATCCAATGACACAAATGCACTTAATGGATGAACTACATTCCTTAAGTACGAAAAGCGATTAGAATAAGCGTAAGGATGCACAAAACGACGTCAATGTTCATGCAATGACACAAATGCACTTATTGGATGAACTACATCCTTAAGTACCAATTGCAATCAGAATAAGTCTTGAGATGAACAAAATGACCTAAATGTTAAATTAATGACACAAATGGGCTTACTGGATGAACTACATTCCTTAAGTACAAAAAGTGATTAGAATAAGCCTTGGTATGCACAAAATGACGTAAATGTTCATCCAATGACAAAAACGCGCTTATTGGATGAACTACATTCCGTAAGTACGAATAGTAATTAGAATAAGCCTTGGGATGCATAAAATGACGTAAATGTTAAATTAATGACACAAACGCGCTTATTAGATGAACTACATTCCTTAAGTACGAAAAGTTATTAGAATAAACCTTTGGATGAACAAAATGACGTAAATGTTCGTCCAATGATACAAATGCACTTATTGGATCAACTACATTCATTAAGTATGAAAAGTTATTAGAATAAGCCTGGGGATGCACAAAATGACCTAAATGTTAAATTAATGACACAAAGACGCTAATTGGATGAACTACATTCGTTACGTACGAAAAGTGATTTGAATAAGCCTTGGGATGCACAAAATGACGTAAATGTTCATCCAATGACACAAATGCACTTATTTGATGAACTACATCCTTAAGTACGAAAAGTGATTAGAATAAGCCTTGGGGTGCACAAAATGACGTAAATGTTCATCCAATGACCCAAATGCACTTATTGGATGAACTACATTCCTTAAGTACGAAAAGTGATTAGAATAAGCCTTGGGATGCACAAAATGACGTAAATGTTAAATTAATGACACAAACGCGCTTCTGGATGAACTACATTCCTTAACTACGAAAAGTGATTAGAATAAACCTAAGGTTGAACAAAATGACGTAAATGTTCATCCAATGACACAAATGCACTTATTGGATCAACTACATTCATTAAGTATGAAAAGTTATTAGAATAAGCCTGGGGATGCACAAAATGACCTAAATGTTAAATTAATGACACAAAGACGCTAATTGGATGAACTACATTCGTTACGTACGAAAAGTGATTTGAATAAGCCTTGGGATGCACAAAATGACGTAAATGTTCATCCAATGACACAAATGCACTTATTTGATGAACTACATCCTTAAGTACGAAAGGTGATTAGAATAAGCCCTGGGCTGCACTAAATGACCTAAATGTTAAATTAACGACACAAATGCGCTTAGTTGATGAACTACATTCCTTAAGTACGAAAAGTGATTAGAATAAGCCTTGGGATGCACAAAGTGACGTAAATGTTCATCCAATGAAACAAATGCACTTATTGGATGAACTACATTGCTTAAGTACGAAAAGTGATTAGAATAAGCCTTGGGGTGCACAAAATGACATAAATGTTCATCCAATGACCTAAATGCACTTATTGGATGAACTACATCCTTAAGTACGAAAGGTGATTAGAATAAGCTTTGGGATGCACAAAATGACCTAAATGTTAAATTAATGACACAAACACGCTGAGTTGATGAACTACATTCCTTAAGTACGAAAAGTGATTAGAATAAGCCTTGGGATGCACAAAATGAAGTAAATGTTAGTCCAATGACACAAATGCACTTATTGGATGAACTACATTCCTTAAGTACGAAAAGTGATTAGAATAAGCCTTGGGGTGCACAAAATGACGTAAATGTTCATCCAATGACCCAAATGCACTTATTGGATGAACTACATTCCTTAAGTACGAAAAGTGATTAGAGTAAGCCTTGGGATGCACAAAATGACGTAAATGTTAAATTAATGACACAAACGCGCTTATTGGATGAACTACATTCCTTAACTACGAAAAGTGATTAGAATAAACCTAAGGATGAACAAAATGACGTAAATGTTCATCCAATGACACAAATGCACTTATTGGATGAACTACATTCCTTAAGTATGAAAAGTGATTAGAATAAGCCTAAGGATACACAAAATGACCTAAATGTTAAATTTATGACACAAACACGCCAATTGGATGAACTACATTCGTTACGTACGAAAAGTGATTTGAATAAGCCTTGGGGTGCACAAAATGACATAAATGTTCATCCAATGACCTAAATGCACTTATTGGATGAACTACATCCTTAAGTACGAAAGGTGATTAGAATAAGCTTTGGGATGCACAAAATGACCTAAATGTTAAATTAATGACACAAACACGCTGAGTTGATGAACTACATTCCTTAAGTACGAAAAGTGATTAGAATAAGCCTTGGGATGCACAAAATGACGTAAATGTTCATCCAATGAATTAAATGCACTTATTGGATGAACTACATTGCTTAAGTACGAAAAGTGATTAGAATAAGCCTTGGGGTGCACAAAATGACATAAATGTTCATCCAATGACCTAAATGCACTTATTGGATGAACTACATCCTTAAGTACGAAAGGTGATTAGAATAAGCTTTGGGATGCACAAAATGACCTAAATGTTAAATTAATGACACAAACACGCTAATTGGATGAACTACATTCGTTACGTACGAAAAGTGATTTGAATAAGCCTTGGGATGCACAAAATGAAGTAAATGTTCATCCAATGACACAAATGCACTTATTGGATGAACTACATTCCTTAAGTACGAAAAGTGATTAGAATAAGCCTTGGGGTGCACAAAATGACGTAAATGTTCATCCAATGACCCAAATGCACTTATTGGATGAACTACATTCCTTAAGTACGAAAAGTGATTAGAGTAAGCCTTGGGATGCACAAAATGACCTAAATGTTAAATTAATGACACAAACGCGCTTATTAGATGAACTACATTCCTTAAGTACGAAAAGTTATTAGAATAAACCTTTGGATGAACAAAATGACGTAAATGTTCGTCCAATGATACAAATGCACTTATTGGATCAACTACATTCATTAAGTATGAAACGTTATTAGAATAAGCCTAGGGATGCACAAAATGACCTAAATGTTAAATTAATGACACAAACACGCTGAGTTGATGAACTACAGTCCTTAAGTACGAAAAGTGATTAGAATAAGCCTTGGGATGCACAAAATGACGTAAATGTTTATCCAATGACACAAATGCACTTATTGGATGAAGTACATTCCGTAAGTACGAAATGTGATTAGAATAAGCCATGTGATGCACAAAACGACGTAAATGTTCATCCAATGACACAAATGCACTTATTGGATGAACTACATCCTTAAGTACGAAAGGTGATTAGAATAAGCCTTGGGATGCACAAAATGACCTAAATGTTAAATTCATGACACAAACGCGCTTACTGGATGAACTACATTCCTTAAGTACGAAAAGTGATTAGAATAAGCCTTGGGATGCACAAAATGACGTAAATGTTCATCCAATGACACAAACGCGCTTATTGGATGAACTATATTCCGTAAGTACGAATAGTAATTAGAATAACCCTTGGGATGTACAAAATGACGTAAATGTTAAATTAATGACACAAACGCGCTTATTGGATGAACTACATTCCTTAAGTACGAAAAGTGATTAGAATAAGCCTTGGGATGCACAAAATGACGTAAATGTTCATCCAATGACACAAACGCGTTTATTGGATGAACTACATTCCGTAAGTACGAATAGTAATTAGAATAAGCCTCGCGATGCACACAATGACGTAAATGTTAAATTAATGACACAAACGCGCTTATTGGATGAACTACATTCCTAAAGTACGAAAAGTGATTAGAATAAACTTTGGGATGAACAAAATGACGTAAATGTTCGTCCAATGACACAAATGCACTTATTGGATGAACTACATTCCTTAAGTATGAAAAGTGATTAGAATAAGCCTAGGGATGCACAAAATGACCTAAACGTTAAATTAATGACACAAACGCGCTAATTGGATGAACTACGTTCGTTATGTAAGAAAAGTGATGTTAATAAGCCTTGGGATGCACAAAACGACGTAAATGTTCATCCAATGACACAAATGCACTTAATGGATGAACTACATCCTTAAGTACGAAAGGTGATTAGAATAAGTCTAGGGATACACAAAATGACCTAAATGTTAAATTAATGACACAAACGCGCTAATTGGATGAACTACATCCTTAAGTACGAAAGGTGATTAGAATAAGCCTTGGGAAGCACAAAATGACCTAAATGTTAAATTAATGACACAAACGCGCTTACTGGATGAACTACATTCCTTAAGTACGAAAAGCGATTAGAATAAGCCTTGGGGTGCACAAAATGACGTAAATGTTCATCCAATGATACAAACGCGTTTATTGGATGAACTACATTCCGTAAGTACGAATAGTAATTAGAATAAGCCTTGCGATGCACACAATGACGTAAATGTTAAATTAATGACACAAACGCGCTTATTGGATGAACTACATTCCTTAAGTACGAAAAGTGATTAGAATAAACCTTGGGATGAACAAAATGACGTAAATGTTCGTCCAATGACACAAATGCACTTATTGGATGAACTACATTCCTTAAGTATGAAAAGTGATTAGAATAAGCCTAGGGATGCACAAAATGACCTAAACGTTAAATTAATGACACAAACGCGCTAATTGGATGAACTACATTCGTTAAGTAAGAAAAGTGATTTTAATAAGCCTTGGGATGCACAAAATGACATAAATGTTCCTCCAATGACACAAATGCACTTATTGGATAAACTACATCCTTAAATACGAAAGGTGATTAGAATAAGCCTTGGGATGCACAAAATGACATAAATGTTCATCCAATGACCCAAACGCGCTTATTGGCTGAACTGCATTCCTTAAGTTCGAAAAGTGATTAGAATAAGCCTTGGGATGCACAAAATGACGTAAATGTTAAATTAATGACACAAACGCGCTTATTGGATGAACTACATTCCTTAAATACGAAAAGTGATTAGAATAAACCATGGGATGCACAAAATGACGTAAATGTTCATCCAATGACACAAATGCACTTAATGGAGGAAATACAATCCTTAAGTACGAAAAGTGATTAGAATAAGCCTTGGGGTGCACAAAATGACGTAAATGTTCATCCAATGTCCCAAATGCACTTATTGGATGAACTACATTCCTTAAGTACGAAAAGTGATTAGAATAAGACTTGGGATGCACAAAATGACGTAAATGTTAAATTAATGACACAAACGCGCTTATTGGATGAACTACATTCCTTAAATACGAAAAGTGATTAGAATAAACCATGGGATGCACAAAATGACGTAAATGTTCATCCAATGACACAAATGCACTTAATGGAGGAAATACAATCCTTAAGTACGAAAAGTGATTAGAATAAGCCTAAGGATGCACAAAATGACGTAAATGTTCATGCAATGACACAAATGCACTTATTGGATGAACTACATCATTAAGTACGAAATGCGATCAGAATAAGTCTTGAGACGAACAAAATGACCTAAATGTTAAATTAATGACACAAATGGGCTGACTGGATGAACTACATTCCTTAAGTACAAAAAGTGATTACAATAAGCCTACGGTTGCACAAAATGACGTAAATGTTCATCCAATGACACAAATGCACTTATTGGATGAACTACATTCCTTAAGTACGAAAAGTGATTAGAATAAGCCTTGCGATGCACAAAATGACGTAAATGTTCATCCAATGACACAAACGCGCTTATTGGATGAACTACATTCCGTAAGTACGAATAGTAATTAGAATAAGCCTTGGGATGCACAAAATGACGTAAATGTTAAATTAATGACACAAACGCGCTTATTGGATGAGCTACATTCCTTAAGTACGAAAAGTGATTAGAATAAACCTTGGGATAAACAAAATGATGTAAATGTTCGTCCAATGACACAAATTTACTTATTGGATGATTTACATTCCTTAAGTATGAAAAGTGAATAGAATAAGCCTAGGGATGCACCAAATGACCTAAACGTTAAATTAATGACACAAACGCGCTAATTGGATGAACTACATTCGTTATGTAAGAAAAGTGATTTTAATAAGCCTTGGGATGCACAAAACGACGTAAATGTTCATCCAATGACCCAAATGCACTTATTGGATGAACTACATTCCTTAAGTACGAAAATTGATTAGAATAAGCCTTGGGATGCACAAAATGACGTAAATGTTAAATTAATGACACAAACGCGCTTATTGGATGAACTACATTCCTTAACTACGAAAAGTGATTAGAATAACCCATGGGATGCACAAAATGAAGTAAATGTTCATCCAATGACACAAATGCACTTAATGGATGAATTACATTCGTTAAGTAAGAAAAGTGATTTTAATAAGCCTTGGGATGCACAAAATGACGTAAATGTTCATCAAATGACACAAATGCACTTATTGGATGAACTACATTCCTTAAGTACGAAAAGCGATTAGAATAAGCCTTGGGTGCACAAAATGACGTAAATGTTCATCCAATGACACAAATGCACTTATTGGATGAACTACATTCCTTAAGTATGAAAAGTGATTAGAATAAGCCCTGGGCTGCACTAAATGACCTAAATGTTAAATTAACGACACAAATGCGCTTAGTTGATGAACTACATTCCTTAAGTACGAAAAGTGATTCGAATAAGCCTTGGGATGCACAAAATGACGTAAATGTTCATCCAATGACACAAATGCACTTATTGGATGAACTACATTCCTTAAGTACGAAAAGTGATTAGAATAAACTTTGGGATGAACAAAACGACGTAAATGTTCGTCCAATGACACAAATGCACTTATTGGATGAACTACATTCCTTAAGTATGAAAAGTATTTAGAATAAGCCTAGGGATGCACAAAATGACATAAACGTTAAATTAATGACACAAACGCGCTAATTGGATGAACTACGTTCGTTATGTAAGAAAAGTGATGTTAATAAGCCTTGGGATGCACAAAACGACGTAAATGTTCATCCGATGACACAAATGCACTTATTGGATGAACTACATCCTTAAGTACGAAAGGTGATTAGAATAAGCCTTGGGATGCACAAAATGACATAAATGTTCATCCAATGACCCAAACGCGCTTATTGGCTGAACTGCATTCCTTAAGTTCGAAAAGTGATTAGAATAAGCCTTGGGGCGCACAAAATGACGTAAATGTTCATCCAATGACACAAATGCACTTAATGGATGAACTACATTCCTTAAGTACGAAATGCGGTTACAATAAGCCTTGAGATGCACAAAATGACCTAAATGTTAAATTAATGACACCAACGCGCTTAGTTGATGAACTACATTCCTTAAGTACGAAAGTGATTAGAATAAACCTTCGGATGAATAAAATGACGTAAATGTTCATCCAATGACACAAACCCGCTTATTGGATGAACTACATTCCGTAAGTACTAATAGTAATTAGAATAAGCCTTGGGATGCACAAAATGACCTAAATGTTAAATTAATGACACAAACACGCTAATTGGATGAACTACATTCGTTACGTACGAAAAGTGATTTGAATAAGCCTTGGGATGCACAAAATAACGTAAATGTTCATCCAATGACACAAATGCACTTATTGGATGAACTACATTCCTTAAGTACGAAAATTGATTAGAATAAGCCTTGGGGTGCACAAAATGACGTAAATGTTCATCCAATGACCCAAATGCACTTATTGGATGAACTACATTCCTTAAGTACGAAAAGTGATTAGAATAAGCCTTGGGATGCACAAAATGACGTAAATGTTAAATTAATTACACAAACGCGCTTATTGGATGAACTACATTCCTTAACTACGAAAAGTGATTAGAATAACCCATGGGATGCACAAAATGATGTAAATGTTCATCCAATGACACAAATGCACTTAATGGATGAATTACATTCGTTAAGTAAGAAAAGTGATTTTAATAAGCCTTGGGATGCACAAAATGACGTAAATGTTCATCAAATGACACAAATGCACCTACTGCATGAACTACATTCCTTAAGTACGAAAAGCGATTAGAATAAGCCTTGGGGTGCACAAAATGACGTAAATGTTCATCCACTGACCCAAATGCACTTATTGGATGAACTACATTCCTTAAGTACGAAAAGTGATTAGAATAAGCCTTGGGAGGCACATAATGACGTAAATGTTAGATTAATGACACCAACGCGCTTATTGGATGAACTACATTCCTTAAGTACGAAAAGTGATTAGAATAAAACTTGGGATGAACAAAATGACGTAAATGTTCGTCCAATGACACAAATGCACTTATTGGATGAACTACATTCCTTAAGTATGAAAAGTGATTAGAATAAGCCTAGGGATGCACAAAATGAGCTAAACGTTAAATTAATGACACAAATGCGCTAATTGGATGAACTACATTCGTTATGTAAGAAAAGTGATGTTAATAAGTCTTGGGATGCACAAAATGACGTAAATGTTCATCAAATGACACAAATGCACTTATTGGATGAACTACATTCCTTAAGTACGAAAAGCGATTAGAATAAGCCTTGGGGTGCACAAAATGACGTAAATGTTCATCCAATGACCCAAATGCACTTATTGGATGAACTACATTCCTTAAGTACGAAAAGTGATTAGAATAAGCCTTGGGAGGCACAAAATGACGTAAATGTTAGATTAATGACACCAACGCGCTTATTGGATGAACTACATTCCTTAAGTACGAAAAGTGATTAGAATAAAACTTGGGATGAACAAAATGACGTAAATGTTCGTCCAATGACACAAATGCACTTATTGGATGAACTACATTCCTTAAGTATGAAAAGTGATTAGAATAAGCCTAGGGATGCACAAAATGACATAAACGTTAAATTAATGACACAAACGCGCTAATTGGATGAACTACGTTCATTATGTAAGAAAAGTGATGTTAATAAGCCTTGGGATGCACAAAACGACGTAAATGTCATCCAATGACACAAATGCACTTATTGGATGAACTACATCCTTAAGTACGAAAGGTGATTAGAATAAGCCTTGGGATGCACAAAATGACCTAAATGTTAAATTCATGACACAAACGCGCTTACTGGATGAACTACATTCCTTAAGTACGAAAATTGATTAGAATAAGCCTTGGGATGCACAAAATGACGTAAATGTTCATCCAATGACACAAACGCGCTTATTGGATGAACTACATTCCGTAAGTACGAATAGTAATTAGAATAACCCTTGGGATGCACAAAATGACGTAAATGTTAAATTAATGACACAAATGCACTTATTGGATGAACTACATTCCTTAAGTACGAAAAGCGATTAGAATAAGCCTTGGGGTGCACAAAATGACGTAAATGTTCATCCAATGACCCAAATGCACTTATTGGATGAACTACATTCCTTAAGTACGAAAAGTGATTAGAATAAGCCTTGGGAGGCACAAAATGACGTAAATGTTAGATTAATGACACCAACGCGCTTATTGGATGAACTACATTCCTTAAGTACGAAAAGTGATTAGAATAAAACTTGGGATGAACAAAATGACGTAAATGTTCGTCCAATGACACAAATGCACTTATTGGATGAACTACATTCCTTAAGTATGAAAAGTGATTAGAATAAGCCTAGGGATGCACAAAATGACATAAACGTTAAATTAATGACACAAACGCGCTAATTGGATGAACTACGTTCGTTATGTAAGAAAAGTGATGTTAATAAGCCTTGGGATGCACAAAACGACGTAAATGTTCATCCAATGACACAAATGCACTTATTGGATGAACTACATCCTTAAGTACGAAAGGTGATTAGAATAAGCCTTGGGATGCACAAAATGACATAAATGTTCATCCAATGACCCAAACGCGCTTATTGGCTGAACTGCATTCCTTAAGT
>JBBPBO010000002.1:21488667-21645356 GCA_037974295.1 Cicer cuneatum | reverse complement strand
TCATCCAATGACACAAATGCACTTATTGGATGAACTACATCCTTAAGTACGAAAGGTGATTAGAATAAGCCTTGGGATGCACAAAATGACCTAAATGTTAAATTCATGACACAAACGCGCTTACTGGATGAACTACATTCCTTAAGTACGAAAATTGATTAGAATAAGCCTTGGGATGCACAAAATGACGTAAATGTTCATCCAATGACACAAACGCGCTTATTGGATGAACTACATTCCGTAAGTACGAATAGTAATTAGAATAACCCTTGGGATGCACAAAATGACGTAAATGTTAAATTAATGACACAAATGCACTTATTGGATGAACTACATTCCTTAAGTACGAAAAGCGATTAGAATAAGCCTTGGGGTGCACAAAATGACGTAAATGTTCATCCAATGACCCAAATGCACTTATTGGATGAACTACATTCCTTAAGTACGAAAAGTGATTAGAATAAGCCTTGCGAGGCACAAAATGACGTAAATGTTAGATTAATGACACCAACGCGCTTATTGGATGAACTACATTCCTTAAGTACGAAAAGTGATTAGAATAAAACTTGGGATGAACAAAATGATGTAAATGTTCGTCCAATGACACAAATGCACTTATTGGATGAACTACATTCCTTAAGTATGAAAAGTGATTAGAATAAGCCTAGGGATGCACAAAATGACCTAAACGTTAAATTAATGACACAAACGCGCTAATTGGATGAACTACATTCGTTATGTAAGAAAAGTGATGTTAATAAGTCTTGGGATGCACAAAACGACGTAAATGTTCATCCAATGACACAAATGCACTTATTGGATGAACTACATCCTTAAGTACGAAAGGTGATTAGAATAAGGCTTGGGATGCACAAAATGACCTAAATGTTAAATTCATGACACAAACGCGCTTACTGGATGAACTACATTCCTTAAGTACGAAAATTGATTAGAATAAGCCTTGGGATGCACAAAATGACGTAAATGTTCATCCAATGACACAAACGCGCTTATTGGATGAACTACATTCCGTAAGTACGAATAGTAATTAGAATAACCCTTGGGATGCACAAAATGACGTAAATGTTAAATTAATGACACAAACGCGCTTATTGGATGAACTACATTCCTTAAGTACGAAAAGTGATTAGAATAAGCCTTGGGATGCACAAAATGACGTAAATGTTCATCCAATGACACAAACGCGTTTATTGGATGAACTACATTCCGTAAGTACGAATAGTAATTAGAATAAGCCTTGCGATGCACACAATGACGTAAATGTTAAATTAATGACACAAACGCGCTTATTGGATGAACTACATTCCTAAAGTACGAAAAGTGATTAGAATAAACTTTGGGATGAACAAAACGACGTAAATATTCATCCAATGACACAAATGCACTTATTGGATGAACTACATTCCTTAAGTATGAAAAGTGATTAGAATAAGCCTAGGGATGCACAAAATGACATAAACGTTAAATTAATGACACAAACGCGCTAATTGGATGAACTACGTTCGTTATGTAAGAAAAGTGATGTTAATAAGCCTTGGGATGCACAAAACGACGTAAATGTTCATCCAATGACACAAATGCACTTATTGGATGAACTACATCCTTAAGTACGAAAGGTGATTAGAATAAGCCTTGGGATGCACAAAATGACATAAATGTTCATCCAATGACCCAAACGCGCTTATTGGCTGAACTGCATTCCTTAAGTTCGAAAAGTGATTAGAATAAGCCTTGGGGCGCACAAAATGACGTAAATGTTCATCCAATGACACAAATGCACTTAATGGATGAACTACATTCCTTAAGTACGAAATGCGGTTACAATAAGCCTTGAGATGCACAAAATGACCTAAATGTTAAATTAATGACACCAACGCGCTTATTGGATGAACTACATTCCTTAACTACGAAAAGTGATTAGAATAACCCATGGGATGCACAAAATGATGTAAATGTTCATCCAATGACACAAATGCACTTATTGGATGAACTACATCCTTAAGTACGAAAGGTGATTAGAATAAGTCTAGGGATACACAAAATGACCTAAATGTTAAATTAATGACACAAACGCGCTAATTGGATGAACTACATCCTTAAGTACGAAAGGTGATTAGAATAAGCCTTGGGATGCACAAAATGACCTAAATGTTAAATTAATGACACAAACGCAATTACTGGATGAACTACATTCCTTAAGTACGAAAAGTGATTAGAATAAGCCTTGGGATGCACAAAATGACGTAAATGTTCATCAAATGACACAAACGCGCTTATTAGATGAACTACATTCCGTAAGTACGAATAGTAATTAGAATAAGCCTTGGGATGGACAAAATGACGTAAATGTTAAATTAATGACACAAACGCGCTTATTGGATGAACTACATTCCTTAAGTACGAAAAGTGATTAGAATAAACCTTGGGATGAACAAAATGACGTAAATGTTCATCCAATGACCCAAATGCACTTATTGGATGAACTACATTCCTTAAGTACGAAAAGTGATTAGAATAAGCCTTGGGATGCACAAAATGACGTAAATGTTAAATTAATGACACAAACGCGCTTATTGGATGAACTACATTCCTTAACTACGAAAAGTGATTAGAATAACCCATGGGATGCACAAAATGATGTAAATGTTCATCCAATGACACAAATGCACTTAATGGATGAATTACATTCGTTAAGTAAGAAAAGTGATTTTAATAAGCCTTGGGATGCACAAAATGACGTAAATGTTCATCAAATGACACAAATGCACTTATTGGATGAACTACATTCCTTAAGTACGAAAAGCGATTAGAATAAGCCTTGGGGTGCACAAAATGACGTAAATGTTCATCCAATAACCCAAATGCACTTATTGGATGAACTACATTCCTTAAGTACGAAAAGTGATTAGAATAAGCCTTGGGAGGCACAAAATGATGTAAATGTTAGATTAATGACACCAACGCGCTTATTGGATGAACTACATTCCTTAAGTACGAAAAGTAATTAGAATAAAACTTGGGATGAACATAATGATGTAAATGTTCGTCCAATGACACAAATGCACTTATTGGATGAACTACATTCCTTAAGTATGAAAAGTGATTAGAATAAGCCTAGGGATGCACAAAATGACCTAAACGTTAAATTAATGACACAAACGCGCTAATTGGATGAACTACATTCGTTATGTAAGAAAAGTGATGTTAATAAGTCTTGGGATGCACAAAACGACATAAATGTTCATCCAATGACACAAATGCACTTATTGGATGAACTACATCCTTAAGTACGAAAGGTGATTAGAATAAGTCTAGGGATACACAAAATGACCTAAATGTTAAATTAATGACACAAACGCGCTAATTGGATGAACTACATCCTTAAGTACGAAAGGTGATTAGAATAAGCCTTGGGATGCACAAAATGACCTAAATGTTAAATTAATGACACAAACGCGCTTACTGGATGAACTACATTCTTTAAGTACGAAAAGTGATTAGAATAAGCCTTGGGATGCACAAAATGACGTAAATGTTCATCAAATGACACAAACGCGCTTATTAGATGAACTACATTCCGTAAGTACGAATAGTAATTAGAATAAGCCTTGGGATGGACAAAATGACGTAAATGTTAAATTAATGACACAAACGCGCTTATTGGATGAACTACATTCCTTAAGTACGAAAAGTGATTAGAATAAACCTTGGGATGAACAAAATGACGTAAATGTTCATGCAATGACCCAAATGCACTTATTGGATGAACTACAATCCTTAAGTACGAAAAGTGATTAGAATAAGCCTTGGGATGCACAAAATGACGTAAATGTTAAATTAATGACACAAACGCGCTTATTGGATGAACTACATTCCTTAACTACGAAAAGTGATTAGAATAACCCATGGGATGCACAAAATGATGTAAATGTTCATCCAATGACACAAATGCACTTAATGGATGAATTACATTCGTTAAGTAAGAAAAGTGATTTTAATAAGCCTTGGGATGCACAAAATGACGTAAATGTTCATCAAATGACACAAATGCACTTATTGGATGAACTACATTCCTTAAGTACGAAAAGTGATTAGAATAACCCTTGGGATGCACAAAATGACGTAAATGTTAAATTAATGACACAAACGCGCTTATTGGATGAACTACATTCCTTAAGTACGAAAAGTGATTAGAATAAGCCTTGGGATGCACAAAATGACGTAAATGTTCATCCAATGACACAAACGCGTTTATTGGATGAACTACATTCCGTAAGTACGAATAGTAATTAGAATAAGCCTTGCGATGCACACAATGACGTAAATGTTAAATTAATGACACAAACGCGCTTATTGGATGAACTACATTCTTAAAGTACGAAAAGTGATTAGAATAAACTTTGGTATGAACAAAATGACGTAAATGTTCGTGCAATGACACAAATGCACTTATTGGATGAACTACATTCCTTAAGTATGAAAAGTGATTAGAATAAGCCTAGGGATGCACAAAATGACCTAAACGTTAAATTAATGACACAAACGCGCTAATTGGATGAACTACGTTCGTTATGTAAGAAAAGTGATGTTAATAAGCCTTGGGATGCACAAAACGACGTAAATGTTCATCCAATGACACAAATGCACTTATTGGATGAACTACATCTTAAAGAACGAAAGGTGATTAGAATAAGCCTTGGGATGCACAAAATGACATAAACGTTCATCCAATGACCCAAACGCGCTTATTGGCTGAACTGCATTCCTTAAGTTCGAAAAGTGATTAGAATAAGCCTTGGGGTACACAAAATGACGTAAATGTTCATCCAAGGACACAAATGCACTTAATGGATGAACTACATTCCTTAAGTACGAAATGCGATTACAATAAGCGTTGAGATGCACAAAATGACCTAAATGTTAAATTAATGACACCAACGCGCTTACTTGATGAACTACATTCCTTAAGTACGAAAGTGATTAGAATAAACCTTCGGATGAATAAAATGACGTAAATGTTCATCCAATGACACAAACGCGCTTAGTTGATGAACTACATTCCTTAAGTATGAAAAGTGATTAGAATAAGCCTAGGGATGCACAAAATGACCTAAACGTTAAATTAATGACACAAACGCGCTAATTGGATGAACTACATTCGTTAAGTAAGAAAAATATTTTAATAAGCCTTGGGATGCACAAAACGACGTAAATGTTCATCCAATGACACAAATGCACTTATTGGATGAACTACATCCTTAAGTACGAAAGGTGATTAGAATAAGCCTTGGGATGCACAAAATGACCTAAATGTTAAATTAATGACACAAACGCGCTTACTGGATGAATTACATTCCTTAAGTACGAAAAGTGATTAGAATAAGCCTTGGGATGGACAAAATGACGTAAATGTTCATCAAATGACAAAAACGCGCTTATTAGATGAACTACATTTCGTAAGTACGAATAGTAATTAGAATAAGCCTTGGGATGGACAAAATGACGTAAATTTTAAATTAATGACACAAACGCGCTTATTGGATGAACTACATTCCTTAAGTACGAAAAGTGATTAGAATAAACCTTGGGATGAACAAAATGACGTAAATGTTCGTCCAATGACACAAATGCACTTATTGGATGAACTACATTCCTTAAGTATGAAAAGTGATTAGAATAAGCCTAGGGATGCACAAAATGACCTAAACGTTAAATTAATGACACAAACGCGCTAATTGGATGAACTACATTCATTAAGTAAGAAAAGTGATTTTAATAAGCCTTGGGATGCACAAAATGACGTAAATGTTCCTCCAATGACACAAATGCACTTATTGGATGAACTACATCCTTAAGTACGAAAGGTGATTAGAATAAGCCTTGGGATGTACAAAATGACCTAAATGTTAAATTAATGACACAAACGCGCTTAGTTGATCAACTACATTCCTTAAGTACGAAAAGTGATTCGAATAAGCCTTGGGGTGCACAAAATGATGTAAATGTTCATCCAATGTCCCAAATGCACTTATTGGATGAACTGCATTCCTTAAGTACGAAAAGTGATTAGAATAAGACTTGGGATGCACAAAATGACGTAAATGTTAAATTAATGACACAAACGCGCTTATTGGATGAACTACATTCCTTAAAAACGAAAAGTGATTAGAATAAACCATGGGATGCACAAAATGACGTAAATGTTCATCCAATGACACAAATGCACTTAATGGAGGAAATACAATCCTTAAGTACGAAAAGTGATTAGAATAAGCCTAAGGATGCACAAAATGACGTAAATGTTCATGCAATGACACAAATGCACTTATTGGATGAACTACATCATTAAGTACGAAATGCGATCAGAATAAGTCTTGAGACGAACAAAATGACCTAAATGTTAAATTAATGACACAAATGGGCTTACTGGATGAACTACATTCCTTAAGTATAAAAAGTGATTACAATAAGCCTACGGATGCACAAAATGACGTAAATGTTCATCCAATGACACAAATGCACTTATTGGATGAACTACATTCCTTAAGTACGAAAAGTGATTACAATAAGCCTTGGAATGCACAAAATGACGTAAATGTTCATCCAATGACCCAAACGCGCTTATTGGCTGAACTGCATTCCTAAAGTTCGAAAAGTGATTAGAATAAGCCTTGGGATGCACAAAATGACGTAAATGTTCATCTAATGACACAAATGCACTTAATGGATGAACTACATTCCGTAAGTACGAATAGTAATTAGAATAAGCCTTGGGATGCACAAAATGACGTAAATGTTAAATTAATGACACAAACGCGCTTATTGGATGAACTACATTCCTTAAGTACGAAAAGTGATTAGAATAAAACCTTGGGATGAACAAAATGACGTAAATGTTCATCCAATGACACAAATGCACTTATTGGATGAACTACATTCCTTAAGTATGAAAAGTGATTAGAATAAGCCTAGGGATGCACAAAATGATCTAAATGTTAAATAAATGGCACAAACGCGTTAATTGGATGAACTACATTCATTAAGTACGAAAAGTGATTTGAATAAGCCTAGGGATGAACAAAATGACCTAAATGTTAAATTAATGACACAAACGCACTAATTGGATGAACTACATTCGTTAAGTACGAAAAGTGATTTTAATAAGCCTTGGGATGCAATAAATGACGTAAATGTTAAATTAATGAGACAAACGCGCTTATTGGATGAACTACATTCCTTTAGTACGAAAAGTGCTTAGAATAAACCTTGGGATGAACAAAATGACGTAACTGTTAAATTAATGACACAAATGCGCTAATTGGATGAACTACATTCGTTAAGTACGAAAAGTGATTTTAATAAACCTTGGGATACACAAATTGACGTAAATGTTCATCCAATGACACAAATGCACTTATTGGATGAACTACATCCTTAAGTACGAAAGGTGATTAGAATAAGCCTTGGGATGCACAAAATTACCTAAATGTTAAATTAATGACACAAACGCGCTTACTGGATGAACTATATTCCTTAAGTCTGAAAAGTGATTAGAATAAGCGTTGGGATGCACAAAATGACGTAAATGGTCCAGATGTGGTCGAGATCAAAAGATCAAACGGTCCAGATTTTAATCATGATGAAAATCAGTAAGGACTTGGAGAAATTCGAATGCAATTTGAAGTTTAAAAAGATATGGTTTGAAATTAAAAGAAACAGGATTGGTCAACAGAATTTTCAAATGCAATCTAAAGCTAAAAATATATGATTATTATTTAAGTGAAACCCAATTGGCGAAGTTATTTTTACAAGAGAATCTGGGCAGATTCAGCTCAAATTTAAGCATGGAAGAAACCCTAATTATTCATCTATAAAAGGAGGCTCAAGGCAGAAGACTTTTCTTCGAAAATACTTGAGAGTCATACACTTCCAAAAGCAACATACTTGAGTTTTTAGTGAGGTCAATCGTGAGTATTCGCTTTCCAGAAGCAAGTACTCTAAGTTTTTCTTTCCCTTGTGTAAGGTCTAAGTTGTTGAAGTAGAGTCTACAATTTGAGGGAGTTAGAAGGAGTAGCAAATTACTTAGCAATTAGATTCAAGGTTCTTTTCCTCAAAAGTCTAGGGTTGTTAGACTTTTTGAGAAGACTAACTTGGAGGGTCAGTGGTACTTCGTAATTCAAGGTTTTTGAATTAGTGAAATCCTTCAAAGTGAAGGGACTGGATGTAGCCTAGTTAACGGTGAACCAGTATAAAATTCTGAGTTTTTATTTACTTTATATCCGCTGCTAACTTTGCTTATGATTGGTATGTGTTGTGGAACACTCCGAGTTTAAAACACAGCGCGAGTGTATTTTTTTTAATAAATAAAAGGGATTTGTTTTGAAATTAATTCAAAGGAATTAAAAGAAAATTAAATTAATTCATTTCATAAAATAGTACGTCGTAATTCCATCGATGAACATAATTTAATAATTTCATCATAATATCACTCAGTACTTAAACTTTGGAAATTAATAATAAGCATTAATACATTTCAAAAAGAGAGTGTCATATCATCTCAAAATGAACACCCGGCATGTGGCCCACTAAACAGTATCAGAGTGCGGAAGAGATCAGCGGAAAAGTTATACAATAATTTCTAAAATAAATAAATTACATCCACCGAAAATCAAGACCCTATACAAAAAGTCTAAACTGATCATGCACTAAAGCTACAGTAGCAAGGATTTCCTCCGCAGCCCATGCAAGTCTCATCCGACTCCGCAGCTCGTCTCGACGTAACGTCCTCCTCCTCATCATATAAGGAAGGATCAGTCTCCTCCGAAGTCATATCAATATACAATCGGGATCACTTCCGCGGTGCCGGAATCACAAAGCAATCATCGAACGTCCTAGATGGACCCGGAACATCATCTACTACTAGCGTCAGTCTTTGATTCTCCTCTTCCACCTCGGTTTCATGTACAGCTCCTCCAGTCATCGGGTTGGGAGTCACCACACCTACTGTGGCCTCCGTCTCAACCCCTCTCGTCGGCTCCTCCGCGTCCTCAAAAACTTCGTGCGCCTCCAATACCAATTTGGAAGGCACCGGAAAATCAATCCTCGTATGGGTGTGCTCCACATAGTCCACTACCCCGTTAGTCCTACAGGTCCTCGCCAGTCTCCCCGTGTACGTCGCCCTGCTTGAGGTGGGGTCGTATACCCAAGCAGTAGGCAGGAGACGATCAATGAAATCGAGCGACGTTTTCGTCGTCTGGGAACCCACTGGTGATATGGGTTTGGGGGGCATCTGAGGGCAAAGCCCAATTTTCCACAATAATAGTAAAGGGTCACCGACCGAAATTAACAAATAACAAATAGCATTTATGTCAATAATAACAAGCATATTCATGGCATGTTATATAACAATGATGATAAATAAGGATGCTCATTTTGAAATTTCATGACATGTATGCCTTTTCAAACAACAACCAATTTAATATAAAAATCAAGTTGTAAGCACAAATATCAATTCGGCAATCACACCAATTCATCAGACATTCAAAATTTCATAAGTTACTTACACACATCTTTTCATCCGTCAACATCATATCCAATCATAATTCACCGGTCAACCACCCCGATGCAATATGTATATGCTCATGTACTCAACTTCTTGGAATTACCAAGGTGCAGTCGCTCACAGACCAGCACACGTGCAGTCGCTCACAGACCAGCACGATTTTCATATGTTAGACTTTAGTGGCCAACATGACCATGGTGCAATCGCTCACAGATCAGCACCAGTGCAGTCGCTCATAGACCAGCACTCGTGCAGTCGCTCAACAGACCAGCACGTTTCACGTATACCAAGGTATAGTCGCTCACAGACCAGTACTAGTGCAGTCGCTCTCAGACCAGCACTCGTGCAATCGCTCAACAGACCAGCACATTTTGCGCATATCAAGGTACAATCGCTCACAGACCAGTACCAGTGCAGTCGCTCACAGACCAGCACTCGTGCAGTCGCTCAACAGACCAGCACGTTTTAAGCATTACTCTGTGGCCCATCGCGGTCACCACCTGACTATGCAATGCATGAACATGCAATGTTTTCTCTTCACTAAAAATAGTATGCAACATCAGTAAAATTTAGCCTTTCCATCATTTCCCCAAAACCATCTCAACCCAAATAATTTCATTATCATCACATCAATAAAAACATTCAAGCACCTCATCATTACCACTTCAGACTATCTCAAAAACTCCATTTTTATTCATCACAAGTCTTCCCAATGTTTCCCCAACTCTTAAAGTTCATAAAACAGTGTTTAAAACTGAGATTTCTTGAAAAACGAATTTGTATTCGAATACAGCTTCCTTGTATTCGAATACATAAGCTAAAATAGTGAAAAATCAATACTCTATATTCGAATACAGCTTCCTTGTATTCGAATACAGAAGTTAAAACAGTGCAAAATCAGCATTTTTTCACAACATCAATAAAGATCTCAAGCACTTCATCATCACCACTTCAAAACTATCTCAAAAACTCCATTATAATTTATCACAAACCTTTCCAATGTTTCCCCAACTCTTAAAGTTCATATGACAATGTCTAAAACTTGAATTTAGGGAAAACACGAATCTGTATTCGAATACAGCTCCCTTGTATTCGAATACTGAAGCTAAAATAGTGAAAAATCAGCATTCTGTATTCGAATACGAGGGTGTTGTATTCGAATACAGATGCGAATACAGTGGCAAAATTTCAATCCTATATTCGAATACGATAAGGTCGTAGCGGAATACAAATGTTAAGTCAGAAGCAAAAATCTCGTATCTGTATTCGAATACAGAGGCCCATATTCGAATACAAGTTCAAAATTTTGAATAAAACTGAAGCTTTGCAGGCTGTATTCGAATACACTCATGCCGTATTCGAATACACTTTCGAATTCAGTGAAATTTTACAAAAAACTTCAACACGTTTTCAAATTCTTTTCTTTGAAAAACCAACCCAACACCAAAACAAAATCACCATTCTTTTGAAACCACAAACCTCAAACATTTTTCATCAACCACAGATTTTCCAGAAATACCTTCACCCATTTAAAATCCTTCTCCTTTAAAAATCACCATCAACACAATCAACAACAGATTTTTTTTAACAACACAACAGAAAACATAATCATCCCCACCAGAATAACCTCATTGTTTTTCTTTAACCACAAAACTTCGAACATTTTTCATCAACAACAGATTTTCCAGAAAACACTTCCACCATTTTAAATCCTTTTCTTTTGAAACCATCATCAACACCAGATTGTTATCAACATAACAGAAAAACAGAATCACCAACACCACAACAACCTTACAGTTTTGCTTAAACCACCAAAACAGAAAGTCAACCACAAAATAGAACATGCATTTTTAAACATTTACATTTTGATCATTCCCAAAACAACATACAAAGTATTTTCCAGTATTCTTACACAACCAAAACAACATGAAAAGCATTTCCCAGTGTTCCCACACAACCAAAACAGCAATGTTATATCAGCCAAAACAGCAAACATCATAGAACCATCAAATATCAACAGAATGCATTTTTCGCATTTTATAACAACATGCACAATAGTTTCGTTTTTCAAACCAGAAACTAAAATATGATCTCACATCAAACATGCATTTACAGCCCTATAATGCAAACTAGAAAGTGGAAGGTGCCCCTTACCACTATTACGTTTCTGCTCCCGTTCACGTTTCCGCGACAAAAATCGGCAAAGTTTCCGTTTGCGTTTGCCACCACCAAAGTTAGTTCTCTAGCTCCGTAATGAGGAGAGGAACAACTTTTGTTCTTGGTACTTGGTGGTTCGGTGCTTGGATTTCCACGTAATATCACTTTTGAGCAACTTTTTTTTTCTGCTAACAGAAAACTGAATGGGAAGAGGAAGGAGAAGGGTACTGTTTCATGCAGTAAGGGAGGAGGGAAGGTTTTTGTCTTTGCTCTTCCTTCTCACTCATATATATAGGCATATGTATGTGCCACCTCATCCAACAATAATATTATAATATTGCTTGATCATCATGTACTTAACCACTCTCGTCGCAATTAGCAGATAACATCTTAATTAACTGCCCAATAATTTAATTACTCGTAATTAAATTTAGTTTATCCTTCATCCAATAATTTTAATTCAACCTCCAAAATAAATATTTATATATATATTTTTACACAAAATATACATATATTAAATATTTTACAATTATTCCCCAAAATACACTTAATATTAAATCCATAATTTAATTTTTAAATTTAAGGGTCTTACATGCTGGAACATAGACCTTTTTCCCTTCATATATTGCCAGCACCCATTGACCAGACACCATGACTGGTGTTTCACTTTGGTTGCTTAGAACATCTGCAACATAAACAATTTTAACTTTTGGTACCCAAATCTGGTTGGGTCCTAGTTTGTTAGTCTTGAAATGTTTCTTGTCTCTCCTTGATTTTATCATGGGACAAGACAATTTTGAGTGACCTTTCTTGGCACAGACAACACACAAAATATTAGAGGTAATATGTTCAGTTACAGATTCATCACACCTTATGCCTCTTTTACCATAATTGCTAACTCCATAAATCATAGAAGCATATTTGCTTTTTTCCATACCATTAGCAATTAAATCTTGTAACACTTGTTCATGCAAATCAGAATTACATACAATTTTTTCACTTGATGTTGAACAAAGATTACTTTTTAGAGTTAGGTTTTCAGATTTAAGTTCAGCAATTTCAATGTTAAAAGCTGTATTTTCTGTTTTACATTCTGCATTTTGATTCTTTAAAATATCAATTTCTTTAGATAGAATTTTATTTTCTTACCGAAGTGTTTTCATATTTAAAGTCAGTTTGTTATTGATATTTAAAATATTATTCATTGTTGTAATTAAATCAGATCAGGTAAGTACTGAAAATACCTCATTTTCATCTTCTGATGATTCACTTCCATAATTAGATTCTGTATCAGATCCAAGGCAGAGCTTGTGTGAGCCATCAGAGCCAGTTCTATTTCTGTTTCACTTACAGAGTTGGATCCAAAGGCAGAATGAGTGCGAACTGTGTGAGCCAATTCTGCTTCTTCTGATTCACTTCCATAGTCAGATTTTATGTTGGATCTAAAGGCAGAATTGATGTGAGCCATCATAGCTAATTCTACTTCTTCATCTTCAGAAGATTCATCAGAATCATCCCATGTTGCCATCAGATTCTTCTTCTTAGGTCTGGAGTCTTTCTTCTGATTTTCCCTTTCTCCGAATTTTTACATTCTGACTTGATGTGCCGAGGATCATTGCATCCATAGCAGATGATACTCTTCTTGTCTTGTTCATCCTTTCCTCTGTTGGAATGCTTGGAATACATATGGGGAAACCTCTTCCTTCTTTTTTCCATATCTTCATAACCTTTTTGGTTTTGAAGGCAATGTCTTCTTCTTTTGGTTTCTAATTCTGGTCCTCAAAATCACTATCTTCTGATTCTGCTTCTGCTTATGCTTTTAGAACTTTCTTCTGTTTGGATTTTAAGGCTATGGTTTTGTTCTTCTTCTTCGGTTCATCTTCTTCCAAGTCTATTTCATGTAACTTGAGGGAGCTGATTAATTCTTCCAGCTTTAGAGTGTTCAAGTCCTTTGCTTCCTGAATGGAAGTGACCTTTGGTCTCCACTTGGTTGGCAAACTTCTAAGAATTTTCTTCATGTGGTCAATAGTGGAGTAGCTCTTCTTGAGTACTTTTAATCCCGAAACCAGAGTCTAAAATTTGGAAAACATTGCTTCAATGTCTTCATCTTCTTCCATCTTGAACAGCTCGTACTTCTTGACTAGAATGTTGGCCTTAACTTCTTGGACTTGCTTGCTGCCTTCGTAAGTCAGAGTCAGACTATCATAAATACTCTTTGTTGTTTCTTTGTTAGTGCACTTGTCGAACTCCTTGAATGTGATTGCATTCATCATGAATGTTCTGGATTTGTGATGCATCTTTAACATCTTCTTCTGGTCAGCATCCATATCTTTTATGGGAATTTCAACACCATCAGCATCTTCTGGAGCATTTTTTGGGAATTTCAACACCAACACCATCAGCATCTTGACCAATCATGTTTCTCTTATTTTTAGACCGTATCTTTTAGCTTCATATTTCATTCGAATTTCCTTCAAGTCTTCAATGATTTTTTGAATCAAATCTCCTTAATACTTTAATCAATTTTTTATCAAAATTCAATCAAGTCTTCTTTGAATTTTAATCAAGTCTTCACTGATCTCCATCATGATTTAAATTTTGGATTGTATGATCTACTAATCTGGACCGAGTCTGGACCATGTGATTTGATTTGTACCATTTTGTCTCATGATCTGGACTGTGTGATCTTCTGATCTAGACCAAGTCTTCTGTTCTGGACCATGCTATCTTCTGGTCTGGACCAAGTCTGACTTATGTTTCCTTCTGGTATGGATCAAGTTTTCTTCTGGACAATGTTTCCTTTTGGTCTGGACCAATTCTCCTTCTGGACATGCTTCTTTTTGATCTGGACCAAGTCTCCTTATGGACTCTGCTTTCTTTTGATCTGGGCCAAGAATAATATCCTCTGATGATGTCATTGTTTCTTCCCTCTGATGATATCCTTTGATTGATGATATCCTCTAATGTTTGCCTTTGATGACATCCTCTGATTCTTGCTTCTGACGGGATCCTCTGGTATCCTCTGAAGGTATCTTCTGGTATCCTCTAGAGGTATCTTCTGGAGGTATCTTCTGGTATCCTCTAGATGCATCCTCTGGTTGTATCCTCTGGTGATATTTTATGGTCGTATCTTTTGGTGGCATTTTTATCTTCTGGTGACGTCATCCTCTAATGACATCTTTTGCTTCTGATTTGTATCTTCTGGAGGTATCTTATGGTTGTATCTTCTGGAGGTATCTTCTGATGACATCCTCTGGTGACGTCATCCTCTAGTGACGTCATCATCTGATTTTTCACATCCTCTGATTTTTCATATCCTCTAATTTTTCATACGTCTTCTAAGTCAAAATATGATTTTCATAAAATACTTTTGTTAACATCCAAACTTTAATTGAAAGAACCAACTTAGTTCCAACATTGACTTGTAGAGTCAAGGTGTTGTTATCGTTCCTCAAAAGTATGGGGTTGTCAGACTGTTTAGGAAGACTGACTTGGAGGGTTTGGTGTTGTAATTCAAAGTGTTTTGAATTAGTGGATTAAAGCCTTTGAAGTGAAGGGACTTGATGTAGCCAAGTTAATGGTGAACCCGGATAAATTGTTGTGTTCTTATGTTGTTATTATCCGCTGCTAAGTCTGATTATTTATTCATCAAATAATTCGCATCAACATTCAACAAAACAACAAAAGAATTCAAGTTTGACAAACACAATTCAACCCCCCCCCTTCTCGTGTTTGCACCTTCAATCATCAGAGGCAAAAATCAGAGGATATCATCATAGGCAAGAGGATATCATCAGAGGCAAAAATCAAAGGATATCATCACAGGAAAAAATCAGAGGATATCATCATAGGCAAGAGGATATCATCAGAGGCAAAAATCAAAGGATATCATCAGAGGCAAAAATCAAAGGATATCATCAGAGGCAAAAATCAAAGGATATCATCAGAGGCAAAAAATCAAAGGATATCACCAGAGGCAAAAATTAGAGGATATCATCAGAGGCAAAAATCAGAGGATATCATCAAAGGTAAAAATTAGAGGATATCATCAAAGGCAAAAATCAGAGGAAATCATCAGAGGCAAAAATCAGAGGATACCTTCACAGGTAGGAATCAGAGGACATCAACAGAGGATACCATCTAAGGCAAACATCAGAGTATGAAAGAAGACATGGTTAAGATTCGTAGAAGATTTGATTCAAATTCGAAGAAGATTTGGTTCAAATTCGAAGAAGATTTGATTCAAATTCGAAGAAGACTTGATTCAAATTTGAAGATCTGATCAAAATTTGAAGAACATTTAATTTAAATCAGAAGAAGATTTGGTTCAAATTTAAAAAGGAACAGAATCAAGTTGAGGAATTTACAAAAGAAATCTGAACAAAATTCAATTCGAAATTAAAATTGGACCAAGTAAAAGCCCAAATCTCAACTATAAATAATTACTCAATGCTAAAGAAGAAATCATCGAAAAACAGAATAGGGTAGAAGAACTCAAGCTTAATTTTGAAATTCATCTTAGAGTTCAAAGAGAGAAACACTTGTGCGAAAGAGAAATATTTTCTAAGTGTTCTTTTCTTAGAGTGTGAGAGTCATTGTTATAATCAGCTTTCCAAAAGTAAATACTCAAGTTCCAAACCTTTGTATCCAACCTGATAGTGGTGTAAGTTCCTTCTTCAATCTAGGTTTGTCAGATTGTTAGGAGAAGACTTGGCTTGTATGGTCAAGGTGGTGTAAGCTCCTTCTTCAATCTGGGGTTGTTAGATTGGTAGGAGAAGACTTGGCTTGTAGGGTCAAGGTGTTGTTATTCCTCAAAAGTCTGGGGCTGTCAGGCTATTTAGGAAGACTGGCTTGGAGGGTCAGGTGCTGTGTAATTCAAAGTGTTTGAATTAGTGGATTAAAGCCTTCTGAATGAGGGGAATGGATGTAGCCAAGTTAATGGTGAACCAGGATAAATTTATGTGTCCAAATACTTATGCTTTTATTATCATTTGCTGCTGAATCCGATTGTTTCTTCTCCAAGTAATTTATATCAACTTTCATCAAATTAGCAAAAGGTATTCAACTTTGGTAAACACAATTCAACCCCCCTTCTCGTGTTTGAACCTTCAATCAGTCTGACTGTCAAGACTGATAAACGATCTTGACATTATAAAAGGCATCAAGACAGTTTCCAGTATGATCATAAAATTATCCAGATTGATTATCAATCTCCAGGAAACTCAAAAGTTCAAATGTTCAGATTGATCATCAATCTCCAGTTGCTTCAGAACAACTTTCTACAACAGCTCTTCATGATTTTTTCAAATATGTTTTAACAAGGATCAAGACTTTAGTTCAAGCTATAGGCATCATCACATATCTGCAATATTAAATGATCATTAAGTTCAAAAGAATATGATCAAGATCAAAGGATTCAGCTCAATCAAAAAAGAAATTAAAAATAGTCAAAAGAATTATTTTAATCAAAAATATTGGCTCTGGCCAAGCCTGACAAGAGCACTTCCAACTGCTCTATTGACCTCCATTAACTGCTCTCAAGCTTATAAAAGGAAGGTCAATGATCAAGGAAAACGACGAAGTTCAAGTGCTAAAAAGTCTCATAAAATCATTCACATTCACATACTTGAAACTCTCTCATTACTCAAAAAAAATCAGTCTGATCAATCTTTATTTACTCTGATATATTTCTACTGATTTCTTTGTAAAGAATCAAATCTCAAATAAGAGTTGATACATCTCAGATTCTAACAAAACAATCTCATCATTATTGTAAAACTCGAACTATAAGAGTTTAGTATAGTTTGGGTAGATTGTAAGATATCCTATCAACGTTGATAGGTGACTTGATTAATCTCTTTCTCGGTGGAATTTGATTAAAGTTTGTATCTAGATCAAGGTTGATCTAAGCTGGATGTTGTAAAACCAAGAAGGTTCTTATTTTAAACACTTAGTGGAAAATCTCACAATTAAGAGGATTAGACGTAGTCCAAGATGAGTGAACCATGATATATTCTTGTGTGGTATCTCTTATCCTTTATCTCTTTATTAAGTCTATTTGATTTTCAAGTTAAAAATACAAATTGTTTTCTTGATTTTTAACTAACCAAGAGCGTTCTCTGTTTTATGTTTTCTTAACCAAGACCATTCTTGAGTTAAAATCTTAAGTTTTTTCAGGAAATTTTACAAAGGGAGATTTACAATTCAAACCCCCCCTTCCTTGTAAATCAATTTTGCTACTTCATATATGAGCTAGCAAGGACCCTAAAAAGCCTATAAAAGAAACTCTAAGGCAAGGGAAATTTCATCATATTCAAGTGCAATCAATCTCCATAAAACACATCATTCTTGAGTATCAACTAGCTCGATAAAACAGCAAGGCTTCAGCTTTCTGTAACTAGACTCAAAGATCAATCTTCAAAATCTGATTTCTCAAAACAGAAACTCAAACAAGTGTTGAGAAATTGTTGATCAAATCAAACTCCTCTAAAATCACTTACGAAACTCAAACACTATAAAGTTAGATATAGTGTGAGCAATATTGTAAAAATCCTTGTGTAAAAAGGATAAGTCTAAAGATACTTCCAAGTGTTGGGAAGTATTCTGTGATATTTTTTTCAAGATGAAAGACAATATGTTGTAATAGATCAAGGTTGATTAGTTGTGGGAAAAACAGGAACAATCTTGTTTTGACCAAATTAGTGAAAAAGTTCACAAGATTGTGAGGACTGGACGTAGCTCACGTTGGGTGAACCAAGATACATCGCTGTGTGAATTTCCTCTCTTTCTCATCTTTAATTATCACATGCACCACACTACTCACTTATTAAAGTTTCTATTTATTTCTAACTAACAACGATCTCCTTTTGTTACTTATCAAACCAAGATCAATCTTGAGTTTTAAAATACATTGCAGAAAATTTTTGAAGGTATCACAATTCAAACTCCTCCCTTTCTTGTGATCAACATTGTCATATCAGTTGCTGTTACAACTTATTCAACTGAGAAATTAAGTGTGTTGTTAAAACGACCAATGTTTGAGTAGTCAAAAATTGGAATAAAAAATTATCCAATAGCAATGCCTTTACTTCATAGCATTGCAAAAAATTGGACTCATTGAAATTGCCAAAATGTAAGCAATATGCTTAAATGCAAAGCAGTTCTATTACCCAATAAATTTTTTTTCATTTCACAAATTAGATAGCTAAATCAACATGAATAAATACCTAATATTAATTTAAATTTAACAGACAATTGAAATTAACTATTGTTATTCAATTCTAGAGATACAAAATCTAAAACTATTATGGAAAGAATGGACACGGTATAACAAATGAGATCGATTATAATTGACATTAAATGGAAGTTTAATTAACATGATACAAAAATAATTAAGAACTGATATCTGATTTATTTGAAACTACATCAACTTTTCAACATTCATTTTACAAATAAACAAATATCATCTTACATTGTTCAAACTTAAATTGTCCAGACTTAAACAATAACCAAGCACATCGCAAACCCGTGCTTACGCACTCGTGTTTTACTAGTTCTAATATAAACCAATTTTATAGGGACTAAATCAATATAATAAGAATAAAAAACAAACAAAAAATTATTTGCATGAATCAAAATCAAACAAAAAAACTTACAAATATTTAAACAAAGATTCGCATAATTGTAGGACCAATCATATATTTTAATTTTTTATTTATTTAATTTATTTAATTGAAGGTTGAGGAATAATTCAATTAAAATGACAAGAATAACAACAATGTTACAAGCTATAAAGTGCACTAAAATAACAACACATATTGCGCTTTATTTATTCATGTAGTACAAAAACAGTGTCCAAAAATAATACTTGAATTATCGTTTAGAAAAACATTATCAATAGCCCAAAGTAAACATTATCAATTTGTAAAATGGATAAACTAATGAATAACATTTACCAAACAGTTTAAATTTTTTACATCAGCTTATAAACTTGTGGGTGAAACTTGACAAACAAAACAAGAAAAAGAAAATCTCTCGTGGAATACAAATGAAAAATTAAGAACTAAATCTTACTGTCATTCAATGAGAAAGTTCAACAAAATTATATTGTCGTAAGAAAGTTCAACAAAAAAATCTATGTACTACGTGAATAAATAAGCCCAATATCTTGTTGACCATCAAATGCTGAAGAACTATAGCAAGAAAATATTTATTACAAGCAAAATTCAGACAATTATGTCAATCAAATGAGGAAGAAAAGAAAATAACTCTGGCCTAATAAAATCGAAGAGAAGCGCAACCAATTAAAAAAAATTATCTGAGGTAACTAAGTTATATCAAAATTTTCGCTAATAACTCCACAAGAAAAAAGAACGTTGTCTATCCAATTCTGTGATATCTAAAAAAGGAGCAATATAAAAAGATTTACCGGAAAAATCTACCATCGTCTGGCAAAACTGAAATCTCTGCTAAAAATTTGGCCACTAAGTTGATCTGTGCCTATCTGTATATCTATATAATCCAATTTGCTACTTTAATATTAGGTATCTGTTTTCGCTTTGAGAATATACTTTTAATTGGTTCCCTTTCTAGACTTCCCTCTGCGTTTGGATTTAGAAGCTTTGGAGGTTGAAAGCAACTTGTTCTCTGATTTTGCCCGAATGTTGCAGAATCTATCAACATCAGAAGAAGATTGACATGCTACTTCCTTCAAATCCTGTATCTCCAGGCTCCCAAAAGTTTCATAGTCAAGGGAAACAACTAACTTCACATGATCTGATGACATAGCTTCTTTCCATCCTGCATGAAAATTGCTTTAATTAGGCAAAATAAATTAAAGACCAAGCCAAACATTAAAGTACAAGCCAGTATAACAAAACAACCTCATTCCCTAAATATAGGACTTTCTTGATAAATTTCTATCCCTTTTTATAAGAACATCTTTGAATTTACAAATGCATTAATTATTTCTTTCCTAATCTAACCCTAATTATCATACATCTTTTTTATAAAAAATCAACAATAAATATTATGATAGGAACATCAACCAACACTCTCTCTCTTGAAGGACAAACTTGTAAACACAATATCAATTATTAATAGAGAAAAAGGATCATGTACTATCAATGTAAACTAATTTTACACTATAGTGAATAGGAACTCTTGATTTTATCCCCTTATCAATAAATATAATACTAATATAAACTTTTCACATTAACAGTGTATGGTCATTATTCCCTTATCAATAAATATAATACTAATATAAATTTTCTTAATTCCCGTGATTTTATTAACGGAGTCCTATATTTTGAGACAAGTAGTAGCAAACATTGTTTAAAATTGTAGTTGCGGTTGCAGCTATGCTATAAACATTTATATTGTAGTAAAATGCGGACAAATGTGGTTGCAATTGCAGTTGCGGAGACTCTATAACGGTAAAATTGTGGTCGCTTTGCGGACCGCAATTATGGTAACAAATAACAATGCTTACTTTGTGCAAGAAAGGCTTTTGCAGCCTGGCTGGAAAACTTGAACTTTCCTGGATCAACGCTACCCTCTAGATTGGACATTTTGTTTTCAAAACCAATATCACTACCATCACTACACAACCTTGACAAGTTCTGAGAATTTTCATTTCTATTAACTGCGTCAACTTCTTTCTCACCACTTTGAACTGGAAATGGAACTTTAGTATCAAACCGACAAACTGGTGTCGAAGGCTTAGCCGTTGATTGATTGCTACCACTCTTGAGTAAATCAGGCTTCTTTGGCTTATCTTGAGAACTATTCTGTTTGTCCACATTACCCTCCGATTCGTTGCAGTTGACAAGATTGACAGATATAGATCCTATCAAAAGTTCATGATTCTGAACTGAGTGTGGTTCATTCTTCATTACGGTTTTTAAAACCATCCTGTCAATTTCCGGTTTTGACCTCCCATCCCATGCTTTACCAGCATTAACTATAGTATCTGCCCTCTGATCATCGCGGGTTCTATATTTCTGAACAACTTGAGGATTTGAAATTGGAGGATTCTTTTTTGTATGCAGATCGTTGGCTACAGTGTGTTGGGAATTTGGCAGCTTTTTCCATCTGGCAACTGCTATGCATGGCTGAAGTCCACCTTCTGGCTGTCCTTCAATATTCTGATCAGCACCAAAATCATGTCCTGACTGAGGATCCCCATCTTTTCCTTCATTTGTGTCAGGACAATGAAGAGGTACATAGGGAGTGTTATTTGCAAACTCCTCTGGATTTTGAGCTTCAGTATCGTATGTATCCAAAGATGTTTCTACTGGCGATGAAGTCTTCCTCGTACTGTCAACATTCCCTTTAGTTTCTAATTCATACTTGTGTCTTTCTTCCCTAGCCTTCTGTTCTTTTTGTCTCAGCTTTTTCTGGCGTTTCCTCTTCAAAATCTCAGCTTGTCTAAAAACATGAGTAAATAAATGAGTCCTATTATCCAGACATTCAAGAGAACACGTCTATGGTTGTGTCTCGTGTACTTTTTGCTAAACGAAGGTTCAAAGATAAACTAAAAGTATTGCAGCCCATGGTTTATTTTATTTATAATATGAATTAAAATGTAAAAAACTAAAACCAAAATCATTGCAAAAGCATTGTACGATGATGTGTTGTTAATTTGTGCACGTACAAGAAGTATTAAAAATTAGAAGCAGGTAAACTATGCTAAGTTATTGCATCAATCATGACAGTTTCTTAAGAAGAAGGGATCAAGTTTTCTAAAACTATGCGTGACAGGTTTGGGCAGGATGATGATGTCAGTTGCTTTCTTAAAACCTTAATTTTTGCTACTTTTGTCGAGATGCAATGGCCAATCAACCCTAGGTAGCTTTGCGCTTTTTAGCTGTACAAATTTATTATAGTTTAAATGAATTCTCTAATTTCACAAAACAAAACCAAAAGAGGGTTTTTCTCTGGCTTCAGTATTAATTTTCAATTAAGATTACTCTCCTGTAAAATATTATAAATCAAATATACATGGCTAAAGAATACGTCAAACTTCAAAAGATTTTTTCTTTTTACTTTTTGGTTTTTATCAAAATTAGTCTTTGATCGTATGGATCAAATTAACCTGGTATGGTACCTTTTCTGAGCAGCTTCTTCCTCCTCCACCAATTGTTTCTGGCACCTCAATGCTTCAGCATCCATGTCAGCAAGCCATGCTTTAACCTAAATGAAAGAAAACTCATCTCATCATGACTATGACTGAAAGAACTAATTTCCATAATCAAGCTTTGTTGTGATCCAATTAGTGTGAATTATTGAGGAAATGATCTTTTCATTTCTTGAATCAGAATGGTTACAGTTTTGGTTTTAAATACAACATTCCCTAGTCTAATAAATAAATCAGAATTAAATAGGAGGGATTTACTGTACAAGGTCTCTTGATATTCACTACAGCTGTCCTGTATAATATAATAAATTATTTACAGAATAATTAGTCAATAAATGACTTATTCTCAGCCACAATTTGGAATCCAACACTCCCCCTCAAGCTGGGCAGTAGATGTCAATCATGCCTAGCTTGGACCTTAAGTTCTCAAAATTAGATCTGTGAAGGGCTTTGGTCAGTATGTCTGCAGTTTGGTTCTGGGAAGGGATGTATTCCAACTTGATAATTCCACCATCTATCTTTTCTTTTATGAAATGTCTATCTATCTCCAATGTTTCGTTTTGTCATGGTGGACTGGATTTTTTGCAATGTTGATGGTTGCCTTGTTGTCGCACCAGAGGCTCATGGTGGAATCTGTTGGTACTCCTAATTCCTTAAGCATTCTTTGCAACCAAATTCCCTCACAAATTCCATGAGCCATTGCTCTGAGCTCAACCTCTGCACTACTTCTTACCACCACCGACTGTTTTTTACTTCTCCAAGTAGTCAAGTTTCCCCACATATGTGCAATACCCACTTGTTGACTTGCGATCAGTCAATGAACCAGCCCAATCTGCATATGCGAACACTTTCACACTCCTAATTGGGTCCTTTTTGAAGTGAAGACTTCTCCCGAGTGTCTTTTTGAGGTACTGCAAAATTCGAGTCACAGCTTTCATGTGATCTTCAGTTGGCTTATTCATGAAACGACTTACCATACTCACTGAGTAACCAATATTTGGTCTTGTGTGAGTTAGGTAAATTAGCTTTCCTACCAATCTTTGGTATCTCTCCTTATCAACTTGGGGACTGCCTTCTTGTTCTACCAATTTAAGGTTAGGTTCCATCGGTGTATCTGCTGGCTTGCACCCTAACATTTCTGTTTCTTCCAACAGGTCTAGCACATATTTTCTTTGGGATACGTAGATTCCATGTTTGGAACGAGCAATCTCCATCCCAAGAAAATATTTTAGGTGTCCAAGGTCCTTGACCTCAAATTCTTTAGCTAGAAATCTCTTGAGTTCTTCTATCTCTTTGTCATCATCGCCTGAGATTATGATGTCATCCACATAAACAATAAATATTTCCACCTTTCCTTCACTAGAATGCTTAACAAACATTGTATGGTCGGTTTGGCATTGAGTAAAGCCGTGACCCTTAACAACTCGGGTTTGTCTTTCAAACCATGCCCATGGGTATTGCTTAAGACCATAAAGTGATTTCTGGAGCTTGCATACCTTGCCAATTGTTTGGGGAGTTTCTAGGTCAGGTGGTATTTTCATGTATACCTCTTCTTCGAGTTCACCATTTAGAAAATTATTCTTAATGTCTAGTTGGTGTAAGGGCCAATCTAGATTTACAGCTAAAGAGATAACGACACGAACAAAATTTAGTTTTGCCACTGGAGCAAATGTTTCTTCATAGTCAACCTCATATGATTGGGTGAACCCCTTTGCCACCAAGCGGGCTTTGTACCTATTCACACTCCCATCAGCATTGTGCTTTATTGAGAAGATCCATTTACACTCAACTAGATTTTTTCCTTCTGGCAGCTCCACAAATTTCCATGTTTCATTCTTGTCCAATGCTTTAATTTCATCTTCCACTGCAGCCTTCCATTCAACATGTTGGACAGCTTCTTGAACATTTTTTGGGAGTTTAATGTTATCCAATATGGTGATGAAGGTCCTGTATTCTTGTGACAGATTTCTATGAGATACATAATTGCCAATTGGATGTTGAGTACATGATCTCACTGCTTTCCTCACAGCAATTGGTAAGTTAAGATCATTCTCATTTAGAACGCAATTATCATTAGGCTCAAAAACAATATTACCTGGTAGAACTTCTAAATCTGTATTAGGTTCAGAATTTTGGATTGGCCTTGGAGATGTGCAGATTTCTTCCTCCCTTTGAAACTTTCTTCTTCGTTGTGTACACTAGTAGTTCTTTTTCCGGTTCTGTCTCAGATCTAGTTGCGGGTTTTGTTGTTTCTCCAGTCACAAGGTCAATTTCTGGTTCTACAATTTGCTGTTATAGTAAGGAGGTATGTTCTGTTACTAAAAATTGCTGCAAATTCTGTTCCATTTCATGTTACAAATGTTGCTCTGTTTCCCAAGGTTGGGATTCTGCTATGTTTTGTTCTCTCTCCCCCTGAAGGCCAACTTTGGGGTAGAGGCTGATTTTCAAAGAAGGTTACATCCAAGGAATGGTAGAATTTTTTGCTTATGGGGCAGTAGCACCTCTATCCCTTCTTATTTGGTGGGTATCCTAAGAATATGCATTTCAGGGATTTGGGCTTTAATTTTCCTTTGTTAGGCTGATTGTCATGCACAAATGCAGTGCAGCCAAAGACTTTGGGAGGAATGGATGAAAGGATTTTAATGTGTGGGTAAATGGATAGAAGGGTTTGGCAAGGGGTTTTGAACTTGAAGGCTTTAGAAGGCATTCTATTTATTAAATATGATGCTAAAAGGACGGCTTCACCCCAAAAATGATTTGGTACATTAGTTGATAACATAAGGGACCTAGTAACCTCCATGAGGTGCCTATTTTTCCTCTCGACAATACCATTTTGTTGTGGTGTGTTCACACAGCTGGTTTGGTGAATTATTCCATGCTTGAGAAGGTGAGATTTAAGGGAATGGTGATAGTATTCACGGCCATTGTCAGTTCGTAGGACTTGGATTTTGGTTTGGAATTGGGTTTGGATCATATTGTTGAAGTTCTCAAAGATTTCTCCCACTTCATATTTTTCTTTCATAAGGAACACCCAAGTAATTCAAGTATGAATTTTTGGATAATTGACAGATTTCACATTGAAACAAATTTGAATTTTTATTGAATAGAGAAGGAAACATTTTTTCAAGGTACATAAAGTTTGGATGTCCTAAACGATAGTGCCATAGCATGACAGCTTCCTTTAGGTTTTCACCACTTGATGCAGCAACATAGACTGAATTATTTCTTCTCTTCTTGAACTCACTAGCTTGAAGGAAGTAGAGACCTGCACATTCCTCAGCATTGCCAACCTTCTTTCCCAAATCCAAATCCTGAAATTCACATAGGTGAGGCAAGAATTTAGTGAAACAATTTAGATCTTGAGTCAATTTACTTATGGACAAAAGGTTGCAATTCAACTTTGGAACATAAAGAACTGAGTTAAGAATAATGTCCTTGGAGATGATTACTGAGCCTTTACCAATCACTTTTGTTTTTGTGCCATCTGCAATTCGTACCATAGAATTGTCATTGCATGGAGAATATTCATCGAATAGAGTGATGTCCCCAGTCATATGGTCTGAGGCTCTAGAGTCTACAATCCATGAGTTAGATATTCCCTTGTCAACAAAATAAACACATGAAGAAATACATTTTTGGGCCAAGGCAGCAATTGAGTGTGTGCTAGTGTTTTGAAGGGATTGTTGTAGCAATTTTTGCAACATCTCCATTTGTTCCTTGCTGAATGGACTTGGTTCAGGTGCTGGGGCTGCCAACACTTTGCCTCCTTCTGATGTGGCAGCATGGGCGCGAATATCTCTGTTCCTATATAGTTTTCAGTCTGCTGGTTTTCTATGAATGACCCAACATGTTTCTTTGTTGTGACCTGATTTTTTGCAGTGATCACACCAACCTCCAGATTTTTTGTAGTTTCCTTTCAAAGCCAAGGTTGAACCTTCATTAATGGAGCTCGAATCCATGCTTCCAAGCATGACTTTACTTCGGCTCTCTTCTCACTTGAAAATACTTCTCTAATGTTGGGCAGAGGTTCGGTTCCAAGGATTCTTCCTCTTACATCATCTAGATTCTTGCTCAGGCCAAGGAGGAACTGATATATTAGGTCTTTCTCCACCAGTTTTTTGTACTGTTTGTTGTCTTCAGGGCATTTCCATACTATATCCTCATAGATATCCAGCTATTGCCAGTAACGGGTGAGGGTATGGTAGTAATCAGTGACTGTTGTGTCTCCTTGTCGCAGGTCATGGAGAAGACTCTTGATCTCAAATATGGCAGAAGTATTTTCAGTATTTGAGTATGTCTCCTTGGCAGGGCTCCAGATCTCAGCTGCAGTGCTGTAATACATGAAGTTTTTCGCATGCTTCAGTGGTCATTGAGTTCAATAGCCATGCCATGACTAAACTGTTCTCTAGCTTCCACTTTGGGTAATCAGGGTCCTTTTTCTCTGGCTCTTTAGCATCATCAGAGATGTAATCTTCCTTCCCTTTTCCTTGAAGGAAGATCCGAACAGATCTTGCCCATTAGGTGTACTTTTGGCCATTTAATTTGTAGCCAGTGATGGGTATAGTGGTGTTTTCGGTCAGGCTGGTAATTGTGGAAGTTCCAGCTACCTTTTTAGGGTTTGGGTATGTGACTGAACTGCTTACTTCAGCCATGGAATAATGGTGGTTTTTCACTTGGACCAGGTTTGCTCTGATACCATGTGAATTATTGAGGAAATGATCTTTTCATTTATTGAATCAGAATGGTTACAGTTCTGGTTTTAAATACAGCATTCCCTAGTCTAATAAATAAATCAAAATTAAATAGAAGGGATTTACTGTGCAAGGTCCCTTGATATTCACTACAGTTGTGCTATATAATATAATAAATTATTTACAGAATAACTAGTCAATAATTGACTTATTATCAGCCACAATTTGAAATCCAACAATTGGATTTAAATTTTTTGAATTTTATGAGCAAGTTATGCCTTGACCTTCTGCTCCATTGGCACCTTAACAGCAATATCAAAATTTCAAATATACTGACAAATCATGTGATAATGTCAATCTATTTTTGTTTTATTATTAAAAATATTCGAGGGATTTAGTTGTATAGGAGTACTAATAGAGATTTGGTTATATAAGAATACTAATAGGGATTAGGTTGTATAGTAATCTTGTATATATATCTGATGTATTGGGAGTCTCGCTTCCGCATAAACCCTAGAAGTCTTTATTGCGGTTCTTGTTTTTTATATCTTAGCAGCCTTCATCGCAGTTCCTCTTTTTCATTGCCTTCATTGCAGTTCTCTTGCACCTCTGTTCACTACAACCCTAAAACAGCCAGCCCTATAACAGTTTCATGGCCACCATTCCCTTAGCCTCACCAGGATCAATTTCATCCATTTTTGTCCAGATTTAAACATCACCGCCCACCCCATTGGCATCGTCTCGAAAAACTCGGCCGGAACCCAAAAAGTCAACGTCGTCTACTCAGCCACGCGCATCCACGTTCCACCAATCTCCGGGCGCGTGACCATCACGCGCCGCCATAGCGACCGCTGTTCAACGCCGTTTTTTAACAGATCAAAGAACGGCTCGTCCTCTTTCAATTTTGGGTGTTCACCTTACAATCTGAGCACCTTTGTTCATGGGTCATTTGGAGCTCATACGGTTTTGTTTCGGAGTTTTCTTTTACAGAATTTGGCCACTATTGTAATTGCAGTCATTATAGCACACTTACAGTTTGTGAATTTTTTTTTTGGAAGTTTGTTTTGTTTGATAGATCAATCTCTCGTCTCTATCGTTTGACTGCTGGTTTTACTGAGATGGCTGCTAAAGAAAACAAAGAAGGATTGACCCGACTCAATGAAGATGAAGTACATAAGATGAGATTCCTTTCTTAGTAAGTTGGAGAAACCAATAGGTACTAGTTCTCTGGTATATATCCTGTGAAAATATTGTGTTTCTTATTGATTTTGTACAAATACAAAATGGTATAAATAGCCTAGGGAGTACAATTTAATGAGAAAGCTAATTAAATCCTAATTAACTCAATTAATTACAATAAAGAAAGATATTATAATGGTAAGAGAATATCTTTATGATTAAAAAACTGTACAGCTGTCCCTTAATGGACAGAATTGTAACCAACACTCCCCCTCAAGTTGGATCATAGATATCAATCATGGCCAACTTGAATCTTAAGTTTTCATAGATGGCTCTAGGAAGTGCCTTGGTCAAGATATCAGCAATTTGGTGGCTTGAAGGTGTGTGCTGGAGAGAAATTAGCCCATTGTCAACTTTTTCCTTGATGAAGTGTCTATCAATTTCCACATGCTTTGTTCTGTCATGTTGCACTGGATTTTTAGCAATGCTTATGGCAGCTTTGTTATCGCACAATAGGCTTACTTCATGGTCAGTGTAAACATGTAGTTCTGCCAGCATCCTTTGCAGCCACATCCCCTCGCAAATTCCATGTGCCATGGACCTAAGTTCAGCTTCTGCACTGCTTCTAGCAACCACAGATTGTTTCTTACTTCTCCATGTCACTAAGTTGCCCCATACAAAGGAGCAATACCCACTGGTTGATCTCCTATCAGTCACTAAGCTTGCCCAATCTGCATCAGTGAATATTTCTATTTTCCTGCTTGTATCCTTCTTGAAATGCAGCCCCTTCCCTGGTGCCTTTTTTAGATATTGCAGGATGCGGTTAACTGCTTTCATGTGAGCCTCCCTCGGGTCATTCATGTAGCGGCTAACCATGCTAACAGAAAAACCAATATCTGGTCATGTGTGGGTTAGGTAGATAAGTTTCCCAACCAATTTTTGATACCTTTCTTTGTCAGTAGGTGGACTCTCCTTTTCCTCTCCAATTTTCACATTGGATTTCATAGGTGTGTCTGTAGGCCTGCATCCTAACATCCCTGTTTCTTGAAGTCAAGTATATATTTCCTTTGAGATAAATAGATTCCATGTTTGGACCGTGCCACTTCCATTCCCAGAAAATACCTTAATCGACCAAGATCTTTGACTTCAAATTTCTTAGCTAGAATCATTTTCAGTCCTTCAATTCCAGTATAATCATAACCTGTAATAATAATGTCATCCACATAGACAATGAGGGTGGTTACCTTGCCTTCCTTTGAATGCTTTAAGAACATTGTGTGGTCAGTTTGACATTGGGAGAAGCCATGCATCCTAACTACTCGTGTGAGCCTATCAAACCAAGCCCGAGGGGATTGCTTGAGTCTGTATAGTGATCTTTTGAGTTTACATATCTTGCCTGAATTTTCTGATATCTCAAGTCCAGGTGGTATTCTCATGTAGACATCTTCTTCAAGTTCACCATTTAGGAAAGCATTTTTTATATCTAACTGGTGAAGTGGCCAATCCAAATTTACTGCCAAAGAAAGGAGTACACGAACTGAATTCAACTTTGCTACAGGTGCAAAGGTTTCTTCATAATACACCCCATAGGATTGGGTGAATCCTTTTGCCACCTGCCGAGCTTTGTACCTGTTTACACTCCCATCTGCATGGTATTTTACCGAGAATATCCATTTGCATCCAACTGTCTTCTTCCCCTCTGGTAGGTGGGAGAGCTGCCATGTGTCATTCTTTTCAAGTGCCTTAATTTCTTCCATTACAGCAGCCTTCCATTCTGGAACTAGAACAGCTTCATGAAAGTTTTGAGGAATTTCGATGCTGTCCACAGAGCTGATGAAGTTTCTGTACCCCTGCGATAATTTTTCACTAGAAACATGGTTTGCAATTGGGTGTTTGGTACAAGACCTTACTCCCTTTCTCATAGCAATAGGTAAGTCTAAGTCTTGGTTCTGCTTTGGAAGAGTGCATGCTTCTACTTCCTCAAAGGTTTGCTGCTTGTTCTTCTTCCTTATGTATACTTGCAGTTCTTTTCCTCCATTTGGTTTTCCTTTTGGACCAATTGTTGATGCTCCATTTGTTGGCTTGGTAACTTCAAGAGTGGTTGTTTGCTGGTCCAGTTCAGATTCAACAATTATTGAGACAGATTATGTGTTTTTAGTGATTTGGACAGATTCTGATGGGGTGGTTAAGACAGGTTCATGTGGGACAGATTCTGGTATTGTAATTTCCCAAGGTTGGTGTTCATCAATTGTAACTTTCTCCCCCTGAATGCCAACTTTGGGATAAAAGGCCTTGTCTTCAAAAAAGGTAACATCCATAGTGTGATAGATTCGTCTTTTTTGGGGGCAGTAGCATTTATATCCTTTCTTGGTAGGAGAGTATCCCAAGAAGATACACTTGATGGCTTTCGGGTCCAACTTATTAAGGTTAGGCTTTTGGTCATGTACAAAGGCAGTAGTACATCCAAAAATCTTCGGTGGAAGATTTGTGAGGAGTTTGGTCGAAGGATAAAGGGACAAGAGGGTTTGGTGTGGTGTGTTTAGGTTGAGCGTTTTGGAAGGCATTCTATTTATTAGGTAGGATGAGGAGAGGACTGCATCTCCCCAAAAATGGTTAGGTACGTTCATGGACAGCATAAGGGCTCGAGTGACTTCCAATAGGTGCCTATTTTTCCTCTCTGCTGTCCCATTCTGTTGTGGAGAGTATGAGCATGATGTTTGGTGTATAATGCCATTTTTGTTAAGGTAACTACCAAGGGTGTGGTGGAAGTACTCCCCTCCATTATCAGTTCTTAGTACTTGAATATTGCTTTGAAATTGAGTTTGGACCATTTTATGGAAGTTCTCAAATATACTCCCAACTTCTGATTTTTCTTTCATGAGGAACACCCAAGTGACTCTTGTATGGTCGTCAATAAAGGTAATAAACCACCTTGATACACTAACATTGCTTACTCTTGAAGGTCCCCACACATCACTATGAATGAGTGCGAAAGGTTTAGACGGCTTATAAGGTTGTATGGAATAATGGGATTTGGTGTGTTTGGCTAATTCGCACACTTCACATTTGAAAGAACCAGAATCTTTATTAAATAAAGTTGGAAACATTTTTTTCAAATACATAAAATTTGGGTGTCCTAGGCAATAATGCCATAACATTACATCATTATCATTCTTTGATGAACACATGAGGGCAGCCTTGTAGGATCTCTTATTTTGGTCTTCAATTTTAAGGAAGTAAAGGTCTGCACTTTCCTCAGCATTGCCAATCATCTTCCCCGAATTCATATCCTGAAATTCACACAAATGTGGTAAGAACTTAGCAACACATCCTAAGTTTTTGGTTAATTTACAAATAGACAATAGACTGCAATCTAGTTTAGGAACATGTAAAACTGAATCAAGAGTAATATCTTTGGAGATAACCACCGAACCTTTACCAGCTACCTTGGAGGTGGTACCATCTGCTATCCGGACAAAAGATTCATCTTGACATGGAGTGTATTTACTAAATACATTGATGTCCCCAGTCATGTGATCCGAGGCACCAGAATCAACAATCCAAGAGTTTGTTTTCTGGTGATTTACATGAAGGGCCGCAGAAAAATTACCTTTTTGGGCAAATGTAGCAGTGGAAGAAGATGTACTAGTGTTTTGCAGTGCCTGTTGCATCAATTTCTGCAACATCTCTATTTGTTCTTTGTTGAAAGGACTGGCCTCTGCAATGTTTTTGGACTTACTTTCATCAGCAGCAGCATATCCGCGCGCGTCCTTGAATTGTGGTTTTAGATTCGTGGGTTTTCCATGAAGCACCCAACAAGTTTCCTTCGTATGTCCAGGTCGCTTGCAGTGATCGCACCATCCTCTACCTCTCTTTGGTGGACCTCTTACTGCAAGTGCAGAGCCTTCAATGTTTGAACTTGCACTTTGACTTCCCAACATGATTTTCCTTCTGCTTTCTTCCCTTCTCACTTCTGCAAATGCTTCACGAATGCTAGGGAGAGGCTTAGTTCCAAGAATCCTCCCTCTTACTTCATCCAAATTTTTATTCAGTCCCAATAGGAACTGAAAGTTTCTGTCCTTCTCAACCAATTTCTTGTAGATTTTGTCATCATCTATGCACTTCCACTCTATGTTTGCATAGATGTCAAGTTGCTGCCAGTATTTTGTGAGTGTATGATAGTACTCGGTGACCGAAGAATCTCCTTGCCGAAGATTGTGTAAGAGACTTTTGAAGACTTTTGATCTCAAATATGGCTGAGGTGTTGTCCACATTTGAGTAGGTCTCCTTGGCTGCCTTCCATATTTCTGCAGCAGTGTCATAATACATGAAATTTTCACCAGACTCATTAGTCATGGAGTTGAGCAACCATGTCATAACAAGACTGTTTTCATTTTTCATGGCTTGGATCAGTATTATTTGGCTGCTTAGCCTCGCCAGTGATGTAGTCTTCCTTTCCTTTTCCTTGGAGGAAGATGCGGACAGATCTAGACCACTGTGTGTAGTTTGCCCATTGAGTTTGTAGCTAGTAATGATAATTGTTTCATGGTGACTAGTGGTGTTTCCAGTCGCTGCTGCCTTAGGGTTAGCATCTAGGCTGCTTGAACTGCTCTGTTTTTCTTCCATGAGAAAACCCTAATTTTTTTTTTTTTATCGGATCAGAACTGTAGCTCTGATGCCATGTGAAAATATTGTGTTTCTTATTGATTTTGTACAAATACAAAATGGTATAAATAGCCTAGGGAGTACAACTTAATGAGAAAGCTAATTAAATCCTAATTAACTCAATTAATTACAATAAAGAAAGATATTATAATGGTAAGAGAATATCTTTATGATTAAAAAACTGTACAGCTGTCCCTTAATGGACAGAATTGTAACCAACATATCCAGGTACACAACAATTCTCTTATGGACTTAATGCTTCAAATACACTCTATAACCAATATTGGAAACTGGATTCTGGAGCCACTGACCACATGACACCCTTACCTACACATAGGATGGGAATAGGCTAGGCCGTCCGTCAGGGGCCTATGGTCTGGCCTATTTAATAAGAATGCTAAGTTCAGACTATTTTTAAAACCTATTTATTTAAATAGGTCAGGTTCAGGCTTATATAAAAGCCTATTAGGCCTGATAGGCCGGCCTATATATTATTTATTAATGTTATTTTTTATTATTATTTATTAATATTATTGTTTCCTATTTTAAAGTATATATATATTTTATTATTTATTAATGTTATTTATTAATATTATTGTTTTCTATTTTAAAGCCTATCAATTAGGCTATTTTAATATTATTTTGATTATAATATTATTGTTTTCTATTGTATTTGATTATAATTTTATTAGTTTTCCTTATATAAACTATCTAATTTAGCCTATTTAAAAAAATATAAAATATAACATTTAAATGTTTTAATTTGAATTAGACTTTTAAATAGGCTTTCAGGCCAGACCAGATTTTTAAAAAGGCCAGGCCGAAAAAAAAGCCTATAATAGGCCGTAGGCCAGGCTTAGGCCTAAAAAATTAATCGTAGGTCAGGCTCAAGTCTTTCAAAGCCTGGTCTGGCCTGGCCTATTCCCACCCACTTATTCATCTTGCCCTAGCAAGAAGAAAATATCCACATCAAATGGTACCCTTATAGCGCAGGTCAAGGAGATGTCCAAATAAGCTCATCCATAACTCTAAAATATGTCCTTCATATTCCTAAATTGTCCACTAGCTTAATTTTCATATAAAAACTAACACAAGACCTATCATGTAACGTTGTTTTTCATAACAAATCTTGTTTCCTTCAGGACAAGAATTCGGGGAGGATAATTGGTAATGCTAAAGAATATAATGATCTTTATTACTTGGAAAACCAAAGTCTTCCTCCAAATCTACTCGACAATAGCAACTCCTTTTTTTCTAAATCAATAAAGATCATAGAGACAAGGGCATTTTGTACCACTGTTGCCTTGGTCATCCTTCATTTAAAGTCATAAAGCATTTGTTTTCTTCCCTCTTCAAGAAATTAAATGTAGATAGTCTTCAAAGCGAGGTGTGTGAGCTTGCTAAACACAAACATAGACCATTACTAGTTAGTAACCAAATGAGTACTTCTCCATTTCGTTTAGTTCAAACTAATGTATGGGGTCCTTCTAATGTTCCAAATATATTAGGTGTCCGTTGGTTTGTAACCTCTATTGATGATTGTACTTGAGTTACTTGGGTGTATTTACTAAAACAAAAAACTGAAGTAACTTTTGTGTTTCTACATTTCTTCTCCGTGATAAAAAACCAGTTTGGAGTAGGTATTAAGAAGATTAGGTCTAATAATGCCAAAGATGACTTTAATCATGGTCTTAATTCTTTCTGTAAAAAAGAGGGCATTATTCATGAGTCCTCCTGTGTTAAAACACCCCAACAAAATGGGATTGTTGAAAGAAAAAATGGGCACTTGTTAGATCAAATTTGTGTTATGTTATTTCAAAATAAGGTTTCAAGAAAATTTTGGGGAGAAGCAGTACTAATTGATTCGTATCTCATAAATCGTTTACCTTCTACTGTCCTTACCTTCAAAACACCCATGGAGGCCGTTCTACCCTAATGTGTCCACCTCTAAAATTGATTTTGAAAAAGATGGAAATTAAGGAAATGACAATGTTGATACTGAAATTAATTCTAAGAAAGATGGAAATGATGGCACTGATGTAAGATATGGGAAGAATCTAGTATATACAAGAACAAAGGCCATTCCTGAATCTATTCACATCCAAGAGTCCAATCCGACTTTACATGAGGTAACTTCCCTTGACGCTTCAAACGCTAGTGATCCAATCTATGAATCTTCACATGCACTGGAATCAGAATCCAACACACCACCAACTTATGATGACCTCCATATCCCAATTACCCTTAGGAAGAATATTAGGACATGTACCAACAAAGGCCTTTCTACCCTCTATCCAACTGCCTATGCTTTGAACAATTCTCACCTACCCATAAAGCCTTCCTCACAAGCCTGAACACTACCATTATACCTACCTCTCTATCTGAAGCATTGTATGAAAGGAAATGGAAACAAGCCATGGACTTGGAAATTGAAGCACTGAACAAGAACGATACTGGGGATTTGGCCTCTCTACCAAACGAAAAGAAACCTATAGAATGCAAGTGGGTATACACCGTAAAGTACAAGGCTATGGTCTATTGAGAGGTACAAGGCAAGGTTGGTAGCTAAATGATTTACTCAAACGTATGGAGTGGATTACTTAGAAACATTTGCTCCAGATGCAAAAATGAGTATCGTCAGGGTATATTATCTCTAACAGCTAAATACAGTTGGAACTTGCACCAATTTGATGTAAAAAATGCCTTCCTCCATGGACATCTAGAAGAAGAGATTTATATGGACTTACCCCCTGGATACAGTGAGCATATTGCTGCCAACACTGTTTGTAAGCTAAAGAAGGCTCTATGAGCGTGGTTTGAGAGGTTTGCTAAAGTCATGGTGGATCTAGGCTTCAAACAAAACCATGGAGATCATATCCTTTTTATCAAATACTTTGAGTCAAGGAGAGTAACAGTGTTATTGGTATATGCGGACGACATTATAGTGACAGGTGATAATGAAAAGGAACGACAACTATTAGGACAACACCTAGTTAAAGAATTTGAGATTAAAACCTTGGGAAAATTGAAGAACTTCTTGGGAATTGAAGTGGCTCACTCTAAGAAAGGGATTTTCATATCCCAACAAAAATACATCACAAATCTTTTGCAAGAAACGGGCAAGACAACGTGTAAGCCAGCGAGTACACCAATAGATCCAAATTTAAAAATGGGAAATGCAGAAGAAGACATTACAATTGACAAGGAAATGTACCAAAGATTAGTTGGAAGACTCATATATCTGTCACATACTAGACCTGATGTTGCCTTCGTTGTAAGCCTAGTCAATCAATATTTGCACCAACCAAAAGAGGTACACTTGCAAGCTGCACTCAGAATCGTGCAATATTTGAAAGGAACCCCAGGAAGAGGAATTTTGTTTAGAAGAAATGGAAATATGGGTCTTGAAGCATATAATGATGCTGACTATGCAGGGTTCGTTGTAGATAGAAGGTCAACCACATGATATTTCACTTTCCTATGTGAGAATCTTCTGACTTGGAAGAGTAAGAAACAAAGTGTGGTATCCAGATCCAGTACCGAAGTAGAATTTAGGACAATGGCACAAGGGATATGCGAGTTACTATTGTTGTAGATCATTTTGGAGGATCAGAAGATAAAGTGGGATGAACCAATGAAACTTTGTGATAATAAATCTGCTATTAGCATAGCACATAATCCAGTGCAACATGACAGAACCAATCATGTTGAAGTTGACAGACATTCCATAGAAACAAAACTCGATAGTGGACTAATATACCCTCCATATGTCTCCTCCAAAGTAAACCTTGCACATCTTCTAATAAAGGGCTAAACAACAACAACTTTGAAACAATTGTATCCAAGCTAGGAATGGAGAACACCTATTCACCAGCTTGAGGGGAGTGTCAAAATATGTTTCTGTTTAATTATTAAAAATCTAGGTAGTTAATCCTAGATAGCGGTTCGTCGCGGCCAACCCCAAAAGTGGGATAGCGCGTTCTGGGATAGGCGGGATAATTTTGAACAACTTACATGAATGACATTATATAAACCTATATTTAATGCAAAATTAACAAATGACTCAAACTTAGAAACATTCATAATTAGTAATAAGAATCCACAAGTCTTACTCTTAGTCAAAACAAACATGGTCAAGGAAATAAAGATGATGGATATTGAAGTATTTAACACAGAGTAATAAAATAACTAAATATTAAAACTCAAATGCATATTCTAGCATAGGAATCAAAGATAAGCATCATCATCATTAGCATATTCTACTTCCGCTTCTTCTTAGGTGAAAGTAGAAACAACAAAACAAATAGGGAAGAAATAATAGCGGGATCTAGCTGGGAAACGTTGGGATTAACTACGCTGGGATAGCGGGATCTCGTTGGGATCTTGTTTCACGCTGTCGCGGACCACGCCGTCGCAGTCAGGCACCGCATGGACAGCGGGATCTCGCCAGGAAACACTGGGATTAACTACCTAGTTAAAAATATCCGTTAAGTATAGGGATTTGGTTGTATAGGAGTACTAATAGGGATTTGGTTGTATAGGAGTACTTAGGGATTTGGTTGTATAGGAGTACTAATAGGGATTTGGTTGTATAGTAATATTGTATATATATCTTATGTATTGTCAACATATTCAATTCAATAAAAGTATATTTCCCTAATTCTTGAGGGATAGAGACTTGGTATTATGGGATGCCTACGTTCCACATGGATGTTTGGTGCAATGCTTAAGTGGCTTGATTTTTCCCTAAGTGAGTGCGTATCAAATGATAACATAGCTGGTAGTCGGTGTCTCAAAAAATGCTACTTCGTAGAGTACAGCCATCAAGAACTCAGGTCTCAGGGGAGATGGTACAATAGGGACTTGAATATTATGAAGTTAGTATGTGAAAAGCACCTTGTAGATGAAACACTCCTTTCAAAGCAATATTATAAGCACCATGTATTAAGATAAGAAAAGGTGGGTGAGTTATGTGGACATAATTTGAAGTTATGAGAAACAATACCAATTTATGTTCTAGCAAGAAGCTTGTGCAAGCAACTACGTTTTTGGGTTCAAGACCAATTTTTCCAGCCCCTCCGTGAAAAACATATTTTTGCATTGTCACTGCTGTCCCCAATAAAAATGTTCTTTCACTAGCATCATCAAGGATACTGAACAACTCCTGGGAAGGTATAGGAAAACTGGAAGGTTTACATTGAACAATATCCTGCAAACAATTTAGATGAATTGCAATAATATAGCAAAGTTACATATGCAACCAAATTTGACAAGAAAAGCAAATTGATAAGTACCATATATGCTGCTTACCAATAGAGCAGCGCCAGCAGTCAGATAACATTGCGGAAGTAAAAATATTCCTTGTTTTTGAGTAAGAGTTACCAAAGCATTCAAAATCGAAGACCCTGGAACTTCCTAGAAAGCAAAGTCAATGAGAAAAAACAAGATATTAAGTTTACTTAATGTAAAACAGAAAAAAATATAAGATCTGAAATGAAGAGAACAACATAATGCTCCATCATAATTCAAATCATTGACCTCTAAGTCTTTCTTAATAGTTTATCTACTAGTATTTTAAGTCAGGATTCAACCATCTTTTTTACAATAGGGGCTACCCCAACTCTATCTCCATTGCTATCACTCCAATCCTATCTTGTCTAGTACATCCACACATTTAGTGCAACATTCTCATATCTAGTACACTAAGTTTACTCTTGTGTTGGCATTTTATTGCCCAGCACTTTGTTCCATACAACAACACTGATATTAGAGTTATACGATAGAACTTTCCTTTTAGCTTGAGTGGCACCTTTTTATCACATAAAACCCCTGAGGATCTCCTGCATTTCATCCATCCTGCTTGAAACTTATATTTACATCTCCCACTATTTCTCCATCATTTTAAACAATACACCCAATATACTTAAACCATTTGACTTGTGGCTTGGAATGGCCTCCTACTTTCACCTCTAAATTAGGTGTGTTTTTCCTGTCGCTAAATTGACATTAATATAGTCTTACTTCTACTACTCAGACGAAAACTTTATTTTTCTAAAGCTTGTGGTTATTGCTGCATCTTCTCGGTCCGCTTCATTTTCTTAGAAAAGATCTCCTCCACTTGACCCTTCGTTTTCCCTTCATTCTTCTCCAACGTCGCTGTTTTCACTTCACCAATAGCTACCACTTCATTTGTTACTATACTTGTTCAAAGAGTTTGTGATAGAACCCAGAAATTCGAGAATGTAAACTGTTTATTATTTAATCTGAAATGGTAAGCTTGGAGCTCTACAATGGTGGAAAAACAGTATAGAAAATGATAAACCAGAGTTCTAAGAACTCCTAATACAGAGCTAAGCTCCTAACCAGAGAGAAAACTCAAAAACTTTCCTAACCAACTCTACCAACTTTTCCGAATGAGATCCTAACTACTCTTCCCTCTTTCTTATAACAGAATTCTATAACAGAATCCCATAAAATCAGGGAATATACTAACTAAATCTTATTTTCTAAACAACTTCTCAATTGGGCTAAGGCCCAATATTCAGTATCCTATCACTACCGACCCCTTGAAAAACAGCCTTGTCGTCAAGGCTGAAATATGCATCCCTTGAAATGTGGGTAAACAATACCAACAATTCTCATAAGTGGAAACTTTCACAGAAAAATAGAATTCTCCAGGGTCCCATTGTTGAACAAAACTGCTGGGTGCAGGGTTATCAACTCATCAGACTCAGTCTCCATTTGTTGCATGCCCCCATATCATTGCCTTCCATAATGCAAAGTCATTTGGTTGTACAATAAAGTGATAGGATGGGTCCATTTCGTAAAGCTTAGTTACATGACTGAATAATAAGCTGTTCCCCCTTTGTTTATGGGCTTACTCCAATAGCCCCATTGCAGCCCAAGTTACAAGTTCCTCCCTTGCCAGGTTACCCTCACTCTGGGCTTGGACTATTAGTTCAACAATTAGCCTTAAGAGACAGCTCTGCCACCCCTTCTCATTCTGAAAATGGGCCAACTGCCACAATCAATTTGGGCTTGATCCATTAGGCCTAAGCTAACACCTCTGTTGAAAATTACCCATTTTGCCCTTGATTCTTTCTTCTCCAACTAAACCATGTACAAACCAGCTCCTGTAGACAGTACCACCGTTGTTCACGTCACAGCACTGGTAAAGATGAGCTCAAGAGCTCTACAACGGTGGAAAATGCTAAGAAAAGATAAACCAAAGCTCTAGAACTCCTAACAAGAGCAAGTGTTCCTAACCAGAGAGAACCTTTCCTAACAAACTAGCAATTCCCTATTCAGCGCATGTATTGGGTTAAGGCCCAAATCCAGTGTCCTATCAGTCGCACTTTCTTATAACAACCATTTAGATCATATCACTATCCAATTATCCAATGTGTGACTCACAACGTGCCTCTCTTTATAAAGTCATATTGAGATCTATCTCTTATCTATGTGGGACTTGGATTTTTTCCAATACACCCCCCTCACACCCAGCACTATTGGGCTTGGTGTGTGTAAATAAATGATGGGTGGCCCGATCGAGTAGGCTCTAATACCATCTTAGGTTTTATATCGAGCCTAACTCGTCCTTACAAAACTGTCTTATAAGGTGAGGAGTGCCTCTCTTCACGAAGTCTTATTATTTGCATGCCTTATAAGCTCTTATTTGACACTATAACTATAAACTATGAGGTTTCCTTTCACTCCACTCTCTTGATTTCATCTCTTCTAATTCATAGTTTAATATGTTTGGGATGTCAACAGAATGCATATGAGATAATAAAAAGTAAAGTAACTTATTCATGTAAGAGCAACAATATTTTACCTCCAGCATCACATTTTCAAATGATATAACTTCCTTTGCCTCTTCCACGGTGAGCTATACAAATTATGAATAACAACACATCAAAATTGCTTGCATCATTCATATATGCATAATTCACAATGATGAAATATTACCTTATCCCAATATGCCCCTAAAAGATCCCTAGTTTTTGAAGTATCCTGAAATGTGTAAACAACATCATGAAAATTTGAGGGCAACAATGAAAAGAAACAAAAAAGGTGTTATCAAGGAATAACATGAAGAAAATACAAAAGGGTAAATACATGAACTAAGAGCAATAATTTGATACATATCATTATACTTATAAGATTGAAAGAAAACCTTATCAAGCTTTTTGAATCGGTGATGTACAGGTGAATGTCTTCTATAGTTAATAGTTGAGGAAAACTCTTGAGAACACTTTTCACATTTGTCCAACGAAATCTTCAAAGGATAGAGCAAAGGCCACCCTGGATATTCTGTGCAACAAATGAGAAGATATATCGGAGTAGGATCAAATTTAGATTAGATTCAAGCTTATGCAAGCATCTCAATTAAAGTAAGTTTATGATTCTTTATTTACCAAAAAGTTCCTTTTAAGCTCTTAGGTGTTTGTTGAGAAGTTAAATCAGAGAACTTCTGAAAAATTGAGAAGTAGAAGCTAGTTTAAGTTATACTAAAAGCTATTGCTTAAAAAAAGTCATAGTCATTGCAAAATTCTTTTACTATTTCTTTCTTCATAGTTGCTTGTGGAGAAGTTTACCCAAACTGACTCTAAGTGACTTTAGAGTTATATGCACCGTAACTAACAAATCTAAAAGTGACTTATAATACATTGAACATTTAATAAAGTTTCTTAACCCTGAAAAGCCAGCACAAAGGCAACATTAGCCTTAATGAAGATTTATAGCTCTGCTTGGTTTCGTTTTAATCTGTTTTCAGGCTGGCATGACGTATTGCATGGTTAATACAGGCTTCAATACCCTTCCATCCCTGATCTTTGGTCCTTTTAGTATTTTAATTTTGTCCCATAACTTCGGTTCTTTTAGAAAATCTTGATACAATTACGCAATCTTTTCCTTTTATACCCTTACTAAACCAAAAATATGTATTAAATAAATTTTATAATTACAAGGTATCTTACATTGAAAATAGATGAGTTGATTAATTAGCACAAGTAATGGAGTAAATAATGAATGAATCACAACGTGAATTCAGCATTGCTTAAAAAGGGGTGGTAACATGAATTATGGTCATTTGGGAAGTAGAATTAAGTTGGAAGATTAAAAAAAAAAAATCAGTTGAAGAAACATTTGGTCGCAAAATAGTTGGTATTTTTTTTTTGGGAAATTACAGTCACCTCCCCTCAGGTTTGTTCATTTAGCAGACACATCCCCTCTAGTTTTTAATCAAGCACTTGCGTTCGTAATTTATTTTTAAACATGCATTCATCACCCCTCTTAAATTAATGTCGTTTGTTGTTGACAGAAGTACAAACAAAGCTTCTTTCATAGACCCGATAGTGGCAAGGTTCTTCACCCCCCCCTATTAGTGATGGAATGTCAATAAATCTAGTACATATTGATTTGCTAACGTGAACTAATTGTTATTAGATTTCAAGAGTAACAAGGATTTTCCATTGTTTCATATTCAATACCCAGAACATATCCTTTAAACCATAAGTAAAAACACATAAACAAAATTAAATTGATGTCCTTGCAATTGGTGAGAAAAGTTGATCTGGCACAAACATGTATGAATTGATCATAACAATGAATCGCTATTATATCTTGAGAGTACCTTGTGTGATGAGAACGAAATGTTTGAAAAGGCAAGCCAGTAAAGACGTCCAATGTGAAATTTTTAACACCGTGAAATATGAGGGAGGTTGTTGCTTTTTCAAAACTAGAGGAGGTGTTAGTGTTATTTGGACAAATTTGAGGGGAGGTAAGTGTAATTTTCCCTTTTTTTTTAGTCGGTGATTTTCTTTAGAAAGATTTGTGAAAGAAAATAGTATGGAATTGAAAAAGACAGAAAATTTGTATTGGAAAGGCATAAATCTTCCGTGAATGTGGAGCATTTGGGAAAGAATACAAAAAGTTTGAATTGTGGGAGTATTTGAGATTAAGGTTTATAAATTATCGGGGTATATGAGAAAAAATATGAGTAAAAAACAATAAATAAGAAAAAATCAGTCTATGTTTAGATTAACTATTTCTTAATCTGTGTACAAGCTTTAAAAGGAATCAGAGTTTAGGGACGGAGGGAGTAATGTCCAATGTATACAAATTGATATCACTCGAATTCTATTGAACATGAACAACTAAAAGTATAAATTTTTCAAACCTGAATACATATTGCTAGCACCTTGCTGATCAAAAGCATGAAGTAATTGAATCAACTGTGCTGGGCTATCAGTGGCCCTTGGAAAATAAAAGAAAGGTTCTTTGCCAATTGCTTGTCTGATTATGGTATCTATTCCGTCTTCTGTTCTCATGACACCTGGAGTGTCAGAGGCCATGAGTCTTGCAACTGGCATCTATCCAAACAAAAGCTCACGAAGCAATTTTGCAAGACTCCACTGCATAAAGTATAAATTTTCTTATTTAAAACAATTGAATTTCTATTGAATTAGTAAAAGTTGTCAATAAACAGTTAAAAGTCAATTCGTGCTTGTTCGATGCTGAGCTTTTCCCTGATTATTAACCCCAAAAAAAGGATACACAATCTGGAAAAAATTTATATTAATGCCAGAGAAATAACAGAATAGTACTTCATAAATGTATCTTTAAAAACATAGAAATATGTTAGTAGCACAATTCTTGTCCTGTACCTCTTTCTCTCCCAGCACTCCAACCTCTGTTAAAAAGTTAACAACTAGTGTCCACATCAAACATAGCCTAATGTACTATAATATAATGGTGCACTATATCAGATGGTCAATGTAAAACTATAAAAAATAAATATGATCTGATCCTATCATCCCTCCTACCTATGCATCACACGACATCTTTCATTACGATTTCTGGTTTCCAAATGTAGGCAAATAAATTGCAAACAACAAATAAATATGTACTTATTTTTCCTTCTCTATATAATAGAAACAGTTTGTGTGAAATTAGAGTACTATTTCCCTATCCTAAGAATATCTTCAAATTCACAACTGTAATTACCAATGAATTAAACCAAAAACAGAATAGCCCAGAACCAGAAAGTCAGTAAATCTACAACAAGGTCGCTTCATTTCATCATTCGACAAGCTACTTTATGATTGGTTTAACATTGAAAAACTTCAACATATGTTTGGACCAAAAGCAATTATAGAGTTCTTTAAGGGCTAACTTATATATGTGGTTTTCCATTGTTAAACCAAACATAAGACTAACCAAATACCATTTACCCAGTTCAAAGCACACACTGGTGAAGTACAATGAACTTCTGTATTAAAAAGATAACCCAGTGCTACAAAACTCCTGTCATGGCATGGTCTAGGATTTGTAGATCTATTGAATTCTACATTGCTAGATTTAATTCAATTTAAAAAATAAATAAAAAGGGCCATATTAAAATTAAACACTGAACCTAATTACAACAGATTAATTAGGATGTGTGTTGACAGATTTATGTGTTCCCTACAAAAGGGACGATCAGCATTCACCTAGTTCTCAGAACCAGAAAGTCAGTAAACCTACAACAAGGTCACTTCATTTCATCAAACGATAAGCCAATTTATGATTGGTTTAACGTTGAAAAACTTCAGCATACGTTTGGCCCAAAAGCAATTATAACGTTCTTTTAGGACTAACTTATATTTGGGGTTTTCCATTGTTAAGCCAAACATAAGACTAACCAAATACCACATAGCCAGTTCAAAGCACACACTGGTCAAGTACTATGAACTTCTGCATTAAAAAGATAACCCAGTGTTATAAAACTCCTGTCATGGCATGGCCTAGGATTTGTGATTCTATTGAATTCAACATTGCCGGATTTAATTCAATTTAAAAATTAAAAAAAAAAAGTGTCTTATTAAAATTAAACATTGAACCTAATTAGAAATTACAACAAATTAATATAGACACGTGTTGACAGAGACAGATTTACATGTTCCCTACAAAAAGGGACTTTCAGAATTCACTTTGTTGATGACGATTACAATACAATATTACAAACGATTTAAATTAACATCTGCAATGTTCATCTCTATCATTCATTTTTTTAAATAATTAATTAATTGCCAATATAAAGGTCTCAGTAGTGTACCATTTTCAAGAATACACCTTAGTCCAAGCCTGGAACTACATTCCCGGCCTGCTTTGAGGTGTATCAGACTAAAAAGGGTACAACAACGATCCTCTTTTATTCACAGCTGATTAATTATGCGAAAATAAATGAACTGCAGAAATTTATCTAATTAATTTTAAATTTTTTATCATAGTCTGAAGGTTATCTGTAAGTGAATACCCTAGAATCAACCAAATAATATCTACTGTTTTATCATTAAAAAAAATGAAATGTAAAACTGTCTATGTTCAGATTCTTCTACTCTCCAATCTGCATTGATCAAAATAACCAATAATCATAACCGAAGGAATTAACAAAACTACACACATGCATCAACAACAGTAATCACGACCCTAAACAATCCAAAAATTAATTGAAAATTATAAAATAAAAAAAATAAAAACTAGCATACATATACAAGCTAATTTCATCCAAGATTACCACTAAAGCACTGATTAATTCAATTTTTTGAGTTAAAAAATTAGAAAACAAAAGTAATTGGAATGAAGTGATCTCAAAGTAGTTGAAGAAAACTGAGTAAGAGAGTGAATGTGATAGTGAATCAAATACATACCTGAGAGAAATGAAGAGGAAGAGATGACTGGGAGAATGAGCGAGGAGAACAGAAATTGTTTGGCGGGAAAGGAAATCGGCGAGAAAATGAGAGAAACGATCGGAGAATGGTGTTCGAAGAAATTGAAAAGAAAAGTGAAGAAGTGAAATATTATTTTGAAGTGTAAGATGTAAAGGATGTTCTTATTTAAAAAGAAAAAAAATTAAATATTTAAAAAAAATATGTTTTTGGGAAATGAGTTGTAAAAATAACACACCAACCTTTTTTTTACTAAAAATAAAATACCAACCTGGCCTGGGCTATCTTGTGAAAAACTTATAATTTAATGGAAAACTAATTGACTAATTTAGACCTTTTTCCTTGTAATAATAACTTAGTGTATGTGTAATAAGTTTTTTTTTTGTTTTTTAAATGATTTTGTTACGATAAAATGAAGGAAAAATGAGACAGAAAATTGAGTTTAAATGAATTATCATTCTCTCTTTAGTTTAAGAAAATATAGGAATAGATTGACCAGCCTCAAATTTATCAAAAATAAAAATTATATCTATAAAATATTTTACACTGTCAATACATCATAAACACTCGTACATAAATTACTTTAAATATAGTTATTATATAAGTCAAATATTTTTAATAGTGACGGTGTATATAAATTAAACCAATAAAAGTAATGAAAATGGAAGAATGTTAGAAGAAAAAACAAATGAAAGTGGACCAAAAAAATTAAAAAATTAACGTGTTTTTGTAGTAATATAGCAAGAGAAAATGAAATGACAATTAAAAAAAAATTCATCTCCTATTTATTGTGTAGAAAGCGAGGGTATATAAGTAATATATTTATGAAATACATAGTTACTCTCGAGTAAAACAATGATGTTGTAATAAAAATATAATAAAATAAAATCATTGTCAATGCATTATACCAAAAACAAAAAAGATAAGTTAAGAAGTTTAAGCGCACACTTCAAGACATGCAAGCCTCATAAATATCATCAAAGAAGAGTCTCTTAATTTTAATACAAGTGAACTCCATAACAAAAAGTGATGATGATTTGAGTTCTTCCACGAGAGACTGAATATCTAATCAAGTGGTTTTTAAAACAAAGTAGCAAAATAAAAGGGAAAAGAAATAAACATACATGGGTTAAGTTGAGAAGATGAAGAAGGTGCCACAATCAATGATGGTTAATAAGTCAATGGAGTATCACCACAATGGTAAAGAAGCCATTGATATGACTCAAGTAAGTTCTAATCCAATAACTGAAAGAGGAAACATAGCTCACTCACCATTCTCATGAGAGAAATTCTAATTCATTTCAAACTTCTCAAATGAGATTACAAATGTCTATTTATAGTAAGACTATCTTTGAACCTAAATGGGCCATAAGAGACACCGTTGTCTAGGTCCATATTGGACTTGCATCATATTTTTCTAAAATAACTAAATGTAAGGAAACAAAGTAACTTCACTTACACATTACATCAACTAAATCTAAATTAAAACATTAAAACTATTACAATTCCAAATTAAAGCAAACTAAGAATTGTTACAAACCAAATTAAAATAAATAAAGTTGATCCTTATTTATTAAAATATGAATCATCTTTATGCTCTTGAGGTCCTTATCAAGAAGATTTCAAGAACTTGAAGTAAGACTAAAGTTTTTCAGGCAGTCAGCTTTTTGGCTACCTTCACGCCATGTGTGGAGAATTTAAGGAGAATTTAAGTATACCAGTCCCTTCAAAGTAAATCTTGAATTTGCCGAATCAAAGAGTTAATGTGCTCGTTGATATTACAATTATTAGTAACTATGTTGATGAGAATCTTCAATTCACATTCCATAATCAGATGAGAAATATCTTTCCTTCAAGCCATATGAAGCCCCAAAAACATGTCTCAAATCGTAGCCTATAGCACATCATAAGCTTCAGTCTTGCAATTAAACCTTTTGATCCATCTACCATAAAAGCTCTGAAGCAACCCTCTACACCCTGCAAGCTCCACTACTTCTTTTGCACGCCCCTTCATTGTTGAGTTTCACCCAACCATTGTGAGGTCCCTTCCACCCAATAAAGATAGTTGTTGGAACCAAGTTGGTTCTAAGTCTTAGGATTTTGATGGTTACAAAAGGACTCAATGTAATCTTATTTTGTACCTTGAATTATTAAATTAAATGCCACCAGAAACTGAAGTAATCAGAAGCAGAAGATCAAAGGATTCCAGAAAATGAATTCTGGAAATACCAAAAGATATTCCAAGATCACCAGAAGATATTTTTGCTGGCCCAGATCAGAAGGAAGCAATGTCAGAAGAAGACCTGGACCATACCAGAGGAAAGCCTGCCAGAGGGAGAGTTGTTCCAGACCAAGAGGAATCAAATATCATATTTATTCCAGAAGTTATTCTGACCAGAAGATAGCCTGACAGTGAGAAATTAAAACAGCCCAGACTTGTTCCAGACTCAACCAGAAGATAAGTTAATGAGTCCAGAACAAGAGAATCAATCCAGATTTGACCCGGATCAGAAGATAGCATGGTTCAGGGTATGAAACTAAGTCCAGACCAGAAGAAATGATTTCCAGAATTGATCCAGACCTGATCCAAAATCAAAGGTAAAATGTCCAGACTGAAATATTACTTATCCAGATTTAATTTCAGTTTAATCCAGACCAACTCCAGAATTGGTCCAGATCAGAGGGAAGATTTCCAGATCAATGGTTCAGAATTAATTATTTGGCCCAGTGTTGGCCAAGATCAGAAGATCAGACCATGGCCCAGTGTTGGCCGAAATCAAAGGGTCAAGATGTGTGGTCCAGCAATGGCCGAGATCAGAGGATTGTAGCATATCAGGTGCAAGTCCAGGATGGCCGAAATCAGAAGATCAGAGGGTTAGGAAGTGTGGTCCAGGGATGGCCGAAATCAGAGGATCACAGCATATCAATTAGTTTGGTCCAGATGTGGACTAGCGCAGAAGAATCCAATGGTCCAGATTTAATCAGGAGGATTAACGGTGGAGATTTTAATTTATTTTAATCAAAGTATTAAAAAGATTTGTTACAAAAATAAAAGTGAGGTATTATGGAATTTAAGAGCTGTGGCGGGAAGCAACTAAAGACTTGATTGGCCAGTTATTTTGAAAGAAATCTGAAGCTTATAAAAGATATGTTTTTTATTTATATGAAGCCCAATTGTTCAAGTTATTTTTGCAAGAGAATCCAGCAAGATTCAGCTCGAAATTAAGCTTGGAAGAGGCCCAAATCTGCATCTATAAAAGGAGGCTCAAGGCAGAATACTTTGCATCGAAAATCACAAAAGAGTCATACACTTCCAAAGCAAACAGTCAAATTTTTCAGAGAGGTCAATTGTGAGTTCCAGCTTTCAAGAAGCAAGTACTCGTGTTATTTTCTTTCCACTGTGTCAAATCTAAGTTGTTGAAGTAGAGTCTACAATCTGAGGGAGTCAGTAGAGGTAGCAGGTTACTTGGCAATTAGATTCATAGTGTTGTGATTTCTTCTACAATCTGGGATTGTCAAATTGGCTGAAGACAGAAGCTATATTCCTCAAGAGTCTAGGATTGTTAGACTGTTTGAGAAGATTGACTTGGAGGGTCAGTATAAAGGTTGTAATTCAAGGTTTGAATTAGTGAAATCCTTCAAGGTGAAGGGACTAGACGTAGCCTCGTTAACGGTGAACCAGTATAAAAATTGTGAGTTTTATTTTTACTTTATCCGCTGCTAACTCTGTTTTTAATTATACATCAAGTTTTGTTTTAAAAGTATAAAAACAGGAAAAGTATTCAAGTTAAGTCAAACACAATTCAACCCCCCCTTCTCGTGTTTGCACCTTCAATAGTGTCCTTGTGAATAAAGCTCATTTGCAAATGAGTATTTGAACTGTTTTCAATGTTCTTAATGAACTTTTGGATGGCGTAAATTGGATTAATGGGTCTTTGGAAAACAAAATTCAAAAATAGTGTTGAAATATCTTGTCATCATTAAAACTATTCCTCTTCTTTTTGTTTTATTTTATTTCTTTATATCACTCCTAAACTTAAGGAGTTGAGTAATTGTAATTTCTCCTATAAAAGGAGCCCCAATTTGTCAGAATAATACACAACAATTATTAATAATATTTCTCTATATGGTATCAAAGTCCTAGGTTTTTATCTAGGAAAAAGGGATTAACCACCCATCTTGGCGACAAGTCCTAACTGGCTCCTCTGTGAGTAACCCTACCAGCGATGGAAACCCAATCGGCGACATAACAAATGGAAGCCTTGGTCGCGACAACGGTTTTGGTGATGGAAACGGACCAAGTGGAAGCACGGTTTGCAATGGCAGTTTAAGAGGGGGTACTGGCCGCCATGGCGACCCTGGCGATGGAACTGACCCAGGACACGACTCGAGTAACAACAGCGATAAACATGGGTGCGATCACAGTTCTAGTGGTACCGGTTAGTGGAACAATGGTTTGTTTCAAATTGGAGGGAGCTTTGGAGACTTTTACAACAATGGCTATTACAACTGCTATGGAATCGGATATAGAGTTATTGGTGGTTTTGGTATTGAGAGGAAACAACAAAAGTAATTCCTTACAAGTCAACGTGCAAAAATAGGATGGAAAATATTACACAGATTGGGCCCAAACAATGCGACACATTTTGGACGGCAAATGAATATATGGCTTTCTAAATGGTACAATTTCGAAACCTGCAGAAATAGATGCAACTTACAAGTTCTGGAAATTTGAAAACTTGTTAATTATTGCTTTGCTAATTAGTTTCATGGAGACAAGAATTTGGAGACCATTCACGTTATTTAAATAAATATTCACGTACAAAACAAGTATGGGAAGCTGTGAAGGATACTTACTCTGATATTCAAAACTCATCTCAAATTAATGGTCTGAGATCGAAATTGTGGAGCCTGGTAAAAGGCTTGTAACACTCTACTACAATGAGTTGATGACCCTATGGCAAAAACTGAATTTGTGCTACGAAGATAATTGGAAGTATGTGGAAGATAATGTTCAGTTCATCAAGAGGAAAGAAAATGATCATGTTTTTATTTTCTTGCAGGTCTAAACAAAGAACTTGATGAAGTACGAGACATAATCATTGGAAAAAGTCATTTACCATCTTTTCGAGAAACTTTTCAGAAGTTAGAAAAGTAGAGGCAAGACAAGAAGTGATGATGGCAAAGTCAATCACAGGTGAATCAACACTAATCATCAAAAATTTCAATGAGGAAGGCAAGAAAGATAGTAAGAAATCAGAGAAGCCATGGTGTAACCATTGCAAACGTCCATGGCACACACACAAGATTTGTTGGAAGCTACATAGGAAACCTCTTAATGCAAAGAAGAAAGGAGAAGGTCATGCACTTCGAGCTACTTCTGATCAAGAGTTACAGTCTTCCTCAAGTTCATTTCCGTTCACCAAGGAACAGCTAGATCAACTGTACAAACTTCTTGAATCTCAAACCCCTTCTAGCTCCATGGCCTAGAAAGGTAATTTTTTACCAGCCCGCCTTAGTGCCATACCCAAACATATGACCAGAGAACCTAGTTTATTTTCCTTCTATAAACCTTGTGCAGGTAATTTAAATATTAAGGTTGTCGATGGCTCTCTTTCAATTTTGGCAGGAAAAGGTTCTATTGAAGATGGACCTGAAAACATACACCAATCTGGACCAATAGGTTCTTCAGTTGAATCTTTGTTTGTTTCAAATAATAAGGATGATATTATGTTGTGCCATTTGAGGTTAGGCAACCCTAGTTTTAAATATTTAAAGTCTCTATTTCCAAAACTTTTTGTTAGTCAAGATATTTCCACATTTCAATGTGAAATTTGCAAGTTTGCTAAACATCATCGAAATTCCTTTCCAATATAGGATTATAACCTTCAAAACCTTTTTCGGTGATTCATAGTGATGTTTGGGGGCCTAATAGGATAAGTTCTTTATCCAACAAAAGATGGTTTATCACATTTACAGATGATTCTACTAGACTTTGTTAGGTGTACTTGTTAAAAGAAAAATTGGAGGTAGCTCAAATAATAAAAACTTTTTGTAAATTGGTGCAAACACAATTTAACTCTCAAATACAAGTGTTTAAAAATGACAATGGAACTGAATACTTTAACACAGTTGTGGAAATTGGTTCTATCTGAAGATGTTAGCCAATCTGAAGAAGAAATGGACAATTCAAGATGTCATTGGTAATTGGTTCATGACAACCTTAAATATAAGAAACCAGAGTTGTTTTATGTTCTGTGTAACACCCCAATTTTTAACAACGCGAGCACATGTTTTTTTTTAAAAAACAACATAATAAAATAATACATCATACCACAAAAGACAAGAATCATAAATAATTACATCATATATACAAACAAGTTAAGATAGTTTTTGGGATAATAATCCAAAGTATGCAAATGGAAAATACACTGAGGCTATGAGACCTATCAGATATCACTCATACCCCTGAGGTATTCTCAGCAGACACCTGCACAAAAGTACTGCTCCAAGAATGTTATCCCCCTGGTCACGTCAAAAAAATAGAACATGGACCCACCAAAAAATCAACTATCAAGGTATACTAGAGATACAGTCATCCCAAAACAAAATAAGTACAAGCACAAAAAAAAACACTATGACCCTATACAACCAAAAACTAATCTGATCATCCACTAACAACTACAATAACAAGGGTGACCTCCACACTCTGCAAAAGTTCCTTCTGACTCAATATCTCTCCTCGAAATAACTTCTTCCTGCTCATCAGCCATGGAGGGATCAGTCTCCTCAGAAGTCAGGTCCACCCACGGGATATGTGGCTTCGGTGGCGTTGGAATCTCAAAACAGTTCACTAGCTCAGTGGTAGTCGAGAGAGGATCATTCACCGGAAGTGGAAGCTCTAACTCGACCCGTGGTGGCACCGACCCATGTACAGCTGATCCATCAACAAAACCCTGGACCCCCGCCCCTATGGTGGGAGTCACCACACTTACGGTGGCCTCTGTCTCACCTCTAACTAAAGTATCCCCTGCATATGCCCATGCTCCATTCACCATGAGTGAAGTGGCTAGAATATCACTAGAAGGGGGGTTGAATAGAGATATTCAAGGTTTTAAAAATATGTTACTGTTTTAAACTGTTGTTCTCTTTCTGAGGATGATTTATCAGATGTAGTAGAGTTGAGAGAGAGAATAATGACACACGAATTTTATACTGGTTCACCCAATGAAGGCTACGTCCAGTCCTCACACTCTAGTGAGTTTTTTACTAAGTATCAAAAGCTATCAGCCTCTCACTGAGGTTGATTACAAACTGTGTATTCTTTAGCTTCACCAAGCTTACAATTCTTTCCTTCTGATTTCTCTTCAAGTGTTACTCACTTAAAGGTCTAAAAATGATATAGAGTAGTTTGACAGGATTTACTTTCTATAAAGATGAAACAAAGATCTAGTGAAAGTTTATAGAAAGCTTGAAATGAGATTGATAATTGCTCTTGATAGCCTCTTGATATTTTTCTGTTTTTTGCTCGTGTAGTTGTGTGTTTGGCTGAAGAAGAGCAGTCTTCCTTTTATAGAGAGAAGGAAACTTTCTCTTCAACAAAATTTTCCTTTCTGACCTTTTTTCAAGATGTAATAAACCTCACTGTTGTTGCGAATTTACAGCCTTGCCATTATGTCCTTTTACAGCCTGGCACATGGGAGGTTACTTCTTTACTTGGCTTTCCTGGAGGATAGATCATTCCATATGTTTTTAACAACTGGTCAGTGCTCTTTTCTGGTTCCAAGTCATGACCCTTCTCTGGTCGTGGATGATGCAGCTTTTGATACTCTGGAACTGTTAGTTGTTCTTAATGTGAGAGGATGAATGAGCAGCTAGAAATTATCCTATGGTAATTTCCTTTTGGTGTCTGAAGTTCACCTTATAGTGTCTGAAGTTCACCTTATGGTGTCTGACTTCTGATGTTTACCTTCCAGAGTTCATCTTCTGATATTTATCTTCTAGTGTGTATTTTCTTCTGATATTTATCATGTGAAGTTTGTCTTCTGAATTTTATTTTCTGGTATTCATTTTCTGATGTTTATCATGTGAAGTTCGTCTTTTGAGTTTTATCCTTTGATGTTCATCTTGTTATCCTCTGATATCTTTCTTCTGAAATTCATCTTCAGATGTATATCTTCTGATATTCATTTATGATTTTCATCTTCTGATATCGGCCAATCTGGACTAGCAAACTGGTCTGCTGAGATCCTTTGATCTCGGCCAACACTGGACCATTTATTCTAACCTTCTGGTTTCGACCAACACTGGGCCATTTATTCTGACCTTCTGATTTCGACCAATACTGGGCCATGGTCTGATCTTCTGATATTGGCCAACACTGTACTGGGTCTGGATTAGTTCTGGACAAAGAATATTTCAGTCTGGACCTTTTAGCTTATCTTCTGATTAATTCAAGACTGTTTTTCACTTCACTGTCAGGCCATCTTCTGGTCAGAAGAACTTCTTGAATAAGTCTGATTTATGATTTCTTCTATTCTGGATCCAGTCTTACTCTGGTAGGCTTCCTTCTGGTCTGGTCCATGTCTCCTTCTGACTTTGTTTCCTTCTTATATGGGCCAGCAAAGATATCCTCTGGTGATTTCAGGATGCATCCTCTGGTATCTTCTGGATGCATTATCTGGTGTTTTCAACTCTCAGGTTTTCTGCTTCAGCTTCTGGTTTTCTGTTCCAGATGTTCTGCTGCCGGTTTCCCAGATGTTCTGCTTCTGGTGTTTTCCAGATGTTCTGCTTCTGGTGTTTTCCAGATGTTCTGCTTCTGGTGTTTTAACTTCAGATTTTCTTTATGGATTTAACGGCTTTGTTTCCTGCATGCATTCATTCTTCTGGACAAGAGGTTGCGATCTTTGGATCCTGTTCCTTTCTTAGTACAATACTTAAATGCACGCATTAGTGCAATCATAATCTTAAGATAATTTGGTTATCATTAAAAGAGATTTTTTCTCAACAATCTCCCCCTTTTTGATGATGACAAAATTTCTTTAGGTTATTTAAAATAAAATTGTAAAGGTGCTGTTTTTGAGTATGAAGCTCCCCCTCAATATGAGCTGTAAAGAATAGCGGCTCCCCCTCATAAAGTGCATAAAAGAATTTAATGATTTTTGAACCAATCCGAATACTTTATATTGATTATAATAAGATCATACAAAAAAAATGGTTCAAAAGAAAAAAAACATAGAGGATTGAATTACGATAATTTCAAAAAACATCTTCATATCTAAGTTCCTAATCCTTGACAATTTTAATTTTAATCTTTCTCCCCCAAATTTGTCAACAACAAAAAGTTAGTGGGAGCCCAGAGGATGGTGAACTACTTTGAAGGAGAGGAATCATCAGACGAGGAGGAGGTTGAGGGACGAGGTAGTGGTGAAGGAGGATGAACAGAGGGCACTGGAGGCCGTGCTTCTGGAGCAATAGGCTTGACCAGGTGCACTGTGACCCATTCTAGCAGAGTGCTAAATTGCGCCAGAGTTTGATGAAAAGTGGCCATTGTTGAAAAAAGTTTTTTCTGATCCTTGCGGATCTTTTTCAGAGCTCGAAGTTCTTTGTGGGAGCGACGTTGTTCAGGCTTGGTATCAGTGGTGGGAGGAGTGAAGTCTTCTAGAATAGGATCATCATTGATGCTGGTACTTTTCATTTGAGAGCAGATTCCTTTGTTTTAAGAAGAGTTTTCTCCAGATTTAGCTAGGAAGGATTCGAGTGAGCTGAATCGTCCTATAACTTCAGGAAGTGGTGCAGGAGCCGGTTCATTGATGATTTGATCTAAGGGAGTAGTGACAAAATTTGTAGGGTACATTTTTTAAGGAGAGGAGAATATTTGAGCCATGGTGCACAAGAGTTGAGCTGGTTGTGAAGGACTAGTAGGAGGATAAGGAAAGAAAAATGGTTCTTGTAGATTTTGATATGTGTCCAGAGGGTCAGACGGAAGCGTAGTTTCTGGAGGTGAGCCTTTGAGATCAAAAAAGTGTTTGGCACAGTTTTTCACAAGTTGAGAGGGTGAACTGAGGTCTTCACCTTCTGTAGAACAATGGTTTTGATTTTCAAAAGGGACAATTTGAAGTTGTTCAAGAGGGTGGACATTTTTGGAGAGTGGTGAGAACGGGATATTTGGTTCTTTGTTAGAGGAAGAATTTGATGCGACTGGAGGTTAAGATGGTGGATTGGAAGTGGAGTTCCGTTTTGATTTTTTCTTAGATGGATGTTTGTAAGAAGGCTTTTCAATGGGATCAAGGCGCATTTGGTTAACATTTCTTGCAGGGAATGTGTTGTAGAAGGTGATAGAGTGTTCATCCTCTAATGGTACTTTAAAAAATTTGAAGATTTTGGTGAGAATCATTCCATACGGAGCTGATCTCCCAAGATATGCAGCATTGACCATGAACCTAAAGATAATGTTTCCTAGATGAAGAGGGGTTCCAGAAATGAGGTGAAAAATAATCAGAATGTCCAGCTCAGTTTTTTTCTCATAACTGCCAGCCCTGGGGACAACAGAGTGTACACAAATATTGTGCAACACTCTACAGATTGGAAGTAGGTTGGATGCAACCTAGGGCTTTGGAGGATTGATAAAAATGTTGGCAAGGAAAGCTGAGCGAGTAATCATGTAGCTGGAATACCACGCTTCAAAAAAAAGATAGGGGCCTTCATCACGTATGTCAAAGATTTGACATAGCAAAGTTGGGGCGAGCTCAATATGTGCCCCCTTTAGAATAACACTGATGCAATTGTCCCCTTTGGACACATTTGCAGCAGCGTAGAATGCTCTGACAAGTTTTGGATATTGAGGTTCATTGATAAGGAGGAAGGGAGACCAACCAAGTTGATCAAAGATTTCTTCTGCATAAACTCCTCCTAGAGTTAGACCTTTTAGGTCAATAATTTTTCCATTTATAACAATTTTGTCCTGCCATTTTTCTAAAAATTTTGCTTCTAGGGGGTGTTTTCGAAGAGAGGGATTTAGGGTGATTTTGAAGCTGGTTGATTTTGAATAACTTTCCTTTTTGAAGTAGCTAAATTGGTAGGTTTGGAGGAAGGAGTTTTTGAAGAATCAGAGTGAGTTGCCTCAGAGTCATTTGAGTAGTTTTCAGTTTGAATTTCAGAAGAGTTTGAGGAAATTTTTCTTTTTCTAGCAGATTTGGTGCGAGCCATTTTTGAATACTGGAGGTTTTGAATATTTACAAAGGGTAAATGAGTTCATTTATAGAGAGAAAATTTGAACCGTTTGGAGGGAAGAAGTAAGGAGGCATAGGTTTAATCATGACAATCTAGGGAGAAGCACAGGTCACTTATCCATTGGGCAGTGAGTAAGAAACTGAAATCGAGGCACCTTTTTGCAGAAAGGAGTGTAATCAGCAGTGATGTGACTAGCCTGCCTCTGACTTTTGCAACTTTCAAATCTTGGAGGAGGATATAGATTTATCTGAGTTGTCCATCCTCAGATTTTTATTTTTTCTTAAAAATAACATAATGATCTAAAGTTTTGCAAAACTTTATTTTTTAGACAATTTTTGAAAGATTTAAGATGAAAAGTTTTTCTAAAATACTTTCCTCTCAATTTTGTCACCAGCATAATCAGCATCACAATATGCCAGAAGATCAAGATTTGAATCGTTTTTGTACCAAATTCCCAGATCTGTGGTTCCAACTAGATACCTGAATATCCTTTTTACTGCAGTGAGGTGTGATTCTTTAGGAGATGATTGAAACCTTGCACACATACCTACTGAGAACACAATGTCAGGTCTGTTGGCTGTTAAGTACAGCAAGGATCCAATCATTCCTCTGTACTCCTTTTCAGAAATAGAGGTTCCTTCATGATCTTGATGTAGTGAGGAGGATGGATGCATATGAGTGCTCATTGATTTTGCAGGATTCATGTTATATTTTTTTAGGAGATCCTTGGTATATTTTTCTTGAGAAATGAAGATTCCTGATTCTAATTGTTTTATTTGTAATCGAAGAAAGATTTTTAATTCTCCCATCATGCTCATTTCAAACTCGCTTTGCATGAGGTTGGAGAATTCTTTGCACATTTTCCCATTTGTGGATCCAAAGATTATGTCATCCACATAAATTTGAACAATTAACATATCCTCATTATGAATCTTTTTAAACAAAGTTGTATCAATCTGACTTCTTGAAAAGCCATTCTCTTTTAGAAAGCAACTCAACCTTTCATACCAAGCTCTAGGAGCTTGCTTTAATCCATAAAGAGCTTTTGAGAGCTTGTACATATGATCTGGTTTCTGTTTACCCTTGAATCTAGGAGGTTGGTGAACATACACTTCTTCATTTAAGAATCCATTCAAGAAGGCACTTATGACATCCATTTGATATAGTTTTATTCCTTTACGTGTGGCATAAGCTAAGAGGATTCTGATTGCTTCGAGTCTTGCAACTGGTGCAAATGTTTCATCATAATCAATTCCTTCTTGTTGGTTATAACCTTGTGCCACTAATCTTGCTTTATTTCGTATGAGCTCTCCATCCTCATTCAGTTTGTTTCTGAAGATCCATTTGGTTCCAATGATGGATTTTTCCAGAGGATGGGGCACAAGATTCCACACTTTGTTTCTTTCAAACTGAGACAGTTCCTCCATCATGGCATTCATCCATGATTGATCACTTATGGCTTGATCAATGTTCTTTGGTTCAACTTGAGATATCATGGCCATGTTTATTGAATCTTCTCTCAATGATTGCCTTGTTCTAACTCCATCAGCAGTATCACATATGATCAGATCTGGAGGATGATATGTTATAGTCTTCCATCCTCTTGGAGGCTGCTGAGAGGTTGGATCAGAAATGTCCTCCTCATTTGGGTTGTGAACTTTAGAGGATGTATTTTCATCTTCTTCATTTTTATCCATGTTTTCTAAACACAAGTCATCAAATTCATCAAACATAACATGCATGGATTCCTCCACAGTTTGAGTTCTAAGATTATAAATTCTATAACCTTTTGAAGATGTGCAGTATCCCAAAAATATACCTTTATCAGATTTTGGATCAAACTTTCCCAAATTTTCTTTATTATTTAGGATGTAGCGGTTGAAGTAGCAATATCGATTTACAAGAAAAAGGGGGTTTGAATTGTAAATTCGCCCTTTTAAAATTCTTGTTAAAAACTTAAGAAAATAACTCAAGATTGATCTTGGTTGTGAAAACAGAAAAAGGAGAACGTTCTTGGTTTTCACCAGAAAACAGAGAATGTTCTTGGTTAGTTAAAATCAACAGTTCAGTTTATCTATTTAACTTGATAATTAACAGACTGAAAGTAAATAGAGATAAGGGAAAAGATATCACACACAGATATATCCTGGTTCACCCAACCCGGGCTACGTCCAGTCCTCACAACGGTAAGATTTTCCACTGAGTGTTTAAAACAAGAACCTTCTTGGTTTTACAACACCTAGCTTAGATCAACCTTGATCTTTATTACAGACTTTAATCTAATTCCACCCAGAAAGAGATTAATCAAATCACCTACCAACCTTGATAGTGATTTCTTACAATCTACCCCAAACTATACTTAACTCTTATAGTTTGAGTTTTACAATAATGATGAGATTGTTTAGAATCTGAGATGTCTCAACTCTTGTTTGAGATTCGATTCTTTACAAAGAATTCAATATAAATGTATCAGAGTAAAAAGAATTTAATCAAACTGATTCTTGTGAGTGATGAGAGATTTTCAAGTATGTATGTGAGTGATTGATGATATATCTTGGCACTTGAATGTCTTTGATTTTTGGACAGAATCTGAGTATGCTCAACTCGTGTTTGAGATTAGATTCTTGACAAAAGAATTCAGTAGATGATTCTGATATGAAGAGGAAAAACAGAACTGAATCTTTTGTTTATGATTGAGAAGCTTTCAAGTATGAAGATGTATGTGAGTGATGTTTTTCTCTGTACTTGAAGCTGTATTTCTTCCTGAGCTTTTGCCTTCCTTTTATAGGCGTGAGAGCATTTAATGATGGTCAAATAGAGCCGTTGGTAGTGCTCTTGTCAGGCTTGACCAAAGGCATTATTTCTGAATAAAAATAATCCAACTTTAGACTATTTTTATTTTCTGTTCAGACTGAGCTTTTGGATCAAATTTTCTTGAGTGATTACTGATCCTTTAACACTTCTGATAAGTGATAATATTGTAGGCTTGAACTGGAGCTTTTGAATCACTCAAAACAGATTAAAAACGATCACAATGCTTGTTGCAGAAAAACTGTAGTTGCTCGAGATTGATGATCAATCTGGAGCTTTAGCTTTTGGGTTTCCTGGAGATTGATAATCAATCTGGACTGATTTCTGAACATACTGGAAGCTGTCTTGATGCATTGTATATTGTTAAGATTGTTTATCAATCTTGACAGCAGAACTGGAGTTTTAATTATGTCAAAACAGCTTGGAGAATGATGATGAACTTCTGCAGAATGTTAATGAAAATTCTGGAGATTGATAATCAATCTGGAGTCCTAGTATTTGAACTTTCTGGAGATTGATAATCAATCTAGAGGTTCAGTTTTGATCATTCTGGATGTTCTGATGTCCAAGAACAGACTTGGTTCTTCCTCTGAATGTATTTTCTGGAGGTATCCTCTGAATGTATTTTCTGGGGATATCCTCTGATATCGTTTTCTGGAGATATCCTTTGGTATCCTTTGGTTGAGGTATCCTCTGGTATTCTCTGGTTGAGGTATCCTCTGATATCCTCTAGTTGAGGTATCCTCTTATAACCTCTGGTTGAGGTATCCACTGATGGCAGCTTAGTGAGGTATCCTCTGATGGCAGCTTCGTGAGGTATCCTCTAATGTCAGCTTCGTGAGGTATCCTCTGATGACAGCTTCGTGAGGTATCCTCTGATGTCATCGGGTAACATCTGTTGTTTTTTTAGATTGTGTCAAGAGTGTTCTTTATGCTGATTTCTTGGCTTTCCTTGAATCATTAACATGCTGTTAATTCTGGACATTCTGGAGACTGTTCAGTCTTGCTTTGGCAGCTTGATTCATGGCCTTTTTTCTTTGCGATTAGAATGGTTCCTTTTGATTCTAATTGATCACATCTGTTCCTTGTCATGTACTCTCAGTACTGATTAAATTCTAGATGCAATAACTTTAATTAAGTGGTGGAGAAAGTTTGGTCTTTATGCTATCACAGTCTTGCGAACATTCTCCATTTTCCAGAATATGTCAAGAATGTTCTCTGCTGTTGTTTTCTTCGATTCTTGCTTTGTTCACTTATGCATTTATGTTCCTTAAACAAACTTAAGTGAAATCATTAGTAGATCACCATTCATAAAACTTAATCATTTAATTTAAAAGGTTTGTTGTCATTAAAACATATATCAAAAAGGCTTTTTCCTCAACAGCAGTAACATCCAAATATATGAAAATAAGAAATATTTGGTTTTCTACCTTTCCAAAGTTTGTAGGGAGTTTTGTTTAAAATTTTTCTAATTGAAACTCGGTTTGAAACATAGCAAGATGTGTTGATAGCTTCAGCCCAAAAATATTTTTCAATGTTGGCTTCATTTAGAATAGTTCTAGCCATTTCTTGTAATGTTCTATTTTTCCTTTCAACAACTCCATTTTGTTGAGGAGTTCTTGGACAAGAAAAATTATGAGAAATACCATTTTCATCAAAAAAATGTTTCAAAAGACTCATTTTCAAATTCTCCCCCATGATCACTTCTAACTGAGACAATCTTTGATCCCTTTTCATTTTGTATCTTCTTACAAAAATATTGAAACGCCTCAGAGGCTTCATTTTTGTGTTTTAAAAACAAGACCCAAGTAAATCGTGAAAAGTCATCAACAATAACAAATCCATATCTTTTTCCACTAAGACTTGGAGTTTTGATAGGACCAAAAAGGTCAATATGAAGGAGTTCAAGTGGTTGATTTGTTGAAACAATATTTTTGGAGTGAAAGCTACTTTTAACTTGTTATCTTTTGGCACAAGCCTCACATACTGTCTTTTTCAAAATTTATTTTTGGAAGACCTTTAACTAATTCTAATTTTGATAATTTAGCCATAGTATTCAGGCTAGTATGACCAGCCCGTTAGTGCCAAATCCATTTATCCTTTTCAATAGCCATAAAACAAGATTCATAAGGTAAATCATCTAAACATAAGACATATAAGTTCTTTTTCCTTAAGCCTGAGAATAAAACTCTACCCGAGGATGAATGCTTGACCTCGCATAGAGTGGGTTTAAAAATTACTTCAAATCCACTATCACAAAGTTATGTTTTAACTTCAAAATTACTTCAAAATGCTTGACCTCGCATAATGCTTAGCAAGTTATGTTTTAAACCATCAACATATTGAACATTTTCGATTTTGGCAGAATTGTTTTTACCAATAATACCTGTCCCTTTAATTTGAGCTTTATCATTGTTGCCAAATGTAACTGATCCTCCATCTTTTGATTCCAAAGAGATAAAGCAATGCTTATCTCATGTCATATGTCTTGAGCAGCCACTGTCTAAAAACCAGGGCTTTCTTTTGTTGATCAGAGGATGTACCTGTGTCAGAGTTTAGAAGAGATTTAGGTACCCATATAGAATTGGGTCCTTGGTGGTTAGTCCTTCCTTTTGTATGGATTTTCTTTTTGTGATAGCAAATGGAATCATGATGTCCATGCTTATTACAAAATGAACATTTCCTTTTGTTACTTTCAGCTTTTTTCTTAGCAAGACATACTTCGATAGTATGTCCATGCTTTTTGCAAAAAGTGCACTTAGGTCTATCCTCTAGATTCTTAGGTAGAAAGAAGTTTTCATATAGTTTTTGTTTTTGAGAACTTTTAAAACCAATTCCAGTTTTGTCAAATATACCAAATTGAGATCCCATAATTTTTTTAAATGTTTCTGTGGATTTGACGAAGTTGGTAATGTCATTTTTTAGTTCTACAACTTTGATTTTAAAATCCTTCTTTTTCTGTGTCCTCTTCAGGAGGATGGATTTTGACATTCTCTTTGTTTAAAGTGTTTTGTTGCTCAGACAATTTTTTATTTGATTGCTGCAAGTCAAAAATGATTTTTTGAAATTCTTCATTTTTAGCTTGAAGTTCCTTATTCAGTTTCTTTATTTCATAATTTTGGTTTTTAAGAAAACCACATTTTTGAGATAAAGTGTTTGAGTCATTCAAGAGATTGTCAAATTCTATTTCTAACTTTTCACAAGAAGGACATAAATCAGTAATGCTTACCTCATCTGCTTCTGAGTTAGCCCTGAGACAAAAGTTGGCTTCTTCTTCCTTTTCTTGCTCGGAGGATGATTCATCACTGTCATCCCAAGTTGCCATCATAGATTTATTCTTGTTATGAAATCTTTTTATGTTCCTTTTGTTTAGAGGACACTCAGTTTTGTAGTGTCCCATTTTATTGCATCCATAACAAGTTATCTGGCTTTTTTCAATCTTTTCTTTCTGAGAGGATCTTTTGTCTTGTCCTCTTCTGTTGATTATTCTTTGGATTCTTCTAGAGATTAGAGCCAGTTCATCCTCCTCTTTAGAGAGAGGATATTCTGAGTTATCCCTTTTTGAAATAATTTCAGAGTTTTTGGAGGATGGACTTTCAGTTTGACTGGATTTCAATGCAATCATTTTTCCCTTTTTGCTTGGTTTATCAGCAAGCAATAGAGGTTCGTGAGCTCTAAGAGTTCCAACCAGATCTTCTAACCTCGTGGTGGCTAAATTTCTTGCTTTTGTGATGGCAGTCACCATGGGTCTCCATTCCTTTGGTAAACTTCTTAATATCTTTCTTATTCTCTCTTGGACAGAGTATTCTTTTCCCAAAGACCTTAAGTTGTTGAGGATGATTGTCAGTCTTGAGAACATTTCATCAATTGTTTCTTCCTCCTTCATTTCAAACAACTCGAACTCTCTCACTCCCATGTCAATTCTGGCTTCTTTAACATGACTTGAACCTTCATGATGGATCTTCAAGGTATCCCATAGTTCTTTAGCACTTTGGCATTCTTCAACTCTATCATACTCTTCCCTACTCAAAGCACACGTTAGAAATAAATGAGCTTTAGAGTTTAGAAGTACCTTGGCATTTTCTTCAGTTGTCCATTGTGTTTGAGGTTTTTCGTTAGAGGTTGGATTTGCACTGTTGATTCTAATGACATTATTTCCTTTTTCTACCACAGGCCACATGTTGTTATCTTGAGATGTGAGAAACAATCTCATCTTGCCTTTCCAGTGGTAGTAGTCAATTCCATCAAAGTAGGGAGGTCTGCTGGATAATCCTCCTTCTGGGATATACTTAGCTTTTGACATTTTTTCTTTTTGGATCTTTTTCTCTTACACTGTTAGGTGTAGTTTTAGAGAACCTTGCTCTGATGCCAATTGAAGTAGCTAAAATATCACTAGAAGGGGGGTTGAATAGAGATATTCAAGGTTTTAAAAATCTGTTACTATTTTAAACTGTTGTCCTCTTTATGAGGATGATTTATCAGATGTAGTAGAGTTGAGTGAGAGAATAATGACACACGAATTTTATACTGGTTCACCCAATAAAGGCTACGTCCAGTCCTCACACTCTAGTGAGTTTTTTACTAAGTATCAAAAGCTATCAGCCTCTCACTGAGGTTGATTACAAACTGTGTATTCTTTAGCTTCACCAAGCTTACAATTCTTTCCTTCTAGTTTCTCTTCAAGTGTTACTCACTTAAAGGTCTAAAAAGGATATGGAGTAGTTTGACAGGATTTACTTTCTATAAAGATGAAACAAAGATCTAGTGAAAGATTATAGAAAGCTTGAAAGGAGATTGATAATTGCTCTTGATAGCCTCTTGATATTTTTCTGTTTTTTGCTCGTGTAGTTGTGTGTGTCTGGCTGAAGAAGAGCAGCCTTCCTTTTATAGAGAGAAGGAAACTTTCTCTTCAACAAAATTTTCCTTTCTGACCGTTTTTTCAAGATGTAATAAACCTCACTGTTGTTGCGAATTTACAGCCTTGCCATTCTGTCCTTTTACAGCCTGGCACATGGGAGGTTACTTCTTTACTTGGCTTTCCAGGAGGACAGATCATTCCATATGTTTTTTACAACTGGTCAGTGCTCTTTTTTGGTTCCAAGTCATGACCCTTCTCTGGTCGTGGATGATGCAGCTTTTGATACTCTGGAACTGTTAGTTGTTCTTAATGTGAGAGGATGAATGAGCAGCTAGAAATTATCCTCTGGTAATTTCCTTTTGGTGTCTGAAGTTCACCTTATGGTGTCTGACTGCAGATGTTTACCTTCCAGAGTTCATCTTCTGATATTTATCTTCTGGTGTGTATTTTCTTCTGATATTTATCATGTTAAGTTCGTCTTCTGAAATTTATCTTCTGGTATTCATTTTCTGATGTTTATCATGTGAAGTTCGTCTTTTGAGTTTTATCCTTTGATGTTCATCTTGTTATCCTCTGATATGTTTCTTCTGAAATTCATCTTCAGATGTATATCTTCTGATATTCATTTATGATTTTCATCTTCTGATATCGGCCAATCTGGACTAGCAAACTGGTCTGCTGAGATCCTCTGATCTCGACCAACACTGGACCATTTATTCTGACCTTTTGGTTTCGACCAACATTGGGCCATTTATTCTGACCTTCTGATTTCGACCAATACTGGGCCATGGTCTGATATTTTGATATTGGCCAACACTGTATTGGGTCTGGATTAGTTCTGGACAAAGGATATTTCAGTCTGGACCTTTTAGATTATCTTCTGATTAATTCAGGACTGTTTTTCACTTCACTATCAGGCCATCTTCTGGTCAGAAGAACTTCTTGAATAAGTCTGACTTATGATTTCTTCTGGTATGGATCCAGTCTTACTCTGGCAAGCTTCCTTCTGGTCTGGTCCATGTCTCCTTCTGACTTTGTTTCCTTCTGATATGGGCCAGCAAAGATATCCTCTGGTGATTTCAGGATGCATCCTCTGGTATCTTCTGGATGCATTATCTGGTGTTTTCAACTCTAAGGTTTTCTGCTTCATCTTCTGGTTTTCTGTTCCAGATGTTTTGCTTCTTGTTTCCCAGATGTTCTGCTTCTGGTGTTTTAACTTCAGATTTTCTTTATGGATTTAACGGCTTTGTTTCCTGCATGCATTCATTCTTCTAGACAGGAGGTTGCGATCTTTGGATCCTATTCCTTTCTTAGTACAATACTTAAATGCACGCATTAGTGTAATCATAATCTTAAGATAATTTTGTTATCATTAAAAGAGATTTTTTCTCAACAATGAGTACTAATCCCGAGGGTATAGGACATTCGATCCTCTCGGTAGTGATCCCCACATGAAATACTGCCCCAGCTCTCCTACTCATCCTCACCACTCTCCCTGTATATGTAGCCCTGCTTGAGATGGGGTCGTATACCCAAGCAGTTGGCGAATGCCGGTCAAGGAAGTCTAACGACGTTTCCGTCGACAAGGTAATAGTCGGTGGAATGAACTCCAAAATCATCTGAGGGCAAAGCTCAATTTCCACAATAATGTAAAGGGTCACCAACCGAAATTAACAGTTAACATTTAACAATTATGTCATAAAGGCAAATAGTAAACATTTAGCAATTATGACATGATAACACACAATAATAGAGCACATATATACATATATCATATCATAACAAACATGACTCGCGTGCCAAGCACCCTAATGCAATGCTTATATGTTAGTGCACATGATTCAGGAATTGCGAAACCCTCATCGAGGGGTGTAAATCATAAATGTACCACCTCTCACAGACCAGTACTAATTACCGATGTGCCACCTATCACAGATTAGCACGATTTTCCAGAGTGCAGTCTATCATAGACCTACACAACTAAAAACTCTCGTAAGATAAGATGAACCAATCAACTCATGGAACCATCCTGTGGCCCATCGTGGTCACCACTAACTATGAAATGCATGAGCATACTCTGATCCTTTCACAACAATCATTATGTAAATGTAGCTATTAAAAGACTTCCCTTTTAATACTCATTAAACACTAACAATTTTTCATACTTTTCACAAAGCATACTCAAGACACGTTCTCATCAATAAAAATTCATAACATGTAGCAACACGTATTATCACTCTAGAATGCATAACCACATCAATATTAATCATCACATATTCACACATCAAACACATATAAGGTCCCTATGTGCAAACTAAAAATTTGGAAGGAGCTCTTACTTCAATTATAGCTTTTTCAGCAAATATTGCTACCACAATCAAACACAACAAAAATCTCGCTCGTGCCAACACCTTCAATCAAATAGTGTCTAACTTAGTCAAATTTTGAACTTTTTCACAACTTTAACACCTCTAATTTTTTTTTAAAGTTCCAACTTCAGCTCAAACTCATTTATTTGAAAATAACTCATTATATAACTCAAACACATCAAAAATCAAATTTTCTTTCTAACCATTACTAGCAACATCAATAACAATGATAAAATTTTTATTTTATTTTATTTTTAAATAACACCCTCAACACCAACACCTCCCTAATTTCACATTAAACCAAATTAATCAAACAAAACAAATAAAACATTATCTCCTCTTGGTTTGAGAGGGAGAGAAGGAAACTCATTCACTTTTCTCAACAACAACAACAAACATCAAAGGATTGGTTAAGAACTCAAAAATTTCACTCATCCCCCCACATATATAAAATTTTACGAATATAGGGAAAAAAGAAGGAAGTAAGTGTCTCACCTCAAATAAATTAGCTCACCAGCACCACCTTATAAAGGGGAGCAACTTTCCTTCCTAACACTTTTTGAATGAAAGTTTAAATCTAGTAGAAAAATGGAGGTTTGTGTTTTTTTTTTTAACTTCCAAAACTATATTTTTTTGTCAAAAAAATAGAAAAAGAAGAAAAGAAGGGAAAAAACAGAATGAGAAGGAGAAGCCCAAGGAGTGGAACCGATGCCTTTTAAAAGGGCTGACTTCTTTTTATTTTTTATTTTTATAACTTACTAAAAGAAATAATTAATATAATTAAATATTTAGGTTTTAATTAAAATAATCATTATAACATCTAATTACTCTTACACACATTATATTACTCACTTCTTAATGTAATTTAATAAAATATATATACTTTCGCTGCAACTCAATAGACATATGAGTTAATCAATAACATGTGACATTGTAAAAAATTTATTCTGTAATAAATATTTTGTAACTTAATTAAATTATACTCTAATAAATAATTTTAATTGAGTCTCCAAATATATATATATATATATATATATATATATATATTAAACATATTACTAACTCTAACAAAATATTTTTTTGATACTTATTCGTAAAATAAAAATTGGGCTAAAAGCTTAAACAATTCAACACAAAAAACACTAAAATTTCATAATTAGATTTTAGAAAATTTAGAGTCTTCTATTTTGTGGGGGTATTCTTGACCACTCAGAAGCTTATTATGTAAAAAGATTTGACGAGGAGGTTTTTGTATCCATATATCCCTCTTTTCTTTTTCTTTCCCAGATTGCCCCAGTTTGAAAAAAATTGCCCAGGTTGCCCTACTTTTTGGGCCCAGCTGTTCATCGCAACCTGGGCCTGCGATGACCTTAAAGACCATTTTTTTCACTCAATTGATCTTCACACCCGTAGGATGCGATGATCCACACACGTTTTTTTTTTTGCTCATCGCACCTCCAGGGTGCGATGATCTACACCCCCCTTTTTTTTTGTTTTATTTAAAAAATTAAAATAATTATAATAAATTATAAATATTTAAAATAAACCCCAAACCCTAAACCCCAAACCCCAAACCCTAAATCCCAAACCCCAAACACTAAACCCAATTTTTTTTTTAATTTAATAAATAAAAATAATTATAATAAATTATAAATATTTAAAATAATTCATAAACCCCAAACCCTAAACCCTAATTTTTTTTAATTAATTGAATAAGTAAAAATAATTATAATAAATTATAAATATTTAAAAAACCCTAAACCCTAAAATGAAATAAAAATAAATAAAAAACTTTCATAAATAATAATAATAATTACATATTAAATAATAATAATAAATAAATAAATAAAGAAAATTATTATAATAATAAACATAATAACAAAATTAAAATAAATTAATATTTATTTAGGATAAAAAAATTTGTAATAATAATAAAATAACAACAAAATAAAATTATAAATATAATTAATTATTTCTATGTAAATTATAATAATAAATTATATTAATGAATTTAAAAAAAATACATTAAATTGAAATGAAAAAAATACATCAAATTTGAGTAGATGTGCCAGCAGCGTTTGGACAATGTTTTCTAGTATGACCAGAGACCCGACATAATCCGGACTTTCTTGACACCCTTTCTCTAGTGTCCATTTCTGTTCTAATGCGTTTGCTTTTTGGGCGACCTTTCTTGACTCTCCGCATGAAGGATTATGACATACCTTAACACCTTGATATTCTGGCCAACATCCTTTGTTTGGTATAGGTCTGAACATTTTGTCGTACACTTTTAGTAACGTTTCCACCTTGTACACATCACGTATAAGCCTCCAATAATCATATTTGATACTAGAACATGCTGCTATCACATGTGAACAAGGCATGTGTTTAGCTTGATATTTCCCACAGTCGCACCAATTGTTAGAAAGGTTTACACTGTAATGACCAATTGGTCGTCCTTCTATTGGATTTACCATCTCGTGGACCATGAAAGTATGGTTGCTTCGATCAAAACTATCAACTCTATGACTATTAGATTTAGTTATTTCAGATTTCATAAAATTGAAGCATGTTTCTGTGAATACCTGACTAGAAGCTAAAATTGATGCGTATAGTTTTCCCATTGATGGAAATAGTGTCCCTGTTTTATAATATGTTGATTGGACCAAAGCAGTGATAGGAAGGTTCCACGGTGCTTTTAACACTCCGTTGATTGACTCCACAAGGTTGGTGATCATCTGACCCCAACGGCAACCTTCATCAAATGCTTGAATCCAATCTTGTCGCGGTATGTTATCTAACCATTTCAAAGCCTCCGGGTTTAATATGCCGATTTCTCTGCGGTAGTGTCAATATGTAGGTTCATTAATTGAGTAACCTGTATTGATATAGTAGACAATTCATTGTTAACTAATTATAAAAATTAACAATTAAATTATTAAAAATTACACTAATTATAAGAAATAAGAATGAAATTATTACCCATGCAAACAACTTTTTTCTTCAAAGCATTATCCTTAAATTCCCTTGCGAAATTTTGTGCAATATGTCGGACGCAGAACACATGCTTTGACGGAGGATGTTGCCATCCATTATTTGGATTGTTGTAAGCACTCTTAATGGATTCGTGTCTATCCGAAATCAAACAAATGTTGGGTTGTGGAGTGACATGTTTTCTTAAATTTCTCAAAAAGAAACTCCAACCCTCTTTTGTCTCACCTTCCACAAGAGCATAGGTAATAGGAATTACGTGGTCGTTCCCATCTTGGGCAACTGCTACTAATAGAGTTCCCTTGTACTTGCCGTACAACCAAGTCCCATCAACTTGTACAATTGGTTTGCAAAATTTGAACGCAGATATGCACGGAAGGTAAGCCCAAAATAGTCTATGAAATATCGTTATCCCACTTATCAAACTATTCTCATGATAAGCTGGGATCGTTTATGTAAGACCCTTAAATTTTAAAATTAAATTCAGATTTGATTTTAAGGGTATTTTGGGAATATTGGTGTAATATTCAATATATGTATATTTTGTGTAAATATATATATATATATATAATTAATTGTTTTGAAGTTGGAATTAAAATTATGGATGATGGATGAATTAATTTAATTTCGAGTAATTAAATTATCGGGCCGATTAATTAAGATATTTTCTGCTATTTGCGACGAAACGGATTAATTGCTGGAGGATCAGAAGATATTTTAATATAAGAGTTGGTGAGGTGGCGTAGATATTTGTGAAAAAGGAAACAATTCCTCTCTCCTCTGCTGTGTCAGTTTCTTTTAAGTGGATACTTAAGTGAGAAGATATTTCTTCTTTCCTCTGTACGACAGAATTCTGCATATATCTTCTTCTTCTTCTTCTGTTTTCTGTGTTAGAAAAGGAAAAAAAAGATTTCTAAATATTCTTTTTCTGAAAAATCTGAGTGTCGAATCAGAAAGTTTCGAGTACGAAAGTCATTCCTCTGATCGTTACGGAGCTAAAGAACTAATTTTCATAGCGGCGAACGCGAACGGGAGTATCGTCGGCTTTTTTTCGCAGAAGCGTACGAACTAAGGGAACGTAACTAAGGTAAGGGCACCTTCCAACTTTTTAGATTGCATTTAGGGCTGTAAATGCATGTGTGATGAATGATTATTGGTTTATGTTTGTGAAAAACATGGTGTTATGTTTTGGAAATCATTCTGTGTGTGTTGAATGATGATTCTGGTTCTGATTTTGTTTTGTTAAAAATCAGTGAGGTTATTCTGATTTGAGTGAATCTGTGTTTTGCAGGGTTTTGTTAAAACAATCTGTTGCTGATATTGGATGAAAAATGTTCTGAGTTGAGATTTTAAAGAGTGGTAATTATGATTCTAGGGTTGGGTTGGTTTTTCAAAGGAAAGGTTTTAAAAATCTGTTGAAGTTCCAGGAAATTTCACTGAATTGGAAGGTGTATTCGAATACGGCTTGAGTTTATTCGAATACAGCTTGCAAGGCTTCTGTTTTCTTTAGATTTTCGAACTTGTATTCGACTACGACCCTCTGTAGTCGAATACAGATTTTCCAATTTTGCTTCTGACTTAGCTTCTGTATTCGACTACGACCCTCTGTAGCCGAATACAGATTTACAACTTTTGCCACTGACTTCGCATCTGTATTCAACTACGACAACCTCGTATTCGAATATAGAATGCTGATTTTTCACTGCTTTAGCTTCTGTATTCAAATACAAGGGAGCTGTAGTCGAATACAGATTCGTGTTTTACAGGATGTTGATTCTGCCTTGTTTGGCTTCTGTATTCGAATACAATGAAGCTGTATTCGAATACAGATTCGTATTTTTTCCAGAAACCTCAGTTTTAATCACAGTTTTGAATCTTAACAGTTGGGGAAAAACCTTTGTTAATAAAGAGTGGAACTTTGAGGTAATGCAAAGTGTAATGCTTGCTTGAATGGTTAATCTTTGAATGTGTCGAGATGTTTTGAATAATGAGGAAAATGCATGAATTTTACTAAGGTTGCATACTGTTTTCCATGAAGTGAAACAATGCATATTCATGCATGGCATAGTCAGGTGGTACCCGCGATGGGCCACAGAGTAATGCGCATCCACGTGCTGATCTGTAGTGATTGCACGAGTGCTGATCTGTAGTGATTGCACTAGGTACTAATATGTGATTGTACCTTGGTATATAAGTGTTGGTCAGATAAACGACTGCACTGGTACTGGACTGTAGTGTCTGTACCCTGAAATGCGCAGCCACGTGCTGATCTGTAGTGATTGTACCTTGGTTTATGTCAAACGTGCTAATCTATAGTGATTGCACGAGTGCTGATCTGTAGTGATTGCACTAGGTACTGATCTGTAGTGATTGTACCTTGGTTTATGTCAAACGTGCTGGTCTGTAGTGACTGCACGAATGCTGGTCTGTATGCGACTGCACTGGTGCTGATCTGTATGCGATTGCACCCTGGTCATGAGGGCCGTTAAATTGTGCTGGTCTGTAAGCAACTGCACCTTGGTGATTCCAAGAATTTATGATCATAAGCATATACATATTGCATCAGAGTGTTTGACTGGAGGGTCACGTTTTGATTTTATGTTGATGGTGGAAAATTGTTGTGTGAGTAAGTATTTTTTTGAAATCTGTAATTTCAGATGAATTGATGTTTGTGCTTACATCATGATTTTCATACTTACTTGGTTGCTGTTTTGTAAAGTACAAATGACATGTATTTCAAAATTTAGCATCCTTATTTATCATCATGTACTGAATATGTTTGATATTGCTGTTATAACTGCTATGTGGTAATTGTTATTTTCGGTCGGTGACCCTTTACAATTATTGTGAAAATTGGGCTTTGCCCTCAGATGAGATTCAAACCCGTGTCCCTGATGGTCATACTAACGACAGGAACGTCGTTAGTTTCCCTTTATCTTTACTTGTGGGCTATGCAAAGAGATGAGCAGCTGGGTGAAGAAAAGACTTGTGAATATTGTAATGCTACTGTAGCTTAGGGTATGATCAGAGTAGACTTATGTATAGGGTTTTGAAACTCAATGGTTGTAAATATTCATTTTGGGAATTATTGTAAAACTCTTCCGCACTCTGATAAATATTTTGATGTATCTTTATTTTAGTATATTATAAAGATCAAATTCACATGAATATCTCATTCGATTTAATTGTGATGTTGTTGTTTTAAATTCCTTACTATTTTTTATTACGAAGTCGAATGATATTTAATTTGAATTGATTTCAATTTCCTTGAAACGTTATTCTGAAAACTCTTTGGTTTATTTATTCGTTTTAAAAAACAAAAAAAATACACTCGCGCTGTGTTTTAAACTCGGGGTGTTACAGTTTCCATTTCAATTTTGGTTCCTGGAGCAAACGTTTGCATAACCAATAACCATTGTGGGAGTTGATTGTAAGACTCTTCCCAATTGCCATAAATTTTTTCGATGGCTTTATTTTTTCCCATCCAAGCCTTTTTATAACTAATTGTGTAGTTGTGTAAGGCTTGAATCTGAGCAATAATGACCTTCACTTTGATTGAAGGATCCACTTTCAAAACTTGCATTACGGTTGCACATATCATATTAGAATCGAGCTTCGTATGATCTTGTGACAATGCCGAATTTGTGCATGTAAGAGGCAAATTCAATTTACCAATCACCCACAAATCACTTTTTTTGCGTTTTGAAGCTCTACATCTAAACAAACAATTTGGAGATGAACAACAAATAACGTACCTTTCTAAATCTGATTTCTGTAGCACAAAATTCAACGATTGTTTTAAATGGTGCCGTTTGATTGCATGTACGCATTCATCCTTGTTTTCAAACTTCATTCCAACGGCAAGAGTTCCATATTTTGCTAGGTCTTCGTTAACGAACATGACATCAAATTCACTTGATTGCTCTCCATTATCCAAATTGATATTCTTCATGTATGAGGGTGGATTGAATTCTGCTTCCATATCTTTGTCAACAACATTGTCATCGTCAGAATCACCAGACGATTCATCAAAGTATGTCTCATCATCTTCACTAAATCACTCAATTCTTCCTCGTTGATATCATATAAGACACTAAGGGGAATATCGCATTGGGGACTTACTGGAAGAGATTCCTGATGGAGTTGAAAACTTTCTGGATGAGTTTGTTCTAGTTGGCTAGAGAATGGTTCATAATGTTGTGATGGTTCACACTGTGATGGTTCATAGTGTTGTGATGAAGAATATAAGTTGGGTTGATAAGGGTTGGTTTGATCAAAAGATGGGATGTAGTCGGGATTGGGTATGTTTGAGGACGATGGTTGATCAATGTTTGAGTATGTTTGAGGACCATCTTCAAAGTTAACATATAACTCAATGGTGCCAAGTTGTGACCACTGTGCATAAACATCAAACATGAGCTGAACATCTTCGCCGTCGCAAACCTTAAGAAGTTCAAACCTTGTTGTATTTTCACCAAAGAAAACAAGGTGTCGATAAACTATATAAGTTATCGTCACTTTGTCATCGAGTTATAACTTTTTTTTAATAACATTCTTTAGACGAGCAAGATTGCTTCCAGAATGTATTTTGAACGCCTTTTTGTAATCACTTACAAATGTTTTACCTTCAACTCCGTCAACTATTGTACCATTGTAATAAACAATACAAATTACTTGTTGAGAATCCATGATAAATTTTTTTTTTAGTAAGTATGAAATGCTACAAGGTATAATGAGATAGAAGGTGTGGTAAGATAGTGAGATTTATTGTTCTATTTATAGAATGTATTGAGATTTATTTATCATCCACAACCGTTGATAAAAATAATTGAAAGGCCAAGATTAAATATGATTGATATTTTTTATCCAGATCATCCACAACCGCTGATAAAAAAATTGTACGGCCAAGATTAAATACGAATTAGACTAATTTGATTGGTCTAAATCCAATAACTTGGATCCATCATCACAGCCGTTGATAAAAAAAATTGGAAGGCCAAGATTTAATACAAGTTGGACCAATTTGATTGGTCGAAATCAAATATCTTGGATCCATCATCCACAGCCGTTGATAAAAAATTTGGAAGGCCAAGATTTAATACAAGTTGGACCAATTTGATTGGTCCAAATCAAATAACTTGGATCCATCATCCACAGTCGTTGATAAAACAAGATGGAAGGCTGAGATTAAAACAGCAAAATATCAGCATGGCGCGCATCGTGAGGATGCGATGATCAGAGGGCCAGTAGGCCTGCGCATCCTGGGGATGCGATGATCTGAACGATCAGAGGGCCTGCGCATCCTGGGGATGCGATGATCTGAACGATCAGATGGCCTGCGCATCCTGGGGATGCGATGATCAGAACGATCAGAGGTCCAGCGCTTCCTGGGGATGCGATGATCAATCAGAATGGTCAGAAGGACAGCGCATCCTGGGGATGCGACGATCAAGGGCATCGTACGGTGGCGATGCAATTATATAATGGTGCACCCACCTTCAATTTTCTCAAACTCAATCTTCTCAATCTCATTCTCATTCTCAATCTCAAATTTTTTCAATCTTCTCAAACAAATTTTGTTAATATTATCAATCCAAATTTTCACACATGGAATTATCTACTAATCATCGGGCTGAATTTCGATACATTAATGCATTTGTAAGTTTATTTATTATTAATATTAATTTCTTTATAGAATGATAATAATATTATTTTCATTAACTTCATAATATTACTTTTATTATATTCATAATATTATTTTCATTTTTTTTATTTACAAATACCATCGACGGACAAGTTGAAATGTCATGGTCACGTAAACAAAAAACCAAATGCGGCAATATTACCATATTTGCAAGAGGCGGGATTTGGTGAAGTCATCAAACTTGGAAACTAGAAAATAGATGTCGGCCTAATTATCGCGATGGTTGAAAGATGGAGACCAGAAACTCATACATTTCATCTCCCAATAGGTGAGTGCACGATAACTTTAGAAGACGTGTATTACCTTTTAGGATTAAATGTTTCTGGTATTCCAGTTTCTGGTTCAAATTTTGTGAATGTTAGAACTGTATGTGAAGAATATTTAGGAGTTATCCCACCTGAGGGGGCAACCACAAGTAATTTTATTAAATTAAAATGGCTTAAAGATACATTTGACGGTGTTGGTGAAGATGCATCCGAAGTACAAAAACAAGCATTGTGTTGGGCATACATTCTATGTATGATTGGTGGATTGTTGATGCCGGACAAATCCAACAACCGTGTACATTTAAAATATCTTTCCCTAATAGGAGATTTAAATAAAGCATCCCAATATAGTTGGGGTTCGGCAGTTTTAGCTACGTTGTATAGAGAATTATGCGTTGCTACGAAACCGGACGTCAAGTCTATTGGAGGATGTGCTCTATTGTTACAAAATTGGGCATGGTATCATTTGTCTTGTGTCGCTCCAGAATCACACAATGCATGGGTATTTCCACTTGCACAAAGGTAACTATTGAAATTAATTTTTATATATATATTTTTTTTAAAACTAACCACTTACCATATTACTAATATTATTATATTTTTTATGTTTGATATATTCGACAGATTTAATTCCGGTGGACTAAAATTTAGTAGTGTTCCTCATAATGACATAGAAGACTACCGGAATACAATCGATCACATGATGGTTCAGGAAGTAATATTAATATTCATTCACATTTAGTTGAACTTTTTTAATTATATATTTTTATATATCTTAATATTTACTTAGCATATTTTTAACATATCAGTTTCGGTGAAGGTCGTATCTCGGGTTCCAACACGAGGCACCCGAACAAGAGATGAACACTTGGATGGCATGTACCTATCTACATTGTTATCATATTGTTGAAAAACATCATGTAGATAGAGTCGCACTTCAGTTCGGCTTCCATCAACCAATTCCGCAACCACCAGAGGACATGAAAATGTACCATGAGCTCGACATGAGGCGTGGCATTGATGAAAATTGGAGGGTGGTTTGGAAAGATGAGATTCAACATTGGAATGAACGTCAGAATTACGTACTGCACGGTCAATTCATAGAAGGTTTTTTATGCCACAGTAACGAATATATGAATTGGTTCAGAAATCACACCAAATTATATATATCTGTGGAAAGATATCTGCGTGATCCACATTCGCAACCTTCAATGTATTCTGATGTTCACTTAACCCCTCAATCAATGCCACAACAACATACCATGCACCAAATACCATCTTTATCGTCACCAACACATCTACACAAATCTACATATATACCGACTCAGGAATACGTTCCTTCAGTGCCAACATTGCCAACACCCGTTAATCCGATAGATAGTGGAATTTTCTATAATTTGTTTGGTACTCATTGCACAACACCTGAGTCGGCTTATGCTGTTTTTGATTCGATGTATAACATGGAATCTCAAAATTATACGGAGGCAGGTGGTAGTGGTTCTAATCCGCCTACAACTTATAACGAAGATAATGATCAAAATGAGGATCAACCACAACAACCTGAACTCGTACAAAGGGCTAGACGAGTTCGATGACCGCGTAGATGTGGAACCGGAGGACATTTAGATGGAAATAATTAATTGCAAATTGATGTAGTTTTTTCTTTCAATTTGATGTATTTTTTTCATTTCAATTTAATGTATTTTTTTTAAATTCATTAACATAATTTATTATTATAATTTACATGGAAATAATTAATTATATTTATAATTTTATTTTGTTGTTATTTTATTATTATTACAAATTTTTTATTCTAAATAAATATTAATTTATTTTAATTTTGTTATTATAATAATTTTCTTTTTTTATTTATTATTATTATTATTTAATATGTAATTATTATTATTATTTATGAAAGTTTTTTATTTTTTTTATTTCATTTTAGGGTTTAGGGTTTTTTAAATATTTATAATTTATTATAATTATTTTTACTTATTCAATTAATTAAAAAAAATTAGGGTTTAGGGTTTGGGGTTTAGGGTTTATGAATTATTTTAAATATTTATAATTTATTATAATTATTTTTATTTATTGAATTAAAAAAAATTGGGTTTAGGGTTTGGGGTTTGGAGTTTAGGGTTTAGGGTTTGGGGTTTATTAATTATTTTAAATATTTATAATTTATTATAATTATTTTAAATTTTTAAATAAAAAAAAAGGGGGGGTGTAGATCATCGCACCCTGGGGGTGCGATGAGCAAAAAAAAAACGTGTGTGGATCATCGCATCCTAGGGGTGCGAAGATCAATTGAGTGAAAAAATGGTCCTTTAGGTCATCGCAGGCACAAGTTGCGATGAGCAATTGGGCCTAAAAAGTAAGGCAATTTTTTTCAAACTGTGGCAATCTAGGAAAGAAAAAAAAAAGAGGGATATATGTATCTATAGGCCTGACGAGGAAGGTGGTGTTGAAACGTTCAACTGAGATATTTTCTCAAGATTAATTCTAATGCGGCTAGTGGTGGTGCGACCACAAATAAGTGGCTGAGAGATGGGTTGAGGTAGAGTACACAAGTGGGTATCACAACAATTAATGCTCGCAATTACATTAATGAGCCAAAATTAAATAAGTCTAAAAACAATAATAATTCAAATAATGATAATTACTCTAGTGAATCAGTTACGATACAAAGTCTCCCACTTAGTAACAATTTGATTGTGCACAAAATCCATGCTACTAATAATAACATTGCTGCTACAAGCTTGGTGCTAAAAAAGTGTCCAACAGGATAAACTTAACCAAATTCAGCATGCTTCAAGTTTGAATGGGTCAACTTCTACCTTGCAATCAACAATGCGAGTGTTAGGAAAACCAATGCTTTCATTTACAAGCTAACACTGTGCGAGTTCCAGTTCATACTTCAAACCAAATTCTTCTCATTGGACACGTCACAACAAATGCACTTACTCAACAATTCAAACTAGTGGTTCAACTTCAAGAAAACATTATCCAGACAGGAAATGAGAAACAAACAGTGGTGTCTAATGCTTCCAAAACAGCAGCTGTGGGGGTAAATGGGTTGGCTAAATCAGAGACTATAGCTGGGAGTCAGAGCTTGATCATGATACCTTAAAAAAAGAGTTCACTTTTGTGATGTGGAGCCAGATAACGAAGAGGGTGTAGTCAATTTCTTGGATATTGTTAGTGACAATATGAGTGTTGAAGGGAGTAAAGAAACTATTTCTTTAGTACATCTTTACGTACAAATCCTTTGTATGTTGATAATCATGTAATGGTGGACATTATTAACTAGGCTTGCCAAGGACAATGAGTATTATAAGTTCACTACTAGAAATTAAGGTTTTACTTGCGGATTTAAGCTAAAATTTTGCAGGAAACACCATTATCTGCGGATTTACCGGCGGTAGTATTTTCTCACGTAAAACCTTCGTGGATAATTGTTTCTTGAGAATTTCTAAAACCGCAGGTAAAGTACCTTCGGATTAATCCGCAGGTAACTCCGAACTAATATTTTACAAACTTAAGGCATTTTCTTACGCATTTTCACACGAAACAAATCTGCAATACTATTTCTGCAAATTTATTCCAATGTATTTCCGTAGGTAATGTCGCATTGATATCTGTATATAAATCCGCATCAAAACTGTTTTCGAAGCAAAATCCGCAGGAAATATGGTGCTGTGTTTTTCTTTATTTTTTTATTTATTTTTTATTGATATGAAAATTTATATTATTATCAATACATTTTTGAATTATTTAATATAAGTTCTTAATTAGAATATTATTGCAAATACTCATACAATTTATATCATATTCGCAAATCGTAACCAAATATTAATTAAAGTATGATTCAACTATTGTAATACTCTTAAACAAAATTTACATATCATCACTAAGTATTAATTAAAGTATAATCCAATACACAAGACTGTTTTCAAAAAAATCAAAATAGAAGCCTGTATGTGGCAGGATCGATCTTCCGCACATCACCTCCATACATAAGGGGAGACTTTGCCAACACCCATAAAGTCATCTGAGATAATAATGAATTTACTTCACTCAGAGTCTATCATAATGCATGCAAACACATCATTAAGATGAAATATATAAGAAAGCAACTCAATTATACTATTTATCAATTATCAATACCTGTGACCTTTGCTCTTCTAGATTCAGGTTACCATACCTGTGTGGACCTTCATTTGAATCTATAAATTAAAAAAAAAAAAAACAATAAAAAATCCATATTTCAGTAAGTCATTATAATGCATGGAAGCAAAAGAGGTGTAGCAAGACTAGCAACCAAGTCTCATCACCTGGATTGGATAGCCATCCGAACGGTAGCATGTCCAAATCAGGCCATGAACTCACTTTTAAACCTTTTGCTCCTATCATATTAGAGGTAGAAAAATCCCTGATTCAGAATTTAATAAACCGAAGTTATGTAATACGGTTAGTTGGTTGTAAAATTGACAAGGAACAGAATACAAAACCTTTGATATATGTTGATTCTAAAATTAATAAGGATGAAAAATCTGCAGCAGATTCAAAATGGGAGGATATCATGGCTGCAACAAATATGGAAACCAATTCCTTAAATGATAGCAACTATCAAGGCAAAAGTCTTGGGTCAATAACTTAAAAATATTCTTGAGCATCAAATAAAATATCGCTTCTGAAAATTTCTTTAAAAATGACATGAAGTGATATCAAGGCAAAAGTCTTGGGTCGAAAACTGATAAAAATATCTTAAATAGTGATATGAAGTGTAAACAACTTAAATCACCTTGTTACATCAAAATGAGCTATAATATGAAAAGGGTAACATAACATTATATATATATATAAAATGACGAGTTATGTTGAATTAAATGTGCCTGCATTTGTTCCATCAAAAGCTCAATTAATAAAAAGGGTATCATAACATTTATATATATATATAAGATTTGGCACTCACGTTAATAAATCCATGCCGCATAGTCATGTAATCCACGTTACTCAGAGACGCAAAGAATTGTCTAAAGAATGTCACCTTACATAAAAAGATATTATTAATTAATAAGCTTTAAAAATGAAATTGAGGAACAATTTAATGTATGCAAACTCACTATCCATCGTATTCCTGGCTTCCTAGACCAGCCTGAGTGACGCTTAACAAATGTAGTTTGATGCGCAAATCTGAACCTAGCAGGATCTGCATCAAATAGAAGATGCATTTTTGTGTAACATTAACATATTATATATTCCAGCAACAAGATTTAACAACAGAAAAATATATAACTACCATGTGTAAATTGGTACTCCACAGAGGAAGTTTCCATTTCCCAAGCTTTCCATTTCTGCATCTGTTCACCAAAGTCATTTTCATTCTTATTATTTCGATAAATAAAATTAAAAAAAAAAAGAACAAAATCATATTATATTCGGCGAAACTCACTTTTGCTCGGGCTAGTACCATAGTCATGACACTGTAGAAAATGTGAAAAACTGCGAGCATGAATATAAATATATGCAATTGGTGCACCCCTGATTGAGATATTAAAGGCACCTGATTCTGTTTTCATTTCCACAAACACATATTTATTATAATTTATATGCATATATGAGTGATGAGGATTGAATAGTGTCAGAAATTAAATATAAATTATATTAATCTTGCTCACTTTTTTTGAGCAATAGTCATCACCACCAGCTGCAGCTGCCAAACCCTCTCCACCATACCAAATTCTGATCATCAAAAGAAAGTAACCTCCTCCTATCATCTTTTGAATCTTCTTCCACTTCCACTTTCTTACATGGAAGCATGCTATCACCTAACTTCACTGGGATGCATATCTTTGCAATATATTTTGTACCAAAAGTAAGTAACAAGGATATGAATCCTAATAGCATTAATTCTGCAAATTTAAATGTGCCTGCATTTTAAAGCTCATTTATTAATTGAGCTTTTGATGGAACAAATGCAGGCACATGTTATGTTACCCGAAATCAAATGAAGAGTCACATATGAAAATAAGTTGAATGTAGTAATATTACCTTTGACAAGTCGAATAAATCATTTCGTTTATCTCTAGTTAACTTTTTCAGCTGATAAGTTGGCAATAAGTGACCTATATTTAAATGCAATCAAAAAGAAGACTTCAAACAACTGTTTGGCAATCAACAATTTACACTAAGCTTAAAATGTATACTATTTTAAAATAGCATAAAATTTTATTATTTTTCGGCCCTAAAATACCTTACATAAGAAAAAGCACAAGGAAAGCTTGACCCTCTTACCTTTCACCACCAACCACACAAACAACACAAGTTCCTGTAGGTATATTTTCATCTTCATAATAGTGAACCTAATTGTTAAATGAATAAATTAACTTCAGAAACAGGATTCTACGGTGCAGTTCAGTGTAGCGATGTAAAAAGAAACAAGGAAGACAAATTAATCTTACATTTACACCAGCAAGTCTAGAGTTCTTGGTCATCTCCTCACCAAACTTGTCCTTTCCAATGCAACCCATGAAACTAGTGGCCCCAAGAATCCACTATTAGAGACAAAGGGAAAATGATAAGCTATTTTCACCACAACTACAGATTCAGCTCAACTCATATAAAAGAATGTACACATACCTGAGCAACCCTGATGGAATTCTGAGTAGCACCTGCCAATAAGAAAAAACATAAACATCATTATAAAATGTTTCCTTTCCCCCTTTCTTTTGCTAACAAATTAATTATGTTCCACAGTAATGCAATGATCTACAAATTGAGACACAATAATTCAGATCTAGTGTGTTACCTCCAGCAATGTACTCCACAGTATATTTGGCAGCCATTTCATCATACCTGGGATAATTGTAGGATCATATGAACTCACAAAATATATTTTCATAAAGTTACTAAATACTGCCACAAAAAGGAGAATATATTACTTGTACAAGTCTCAATAATAATGAGAAAGCACAACTTTTTAAAATTAATTAATTAACAATCCTTATCAACATACACCAATTCTATGATAAAGAAAGGTAAACCTCGTTACATAATTTGATTCAAAGAGTTCAACAGAAGTTGCAACACAAGTAGTCAAAGAAACCCTGTGTACAATCATAGCAGCATGAACAACTGCATCATATCCATAATAATAAATAAATAAATAAAAGTTAGACAATTTTCAATCAAACAATATAAGATTGATCATAATAAATCTCACACTCACATCAATTTTTTTCCTTACAATTATTACAAATTAAAAAAAATTAAGAAAAAAAAAGATTGATTACCAATCGTTGATGAGTTTGTCTTGAACATCATCTCCAGCTGCGGTTGAAAAATCAATGGATTGTGTTTGAGGAGGTTCCATCGGTGTGTTCTTCTTTGGATGATTCTGTTTCGGTTGGAATACGATGACAAAAAAAACGAGGAAGTGATAGTGAAGAATGATAGAGATAAATGTACGTGAACGCTCATTTTCACAAGGAATTGAGATTTTGCAAAACCTAAACATACACAACAACCAATTGAAAATTCATAACCCTATGCGAAGTTAAAATCAGCTTCAACTCAAATCTCCGGCTCTAAACAAACACAAAATCAAGTGAACCAGAAAATCGATTTGAAATGTACCAAGATTAATGTCGCAAACTAACGAGAAAGTAGCATTACTGATAGAATCAAATACCTCAATAAATTGAAACTGAAATCTCCTTGAGAAGTTGAGAAAGATTTGAGGAATGAGAAGTGCAAGCGTGAAGAATTTGTGGGAGAGAAAATGAAAATATTATAAGCAAATCCACAATTTTAAAGAATAACACAAATGGTGAAGGCCTTGGTGATAGCTATTTGCGACGAAACGAAGAAGGAAAATGACGAAATGGTGATTCCTATTTGCGCCAAGGGAGAAAGAAGATGAGGGGTCTTGAGTTTAGGGTTTCATTTCTGAGGACTAATAATAATAAGAAGTGTTAAAAAAAAAAAAAAAATTCTGTATGCATATTTTTTATTAGTTTTTTATATTATATAAAAATACTAACTTAAATTATTAGTAGATAATAGAGGTACCGTTGATTTGTATGAGTGAGTGGTTATGAGTTTAATAGTATGTGTTTCAGTGAACTCATTTTAAGTTCTTTTTCTTTTCTTTAACACAATAAGATATAATTTATTGATAGAATTTGTTTTTTCTTTTAAAAAATTGAATAACTTTAATGCATAATTTTCCTTTATTTTTTTACAAATAAATATAATAAATTTATTTTTAGAGACTTTTATAATAAATTTAAAAATTAATATGTTTTTATACTATTAAACTAAATCATCAATAGTTAAATAATATGTCAATTAGTTTGACTATATTTTAGATTTAATATCCTCAAATTTTTAAATATTATCTGTTGATTCTATTTTAAAATAACATTTTTTGTAATAATTTTAATTAAAAATAAAATTTTAAATATGAAAATAATTTATTTAATTACCGAGTTCAAAATTGAATAAATAAATTTATCAAAACTCTTAAGTTAGTTAATTTAATAGATACTATATTATAAAATTTAAAAATTACAATAATCTTACTAGCGTCGCTGAGTGAATATCAACATTCAGACCGTCGTCGCTCTTGAATTTTAATTTTGAGGAAAACTTACGTCCACATTCAATCAAAGCCGATTTTTTCCTCCAAATCAAAACAATTTAGGTGGATATTGCGGTACAAATTATATTGTCATCTCTAACTATAAAACTTGTCTTACTTTTTAATTTGTTTAAAAAAACAAATATACTTTATTTATATAAAAATAAAAACTACTTTATTTAAATAAAAATAAAGTATTTACCTGCGGAATTTGCTGTGGATATTTCATGCAGAATTTTACCGCAGATAAATCCTAAGGAAAGAAGATGAATTTTGCTTCGGACACGACAAATGAAGTTAAATCCTTGGGTATTACCTGCGGATATGTTTCCGCAGGAAAATCGTAAATTTCTAGTAGTGGTTGGAACTGTCGGGGTTTGGGTAGCCCGCGTCTAGTTCCTAATCGAAAAAACTTCGTCTGATGTGATAATTTAGATGTATTATTTTTATTTGAGACATTAGTCCATTATAATAAAATTTAAGATTTGTGTTATGTTTTGGGTTTTGAGTATTGCTTTGTTGTTGATCGGGAAGGGTGTGGGGATGGTTTAGCTATCTTGTGGCACTCTAAATTTTCATGTTCTATTCAAAATTACTCACAATAAAATTAACTTGAGAACTTGGCCTCCCCATGTCGGATCATCATCCCATTTTCTCGAACCGGACTACGATTGTCAGACAAGTAGGAAACATAATTTCAGGTTTGAAAATGTGTGGTTAGTTAATGAAAATTGTGATGCCTTTGTTTGAAAAAAGTGGCATGACTATAATGATAGTGACCTCTCAACCAAGCTTTAATTGTGTGCCCACCAAGACATGGATGGATGGAGCAAGCAAAATTGTCAAAAAATAAAGAGAGAAATTAGAAAGTGCAAGAAAATACTTGAACAAGTTAGAAACAATGTCACTAAAGCTAATATCAATTCCACACTTGATGGTTCAGGATGACATTTTTTTGTGTCAAAGAGCTAAAATAGATTGGTTTAGAGAATGAGATTTAAATACTCGTTTTTTTCCATATAGTTGTGGCGTCAGGTGAACCACATCACCTTACTGGTTAATGACCTTGGAATCCTTCAAACAGAACCATCTTCCATGTGTACCATTGGTGGCAATTATATTTAAAACATTTTCCAAAATTTAGCCACACTAGTGTCAGATGTCATCTTACTGTCTATTACCTCATTTGACAATAATATCCTCTTGACACCATTGAATATGGAAGAATTTCACACATCCATTTTCTCTATGAAGTGGGATAAATGTTTGGGCCTCGACGTTTTTAATCCGAGTTTCTATCAGCATTTTTGGAATTTATGAAAAGACGAGAGATCTTTAGTGTTGCATGTGGCTTTCAGCGGGTTAATTCACAAATATCACCCTTACTCCCAAAGGGGATGTGCAAACATTTATGTGGAATTAGCGACCTGCAACACTCTACGATATGCATTACAAAATAATAGCCAAGGTACTTGCTAATAGGCTTCAATTTGTGCTTGGTAAATGCATTTATGAGAATCAATATGTGTTTGTCCCCGATATCTATATTCTAGACAACATTATGATCACAATTGAGCTACTTCTTTACATGAAAACAAACACTCAAGGCAAAGTGGGAGTTATTGTGTTAAAATTGGATATTAGTAAATCATATGACATGATTGATTGGAATCACCTTAGAGTCATCATGATAAAAATCAGATTCTCTATTCAGTTGATTAGTTGGATTATGTTGTGGTAGAAACTGTAGGCTACTCAGTCATGTGAATATTGATTTAGTCAGACCCATAATCTTGGGAAGAGGATTATACTAAGGGGATATGTTGTCCCTATATTTGTTCATTATTTGTGCTAAAGGGCTCTCAGGTCTTATCAAGCAGGTTGGGGAAAAAGAAGACATACATGGAACTAAAATATGCAATGTTGCTATAATATCCCATCTACTTTTCATAGATGACTGCTTTTTTTTTTCCTTCTGAATAAACACCAATGAAGAAATTATGATGAAGCATATTCTCAATACTTATGAAGTGACATCACGGTAGGCCATCAATTTCCAAAAGTCTGAAATCTTCTATAGTAGAAATGTATCAACATAGGTTATTGATATTCTAAGTGTTCATTTAGTCCTTAGTACAGGAAACTATTTGGCTTACTGTCGATGGTTGCAATATGTAGAGCTGTCAAAAAAACCCTTAATCTCAAAGCCCCTTTAATAAATTTCTTATTAGGCCCCAAATTTTAAGCCTCTTTTAATAAAATTTTTTCTTTGGCCCCAGCCCCCTATTTTTTAATTTTTGTGGGCTTAGGCCGGGAAGCCTAGGTCCCATTTCATTTTTAAAAAATTATTGAATTTGTTAATTTTATTCAGAACATAAAAAAAAATCGAAAATTTCTAAATCAAATAAAATTCGAAAAACAATTCGAAATTGAAAAATTATTGAATTTGTTAATTTTATTCATAACATCAAAAAATAAATCGACAATTTCTAAATCGAACAAAATTCGGAAAAAAAAATCGAAATTAAAAAATTATTGAATTTGTTAATTTTATTCAGAACATAAAAATAATCGACAATTTCTAAATCAAATAAAATTCGAAAAAAAAATCGAAATTGAAAAATTATTGAATTTGTTAATTTTATTCAGAACATCAAAAAATAAATCGACAATTTCTAAATCGAACAAAATTTGGAAAAAAATCGAAATTGAAAAATTATTGAATTTGTTAATTTTATTCAGAACATAAAAAAAAACAAAAAAAATCGAAAAAAAATTCAGAAAAAAAATTAAAATATTTTTTATTTCAAAAAAATAATTGATATTTTAATGGGCCTATGGGCCCTCTAAGCCCACATAATTTTTGGAGCTTTTTTACATTGGGGGCTTTCTTTTAATGGGCCTTTATATTATAAGATTTTTTGGTCCCCTACAATATATGAGCTGGGGCCAATATAGAGGGGGCTTGACAAATTGACAGCTCTAGCAAGATGTATGAAAGCCGCCTTCAATTTCATCAAGGAAAGAATCTGGAGGAGATTAAACCCATGGAGTGTAAATGTTTGTCTAAAGCTAGTCAGGAAATATCAACAAAGGAAAGTATTTGATACATTTTTTTCATTTCTTTTCAATTTTCATCGAACGTTGCTAACAAATTTTCCACATAACATTTTCTAGGGCGAGGTTATTAACACATATATAAATTTTAGAAAGAATTTAAAGAGGGCAACATTTGCACCACCTTTTTTAATTCATGGTGTTTTCCATGTAGGTTTGTTCATTATTTTTTATCATGTATATGATTTTTTTATTGAAGGATTAATGGAGAAATAGAAAAAAGATTATATTTTTCATTACTACCACTACTAGAAATTAAGGTTTTACATGTGGATTTAAGCTAAAAATCCGCAGAAAACACCATTACTTGCAGATTTAGCAGCAATAGTATTTTCCCACGTAAAACCTTAATGGATAATTGTTTCTTTAGGATTTATAAATCCGCAGGTACAGTACCTGCAGATAAATCCGTAGGAAAAGTAAATAAAATCCACAACTAATATTTAACAAACTTAAGACATTTTCTTACGCATTTTCACGCAAAACAAATCTGCAAGAGTATTTATGGGAATTTATTCCAAATATATTTCCGCAGGTAATGCCGCATTGATATCTGGAGATAAATCTGCATCAAAAGTGTTTTTGAAAAAAAATCCACAGGAAATATGGGGCTGTTTTTTTTTTGTTTTTTTAATTTTTGATTGATATAAAAATTTAAATTATTATCAATACATTTTTGAATTATTTAATATTAATTTTTAATTGGAATATTATTGCAAATACTCTAAAACAATTTATATTATATTCTCAAATCATAACTAAATATTAATTAAAGCATGATTCAACTATTGCAATACTCTTAAACAAAATTTACATATTATAACTAAGTATTTATTAAAGTATAATCCATTAAAAAAATGCCAAGTATAATCAAGTACATGATGATGTGCAACCAAATTACCAAAATAAAAACAAATATTATTCAATATGATCACTACCAATGTTATCATCTCCACTATCTTCATCCGTTTCATTGTTAGGTTGTGTTGATGAACTTGGACGAGAAGAAGATCCAATAAATTCCAAATGTTGCATGAAAAAGTTTAAATTTTTGTTGGTCTCGATCATCTCTTTTTCTTGTCGTTGCAATTGTTGCTTCATCAATAACTTTTCTTGCTCTTGTCTTTGCAACTCTTGTCTTTGCAACGATTCATTCAATGCATGAACTTGACTTCTCAAAGTATCAACCTCTGAATCATCAGAATGCATTGTTGATTGATTTGGAATCAAGATTTTTTATATAGATCTAAGACCAAACCGTCTACATTGTAATCACAAACCAACGGATCAGTTATCATTAAGATACAAATGTTTTCTTATTTTCTGTCGAATCAGCAAGTAACTAGAGTAGAAAACATGAAAGACTGTTACAAAACAAAATGCAACAATTTCAATGAAAAATAAAAAGAATACTTGGAGAAAAATTGGCAATATGGGTTGTAAAGCTTTAGGAAGACAAAATCCAGGTATGAGAATTGGTCCTCCCTGCAAAGCTCACACAAAACACGAGCATTAGTAACATTCAAATTAACCATTAGGATCTAAAAAGCTAATATTCGAAAGCCATGATGAGGAATAATTATCAAAATTACTGGCCCACCTTCTTGTTCCTCCATTCCTTGTCTCGGGATGAGGATACAACATCACAAACTAATTTTATATACGACGGGAGCACCTCCTTGGGGACCAAAATAATGACTCTCGACAAAGCTTCTCAAGCAACCTTAACAAAAAATCAAATTATAATCAAAATATCAAATTATAAATAATATACCCAACAGGGTATGTAAGTATAATATCAACAACTAATTCAGCTTACAATAACAACAGATGAATTAGTATCACTCAACAGGACTATCAGGGTAGATATCATGTTTGGAGCTTCATCAACTAGAAATAACTTGCTATTTTTGAAGAGATATCCTGTGAGATATGAACTGGATCTTCTGACAATAGGCTGTTGACATAACTTGTTCGAAAAAAAGTGAGAAAGGCCAAATACTGGAGACAATTAAATTATAGTGGTTATAACATGACAGATACCTGGCTATCACTAACACCTTTCACAAGCTCTGATATGAGTGGCTTTACACCTTCGTCATCAATAACCAAGACTATTGTTTCAGCAGCCTCCTTAGCGAAAGCTTGGACCTCCTAGAATTTCAATAATCTTCTACATTATGCATAAAAAAGAATAATCTTCTACATTCTATATGATGTCTAAAGATGCATAAATGAGGAAGCATGGTACCAAGATGAAACTCAAGACCAGACCCAACAACCTCCGCTAAAGCCCCCAGAGTATGTGCATGGAAAGCATTGACCATGTACCAGCAATTTATTAATTAAGATGCAAATGATAAAACATCCAGAACAAATGAATCAAAACAGAGAGACACATACGACAATGGAGGATGAACCAGTTTGGGTAGAATGTGAGGCAATACTGCACTTGTTCTTACACTATAAAAAGAAAATGTAATAGATAAGTCAACTAAAAAGTTGGTAAAAACAATACATTCACTATTAATGACCCTGTGAGGTACAATCTCGTCAATAGCTTGCATTCCAGCATTGTACATTACGATTTTTTCAAAGATGAGGTACAGTAAAATATTTGAGTTTAACCTGATATAACAAGCTAAAGCTTGAATACAAAAAATCATGCATAGAGTAAAAAAGGACACCTTGAACAGAGTGCTGAAGGCTAGGCCCGTTGATTCACGAACTGCAGGCTCACTATAAATATATCGATCTAAATATAAGATAATGCAGGGTAAAAAATTTCCAAAATAAGTGAATACATTAAAATAAACAAACCTATCACAAAGGGTGGTTCGAATAGTGGGGATAAGCTCATTCATGAAGTTCAACAACTGACTCTTACCAGCGCTTGCCATTACTTCACTCAGCCAAAATCGTGCTAGCTAAATAGTTCACATTGAACTCCAAACATTCAACATATAAAACCTAAAAGAAACTAGTCAAGCATTTCTAATTCCACTAAAATTTTCAAATCCCAATTTTTAACCTCTCCCGCTAGCATGCATTATTACAGCACCGCAATATAAACTTAAACCTCCTCTCAAGCCATGATCAAAGCATCAACAACCCATAAGAAAATATATCTTCTAACGCTAACACAGTGTTTATTTTTACTTGATCAACTCAGTGTCCACTAAGCGTCAAGCTAAATCAGAAGAAAATCAAGTTATCGTGGAGAAAATGTTCAAAGAAACAACATACAAAAACATAAAATCAGAAGAAACAACACACAAAAACACTAAATCAGAAGAAAAACTCTAAATCAGAAGAAAATCAAAACCCTAACTCACTATAGTTCACAAAAATCAATAATGAAATAAGAATAATGAAAAATGGCGAAAAACGAGACTGAAATAAAACAGAGTGGCCCAACACTTATGATGGCGACATAAAACGTTAAGATTCGATGGCGGCAAGGTGTAACCGTGGTGGCTATGGTTGAGATGCAGCAGCGGGATGTGACGGTGGTGACTGTAAGACCCTTAAATTTAAAAATTAATTTTGGAATTAATGTCAAGGGTATTTTGGGAATTTTTGTAAAATATTTAATATATGTATGTTTTAAGTGAATATATATATATATATAAATATTTATTTTGGAAGAGGAATTAAAATTATTGGATGAAGAATTAAATTAATTTAATTTCAAGTAATTAAATTAATTGGACCACTAATTAAGGATTAGTGGTTAATTAAAGGATTAAGTGCTGAAATGAAACAACATTATTTTATTAGCATTTTCAAGAAAGAAGGCACTCAAGTAATTCTATAAGTGCACGGCAGGGAGACTGAACCAAGACCAGAACTCACACCTCCCTATTTTGTATGTAATGAGTGATTGCATGCAACAATAATTTTTCTCCCATTTCTGCCCCTGGTTTATGAAAAACAGCTTCACGGGTTCTTTAAATTCAGAAGAGGGAATTCCTCCAAACACCATAAACTGGAAATCCAAACCTCTAACCAGAAAACCCACAATAGTAAAGTTAATCCCCACTCCATTACGAAGCCAAAGAACCCAGTTTGGTAGCAGCACACTCAGGCAGCAGCTTCCACCTGTTTTTGGACGCAAAAAGGGGAACGACGGCTGAAACAAGAGCAGAAGCAGAACACGCTACAAGGGTAAGGGCACCTTCCATCTTTTAGCTGCATTAGAACCACGAATGTGTGTTATTTCAGTTCTGTGTTTAAAAGAAAAACTGTTTTTCGAAAATGACATTTTGAAAGAAAATGCATTCTGTTGATATGTGATTATTCTGATGGTTGTTGCTGGCTGTTTTTCTAATAAAACATGTTGTTTTGCTTACGTGTGAAAGCTGAAAATGTTTGTATGTTATTTTAATTATGATTAAAATGCATGTCTTAAAACTGTTTTGAAAATGGTCTTAACATGCAAAAATGCATTCTGTTGGTGTTTTGTTGCTCTGTGATGCGTGCATATTATTTTGTTTGAGGAAGTTGAAATGCTTCGCATGTTTCTAATGTTTGAGAAAACTAAGTATTGTATGTTCTGATGTTTGAGAAAACTAAGTATTTGCATGTTCTGATGTTTGAGAAAACTGAGTATTTGCATGTTCTGATGTTTGAGAAAACTGAGTATTTGCATGTTTCTGATGTTTGAGAAAAACTGAGCACTTGCATGTTCGTTCTGATGAGTGAGAAATCTGAAATGTTGCATGAATGTGCTGATGGTTTGGAAAACTGGATGATTCTGATTCTGTTGTGGCTTGTGTGATTCTGGTGATATTGATGATTCAGATTCTGGTTGTTTTGTGTGATTCTGGTGGTGTTGATGATTTTAAAGGAAAAAGGGATTTTAAATGAGGAAAGGGTTTGTTTTGAAAAAGTGCATAATCTGTTTGATATTTGGTGGTCATTTTTAAAGAAAATAGTTTGAAAAGGGTTGAACTTTCACTGGTTTTCGAAGGTGTATTCGACTACAACATGTGTGTATTCGAATACAACCTTCCAGGTTTCTGTTTTATTTAAAGTTTTCAAACCTGTATTCGAATACGAGCCCTGTATTCGAATACAGAGGAAAGATTTTTGCTTCTGTATTCGCATCTGTATTCGACTACGATCATGTCGTATTCGAATACAAAAGTGAAATTTTAACACTGTATTCGCATCTGTATTTGACTACAGGCATGCTGTATTCGAATACAGAATGCTGTTTTTCACTGGTTTTAGTTTCTGTATTCGAATACAAGGAATTCTGCATTCGAATACAGATTCGTGTTTTTCCAGAAGCACTATTTTTAGCTTCTGTATTCGAATACGAGGAAGCTGTATTCGAATACAGATTCGTGTTTTCCAGAAAATCCAATTTTAAACTCTGTCAAGTGGATTTTAAAATGTTGAGAAAACACTGGGAAGGTTTAAATGATTTAAAATGGAATCTGTGAAATGGTTTTAAAGGGGAAGGGATGATGGTTTGAAAACCTTTAAGAACATGGGAGAAATGCTGGAATTTTTCAAGGTTTGGTCTTCTGTATTCGACTATAGACATGCTGTATTCGAATACAGAATGTTAAAACTGCAGTTCATGCTTATGTATTCGAATACAGGGGGTCTGTATTCGAATACAGATTCGAATACAGGGGGTCTGTATTCGAATACAGGGGGTCTGTATTCGAATACAGATTCGAGTTTTCAGAATTTACACGTTTTTAAGAGTGTTTTGCAAACTTTGAGTATTTGGGTATATTGGAAATGTTGTGGTAAATTAAAAGGGGAAGTTTTGGTGATTGTTTGAAGTGGTGGTAATGAAGTTTTAAAAACTTTGGTGATGCAATCAAAGAGGTTGATTTATGCACTGAAATCTGCCTCTGTATTCGAATACCAGAGGGTTGTATTCGAATACAGAGGGTGATTCTATACTGTTTTTGGCTTCTGTATTCGAATACAGAAGAGCTGTATTCGAATACAGATTCGTAAAATTCCAGAAATCCTCAGTTTTAAACACTGTGTCTGAATTTTTGAGAGTCTGGGAAAACATGTCAAAGCGTTAATGATTAATTGACTGTTTAATCATGATTGTGATGATGTTAATTCTAACTGTGCTGTTATATTTTAAACATGTTGGAAAGCATGAATTTCTGAGTTGCATTCTGTTTCTAGAGAAGTGAAACACTGCATATTCATGCATTGCATAGTCAAGTGGTACCCGCGATGGGCCACAGGGTAATGCGCAACCACGTGCTGATCTGTGAGCGATTGCACCAGTGCTGGTCTGTGAGCGACTGCACTAGGTACTGATCTGTGAGCGATTGTACCTTGGTATATAAGTGCTGGTCCGTGAGCGACTGCACTGGTACTGGACTATGAGCGTCTGTACCCTGAAATGCGCGACCACGTGCTGATCTGTGAGCGATTGCACGAGTGCTGGTCTGTGAGCGACTGCACTAGGTACTGATCTGTGAGCGATTGTACCTTGGTTTATGTCAAACGTGCTGGTCTGTGAGCGACTGCACGAGTGCTGGTCTATGAGCGACTGCACTGGTGCTGATTTGTGAGCGATTGCACCTTGGTCATGAGGGCCGTTAAATTGTGCTGGTCTGTGAGTGACTGCACCTTGGTGATTCCAAGAAAATTATGCATGAGCATATATGCATTACATTGAGGGATTTGATCGGTGTGTCACGATTGTTTATATGATGAATGTTGGAAATTAATGTGTGTGAGTGCTGTCCAAAAATCTGAAATTCTGAATTAATGATTGTGTTGTTGACGTGTGTTTGTACTTACCGCATACTTCATAACAATTGACTGCTGTTTTGAAAAGGCATGAAAGTCATAAATTTTCAAATGAGCATTATTATTTTCCTCATCATCATACGTTATACATGATTATAATCGTTGCTGTGTAATACATGCTATGTGAATATTTGTTATTTTCGGTTGGTGACCCCCTTGCTATTATATTGTGGACTTTGGGCTTTGCCCTCAGATGCCTCCCAAACCCACGCCGCCCGTGGGCACCCGAACGACGGAAACGTCGTTGAATTTCCATGATCGCTACTCGCGCACTGCTTGGGCTTTTGACCCCCTCTCAAGCAGAGCAACTTATACGGGGTGGCTGGAGCGGACAAGTAGGACCGACGGCGTGGAAGACGTCGTAGAGCGCACTCATGCGAGCATAGATTTTCCCGTGCCTTCCTGCCTGGTGTTAGAGGCGCACAGAGTTTTCGACGACGCTGAGGAGTCTGCTGAAAGGGTTGAGACGGAGGCCACTGTAGGAGTGGTGACTCCCAACTCTGTGATTGGAAGAGAGATACATGAGTCTGATGCGGTAGAGAAGCGTGAAGAGCTGAGACCAGTAGCGACGGAGATTTTGGGTCCATCTAGGATCTCTGATGATTGCTACGAGATTCCGGCACCGCCGAAGCGGCTGCGAGTGTGTATTGACTTGACTTCTGAGGAGACCGATCCCTCTATGTACGAGGAGGAGGAGGAGGTTACGTCGAAGCGAGTTGCAGAGTTAGAAGAGACTTGCGTGGGATGCGGAGGGAATCCGTGCTACTGCAACTTCAGCGCATGATCAGTTAGACTTAATGTATTAGGTTTTGGGTTGAATTTGTAATTTGTCTTATTTTGGAAACACTACTATTTTCCGCTGAACCATGTACTCTGATATTTGCTGTTGATGTATTATGACAATGATATTTTGGTAGGTATTAATGTTTAAAAACTAATTTCCAAGATAAGTACTTAGTGATAATCCTGATGAAGTATTTGGTTTACGTTCATCGATTAATCTATAACGTACTATTTTACGAAGAACTTTATTTTAATTCTTTTGAAATAATTTTGGGAAAACTCATTTTAATTATTAAGTTCAAAAAAAAAAAATGCACCTGCGCTGTGTTTTAAACTCGGGGTGTGACAGTGACTATAATTGAGATGCGACAGTGAGGTATTGCAGTTGGAATAGGTGCGATGGCGAGGTGTTAAAGTGTGACGGTGAGAAGAATACTTTAGGTTTCTGGGCTTTTTGAAGTCGCGAACTGAAACGAGAGAGATGAGATTGATATCGAGAACTGAAATGAGAGAGATGAGATTGAAATTACTAATTGAAATGATAAAGATGAATTTAGGGTTCATGAATTTGGGGATTAGGGTTAGTTGAAGGTAGTAGAGAGGAAAAGGATTTCATAAATTTGGAGTCCATAAATAATCACTCATGTAGTTGAACATTTCCTATCTTATGTTTATGACTGAAACTGATTCCATAGCAAATCAATGATTTAGGCTTTGTCCCATTCACCAATGACCATTGTGATGATTTTGGAGTCCCTAAATGTTTTGGCAGCCACCCCTGCATTACTACCTGATCTGCAAAATAATTCAATAATTTTAATGTATATGCACGTTTTTCCTTTACTTTTTTACAAACAAATATAATAAGTTTATTTTTTGAGACTTTTATAGTAAATTTAAAAATTAATATGTTTTGATATTATCAAACTAAACCATCAATAGTTAAATAATATATCAATTAGTTTGACTATATTTTAGATTTAATATTCTCAAATTTTTAAATATTATCTTTTAATTCTATTTTGAAATAACGTTTTCTGTAATAATTTTAATTAAAAATAAAACTTTAATTATGAAAATTATTTATTTAATTAGTGAGTTCAAAATTGAATAGATAAATGTATCAAAACTCTTAATTTAGTGAATTTAATAGATACTATACTATAAAATTTAAAAATTACAATAATATTACTAGTTGCAGAGTGAATATCAACACCCAGAAAGTCTCCGCCCTTGAATTTTAATTTTGAAGAAAACTCACATCCACACTCAATCAAAGCGGATTTTTTCCTCCAAATTAAAACGATTTGGATAAGTACTGCTGTGCAAATTATATTGCCATATCTAACTATAAAACTTGTCTTACTTTTTTAATTTGTTTAAAAAACAAATCTTCTTTATTTATATAAAAATAAGTATTTACCTACGGAATTTCCAGGAGATTTGACAATCATAAACTTTGTTGCGGAATTTGCTGCGGATGTTTTCTGCGGAATTTTACCACAGATAAATCCTAATGAAAGAAGGTGAATTTTGCTTCTGATACGTAACCACATGTAAATCCATAGCAAAAGAAAACTTTACCTGCCGTTTTACCTGCGGAATGTAATACCAGAAAATCCTCGTGTATTACCTACGGATATGTTTCCGCAGGAAAAATACTAATTTCTAGTACATTTTTCAATATTACGTTTTAAAATACTATTTTTTATTCATGTGTTTTTATTACTACTAGGAGGATAATTTGTTTCTTAATTACTTTGTGTTGTGTTGTTTTTCTCTCTATAGATAGTAACTATGTGGAAGGAGTGCAATGAGTTAAACTTGCAATAATGCTTGCAAAGACACATGTTGGAGCTGATTTTTTTAAGAAGAAAAATGCCAATAATTATTTACTATGTTTCATTGCAAAATATTATTAATTAGAAAAATATGTATTATGCATTACGAGATTTTTATGATAGATGTGCATTATGAGTTGTTGTCTTTAATATACTACAAAATAACCTCCGCACAGGTACGAGTTGGTTCGTACAATTTGTTGAGTACTATATTGTGTCGTGGTTGTTGATGTTGTAGTATTCAATTGTTTTACTACTAGAAATTAACGTTTTTCATACGGATTTTTCTGCGGAAACATATCCGCGGGTAATATTTTCGTGCGGCTAACATTTGATTGAGGAATATTTCTGCGGTTTCATATTCTGCAGGTAAAACGGCATGTAAAGTTTTCTTTTGCTGCGGATTTACATGTGGTTATGCGTCTGCAGCAAAATTCACCTTCTTTCCTTAGGATCTATCTGTGGTAAAAATCCGCAGCAAATTTTATAATTGTGTAAATACTTTATTTTTATATAAATAAAGTAGTTTTTATTTTTATATAAATAAAGTAGATTTGTTTTTTAAACAAATTAAAAAAGTAAGACAAGTTTTATAGTTAGAGATGACAATATAATTTATACCTCCAGACGATACAAGAGGATGTCATCAAAGGCAAATAATAGAGGATAGCATCAATCAGAGGATATCATCAAATGGAAGAAAAAATAACATTATCAGAGGATATCTTTCTTGGCCCAGATCAAAAGGAAGTAGAGTCCAGAAGGAGAACTGGTCCAGACCAGAAGGAAGCTTGTCAGAGGGAGACTTGGTCTAGACCAGAAGGAAACATAAGTCAGACTAGGTCCAGACTTAATGTTGACTAGAAGATAGCATGGTCGTGAATATAAGACTCAGTCCAGACTTGGTCTAGACTTAATCCAGACCAAAAGATAACTTGTCTAGAACAAAAGACTTGGTCCAGACCAGAAGATAGCTTGGTCTAGAACATAAAACTTGATCCATACTTTGTCCAGATCAGAAGATATTATTGTGCAGTACATAAGACTTAGTCCAGATTTAATCCAGACTTAGTCCAGACTTGGTCCTGATCAGAGGATAATGTCCAGATTAAAAGATCAATGGTCCAAATTAAAATATCAATGGTCCAAATTAAAATATCAATGGTCAAGATTAGAAGATCAATGTTCAGATCAGAGGATCACATAATGGTACAAATAAGATCACATGACCCAAAATTGGTCGAGATAAGAGGATCACAAAATGGTACAAATCGTATTACATGGTCCAGAGTTGGTCGAGATCAGAGGATCACATAATTGGTACAGATCAGATTACATGGTCCAGAGTTGGTCGAGATCAGAAGATCATATGGTCCAGAATTTAAATCGTGATGCAAATCAGTGAAGACTTGATTAAAATTCGAAGAAGACTTGATTAAAGTTTGATAGAAATTTGATCAAAGTATTAAGGGGATTTGATTCAAAAATTCACTGAAGACTTGAAGAAATTCGAATGCAATCTGAAGCTTAAAAGGATATGGTTTGAAATTAAAAGAAACAACATGGTCAACAGAATTTTCAAGTGCAATCTGAAGCTAAAAAGATACGGTTTTAATTTAAGTGAAACAGGATTGGCCAACAGAAGTTTCGAAGGAAATATGAGCAAGATTTATTTTGAATTTAAGCTTGGACAAAGCCCTATTTGCAACTATAAAAGGAGGGTTCAGGCAGCAGCGTCAAGCATCGAAAAACACAAGAACTCAAGCTTCATATTCAACACAATTCGAGAGTTCAAAAGAGAGAATCACTTGAGTGCAAAAACAATATTTTCTAAGTGTTTTCGAGAGAGAAATTCAGTGCAACAATTAGCTTTCAAGAAGCAACAAAAGTGTGCAAGAATCAGTGCAGATTTGTAGAGGTCCAAACCTTGTAATCTAACCCGATAGTGGTGCAGATTCCTTCTTCAATCTGGGGTTGTCAGATTGGTAGGAGAAGACTTGACTTGTAAAGTCAAGGTGTTGTTTTCGTTTCTCAAAATTCTAGGGTTGTTAGGCTGTTTGGGAAGACTGACTTGGAGGGTCAGGTGTTGTAATTCAAAGGTTTTGAATTAGCAGATTAAAGCCTTCAGGATGAAGGGACAGGATGTAGCCAAATTAATGGTGAACCAGGATAAATTGTTGTGTTCTTATGCTGTTATTTTTCGCTGCTAAGTCTCATTATTTGTTACTCAAGTAAATCACATCAACATTCAACAAAACAGCAAAAAGATTTAAAGTTTGGCAAACACAATTCAACCCCTCTTCTCGTGTTTGCACCTTCACAATGTCACATCCTCTAAATTTATTATTTAAAATAATTAAGACTTATAAATATATATATTTCATTACTAATTTAGGTGTGATAATTATTTGTCTTGTTCGACTTATTGTAGCTTATAAGATTATTTGTAAAAATTATTTAATCAATGGAGAAGTTTCATATATATATATATATATGTTTTTTAGTACAAGAAGAATTTGAGCTAAGGGTTTGTGGCTAGGTGTGACCCAACCCATAATAGAAATTTGGGCTTGGAGTTGGTGGCTTAGTTTTTGTATGATCAAGGTTAAGAAAAAAAAATATTTTCTCCCTTCTATTCTTTATTTGGGCCCAACACTATCTACCCAATAATCTCCACTTTAAATTTTCCCTAAAGTCCACAATATTTCCATACTAAGTAATAATAAGCAGAAAAGAATACCGAAACCCTAGCCGTCATCTCCTTCACACCTCTTCTCCTTCATGCATCAAACTTTTCGTGTGAACAACTTCGTGGGGGCTTAGAGCTACGTACTAGGAAGAAAAGCGGCTAAGGTAAAGGCTTTTCCCCGCACAAATTATAGTTAGACCGTTAGTTGGATACATGAAATTTATAATTGTAATTGCTTGCTTTTGAAAGAAATAAATGTAGACTAATAAAATAAAATAATGAAATCCAAAATCTTTTACGTTGAGTTTGATATGTAATGTATGTGTTTTTAAGAAGTAAAATGTGAATTTTTATATTTTACGTGATAAAGTTTTAATTTTTATGATGGGTATGAAGCAAAATATGATTATTTTTTATGTTATATATATATGATAAGATTTTGATTCGATGATGTATATGAGTTGGAGTTTGAAGTTTCTTGTTATATATAAAGTTTTAATCTTTATGGTGTAAATGAAGTCAAGTCCCGATTTTTATGTGTATGTGGTGAAAATTATTATTTAATGATTATTTGTCTATGAATATATGATTCTCATGATAAGGATGTGTGAATACGATGATGGTTTTAAAAATGTGATTTTTTTGTTGAATGCATATGACATGATTCATAGTGGGCTGTGTGCGAGTATAGTTTTGATAATATTTGATCATGTCATGGCATATGCATCTTTGTGAGAGTTTCCTTAGTGGCAGGTTTATTTTCCCCATTGGTATGGGTGATTTTTCTGTGTGGAAGTTGGCTTAGTGGCAGGTTTATATCCGGATCATATAGTTTTAAGAGCATGCATTATACATATATTTTTTTATACGATTTTCCGTTTGCGCATTTTCTTTAAATTAGAAGTTTTTACCTTTATATGTTTTTTGTTATTATTCTATATGTTTAGCTTTGGTTTGATGTGGATGATGGAAAAAATTGACCCTTACAACAACATTTTAGGTACTAATGAGTTCGAGGAGATTCAAGAGTAGTTGATGAGTATTAACGTGCGGCGAAAGTGGGGTAAAAAATGGGGTTTTCAAGACAATATTGTAATAATAAGTATTGCCGCAACATTTCTATGTCTACTTTTAAAAAAATTTTGTCACTAAACTTTTAAATGCATTCGAATTCTAGAAATACAGAAGTGGGTTTTCGCTTCGTTAGGAATAATTGATTTTTCCTTTATTTTAGCTTGAATAAACTTTTTTTAATAATATTAAAGAAACGTGATTGTTACTAATTATTTAAAAGCATAAATGTTGATATTCTTACCAAAAAACAAAATTATCATAAAATTTTATAAAAGTATTTTTTTTAGTAACATTTTGGACCAAAAATCCTGTAAGACCCTTAAATTTTAAAATTAAATTCAGATTTAATTTTTAAGTGTATTTGGGAATAATTGTAAAAGATTCAATATATGTATGTTTTGTGTAAATATATATATATAAACATTTGTTTTGGAGGTGGAATTAAAATTATTGGATAATGGATGAATTAATTTAATTTTGAGTAATTAAATTATCGGGCCGATAATTAAGATTTTCTCGGCTAATTGCGACAAGACGGATTAAGTGCTGGAGGATAAAAAGATATTTTAATATAAGCATTGGGTGAGGTGGCGCAAATATTTTGTGATGAAGGAAACAATTTCTGCCTTCCTCTGCTGTGTCAGACAGCATTTATGGAGATATTTAAGTGAGAAGATTTTTCTTCTTTCCTCTGTTACGACAGATTCTGCTTTATATCTTCTTCTTCTTTTGTTTTCTGTGTTAGTAAAGGAAAAACAGATTACTCAATATTCATTTTCTTGAAAATCTGAGTGTCAAATCAGAAAGTTTCGAGTACAAGAGTTATTCCTCTGATCGTTACGGAGCTAAAGAACTAACTTTTGTGGCAGCGAACGCGAACTGGAGTTTCATAGACTTGTTTAGCAGAAGAAAACGAACCAAGAGATCCAAATTAAGGTAAGGGCACCTTCCAACTTTTTAGATTGTATTTAGGGCTGTAAATGCATGTGTGATGAATGATTATTGGTTTATGTTTGTGAAAAACATGGTGTTATGTTTTGGAAATCATTATGTGTGTGTTGAATGATGATTCTGGTTCTGATTTTGTTTTGTTAAAAATCAGTGACGTTATTCTGATTTGAGTGAATTTGTGTTTTTGCTGTGTTTTGTTAAAACAATCTATTGCTGATATTGGATGAAAAATGTTCTGAGTTGAGATTTTAAAAGAGTGGAATTATGATTTTGGTGTTGGGTTGGATTTTCAAAAGAAAAGGTTTTGAAAATTTGTTGAAGTTTCAGGAAAATTCACTGAATTCGAAGGTGTATTCGAATACGGCTTGTGTGTATTCGAATACAGCCTGCAAAGCTTCTGTTTTCTTTAGATTTTCGAACTTGTCTTCGACTACGACCCTCTGTAGTCGAATACAGATTTTCCAATTTTGCTTCTGACTTAGCTTCCGTATTCGACTACGACCCTCTGTAGCCGAATACAGATTAGCAATTTTTGCTACTGTTTTAGCTTCTGTATTCGACTACGACCCTCAGTAGTCGAATACAGATTTGCAACTTTTGCCACTGACTTCGCATCTGTATTTGACTACGAAAACCTCGTATTCGAATACATAATGCTGATTTTTCACTGTTTTAGCTTCTGTATTCGAATACAAGGGAGCTGTAGTCGAATACAGATTCGTGTTTTTTCAGAAATTCAAGTTTTTTAACATTGTTTTATAAACCTTGAGTGTTGGGATACCTTGGGAAGGTTTGTGGTGAATAAAAATGGAATTTTTATGATAGTTTGAAGTGGTGGGGATGAAGTTTTTGAGAATTTACTGAAGTGGTGGAAATTCTGATTTTTGTACTGTGACAGCCTCTGTATTCGAATACAAGGAGTCTGTATTCGAATACAGGGTGTTGATTTTGCCCTGTTTGGCTTCTGTATTCGAATACAATGAAGCTGTATTCGAATACAGATTCGTATTTTTGCCAAAAATCTCAGTTTTAAACACAGTTTTTGAATTTTAACAGTTGGGGAAAAAACTTTTGATAACTAAGAGTGGAACGTTGTGGTAATGCAAAGTGTAATGTTTGCTTGGATGATTAATCATTGATTGTGTTGAGATGTTTTGAAGAATGAGGAAAATGCATGAATTTTACTGAGGTTGCATACTATTTCCAGTGAAGTGAAACACTGCATATTCATGCATGGCATAGTCATGTGGTAACCGCGATGGGCCATATCAGTGAGGTTATTCTGATTTGAGTGAATCTGTGTTTTGCAGGGTTTTGTTAAAACAATCTATTGCTGATATTGGATGAAAAATGTTCTGAGTTGAGATTTTAAAGAGTGGTAATTATGATTCTAGGGTTGGGTTGGTTTTTCAAAGGAAAGGTTTTAAAAATCTGTTGAAGTTCCAGGAAATTTCACTGAATTGGAAGGTGTATTCGAATACGGCTTGAGTTTATTCGAATACAGCTTGCAAGGCTTCTGTTTTCTTTAGATTTTCGAACTTGTATTCGACTACGACCCTCTGTAGTCGAATACAGATTTTCCAATTTTGCTTCTGACTTAGCTTCTGTATTCGACTACGACCCTCTGTAGCCGAATACAGATTTACAACTTTTGCCACTGACTTCGCATCTGTATTCAACTACGACAACCTCGTATTCGAATATAGAATGCTGATTTTTCACTGCTTTAGCTTCTGTATTCAAATACAAGGGAGCTGTAGTCGAATACAGATTCGTGTTTTACAGGATGTTGATTCTGCCTTGTTTGGCTTCTGTATTCGAATACAATGAAGGTGTATTCGAATACAGATTCGTATTTTTTCCAGAAACCTCAGTTTTAATCACAGTTTTGAATCTTAACAGTTGGGGAAAAACCTTTGTTAATAAAGAGTGGAACTTTGAGGTAATGCAAAGTGTAATGCTTGCTTGAATGGTTAATCTTTGAATGTGTCGAGATGTTTTGAATAATGAGGAAAATGCATGAATTTTACTAAGGTTGCATACTGTTTTCCATGAAGTGAAACAATGCATATTCATGCATGGCATAGTCAGGTGGTACCCGCGATGGGCCACAGAGTAATGCGCATCCACGTGCTGATCTGTAGTGATTGCACGAGTGCTGATATGTAATGATTGCATGAGTGCTAATCTGTAATGATTGCACTAGGTACTAATCTGTGATTGTACCTTGGTATATAAGTGTTGGTCAGATAAACGACTGCACTGGTACTGGACTGTAGTGTCTGTACCCTGAAATGCGCAGCCACGTGCTGATTTGTAGTGATTGCACTAGGTACTGATCTGTAGTGATTGTACCTTGGTTTATGTCAAACGTGCTGGTCTGTAGTGACTACACGAGTGCTAGTTTGTATGCGACTGCACTGGTGCTGATCTGTATGCGATTGCACCCTGGTCATGAGGGCCGTTAAATTGTGCTGGTCTGTAAGCGACTGCACCTTGGTGATTCCAAGAATTTATGAACATGAGCATATACATATTGCATCGGAGTGTTTGACCGGAGGGTCTCATTTTGGTTTTATGATGATGGTTGAGAATTGTTGTGTGAGTAAGTACTTTCTGGAAATCTGTAATTTCTGATGAATTGATGTTTGTGCTTACATCATGATTTTCATACTTATTTGGTTGCTGTTTTGCAAAGTACAAATGTCATGTATTTCAAAATTTAGCATCCTTATTTATCATCATTGTTTTCTAATGTGGCCTGAATATGTTTGATATTGCTGTTATAAATGCTATGTTGTAATTGTTATTTTCGGTCGGTGACCCTTTACAATTATTGTGGAAAATTGGGCTTTGCCCTCAGATGAGATTCAAACCCGTACCCCTGATGGTCATACTAACGACAGGGAACGTCGTTAGTTTCCCTTGATCTTTACTTTGTGGGCTATGCAAAGAGATGAGCAGCTGGGTGAAGAAAAGACTTGTGAATATTGTAATGCTACTGTAGCTTAGGGTATGATCAGTGTAGACTTATGTATAGGATTTTGAACTCAAGGGTTGTAAATATTTATTTTGGGAAGTATTGTAAAACTTTTCCGCACTCTGATAAATATTTTGGTGGATTGAGAATCCTGTTTTGATGTACCTTTGTTTTAATTATTATAAATATCAATTTCCCAAACATATTTTATTCGATTAATTGTGTTGTTGTTATTTAATTATTTATCTATTTTGGACTACGATGAATGATATTTATTTTGAATTGATTTTAATTCCCTTGAAATTAATTATGAAAACTCTTTTATTTATTTATTCATTCATTTTAAAAAAAAAAATACACTCACGCTGTGTTTTAAATTGTGGGTGTTACAAATTCGGAGCGTTACATTATGGTATCAGAGCAATAATCCTTGGAAATTTTTGGGTGGGACGATTTTGTATGACGCATGCCTTGATTTATGTGTGATGCTTGATTTTGGTATATTTTACTATATGATTTATTACTATTTTGGTTATATATATTCATATAGGGAAAATTAACATTTTGCATTGAGTATTTCGTGATTTAATGACATTATGACGCTATGAATTTACTATTATGACGTTACAAATTTACTACTCCTAATTTAAATTTTTAATAATTTACAATTTGTAATTTAGTTTGACATTATATAATAATTATTTGTATATTTATGACGTTATCAATTAATTGAAACTGATTGATGTTTTTGAAAACTATAAATGATTAGTTGTTATTTTGTTATACTGTAAAATTATTGCGTATTAAATTAGATTGATTTGATTTGAAAACATAAACATTTAATTGGTCTCCACCTTAATTATGAAATTAATTAGGCCAATTGAATTTATAATGATTATGAATATTCCTTAATTATTTAATTTTGTGTTATGATCTAAATTTTTGTAACAAAGACAATGCGGTAAATCTCTAACAGGTATAAAATTGTATGATTCCCACAATATAAGTGAAGGGTAACATAGTAAAAATTTGTATTAGTGGAATTCTGGCTAAGGAAAGACTTGGTTATGAATGTTGGAACCAAGTTGATTCTAAGTACTTAGGATTTTGATGTTTACAAAAGCACTCCACGTAATCTTATTTTGAACCTTGAATTATTAAATTAAATGTCACCAAAAGTTGAAGATTGCAGAAGCAGAAAATGCATTCTGGAATTACCAAAGGATACACCAGGATGTGAAAACACTACCAGACGATATCTTTGCTGGCCCAGATCAGAAGGAAGCAAAGTCAGAAGTTGACCTGGACCAGACCAGAAGGAAGCCTGCCATAGGGAGAGTTGTTCCAGACCAGAAGGAATCAAATGTCAGATTTATTCCAGAAGTTATTCTGACCAGAAGATGGCCTACCAGTGAAATGATAAACATTCCAGACTTGTTCCAGACTTAATCAAAGGATAAATTAATGGGTCCAGAACAAAGGAATTAATCCATATTTGACCCAGACCAGAATATATGATGATTCAGGGTATGAAACTAAGTCCAGACAAGAAGAAATGATTTCCAGAATTGATCCAGACCTGATCCTAAATCAAAGGTAAAATGTCCAGACTGAAATATTACTTGTCCAGATTTAATTTCAGTTTAATCCAGACCAAGTCCAGAATTGGTCCAGATCAGAGGGAAGATTTTCAGATCAATGGTTCATATTTAATTATTTGGCCCAGTGTTGGCCGAGATCAGAAGATCAGACCATGGCCCAGTGTTGGCCGAAATTAGAAGGTCAAAATGAGTGGACCAGCAGTGGCCGAGATCAGAGGATCACAACAGATCAGTTTGCTGGACCAGGATGGCCGAGATCAGAAGATCAGAAGGTGAGGAAGTGTGGTCCAGGGATAGCCGAAATCAGAGGATCACAACATATCAATTAGTATGGTCTAGATGTGAACTAGCGCAAGAAGATCAAATGGTCCAGATTTAATCATGAGGATTAACGGTGGAGATTTTAATTTATTTTGATCAAAATATTAAAAATATTTGTTACAAAAATAAATTGAAGTATTGTGGAACTCAGGAGCTGTTGGCGGGAAGGAACTAAAGACTTGATTGGCCAGTTAGTTTGAAAGAAAATCTAAAGCTTAATAAAAGATATGTTTTTTATTTAAATAAAGCCCAATTGGTCAAGTTATTTTTGCAAGAGAATCCAGCAAGATTCAGCTCGAAATTAAGCTTGGAAGAGGCCCAAATCTGCATCTATAAAAGGAGGCTCAAGGCAGAATACTTAGCATCGAAAATCATAAAAGAGTCATACACTTCCAAAGCAAACACTCAAGTTTTCAGGGTGGTCAATTGTGAGTTCCAGCTTTCAAGAAGCAAGTACTCGTGTTATTTTCTTTCCACTGTGTCAAATCTAAGTTGTTGAAGTAGAGTCTACAATCTGAGGGAGTCAGTAGGGGTAGCAGGTTACTTGGCAATTAGATTCATAGTGTTGTGATTTCTTCTACAATCTGGGATTGTCAGATTGGCTGAAGACAGGAGCTGCATTCCTCAAAGAAGTCTAGGATTGTTAGACTGTTTGAGAAGACTGACTTGGAGAGTTAGTATAAAGGTTGTAATTCAAGGTTTGAATTAGTGAAATCCTTCAAGGTGAAGGGACTGGACGTAGCCTCGTTAACGGTGAACCATTATAAAAACTGTGAGTTTTATTTTTACTTTTTATCCGCTGCTAACTCTGTTTTTAATTATGCATCAAGTTTTGTTTTAAAAGTATAAAAACAGGAAAAGTATTCAAGTTAAGTCAAACACAATTCAACCCCCCTTCTCGTGTTTACACCTTCAATTGGCATCAGAGCTCGGTCTCAAGGCTGAGCACTTTACAGTGTTTGAGGAAAGGTCCAAGGGGTTCAACATGGCAGAATCTAGAGAAGAACTGGGAGGCAACATCAACATACCACCACTGTTTGATGGAGATGGGTTTGAGTATTGGAAGGATTAGAGGATAGTGACAGTGACTGTGATGATATGGCTTACTTAACCAAAAATATGGTTAAAATATGGGAAAACAGAAAGAGAAGAAACTTCAAGAAGAAACATAACAACAAAGGAAAGGAAGAATCTGACAAGAAGAGTATTGTTTGTTATGGATGCAATAAATCTGGACATATCAAGTCAGAATGTCCAAATCTGGAAAAAGATAAACAACACAAGAAAAGTTCCAGATTCAGAAAGAAGGGTCTGATGGCTGCCTGGGATGTATCAGAATCCGAGGAAGAATCGTTTGATGAAGAAGAGGCAGAAACAGTAAAGATGGCTCACATCAGGTCTGCTTCTGGACCTCATAAAGGAATGATTTCAGGTAGGAAAACAGGCAGAAGGAAGAATGATCAAAGCAATCATTCAGGCAAGTCTGGAAGCACATCAGAAGAAGCAATTCTGTCTCTGATGGCTCATACCAATTCAAGTTCTGGATACAGCTCAGGAACAAAATCAGAAGATGAAGACAGTGAGGTATTTTCTGATCTTTCTAAATCTGAATTAATTGAGACTTTAAAAGACTTGTTAAATGCAAACAATAAGATGTCTTTAAAACTGAAAACTCTTAGGGAAGAGAAGAAAAATCTAACCAAAGAAGTCCAAGTTTTAAAGAATCAAAATTCTTAGTATGCAACTGAAAATAAAGATTTTAAAACTCAAGTTGCAAGACTCAAGTCTGAAAACCAAACTCTCAAAAGTAATATTTGTTCCACTTCTGAAATTGTTTGTAAATCTGATATGCATGAGCAATTTTTTCAAAACTTTATTTCTAATGGAATGGAAAGAAGTAAATAGGCATCTATGATTTATGGAAACAGTAACTCTGGAAAGAGAGGTCTTGGTTTTATAGAAACAATTACTGAAAATAAGGCTGTTCATTCTGATGTTTTATGTATTGTTTGTGCTAAGAAAGGTCACTCTGAATTATCTTGTCCAATGGTAAAATCTGAACAAGATTAGAGAGCTGTTACAACTAACTTACCTGGACCCAATCAGTTCTGGGTACCAAAAGATCAAATTGTCTATGTTGCAGATGTTCTGAGCAACCAGAAGGAGACACCAACAATGGTGCCTGGACAATGGATGTTGGCAATGCACAAGCAGAAGAAGGTTTATCTTCCGGCTACAACAAGACAAAGGCAATCTGAGTCTGATGGAAGAAGGTTTGGTAAACTCAATCAGAACCAGAATCGGAATCAGAACCAAAACTGGAACCAGAATCAAAACAGGAACTGGAACCTGAACCAGAACTAGAACAAGTATAAGAAGAATAGAAACTGGAACCAGAACCAGAACTGGAATCAGTATCAGAAGCACATAAACTGGAACCAGAATCAACTCTGGAACCAGAATCAGAATCAATACTGGAACCAGAATCAGAATCAACACTGGAACCAGAACCAGAGTCAAATGAGAAATTACCATAATCATCAGAATTACCAAATTCATCAGAACTACCAGATTCACCCAAATCACCAAAATTACCAGAATCAAAACATGTTCCAGAATCATCAGAGGAACATGGTTTATAAACCAATTCAGAATCAAGAAAATTGCTCAAACAGGCCAGAAGAAGAACTGGCTCTAATGGGTCGAACAGAAGATAAGTCTGAATCTGAGTCTGACTCTGACTCTGATTCTAACAGAGAAAAGGCAAGGTCTGATCAGCAACACAAAACTTGGTATCTTGACAGTGGCTGCTCCAAGCACATGACAGAAGATAAATCTATGTTTCTGGATCTGACTATGAAGAATGGAGGCAAAGTTTCCTTTGGAGGAAACCAGAAAGGTCAGATTATTGGTACAGGAACTGTTGGTAACACTTCTTCTCCCTTGTCTATTAAAAATGTTCTGTTTGTTAAAGGTCTAAAACATAATCTTCTGAGCATAAGTCAATTAAGTGACTGCAAATATGATGTTATCTTTAATCAAAAAACTTGCAAAGCTGTTAGTCAAATTGATGGGACTATTTTATTTACTAGCACTAGGGAGGATAATGTTTATAAAATTGATCTTTTTAGTCTTGCTAAGCAACAGGTTAAATGCCTATTATCTGTAAGTGAGCAGAATCTGATTTGGCATAAAAGGCTAGGGCATGCAAACCCCAGACTCATATCAGAGTTGAGCAAACTCCAGTTGGTAAGAGGGCTTCCCAAGGTAAGTTCCAAAACTGAGATTCTGTGTGAAGCATGTCAAAGAGGTAAACAAACTAAAAGCTCTTTTAAAACTAAAAAATGTGTTTCTACCTCTCAACCACTTGAACTGCTTCACTTAGATCTGTTTGGTCTTGTTCAAACAACTTCTCTCAGTGGTAAGAAATATCATTTTGTGATTGTTGATGATTACTCAAGGTGGACTTGGGTAAAATTTTTAAAGAACAAAGATGAATCTCACAAAGTATTTATTTCATTTTGTAAACAAGTTATGAATGAACAGGGCATTAAGATCATAACCATCAGAAGTGATCATGGAGGCGAATTCGAGAACAAGTATTTTGAAGAATTCTGTGATGAGAATGGCATCTCTCACAACTTCTCATCCCCCAGAACACCTCAACACAATTGAGTGGTAGAAAGGAAGAACAGATCACTGCAGGAGATGGCCAGAACCATGCTGAATGATATGAAGGTTGCCACCTACCTTTGGGCAGAAGCTGTCAACACATCTTGCTACATTCAAAATAGAGTCTATATCAGGTCCATCTTAAATAAAACTCCCTATGAACTGTGGAAAGGTAAGAAACCCAATATTTCCTACTTTAAGCAATTTGGCTGCATCTGTTTTATGTTGAACACTAAAGATAACCTAGCTAAGTTTGATTCTAGATCTCAAAAGTGTATCTTTATTGGCTACTCTGAGAGATCAAAAGCTTATAGACTGTTTAACAAAGAAACTAACACTGTGGAAGAATCAATCCACATTAAGTTGGATCATAAACAGCTTGACTCTGAAAAGTCAAAGCAAGATGAGGAAATTGCAGGTGAACCAGAGGCACATGAACCAGAAGCTGAACCAGAAGCAAAATCTGAGAAAGATCAAGATGAAGAAGAACATGCTGACTCTGAAAAGAAGTCAAAGGGAAAGAATGGATGGAAGTACAAATCTTCACATCCAGAATCTCTCATTATTGGCAGTGCAGCAGAACCTTTAAAGACCAGATCATCAAGTAGAGAAACCAGTCTGTTTGGTTTACTCTCAACAATTGAACCAAGCAATGTTGATGAGGCTTTGGCAGAGGAAGGTTGGATACTTGCAATGCACGAAGAGCTGAATGAATTCCAAAGAAATGATGTTTGGGATCTGGTACCCAGACCAAACAAAAACATTATTGGAACCAAGTGGGTTTTCAGGAATAAACTCAATGAAAAAGATGAAGTGATAAGGAACAAAGCTAGACTTGTAGCTCAAGGATACAGTCAACAGGAAGGTATAGATTACATTGAGACTTTTGCTCCAGTGGCCAGGTTAGAAGCAATTAGAATTCTTTTATCATTTGCTGCTAATCATGATATAATGCTGTATCAAATGGATGTTAAAAGTGCATTCTTAAATGGCTATATAAGTGAGGAAGTCTATGTCAAACAGCCCCCTGGATTTGAAGACTCTGATTTTCCAGACCATGTTTTTAAACTTAAAATGTCTTTATATGGTTTAAAACAAGCACCAAGGGCATGGTATGATAGACTTAGTAACTTTTTGCTTAAGAATGAATTTAATAGAGGCCAGATAGATAATACACTATTTAGGAAATCCATTAAAAATGATATTCTGATTATCCAAGTCTATGTTGATGATATCATATTTGGATCCACTAATGGCACTTTGTGCAAAGAGTTTTCTGACCTAATGCAGAAAGAGTTCCAAATGAGCATGATGGGAGAACTTAAGTTCTTCTTGGGAATTCAGATTCACCAAGGTAAATCAGGTATACTCATTCACCAATCTAAATACACTAAAGAACTTCTCAAAAAGTTCAAGATGAGTGACTATAAGCCTATGGCCACCCCCATGCACCCAACCTGCTCACTTGAGAAAGATGAAACCAGCCAAAAGGTAGACCAGAAAACATACAGAGGTATGATTGGATCCCTTCTTTATTTAACTGCTTCTAGACCTGACATCTTCTTTAGTGTTTGTGTCTGTGCCCGTTTTCAAGCTGACCCTAGGGAATCCCATTTAACTGCTGTCAAACGAATTTTGAGATACCTTAAAGGAACCACCAACCTTACTTTGTTATACAAGAAAACCCCCACCTACAAACTCAAAGGTTTTTGTGATTCTGACTATGCCGGAGACAAGCTGGAAAGGAAAAGTACAAGTGGCAACTGCACATTTTTAGGTGATAACTTGATCTCTTGGTCAAGCAAAAGACAAAGCACCATTGCCATGTCAACAGCTGAAGCTGAGTATATATCAGCAGCAGGATGCAGTTCACAGTTACTCTGGATGAAACACCAACTTGAAGATTACAACATCTTTGAAACCAATATCTCTTTGTTCTGTGATAACACTTCAGCCATAAACCTAACCAAGAACCATATCTTACAATCCACAGCCAAACACATTGAAATAAAACACCATTTCATTAGGGACCATGTTCAAAAAGGGACTTTTAAGCATCCAGTTTGTGGACACTGATCATCAATGGGCTGGCATCTTCACCAAGGCATTACCAGAAGATAGGTTCGAGTTCATTAAGAAGCATCTCAGCATTACCTCCATATCTGACTAGCTCAAGTAGTCATCTTAGGAGTTTTTTTAATTTCTTGTAATTTTAATTTCTGTCTTTTATTTTCTGTTTTTACTTTCTGTACTTTGTAAAGAGAAAAACAAAAAAATACAAATATAGTAGGACCAGTTTTTGGCTGATGACAAAAAGGGGGAGAGAGAGAGAGAGAAAGGAAAAACAAGTAGAAAAGAAGAGAGAAAAAGAAAGGAGGAGCGAAAAAGAAAGAGTGAAATAGAGAAGGAGTTGAAAAGGAGAGGAAATAGGGAGAGAGAGAAAAACAAAGAGAGAAAAAGAAAGAGTGAAAAGAGAAGGAGTCGAAAAGGAGAGGAAATGTGAAGAGAGAATAAAGAAGGAGTTGAAAAGGAGAGGAGAAGAGAAGAAAAGAAAGAGTGAAAAGAGAAGGAGTTGAAAAGGAGAGTATAAAACTTAGGGGGAGAGATTGGTCTAAGGGGGAGTAATTCAAGTCTTCGAGTTATAAACTAGCAAAATAAGTTAAGGTTTTGTCATCATAAAAAAGGGGGAGATTGTTGGAACCAAGTTGGTTCTAAGTACTTAGTATTTTGATGTTTACAAAAGCACTCCATGTAATCTTATTTTGAACCTTGAATTATTAAATCAAATGTCACCAGAAGTTGAAGATTGCAGAAGCAGAAAATGCATTCTGGAATTACCAGAGGATACACCTGGATGTGAAAACACTACCAGAGGATATCTTTGCTGGCCCAGATCAGAAGGAAGCAAAGTCAGAAGTTGACCTGGACCAGACCAGAAGGAAGCCTGCCATAGGGAGAGTTGTTCTAGACCAGAAGGAATCAAATGTCAGATTTATTCCAGAAGTTATTCTGACCAGAAGATGGCATGGCAGTGAAATGATAAACAGTCCAGACTTGTTCCAGACTTAATCAGAGGATGAATTAATGGGTCCAGAACAAAGGAATTAATCCATATTTGACCCAGACCAGAAGGTAGCATGGTTCAGGGTATGAAACTAAGTCCAGACCAGAAGAAATGATTTCCAGAATTGATCCAGACCTGATCCAAAATCAAAGGTTAAATGTCCAGACTGAAATATTACTTGTCCAGATTTAATTTCAGTTTAATCTAGACCAAGTCCAGAATTGGTCCAGATCAGAGGGAAGATTTTTAGATCAATGGTTCAGATTTAATTATTTGGCCCAGTGTTGGCCGAGATCAGAAGATCAGACCATGGCCCAGTGTTGGCCGAAATCAGAAGGTCAAAATGAGTGGACCAGCAGTGGTCGAGATCAGAGGATCACAACTGATCAGTTTGCTGGACCAGGATGACCGAAATCAGAAGATCAGAAGGTTAGGAAGTATGGTCCAAGGATGGCCGAAATAAGAGGATCACAACATATCAATTAGTATGGTCTAGATGTGGACTAGCGCAGGAAGATCAAATGGTCCAGATTTAATCATGAGGATTAATGGTGGAGATTTTAATTTATTTTGATCAAAGTATTAAAAAGATTTGTTACAAAAATAAATTGAAGTATTGTGGAACTCAGGAGCTGTTGGCGGGAAGGAACTAAAGACTTGATTGGCCAGTTAGTTTGAAAGAAAATATAAAGCTTAATAAAAGATATGTTTTTTATTTAAATAAAGCCCAATTGGTCAAGTTATTTTTGCAAGAGAATCCAGTAACATTCAGCTCGAAATTAAGCTTGGAAGAGGCCCAAATCTGCATCTATAAAAGGAGGCTCAAGGCAGAATACTTAGCATCGAAAATCATAAAAGAGTCATACACTTCCAAAGCAAACACTCAAGTTTTCAGAGAGGTCAATTGTGAGTTCCAACTTTCAAGAAGCAAGTACTCGTGTTATTTTCTTTCCACTGTGTCAAATCTAAGTTGTTGAAGTAGAGTCTACAATCTGAGGGAGTCAGTAGGAGTAGCAGGTTACTTGGCAATTAGATTCATAGTGTTGTGATTTCTTCTACAATCTGGGATTGTCAGATTGGCTGAAGACAGGAGCTGCATTCCTCAAAGAAGTCTAGGATTGTTAGACTGTTTGAGAAGACTGACTTGGAGGGTCAGTATAAAGGTTGTAATTCAAGGTTTGAATTAGTGAAATCCTTCAAGGTGAAGGGACTTGACGTAGCCTCGTTAACGGTGAACCAGTATAAAAACTGTGAGTTTTATTTTTACTTTTTATCCGCTGCTAACTCTGTTTTTAATTATACATCAAGTTTTTTTGTAAAAGTATAAAAAAAGGAAAAGTATTCAAGTTAAGTCAAACACAATTCAACCCCCCTTCTCGTGTTTGCACCTTCAATTAAGTGGTTCGTTGACCCACCTCTCTTTCTGGGAACCCCACTAGTACACAACTTATCGTGTGACCTAAAGCTATTGTCCCCATAATAGAAGGGAAGGGTAATACCATAAAAGTTGTAGTAGTGGGATTCTGGCTAAGGAAAGACTTGGTTATTAAGTGGTCCGTAGACCCACCTCTCTTTCTTGGGAACCCCCTAGTACACAATTTATTGTGTGACCCGAACCTACTATATAGCCGTGAATAAAATATTCCTTACGACCCTAAGGTTTCAATGAGATCACATTGTTATCCTAATTAGATAATTTGTAGGAAGTATGGCTCATCGCACGAACCGACCAATGCCCTCGGGAGAAAGTGACATGATTGAAGCAATCCAAGCCATGAATGCAATGGCTGCCGTAATGGCCCAACAAGCTGTAGTTCAAGCTCAACAAGCTGTAGACCAGGCTCAACGTAATGCACAGAGGGACCTAAGGGAAGAAGCAACTATGGCAACAAGAGGACTGACTGAATTCCTTAGGCAAGATCCGCAAAAATTTAAAGGGGAGCATGACTCTGACAAGGCCGACCTCTGGCTGCAGGAGATCGAGAAGATCCTTGAGATCCTCCACTACCAAGATGACACGAAGGTGGAGTATGCTGCCTATTTGTTGATTGGTGAAGCTGAAAATTGGTGGCGAGGGGCGAGGCAAATGATGGAAGGAAATCATGAAGAGGTGACCTGGGAAGTTTATAAGAGAAAATCTTAGACAAATATTTTCCGAAGAGTGCCAGGGCTGAGAAGGAGGCCCAATTCCTGAGACTATATCAGGGAAGTCTCACAGTGTCTGAGTATGTAGCAAAGTTGGAGTCCCTAGCAAAACATTTTCGCTACTTTCGTAACCAAATGGATGAAGAGTACATGTGTGAGAGGTTTGAAAGTGGGCTCAGATATGAAATTAAGGAGTCTGTGGGACCTCTACAGATACATCAGTATCAAGTGCTGGTGGAGAAGTGCAAAAGGTGGAGATCATGAAACGGGGCTGCTTGAACAAAGGTTCTATTGGGGGACCAACGAGACCTCAGGTAGGAAATCAAACACAACCTTACCATTTAATTATGGGGTTCTATCTCTAAATATTACTTTCAAACAGGGAAATGGTGACCAACAAAACAAAAGCACTCAGTTCCAACAGAAAAAGCCGTATGCCCGCCCACATGGGACTACTGGAGATCGACCAGGACCCCAAAACAGGGGAGATCAGAGGCATCATAATCCAACACAAAACCAGGTGCATATTGTTCGATGCTATCACTGTGGACAAGAGGGACATAGGCTGACTGAGTGTCCAAGAAGAACCAGGATATGTTATGCTTGTCAGAACCCAGGCCATATGGCAAAAGATTATTGGGAGAAGGATACTGTCAACAACAAGGATGTTGTACGCCCTACTGCTCGAGGTCGTGTTTATCACATTAGAGGAGAAGAAGCACCATCTTCCTCAAAACTTATCCAGGGTGAGTGTTTTATTGCTGGAAAAATACTTTCTGTGATATATGATTCTGGGGCAACACACTCGTTCATTTCATTAGATTCGGTGGAATCGTTCCAAATAGATGTCACTACCTTACCATTCGATTTAATGGTTACCCTTCCCTCTGCTGAACCAGTAAAATGTAATTTGGCGTGTTTGCAATGCTCGCTGACTGTGTTTAAAATGAATTTTAAGATCGATTTAATTTGTATTCCTTTAAAATATCTTAGAGTAATTTTGGGATTGGATTGGTTGTCTAGCAACTACATCATGTTAGACTGTGCCCGACGGAACGTGATATTTCCAGATCCTGATATTTCGAAGTTCCTTTCAGCCTACAGATTGAAGTTTTCTATGAAGGGAGGAGTCTAGAAATATGTGTTTCTCAACTCAGTCTGCATGAGTCCAGAGGTTGTTGTCGATGAGATCCCAGTAGTGAAGGATTTCTTTGAGGTTTTCCCACCACACGTACCAGGACTACCCCTAGTCCGTGATGTCGAATTTTCTATCGATGTTATTCCAGGTACTGGACCCATCTCTAACGCTCCTTACAGAATGGCCCCCTTAGAGCTATCAGAACTAAAGAACCAATTGGAAGACCTTCTGTCTAAGAAATTCATTCGGCCTAGTGTGTCACCATGGGGGGGCCCCGTGTTATTGGTCAAGAAGAAGGATGGAAAGTCGAGATTGTGTGTTGATTATCGACAACTCAACAAAGTCACAATAAAAAACAGATACCCTTTACCTCACATTGATTATTTAATGGACCAATTCAGAGGGCAGAGGTTTTTTCTAAGATTGATCTAAAGTCGGGATACCACCAGATTCGAGTGAAAGAAGATGATATATCCAAGACAGCCTTTAGAACGCGATATGGGCCCTATGAGTACTTGGTGATGCCTTTTGGAGTGACCAATGCGCCAGCTATCTTCATGGATTATATGAACCGTATCTTTTGTCCGTTCTTAGACAAGTTTGTGGTGATCTTCATTGATGACATCTTGATCTATTCCAAGAGTCGGGAGGAACATGAGGAACATTTGCGTCAAGTTCTGCAAGTATTGAAAGAGCAACAACTATATGCCAATCTAGGAAAATGTGAATTTTGGTTGGAAGAAGTGAAGTTTTTGGGAGATGTAATTTCTAAGGAAGGGATCGTTGTCGACCCATCCAAGGTAAAAGCCGTGATGGCATGGAAACAAATGTAGACAGTCATAGAGATTAGGAGTTTTCGGGGCTTGGCTGGGTACTATAGGAGATTTATTGAGGGATTTGCCTAGATTGCTGCTCCATTGACACACCTTACGAAGAAGAACCAAATTTATGCTTGGATTGAGGAGTGTGAGAAAAGTTTCCAATTGATGAAAGAGAAACTAACTACATCTCCAGTGTTAGTGTTGCCACAACCAGAAGAGCCTTACGAAGTTTATTGTGATGCCTCATACCAAGGATGGGGTTGTGTACTGATGCAAAACAAACAAGTAGGGGCCTATGCTTCAAGGAAATTGAAGGTGCATGAAAAGAATTATCCCACTCATGACTTGGAGTTAGCTGCAATTGTCTTTGCATTGAAAATTTGGAGACATTATCTGTATGGATGTAGTTTTGATGTATTTAATGACCAGAAGAGTTTGAAATACTTGTTTGATCAAAAGGAGCTTAACATTAGGCAGAGGAGATGGATGGAGTTTATTAAAGATTATGAGTTCACATTGCATTACCATCTAGGGAAAGCGAACGTGGTGGCTGATGCCCTAAGCAGGAAGCGCATTCATCTCTCATTTGTAACAATGAAGGGGTTGGACTTGTTAGAGAAGTTCTGTGACTTGAATCTTAATTTGGATACTCCATTGGGGAAAGTGCACCGTGGAATGATCATTATAGATAGTGAACTGATGAATGAGATTAAAGTTCTCCAAGTTACAGACGTGTTGACTCAAGAGAAAAGGAAGTTGATCGAGGTTGGCAGGGCACCTGAATTCAAGGTGGGCCCATATGATATTTTGAGATGTAATGGACGTGTTTGTATACCCGAAAATACCGAATTAAGGAGGACTATCTTGGATGAGGCCCACAAAAGCAAGCTGAGTATTCACCCTGGTACCACCAAAATGTATAAAGACCTTAAGCAGAAGTTTTGGTGGCCGGGAATGAAGAAACAAGTAGCAGAATATGTGGCTTCGTGTTTGACTTGTCAGAAAGCTAAGGTAGAACATCAAAAGCCAGGGGGACTATTAAGGCAATTAGACATACCAGTATGGAAATGGGATAGTATATCCATGGATTTTATGGTAGCATTGCCTAAGACTCAACGGAAGTTTGACTCCATTTGGGTGATTGTCGACAGGTTGACCAAATCTGCCCATTTCATACCCGTGAGGACTAATTATGATGTGACTAAGCTTGCAAAGATATACATTGCAGAGATTGTCATACTACATGGGTACCCTCTAGCATTGTGTTAGATAGAGATCCGAAGTTCATTTCTTGTTTGTGGGGAGCATTACATGAGGCGTTGGGTACTAAGTTGAGATTGAGTTCGGCCTATCACCCTCAAACCGACGAACAAACAAAAAGAACTTTTCAGACCTTGGAGGATTTACTAAGAGCGTGTGTGCTGGATGAGCGCGGAAGTTGGGATAATATATTGCCTCTCATTGAGTTCACCTACAATAACAACTATCATGCAAGCACTGGGATGGCACCGTACGAGGCTCTGTATGGGTATCAGGATGGTGAGAACTTAATTGTGGGGCTAGAATTGGTACAACAGACCACAGATAAGGTCCGTCTGATCCAAGAAAGGATGAAGGCAGCACAAAGCAGACAAAAGAGTTATGTCGACCAACGGAGGAAACCGCTGGAGTTTCAAGAGGGTGAACATGTATTTTTGAGAGTGATGCCTACTACTGGAGTTGGTAGGGCACTGAAGTATAAGAAGTTAACTCCTAAATTCATTGGCCCATACCAGATCCTCTGACGTGTGGGTCTAGTAGCTTATTAAATTGCCTTGCCTCCGAGTTTGGCCAAGCTGCATGATGTGTTCCATGTGTCACAGTTGAGGAAGTACATGGCTGATCCTTCCCAAATTATCGTGCCAGATGATATCCAGTTGAAGGAGAACCTTTCTTTTGCAGTTCCACCATTGAGCATTGGAGACATGACTATTAAGCACCTACGAGGTAAGGAGATCACATTGGTCAAGGTAATTTGGGACCAAACGACTGGAGATGCAACTTGGGAATTAGAGGAAAAAATGAGAGAGTTCTACCCTAACCTTTTCATGTTGGACTAGTTTCGAGGATGAAACTGTTTTTAAGGGGGTGAGTATTGTAACATCCTCTAAATTTATTATTTAAAATAATTAAGACTTATAAATATATATATTTCATTATTAATTTAGGTGTGATAATTATTTTTCTTGTTCGACTTTTTGTAGTTGATAAAATTATTTGTAAGAATTATTTAATCAATGGAGAAGTTTCACATATATATATATATATATATATATGTTTTTTAGTACAAGAAGAATTTGAGCTAAGGGTTTGTGGCTAGGTGTGACCCAACCCATAATAGAAATTTGGGCTTGGAGTTGGTGGCTTAGTTTTTGTATGATCAAGGTTAAGAAAAAAAATAAATTAAATAAAATAATATTTTCTCCCTTATATTCTTTATTTGGGCCCAACACTATCTACCCAATAATCTCCACTTTAAATTTTCCCTAAAGTCCACAATATTTCCATACTAAGTAATAATAAGCAGAAAAGAATACCGAAACCCTAGCCGTCATCTCCTTCACACCTCCTCTCCTTCGTGCATCAAACTTTTCGTGTGAGCAACTTCGTGGGGGCTTAGAGCTTCGTACTAGGAAGAAAAGCGGCCAAGGTAAGGGCTTTTCCCCGCACAAATTATAGTTAGACCGTTAGTTGGATACATGAAATTTATAATTGTAATTGCTTGCTTTTGAAAGAAATAAATGTAGACTAATAAAATAAAATAATGAAATCCGAAATCTTTTACGTTGAGTTTGATATGTAATGTATGTCTTTTTAAGAAGTAAAATGTGAATTTTTATATTTTACGTGATAAATTTTTAATTTTTATGATGGGTATGAAGCAAAATATGATTATTTTTTATGTTATATATATATGATAAGAATTTGATTCGATGATGTATATGAGTTGGAGTTTGAAGTTTCTTGTTATATATAAAGTTTTAATCTTTATGGTGTAAATGAAGTCAAGTCCTGATTTTTATGTGTACGTGGTGAAAATTATTATTTAATGATTATTTGTCTATGAATATATGATTCTCATGATAAGGATGTGTGATATGTGATCTTTGTGATGTTTGAATATGATGATGGTTTTAAAAATGTGATTTTTTTGTTGAATGCATATGACATGATTCTTAGTGGGCTGTGTGCGAGTATTGTTTTGATAATATTTGATCATGTCATGGCATATGCATCTTTGTGGGAGTTGCCTTAATGGCAGGTTTATTTTCCCCATTGGTATGAGTGATTTTTCTGTGTGGAAGTTGCCTTAGTGGCAGGTTTATATCCGGATCATATAGTTTTAAGAGCATGCATTATACATTTATTTTTTTTATACGATTTTCCGTTTGCGCATTTTTTCTTTAAATTAGAAGTTTTTACCTTTATATGTTTTGTGTTATTCTTCTATATGTTTAGCTTTGGTTTGATGTGGATGATGGAAAAAAAAGGGGTTTTCAACGTGCGAAGAAAGTGGGGTAAAAAATGGGGTTTTCAAGACAATATTGTAATAATAAGTATTGCCGCAACATTCCTATTTCTACTTTTTAAAAAAATTTTGTCACTAAACTTTTAAATGCATTCGAATTCTAGAATTACGGAAGTGGGTTTTCGCTTCCGTTAGGAATAATTGATTTTTCCTTTATTTTAGCTTGAATAAATTTTTTTTAGTAATATTAAATAAACATGATTGTTACTAATTATTTAAAAGCATAAATGTAGATATTCTTACCAAAAAAAAAATTATCGTAAATTTTTATAAAAGTATTTTTTTTAGTAACGTTTTGGACCAAAAATCCAGGGCGTTACACACAACATGATGAAGTTTATGGTGAAGAGGTTAATATGCCTATGATGCAAGATGATGAGGATGAAGAAGATGATTCTAGTGACGATGGTGAATATGTGGCTTTATAATTGTTGACAACATACTCATCATATTTTTTGTTTGAAATTTCTTATAATATATGGCTTTCAAAACATGTGAGGTAGGCTATATGTAACACCCCGAGTTTAAAAGACAGCGCGAATGTATTTTTTTTTAAAAATAAATAAGTAAAAGAATTTTCAAAATTAATTCAAGGGAATTAAAATAAAATTTTCATCAGTTCATTTCAAAAGGGAATACCCGGCCTGTGGCCACTAAACAGTATCAGAGTGCAGAAGAATACAGCAGAAAAGTCATACATTAATTTCCAAAATAAATTACATTTCCCAAAACTCAAGACCCTATACAAAAGTCTAGTCTGATCATGCACTAAAGCTACAGTAGAACGGTTTCCACCGTATCCTCTACAAGTCTCTTCTTCACCCAGCTGTCCTTCCCTCTGCGTTGTCCACAGTTACGTCGTACGTAAAGATCAAGGGATACTAACGACGTCTCCATCGTTAGTGTAACCGTCGGTAGGACGAGTTTGGGTATCATCTGAGGGCAAAGCCCAATTTCCACATATAATAGCAAGGGTCACCGACCGAAATTAACAAATAATCACATAGCATATATTTCACAGCAACAAATATATAACCATGGCATATCATATGGCAATGATGAAAATAAAGATGCTCATTTTGAAATCTCATGACATGTATGCCTTTTCAAAACAACAACCAATTAATATGGAAGAACCTGTTGTAAGTACAGCCAACACTTCAACAATCACAATCATTTATCAGAAATTCAAATTTTTATAAAGTACTCACCCACATCAATTTCCAATCATAAACATATATTCAAATCGTAACCCACCGGTCAATCACCCCGATGCAATATGTATATGCTCATGTATTCAAATTCTGGGGATTACCAAGGTGCAGTCGCTCAATAGACCAGCACAATTTAAATATGGTTGACTTTAACGGCCCTCAAGACCAGGGTGCAATCGCTCAACAGATCAGCACCAGTGCAGTCACTCAACAGACCAGCACGTTTTACATATTTGAATGGACCACCACGAACACGCGGCCACTCTCAACCCGGATAGAATGGACCACCACGAACACGCGGCCACTCTACAACCCATCACAGTTACTACTTTCACGTGTATTAGCCTCTCACAGGCCAAATAGACAGAAGTTAAATCCTCACACAGATAGAATGGACCACCACGAACACGCGGTCATTTTGTAGCCCGAGTAGAATAGACCGTCTAATACACGCGAAACTACTCTGACCCCAGATAGAACAGACCGTCTAATACATGCGAAACTATTCTATAACCCATGGTTACTACTTAACTTCGCGGCCCATCACAGTCACCGCATCAACTCTGTGGCCCATCGCGGTCACCACCTGACTATGCAATGCATGAATATGCAGTCTTTTCTCTTCACTGAAAACAATATGCAATATCAAAAAAACTCAGCCTTTCCAGCATTCCCCCAAAACATCTCCACACAATAATTTCATAATCAACACATCAATGATTAAACATTCAAGTAATCATTGACACTTTACATTATCACACAATTCCATTCTTAATTATCATAAGTCTTTCCTTTGTTTTTCCCAACTCTTAAAATTCATAAGACAGTGTTTAAAACTGAGATTTCTGGAAAATACGAATCTGTATTCGAATACAGCTTCTATGTATTCGAATACAGAAGCCAAAAACAGTGCAGAAATACACTCTGTATTCGAATACAGCCCTCTAGTATTCGAATACAGAGGCAGTCTCAGTGCACAAATCAACATTTTTCACTACATCAGTAAAGTCTCAAAACTTCATCACCACCACTTCAAAATATCACCAAAAGTTCCATTTTAATTCACTTTATCCCTTCTCAAAGTTTCCCAACACTTTAAAATTCACAAGACAGTGTTTAAAACTTGATTTTCTGGAAAACACGAATCTGTATTCGAATACAGCTTCCTTGTATTCGAATACAGAAGCTAAAAACTGAGTTTATGGAAAAACCCGAATTTGTATTCGAATACGTATTCGAATACAGGAGCAAAAACTAGTGCAAACCAGCATTATGTATTCAAATACAGCATGCCTGTAGTCGAATACAGATGCGAATACAATGTTAAAAATTCACTTCTGTATTTGAATACGACAGAGTCGTAGTCGAATACAAATGCTAAGTTAGAAGCAAAAATTCTTCCTCTGTATTCGAATACAGGGGCTCGTATTCGAATACAAGTTTGAAAACTTAAGTAAAACAGAAGCTTGGCAGGTTGTATTTGAATACACTCATGTTGTATTCGAGTATACCTTCGAAATCTTGAAATTTTCTTGAGACTTCAACGCATTTCAAACTGTTTCTTTTGAAAAATCAGCCCAACCCCAAACCAGTTTTATCACTCTTTTAAACCACAAAACTCAGACTTTTACATCAACACAGATTTTCCAGAAGGAAACACTTTCATCATTTTAGAATCCATTTTCTTTTGAAAACATCAACAACACCAGAATCGCTCAAAACAGAAACAGACGCAGAATCATCAACATCAGAACATCTAGAAACAGAAACAAAATAGTCACCATCAGAATCATCAGAAGCAGAAACAGAATGATCAACATCAGAATCATCCAGGACCAGAACATGCATCCCCAAAACAACATGCATGGTATTCTCCAGTATGCTTACACAACCAACACAACATGCAAAGCATATTCCAGCTGTCTCACACAAACAGAATCAACATGCAAAGCATTTCAGCTTTCTCATACCAACAGAATGACATTAATACATTCAGTCAAACAGAAATCATCACATAGTAGCAACCACCAACAGAATGTGTTTTCGCATTTTATAACAACATTCAAAACAGTTTATGAACATGTATTTTAATCATCTTTAAAATAACATGCAAAACATTTTTCAGTTTTCCCACACAAACCAAACAGTATTGAAGTAACAACCAGAATAGCAACATCACAGATTCATTGCACATCACAGAATGCATTTTCTTCATTTTTTTTTCAAAATGTCATTGCAAAATAGTTTATCTTCAAAACAGTGATGAAAACATCAGTAATGCTATGCCAGTTATGCATTTACAGCCCTAATGCAACTAGAAAATGGAAGGTGCCCTTACCCTTGTTGCGTGTCTGCTACTTCTCACGTTTCTGTTTTCGTTCCCGTTTACGCGCCAAAATTCGGTGAAACTGCTGCCTGCGTTTGCTGCTATGAAACTGGGTTCTCTAGCTCCGTAATGGTGTGGGGAACAACTTTTGTACTGAGGGTTTTCTGGTTTGGTGCCTAGGTTTCCAATTAATGGCACTTTTAAGGAACTCCCTCTTTTCTCTTTTGAAATCGTGAACTGGAAATGGAGGAAAACAGAATGGGAGGGAAAGGGTACTGTTACATGCAGTATGGGCAGTGAGGGAGGATTAATGGTGTTCTGATTTCACCATCCTTCTCACTCCTATTTATAGGCTTGTGTGGTGCAACCTCACCCGACACTTGTCTGATTTTCAGCACTTTACCCGTCTCGTGTCAATTAGCCGTTAATCCCTTAATTAACTATCCGTTAATTTAATTACTCGTAATTAAATTAACTTATTCTTAATCCAATAATTTTAATTTATCTTCCAAAATAAATATTTATATATATATATATATATATATATATATATTTACTCAAAACATACATATATTAAATATTTTACAAATATCCCCAAAATACACTTAAAATTAATTCCATAATTTTAATTAAAAATTAAGGGTCTTACACTTTATATATAATAAGTCTTGGATTGTACCCTTTCAGGTAAATTTTTTACACGGCTGATGTTAAGCTTCGATCATGTTAATGACTCTTAACTATTTGCTTTGGAGAATATATCATGCATGCATTGATTGTTAAATTAAGATCATTGCAAGTTTGTTCATATTCATATAAAATTAAGAAGAGATTCATGAAAAGAAGATCAAGCTAACTTAATTAGTTTCTTTAGTTAGCATAATGCTTTTAATGTCAAACTTTGGAGCTTAGAATTGATAGACACATCAATTGTAATGCTTAAAATGGACCTTTTTTCTCTTTATTTTCTTGTAGCCTTTACTGTAATATAAATAAGTTGTCATTGGACAGAATGTTTAAATCATGTTTTGCTTGTTAATTTAATTCCTTAACGATTTATTCCTTGTTTTGTCAAGTACTGAATTATGAAGCAAACAAAAAAGTCAACAAAGAAGATAGTTGCAAAGGTTAATATTCCAACCTCAAACTCAACTTCCATTACTAAACCTTATCCCACTCCACCCTTATTTCAGCCTCAACTCACTCAACCTCAACCATTACCCATTCCACTTCTATTTAAACTTCAACCACAACTCATTCCATCCCTATTTAAACATCAACCCGGTACACCTTTATTTCAACCACAATCCAACCAAATCACCAATTCTCAACCCCAATAACGACGCTAATCTCATCCTCCACTATCTAAACCCCCACTCATATATTTACCTCATCCTCAATTCACTCAATCCTACCATCCACAACCGCATTCTCAAGGTCAACCTCGATCACGACCCAAATCCAAGCAATCTCAACCTCCACCACTTCAAGCTCAACCTCATTTACGTTATTTTGTGCTTCCCAAGGCTTATTCTAATCAATTTTCATTCTTAATTAACGTAGTTCATCCAATTAGTGCATTTTTGTAATTGTATTAACATTTAAGTCATTTTGTGCATCCCAAGGCTTATTCTAATCACTTTTCGTTCTAAAAGAATGTATTTCATCCAAAAAGTGAATTTGTGTCATTGGATTCATATTTACATCATTTTGTGCAACCCAAGGCTTATTTTAATCCATTTTCAATCTTAACCAACATACTTCATCCAATAAGTGTGTTTGTGTCACTAGATTAACATTTACAACATTTTGTGCATCCGAAGGTCTTATTCTAATCACTTTTCGTTCTAAAGGATTGTATTCCATCCAAAAAGTGAATATGTGTCATTGGATTAACATTTATGTCATTTTGTGCATCTCAAGGCTTATTCTAATCCATTTTTGTTCTTAACCAACGTAGTTCATCCAATAAGTGCGTTTGTGTCATTGGATTAACATTTACGTCATTTTGTGCATCCCAAGGCTTATTCTAATCACTTTTCATTCTAAAGGAACGTTTTCATCCACAAAGTGAATTTTTGTCATAGGGTTCACATTTACGTCATTTTGGGCATCACAAGGCTTATTTTAATCCATTTTCATTCTTAAGCAACATACTTCATCCAATAAGTGCATTTGTGTCATTGGATTAACAATTAGGTCATTTTGTGCATCCTAGGGCTTATTCTTAATCACATTCGTTCTACACCAATGTAGTTCATCCGATAAGTGCATTTGTGCCATTGGATTAACATTTAGGTCATTTTGTGCATCCCAAGGCTTATTCTAATCACTTTTTTTTCTAAAGGAATGTATTTGTTCCAAAAAGTGTGTTTGTGTCATTGGATTAACATTTACGTCATTTTGTGCATCCCAAGGCTTATTCTAATCCATTTTCGTTCTTAACCGACGTAGTTCATCCAATAAGTGGGTTTGTGTCATTGCATTAACATTCACGTCATTTTGTGCATCCCAAGGTTTATTCTTATCCTTTTTAGTTCTTAACCAATGTAGTTTATCCGATAAGTGCATTTGTGTCATGGGATTAACATTTAAGTTTTTTGCATCCCAAGGTTTATTCTATCCTTATTCGTTCTAAACCAATGTGGTTCATTCAATAAGTGCATTTGTGTCATTGGATTAACATTTAGGTCATTTTGTGCATCCCAAGGCCTATTCTAATCAGTTTTCGTTCTTAAGGAATGTATTTCATCCAAAAATTGTGTTTGCGTCATTAGATTAACATTTACGTCATTTTGTGCATCCCAAGGCTTATTATCCGTTTTCGTTCTTATCCAATGTAGTTTTTCCAATAAGTGGATTTGTGTCATTGGATTAACATTTAGGTCGTTTTGTGCATCCCAAGACTTATTCTAATCCATTTTCGTTCTAAACCAATGTAGTTCTTCGAATAAGTTCATTTGTGTCATTGGATTAACATTTAGGTCATTTTATGCATCCCAAGGCTTATTCTAATCACTTTTGGTTCTTAAGGATAGTATTTCATCCAAAAAGTGTGTTTGTATGATTGGATTAACATTTACGTTATTTTGTGCATCCAAAGGCTTATTCTATTCCATTTTAGTTCTTAACCAACATAATTCATGCAATATGTGCGTTGGTATCATTGGATTAACATTTACGTAATTTTGTGCATCCCAAGGCATATTCTTATCCTCCTTCGTTCTTAACCAATATATGTATCCAATAAGTGCATTTGTGTCATTGGATTGACATTTAGGTCATTTTGTGCATCCCAAGGCATATTTTAATCTATTTTCGTTCTAAACAAATGTAGTTCTTCTGATAAGTGCATTTGTGTCATTGGATTAACATATAGGTCATTTTGTGTCTCCCAACGCTTATTCTAATCACTTTTCGTTCTAAAGGATCGTATCATCGAAAAAGTGAATTTGTGTCATTAAGTTCACATTTACGTCATTTTATGAATCCCAAGGCTTATTCTAATCCATTTTCGTTCTTAAACAATATAGTTTATCCGATAAGTGCATTTATGTCATTGGATTAACATTTACGTCATTTTGTGCATCCCAAGGTTTATTCTAGTCCATATTCATTCTAAACAAATGTAGCTCATCCAAAAAGTGCATTTGTCTCATTGGATTAACATTTAAGTCATTTTATGCATCCCAAGGACTATTCTAAGCACTTTTCATTCATAAGGAATGTATACAATCCAAAAAGTGTGTTTAAGTTGTTAGATTAACAATTACATAATTTTGTGCATCCCAAGACTTATTCTAATCTATTTTCGTTCTTAACCAACGTAGTTCATCCAATAAGTGTGTTTATCTCATTGGATTAACATTTTTTTTATTTTGTGCATCCCAAGGCATGTTCTTATCCTTTTTCGTTCTTAACCAACGTAGTTTATCCAATAATTGCATTTGTGTCATTGGATTAACATTTAAGTCAATTTGTGCATCCCAAGGCTTATTCTAATACATTTTCGTTCTAAACCAATGTAGTTGTTCCAATAAGTGTATTTGTGTCATTGGATTTAAATTTAGGTCAATTTGTACATCACAAGGCTTATTCTAATCACTTTTTGTTCTTATGGAATGTATTTCATCCAAAGAGTGTGTTTGTGTCATTGGATTAACATTTACGTCATTTTGTGCATCTCAAGGCTTATTCTAATCGATTTTTGTTATTAACCAACGTAGTTCATCCAATAAGTATGTTTTTATTATTGGATTAATATTTACGTCATTTTTTTGCATCCCAAGGCTTATTATCCGTTTTCGTCATTTTGTGCATCCCAAGCCTTATTCTAATCACTTTTCGTTCTTAAGGAATGTATTTCATCCAAAAAGTGTGTTTCTGTGATTGGATTAACATTTACATCATTTTGTACATCCCAAGGCTTATTCTAATCCATTTTAGTTCTTAACCAACGTAGTTCATCCAATAAGTGCATTTGTGTCACTGGATTAACATTTACGTAATTTTGTGCATCCCAAGGCTTATTCTTAAACTTTTTCAATGGATTGACATTAACATTTTCATTTTTAATGCATCTGTTTCAATGGATTGACATTTAGGTCATTTTGTGCTTCCAAAGGCTTATTCTAATTCATTTTCGTTCTAAACCAATGTTGTTCTTTCAATCGGTGCATTTGTGTCATTGGATTAACATTTAGGTCATTTTGTGCATCCCAAGGCTTATTATACTCATTTTTCGTTCTTAAGGAGTGTAGTTCATCCAATAAGTGCGTTTGAGTTAATGGATTTACATATACGCCATTTTGTGCATCCCAAGCCTTATTCTTATCCATTTTTGTTCTTAACCAATGTAGTTCATCCAATAAGTGCAATTGTATCATTGGATTAACATCTAGGTCAATTTGAGCATCCAAAGGCTTATTCTAATCCATTTTCGTTATAAGGTATGTATTTCATCCAAAAAGTGCGTTTGTGTCATTGGATTAACATTTCGGTCATTTTGTGCATCCCAAGGCTTATTCTAATCCATTTTCGTTCTTAAGGAATTTAGTTCATCCAATAAGTGTGTTTGTGTCATTAGATTAACATTTACATCATTTTGTGTATCCCAAGGATTATTTTAATCAGTTTTGGTTCTTAAGGATTGTATTTCATCCAAAAAGTGTGTTTGTATCATTGGATTAACATTTACGTCATTTTGTGTATCCCAAGGCTTACTCTAATCCATTTTCGTTCTTCAGGCATGTATTTAATCCAAAAAGTGTGTTTGGGTCATTGGATTAACTCTTAGGTCATTTTGTGCGTTTGAAGGCTTATTCTTATCCATTTTAGTTCTTAAGCAATGTAGTTCGTCCAATAAGTGCATTTGTATCATTGGATTAAAATTTATGTCATTTTGTGCAACCCAAGGCTTATTCTTATCACTTTTCATTCTTAACCAATGTAGTTTATCCAATAAGTGCACTTGTTTCATTAGATTGACATTTAGTTGATTTTGTGCATGCCAAGGCTTATTCTAATCCATTTTCGTTTTAAACCTATGTAGTTCATCGTATAAGTGAATTTGTGTCATTGGACTAATATTTAGGTCATTTTGTGCATCCCAAGGCTTATTCTAATCACTTTTTGTTCTTAAGGAATGTAGTTCATCCAATTAGTGCGTTTGTGTCAATGGTTTACCATTTACGCCATTTTGTGCATCCGAAGCCTTATTCTAATCACTTTTTGTTCTTAAGGAATGTATTACATACAAAAAGTGCGTTTGTGTCATTGGATTAAATTTACGTCATTTGGTACATTGCAAGGTTAATTCTAATAACTTTTCGTAATTAACCAATGTAGTTTATCCAATAATGCATCTATTTCAATGGATTGACATTTAGGTCATTTTGTGCTTCCCAAGGCTTATTCTAATCCATTTTCGTTCTAAACCAATGTTGTTCTTTCAATCGGTGCATTTGTGTCATTGGATTAACATTTAGATCATTTTGTGCATCCCAAGGCTTATTATACTCATTTTTCGTTCTTAAGGAGTGTAGTTCATCCAATAAGTGCGTTTGATTTAATGGATTAACTTTACGCCATTTTGTGCATCCCAAGGCTTATTCCAATCCATTTTCGTTCTTAAGCAATGAATTTAATCCAAAGAGTTTGTTTGTGTCGTTGGATTAACATTTACGTCATTTTGTGCATCTCAAGCCTTATTCTTATCCATTTTCATTCTTAACCAATGTAGTTCGTCCAATAAGTGCATTTGTATCATTAGATTAACATTTAGGTCATTTTGTGCAACCCAAGGCTTATTCTAATCCATTTTCGTTCTAAACCTATGTAGTTGATCCAATAAGTGCATGTGTGTCATTGGATTAACATTTTGGACATTTTGTGCATCCCAAGGCTTATTCTAATCATTTTTCATTCTTAAGGAATGTAGTTCATCCAATAATTGCGTTTGTGTCACTTGATTAACATTTACGTCATTTTGTGCATCCCAAGGTTTATTCAAATCACATTTTGTTCTAAAGAAGTGTATTTATCCAAAAAGTGTGTTTGTGTCATTGGATTAACATTTATGTCATTTTGTGCATCCCAAGGCTTGTTCTCATCACTTTTCTTTCTTAAGGAATGCATATCATCCAAAAAGTGCATTTGTGTCGTTGGATTATCATTTACGTCATTTTGTGCATCCCAAGGCCTATTCTAATCATTTTTCGTTCTTAAGGAATGTATTTCATCAAAAAAGGGCGTTTGTTTCATTCGATTAACATTTACGTCCTTTTGAGCATCCCAAGGCTTATTCTAATCCATTTTCGTTCTTAAGGGATATATTTGATCCAAAAAGTGTATTTGGGTTATTGGATTGACATATATAGTCTGAAAAAAGTCCGTTTGTGTCATTGGATTAACCTTTGCGTCGTTTTGTGCATCCCAAGGCTTATTATAATCACTTTTTGTTCTTAAGAAATGTATTTCATCCAAAACGTGCATTTGAGGCATTGGATTAATATTTAGGTCATTTTGTGCATCCCAAGGTTTATTCTTATCACTTTTCGTTATTAACCAATGTTGTTTATCCAATAAGTGCATTTGTGTCATTGGATTGACATTTAGGTCATTTTGTGCATCCCAAGGCCTATTCTTATCTTTTTTTTTTCTTATCCAATGTAGTTCATCCAATAAGTGCATTTGTGTCATTGGATTAACATTTAGGTCTTTTTGTGCATCCCAAGGCTTGTTTTAATCATTTTTCGTTCTTAAAGAATGTAGTTCGTCCAATAATTATATTTGTGTCATAGGAATAACATTTACGTCATGTTGTGCATCCCACTGCTGGTTCTAATCACTTTTTGTTCCTAAGGAATGTATTTCATCCAAAACGTGTTTGTGTCATTGGATTAACATTTAGGTCAATTTGTGCATCCCAAGGATTATTCTTATCCATTTTTGTTCTTAAGGTATGTATTTCTTTCACAAAGTGCATTTGTTTAATTGGATTAACATTTTTGTCATTTTGTGCATCCAAATGGTTATTCCAATCACTTTTTGTTCGTAAGGAACGTATTTCATCCAAAAAGTGCGTTTGTGGCATTAATTTAACATTTCGGTCATTTTGTGTATCCCAAGGCTATTTCTAATCCATTTTCATTCTGTTTCATTGGATTAACATTTACGTCATTTTGTGCATCCCAACACTTAATTTTAATCACTTTGTGCATTTTGTGCATCCCAAGGTTTATTCTAATCACTTTTCGATATTAACCAATGTAGTTTATCCAATAAGTGCATTTGTGTCATTGGATTGACATTCAAGTCATTTTGTGCATCCCAAGGCTTATTCTAATCCATTTTCTTTCTAAACCAATGTAGTTCATCCAATAAGTGCATTTGGGTCATTGTATTAACATTTAGGTCATTTTGTGCATCCCAAGGCTTTTTATAATAATTTTTTGTTCTTAAGCAATTTAGTTCATCTAATAAGTGCATTTGTGTCACTGGATTAACATTTACGTCATTTTGTGCATCCAAAGGCTTATTCTAATAAGTTTTCGTTCTTAAGAAACGTGTTTCATCCAAAAAATGCGTTTGTTTCCTTGGATTAACATTTACGTCGTTTTTTGGGTGCCAAGGCTTATTCTTATAACTTTTTGTTCTTATCCAATGTAGTTGATCCAATAAGTACATTTGTGTCATTTCATTGACATTTAGGTCATTTGTGGCATCCCAATGCTTATCCTAATCCATTTCCGTTCTAAAACAATGTGGTTAATCCAATAAGTGCATTTGTATCATTGGATTATCATTTTGTGCATCCGAAGGCTTATTATAATCATTTTTTTTCCTTAAGGAATGTAGTTCATCCAATAAGTGTGTTTGTGTCATTGGATTAAAATATAGGTCATTTTGTGCAACCGAAGGCTTATTCTAATCACTTTTCGTTCTTAACCAATGTAGGTAATCCAATAAGTGCATTTGTTTCATTGGATTGATATTTAGGTCATTTTGTGCATCCCAAGGCTTATTCTAATCCATTTTCGTTCTAAAGAAATGTACTTCAACCAATAAGTGCATTTGTGTCATTGGATTAACATTTAGGTCATTTTGTGCATCCCAAGACTTATTTTAATCATTTTTCGTTCTTAATGAATGTAGTTCATTTTATAATTAAGTTTGTGTTGTAGGATTAACATTTACATCATTTTGTGCATCCCACCGCTGGTTCTAATCACTTTTTGTTCTTAAGGAATGTATTGCTTCCAAAATGTGCGTTTGGGTCATTGCTTTAACATTTAGGTCAATTTGTGCATCCCAAGGCTTATTCTAATCCATTTTCGTTCTTAATAAATGTATTTCATTCAGAAAGTGCATTTGTTTCATTGGATTAACATTTACGTCATTTTGTGCATCACAACGCTTATTCTAATCACTTTTTGTTCTTAAGGAATGTATTTCATGAAAAAAGTATGTTTGTGTCATTGGATTAACCTTTACGTCGTTTTGTGCATCCGAAGGCTTATTCTAATCACTTTTTGTTCTTAAGAAATGTATTTCATCCAAAAAGTTCGTTTGAGGCATTGGATTAATATTTAGGTCATTTTGTGCATCCCAAGGTTTATTCTTATCACTTTTCGTTATTAACCAATGTTGTTTATCCAATAAGTGCATTTGTGGCATTGGATTGACATTTAGGTCATTTTGTGCATCCCAAGGCCTATTCTTATCCTTTTTCTTTCTTATCCAATGTAGTTCATCCAATAAGTGCATTTGTGTCATTGGATTAACATTTAGGACATTTTGTGCATCCCAAGGCTTTATCTAATCGTTTTTTGTTCTTAAGCAATTTAGTTCATCCAATAAGTGCGTTTGTGTCATTAGATTTACATTTACATCATTTTGTGTATTCCAAGGCTTATTCTAATCCATTTTCGTTCGTAAGGAATGTATTTAATCCTCAAAGTGTGTTTGGGTCATTGGATTCAAATTTTCGTCCAATAAGTGCATTTGTATCGTTGGATTAACATATAGGTCATTTTGTGCAACCCATGGCTTATTCTAATCACTTTTCGTTCTTAACCAATGTAGTTAAACCAATAAGTGCATTTGTGTCATTGGATTAACATTTAGGTCATTTTGTGCATCCGAAAGCTTATTCTAATCCATTTTCGTTGTCAAGAAATGTAGTTCTTCCAATAAGTGCGTTTTTGTCATTGGATTAACATATACGTTATTTGGTGCATCCCAAGGCTTATTCTAATTAATTTTCGTTCTTAACCAACATAGACTCTCCAATAAGTGCATTTGTTTCATTGGATTGACATTTAGGTCATTTTGTGCATCCCAAGGCTTATTCTAATCCATTTTCTTTCTAAAACAATGTAGTTTATCCAATAAGTACATTTGTGTGATTGGATTAACATTTACGTCATTTTGTGCATTCCATGGCTTATTCTAATCAATTTTCGGTCTTATGGAATTTAGTTCATCTTATAAGTGCATTTGAGTCATTGGATTAACATTTACGTCATTTTGTGCATCCCAAGGCTTATTCTAATCCATTTTCGTTCTCAAGGAATGTATTTCATCCAAAAAGTACACTTGTTTCATTGGATTAACATTTACATCATTTTGTGCATCCCAACACTTAATTTTAATCACTTTGTGCATTTTGTGCATCCCAAGGTTTAATCTAATCAGTTTTCGTTATTAACCAATGTAGTTTATCCAATAAGTGTATTTGTGTCATTGGATTGACATTCAGGTCATTTTGTGCATCCCAAGGCTTATTCTTATCCATTTTGTTTCTAAACCAATGTAGTTCATCCTGTAAGTGCATTTGGATCATCGGATTAACATTTAGGTCATTTTGTGCATCCCAAGGCTTTTTATAATATTTTTTCGTTCTTAAGGAATTTAGTTCATCCAATAAGTGCATTTGTGTCATTGGATTAACATTTACGTCATTTTGTGCATCCCAAGGCTTATTCTAATCAATTTTTGTTCTTAAGGAATGTATTTCATCCAAAAAGTGCATTTGTTTCATTGGATTAACATTTAGTCATTTTGTGCATCCCAAGGCTTTTTCTAATCATTTTTCGTTCTTAAAGAACATATTTCATCCTAAGGCTTTTTCTAATCCATTTTCGTTCTTAAGGGATGAAATTCATCCAAAAAGTGCATCACAAGGCTTAATCTTATCCAATTCTGTTTTAGCCATTGTGCTTCGTCCCATCAGTGCAATTGTATCATTGGATTAACATTTAGGTCATTTTGTGCAATCTAAGGCTTATTCTAATTACTTTTCGTTCTTAACGAATGTAGTTTATCCAATAAGTGGATTTGTGTGATTGGTTTGACATTTATGTCATTTTCTGCATCCCAAGGCTTATTCTAATCCATTTTCGTTGTCAAGGAATGTAGTTCTTCCAATAAGTGCGTTTTTGTCATTGGATTAACGTAAACGTTATTTGGTACATCCCAGGGCTTATTCTAATTACTTTTCGTTCTTAACCAACGTAGACTCTCCAATAAGTGCATTTGTTTCATTGGATTGACAATTAGGTCATTTTGTGCATCCCAAGGATTATTCTAATCCATTTTCTTTCTAAACCAATGTAGTTTATCCAATAAGTACATTTGTTTGATTTGATTAACATTTACGTCATTTTGGGCATTCCATGGCTTAATCTAATCAATTTTCGGTCTTAAGGAATTTTGTTCATCCAATAAGTGCGTTTGAGTCATTGGATTAACATTTACGTCATTTTGTGCATCCCAAGGCTTATTCGTATCAATTTTTGTTCTTAAGGTATGTATTTCATCCAATAATTTCGTTTGTGTCATTGGATTAACATTTACGTCATTTTGGGTATCCCAAGGTTTATTCAATTCGATTTTCGTTCTTAAGGAATGTATTTAATCCAAAAAGTGTGTTTGGGTCATTGGATTAACATTTACATCATTTTGTGCATCCCAAGGCTTTTTCTTATCCATTTTTATTCCTAACCAATGTAGTTTGTCTAATCAGTGCATTTGTTTCATTGGATTGACATTTTGGTCATTTTGTGCTTTCCAAGGCTTAATCTAATCCATTTTGGTGCTAAACCAATGTAGTTCAACCAATAAGTGCGTTTGTGTCATTGGATTAACATTTAGGTCAATTTGTGCATCCCAAGGCTTATTCTATTCCATTTTCGTTCTTATGTATTTCATTCAATACGTATGTTTGTGTCGTAGGATTTACATTTATGTCATTTTGTGCATCCCATCGCTTATTCTTATCACTTTTTGTTCTTAAGGAATGTATTTTATCTAAAAAGTGTGTTTGTGTCATTGGATTAACATTTACGTTATTTTGTGCATCCATAAGCATATTATAATCATTTTTCATTCTTAAGGAATGCATTTTATCCAAAAAGGGCGTTTGTTTCATTCGATTAACATTTACGTCATTTTGTGCATTCTAAGCCGCATTCTAATACATTTTTGTTCTTAAAGGATATATTTCATCGGAAAAGTGTGTTTGTGTCATTTGATTAACATTTAGGCCATTTTGGGCATCCCATGGCCTATTCTAAGCCATTTTCGTTCTTAAGAAATAAATTTCATCCAAAAAGTGCATTTCTTTCATTGGATTAACAATTATGTCATTTTGTGCATCCCAATGATTATTCTAATCACTTTTTGTTCTTCGGGAATGGATTTCATCCAAAAAGTGCGTTTTTGTCCTTGAATTAACATTGAGGTCTATTTGTGCATCCCAAGGCTTATTCTAATCCATTTTCGTTTTTTAAGGAATGTAGTTCTTCCAATAAGTGCGTTTTGGTCATTGGATTAACATTTATGTCATTTTGTGCATCACAAGGCTTATTCTTATCCATTTATGTTCTTAACGAATGCAGTTTATCCAATAAGTGCATTTGTGTCTTTGGATTGTGTTTTAGGTCATTTTGTGCTTCCCAAGGCCTTTTCTAATCCATTTTCTTTCTAAATCAATGTAGTTCTTCTAATAAGTGAATTTGTGTCATTGGATTAACATTAAGGTCATTTTTTGCATCCTAAGGCTTATTCTAATCAATTTTCGGTCTTATGGAATTTAGTGTATCCATTAAGTACGTTTTGTAATTGGATTTACATTTACGTCATTTTGTGCGTCCCAAGGCTTATTCTTATCACTTTTTGTTCTTAAGCAATGTATTTCATCCAAAAAGGGCGTTTGTGTCATTCGATTAACATTTACGTCATTTTGTGCAACCCAAGGCTTACTCTAAATATTTTTCGTTCTTAAGGAATGTATTTCATCCAAAAACTGCGTTTGTGTCATTGGATTAACATATACATCATTTTGTGCATCCCAAGGCTTATTCTAATCATTTACCATTCTTAAGGAATTTAGTTCATCCAATAAGTGCGTTTATGTCATTAGATTAACATTTACGTCATTTTGTGCATCCCAAGGCTTATTCTAATTACTTTTTATTCCTAATCAATGCAGTTTATCCAATAAGTGCATTTGTGTCATTGGTATGAAATTTAGGTGGTTTTGTGCATCCCAAAGCTCATTCTAATCCAATTTCTTTGTAAACCACTGTAGTTCTTCCAATAAGTGCATTTGTGTCATTGGATTGACATTTAAGTCATTTTGTGCATCCCAAGGCTTATTCTAATTAATCTTCGATCTTAAGGAATTTAGTTCATCCAATAAATGCGTTTGTGTCATTAGACTAACATTTACGTTATTTTGTGCCTCCCAAGGCTTAATCTAATCAATTTTCGTTCTTAAGGAATGTATTTCATCCAAAAAGTGTGTTTGTGTCATTGGATTAACATTTAAGTCATTTTGGGTATGCCTAGGCTTATTCTTTTCCATTTTCGTCTTAAGGAATGTATTTTATCTAAAAAGTGTGTTTGGGTCATTCGGTTAACATTTACGTCATTTTTTTGCATCCGAAGTTTTATTCTAATCCATTTTTGGTCTTAAGGAATGTATTTCATCCAAAATGGGCGTTTGTGTCATTCGATTAGCATTTACGTCAATTGGTGCATCCCAACGCTTATTCTAATCATATTTCATTTTTAAGGAATTTTGTTTATCCAATCAGTGCATATGTGTCACTTGATTAACATTTACGTCATTTTGTGCATCCCAATGCTTATTCTAATTACTTTTCGTTCTTAACCAATGTTGTTTATCCAATAAGTGCATTTGTGTCATTGGACTGACATTTAGGTCGTTTTGTGCATCCCAAGGTTTATTCTAATCCATTTTCTTTCTAAACCAATGTAGATCTTCTAATAAGTGCATTTGTGTCATTGGATTAACATTTAGGTCATTTGTGCATCCGAAGGCTTCTTCTAATTACTTTTCATTCTTAACCAATGTAGTTTATCCAATAAGTGCATTGTGTTATTGGTTTGACATTTAGGTCATTTTGTGCATCCCAAGGCTTTTTCTAATCATTTTTCGTTCTTAAGGAATTTAGTTCATCCAATAAATGCGTTGTGTCATTAGATTAACATTTATGTCATTTTGTGCATCCCAAGGCTTATTTTAATACATTTTCGGTGTTAAGGAATGTATTTCATCCAAAAAGGGTGTTTGTCTCATTCGATTAACATTTATGTCAGTTTTTGCATCCCAAGGCTTATTAGAATCCATTTTTGGTCTTAAGGAATGTATGTCATCCAAAAAGCGCTTTTCTGTCATTCGATTAACATTTACGTCATTTGGTGCATCCCAAGGCTTATTCTTAACCATTTTCGTTCTAAAGTAATGTATTTCATCCAAAAAGTGCGTTTGTGTCATTGAATTAAAATTTACGTCATTTTGTGCATTCCAAGGCTTATTCTAATCATTATTTGTTCTTAAGGAATTTAGTTCATCCAATGTGCGTTTGTGTCATCATATTAACATTTACGTCATTTCGTGCATCACAAGGCTTATTCTAATTACTTTTTGTTCTTAACCAATGCAGTTTATCCAATAAGTGTGTTTATGTCATTAGATGAACATTTACGTCATTTTGTGCATCCCAAGGGTTATTCTAATTAGTTTTTGTTTTTAAGCAATGTATTTCCTCCCAAAAGTGCATTTGTGTCATTGGATTAACATTTACGTCGTTTTGTTATTCCCAAGGCTTATTCTAATCCATTTTCGGTCTTAAGGAATATATTTCATCCAAAAAGGGTGTTTGTGTCATTCGGTTTACATTTACTTCATTTTTTGCATCCCAAGGTTTATTCTAATCCACTTTTGGTCTTAAGGAATGTATGTCATCCAAAATGGGAGTTTGTGTCATTCGATTAACATTTACGTTATTTGGTGCATCCCAAAGCTTATTCTAATTACTTTTTGTTCTAAACCAATGCAACTTATCCAATAAGTGACTTTGTGTAATTGGATTGACATTTAGGTCATTCTGTGCATTCCAAGACTTATTCTAATCCATTTTCTTTCTAAATCAATATAGTTCTTCCAATAAGTGCATTTGTGTCATTGGATTAACATTTATGTAGTTTTGTGCATCCCAAGGCTTATTCTAATCAATTTTCAGTCTTAAAGAATTTAGTTCATCCAATAAGTACGTTTGTGTCATTGGATTAACATTTATGTCATTTTGTGTGTCCCAAGGCTTATTCTAATCACTTTTTAATCACCAGCAATGTATTTCCTCCCAAAAGTGCATTTGTTTCATTGGATTAACATTTACGTCATTTTGTGCATCCCAAGGCTTATTCTAATCCATTTTCGGTCTTAAGGAATATATTTCATCAAAAAAAGTGTTTTTGTCATTCGATTAACATTTACGTCAGTTTTTGCATCTTAAGGCTTACTTTAAAATTTTTTCGTTCTTAAGGAATGTATTTCATCCAAAAAGTGCATTTGTGTCGTTGGATTAACATTTGGGTCATTTTGTGCATCCCAAGGCTTATTCTAATCGATTTTCATTCTGAAGGAATGTATTTCATCCAAAAAGTGCGTTTGTTTCATTGGATTAATTTTTACGTCATTTTGTGCATCCCAAGGCTTATTCTTATCACTTTTCATTCTTAAGGAATGTATATTATCCAAAAATTGCGTTTGTGTCATTGGATTAACATTTACGCCGTTTTTTGCATTCTAAGGCTTATTCTAATCACTTTTCGTTCTTATGGAATTTATTTCATCCAAAAAGTGTGTTTGTGTCATTGGATTAACATTGACGTCATTTTGTGTATCCCAAAGTTTATTCTTATCCATTTTCGTTCTTGAGGAATATATTTCATCCAAAAAGTGCGTTTGTTTCATTGGATTAATTTTTACGTCATTTTGTGCATCCCAAAGCTTATTCTAATCACTTTTCATTCTTAAGAAATGTATATTATCCAAAAACTGGGTTTGTGTCATTGGATTAATATTTACGCCATTTTGTACATCCGAATGCTTATTCCAATCACTTTTCGTTCTTAAGGATTGTATTTCATCAAAAAAGTGCATTTGTTTGATTGGATTAAGAATTACATCATATTGTGCATCCCAACGCTTATTCTAATCACCCTTTGTTCTTAAGGAATGCATTTCATTAAAAAAGTGCGTTTGTGTCGTTCATTTAACATTTACGTCATTTTGTGCATCCCAATGCTTATACTAATCACTTTTCATTCTTCATGAATTTATTTCATCCAAAAAGTGTGTTTGTGTCATTGGATTAACATTTAGGTCATTTTGTGCATCCCAAGTCTTATTCTAATCACTTTTCATTCTGAACCAATGTAGTTTATCCAATAAGTGCATTTGTGTCATTGGATTGACATTTAGGTTTTTTTTTTGTATCCCAAGGCTTATTCTAATCCTTTTTCGTTCTAAACCAATGTAGTTCATCCAATTTGTGCATTTGTGTCATTGGATTAACATTTACATCATTTTGTGCATCCCAAGGGTTACTCTAATCACTTTTCGTTTTTAAGGAATGTATTTCATCCAAAAAGTGCATTTGTTTCATTGGATTAACATTTACGTCATTTTGTGCATCCCAAGGCTTATTCTAATCAATTTTCGTTCTTAAGGAATGTATTTCATCCAAAAAGTGCGTTAGTGTCATAGGATTTACATTTTGGTCATTTTGTGCATCTCAAGGCTTATTCTAATCAGTTTTCGTTCTTAACCAATGTAGTTTATCCAATAAGTGCATTTTTGTCATTGGATTGACATTTACGTCATTTTGTGCATCCCAACGCTTTTTCAAATCACTTTTTGTTCTTAAGGAATGTATTTCATCTAAAAAAGTGTGTTTGTTTCATTGGATTAACATTTACGCCATTTTATGCATCCCAAGGGTTATTCTAATCCATTTTCGTTCTTAAGCAATGTATTTCATCCAAAAAGTGCATTTGTTTCATAGGATTAACACTTACGTCAGTTTGTGCATCCCAACGTTGATTCTAATTACTTTTTGTTCATAAGGAATGTATTTCATTAAAAAAGTGTGTTTGTGTCATTCGATTACAATTAGGTCATTTTGTGCATCCCGAGTCCTATTCTATTCACTTTTCGTTCTTAACCGATGTAGTTTATCTAATAAATGCATTTGTGTCATTGGATTAAGATTTAGGACACTTTGTGCATCCAAAAAGTGTGTTTGTGTCATTGGATTAACATTTAGGTCATTTTGTGCATCCCAAGTCTTATTCTAATCACTTTTCATTCTGAACGAATGTAGTTTATCCAATAAGTGCATTTGTGTCATTGGATTGACATTTAGGTTTTTTTTTTGTATCCCAAGGCTTATTCTAATCCTTTTTCGTTCTAAACCAATGTAATTCATCCAATATGTGCATTTGTGTCATTGGATTAACATTTACATCATTTTGTGCATCCCAAGGGTTACTCTAATCACTTTTCGTTTTTAAGGAATGTATTTCATCCAAAAAGTGCATTTGTTTCATTGGATTAACATTTACGTCATTTTGTGCATCCCAAGGCTTATTCTAATCAATTTTCGTTCTTAAGGAATGTATTTCATCCAAAAAGTGTATTAGTGTCATAGGATTTACATTTTTGTCATTTTGTGCATCTCAAGGCTTATTCTAATCAGTTTTCGTTCTTAACCAATGTAGTTTATCCAATAAGTGCATTTTTGTCATTGGATTGACATTTACGTCATTTTGTGCATTCCAACGCTTTTTCAAATCACTTTTTGTTCTTAAGGAATGTATTTCATCTAAAAAAGTGTGTTTGTGTCATTCGATTAACATTTACGCCATTTTATGCATCCCAAGGGTTATTCTAATCCATTTTCGTTCTTAAGCAATGTATTTCATCCAAAAAGTGCATTTGTTTCATAGGATTAACACTTACGTCAGTTTGTGCATCCCAACTTTTATTCTAATTACTTTTTGTTCATAAGGAATATATTTCATTAAAAAAGTGTGTTTGTGTCATTGGATTAACAATTAGGTCATTTTGTGCATCCCGAGTCCTATTCTATTCACTTTTCGTTCTTAACCAATGTAGTTTATCCAATAAATGCATTTGTGTCATTGGATTAAGATTTAGGACACTTTGTGCATCCCAAGTCTTATTCTAATCCTTTTTTGTCCTTAAGGAATGTATTTCATCCAAAAAGTGCATTTGTTTAATTGGATTAACATTTACGACATTTTTTGCATCCCAATGCTTATTATATTGTCTTTTTGTTCTTAAGGAATGTATTTCATCTAAAAAGTGTGTTTGTGTCATTGGATTTACATTTACATCAATTTTTGCATCTCAAGGGTTATTTTAATCACCCTTTCATTATTACCGAATGTATTTCATCCAAAGAGTGCATTTGTTTCATTGGATTAACATTTACTTCATTTTGTGCATCCCAAAGCTTATTCTAATCACTTTTTGTTCTTAAGGAATGTATTTCATCCAAAAAGTGTGTTTGTGTTATTGGATTCACATTTACGTCATTTTGTGCATCGTAACTCCTATTCTAATCACTTATTGTTCTTAAGGAAAATATTTCATCCAAAAAGTGCTTTTGTGTCATTCATTTAACATTTACGTCATTTTGTGCATCCCAAAGCTTATTCTATTCATTTTTTGTTCTTATGAAATGTATTTCATCTAAAAAGTGCGTTTGTGTCATTGGATTAACATTTAAGCAATTTTGTGCATGTTAGGGGTTATTCCAATTACCCTTTCATTCTTAAGAAATGTATTTCATCCAAAAAGTGCATTTCTTTCATTCGATTAACATTTACATCATTTTGTGCATCCCAAGGGTTATTCTAATCACTTTTCGTTCTTAAGGAATATATTTCATCCAAAAAGTGCGTTTGTGTCGTTGGATTAACATTTAGGTCATTTTGTGCATCTCAAGGCTTATTCTAATCACTTTTCAATCTTAACCAATGTAGTTTTTCCAATAAGTTCATTGGTGTAATTGGATTAACATTTACGTCATTTTGTGCATCCCAACGCTTATTCTAATCACTTTTTGTTCTGAAGGAATGTATTTCATCTAAAAAAGTGTGTTAGTGTCATTGGATTAACATTTACGCCATTTTATGCATCCCAAGGGTTATTCTAATCACTGTTTGTTCTTAAGGAATGTATTTCATCCAAAAAGTGCATTTGTTTCATCGGTTTAACATTTATGTCATATGTTTATTCTAATTACTTTTTGTTCCTAAGGAATACATTTCATTAAAAAAGTGTATTTGTGTCATTGGATTAACATTTAGGTCATTTTGTGCATCCCGATGCTTATTCTAATCACTTTTTGTTCTTAAGGAATGTATATCATCCAAAAAGTGTGTTTGTTTCATTGGATTAACATTTAGGTCATTTTGTGCATCCCAAAGCTTATTCTAATCACTTTTCATTCTTAACTAATGTAGTTTATCCAATAAGTGCATTTGTGTCATTGGATTGACATTTAGGTCATTTTTTGCATCCCAAGGCTTATTCTAATCTTTTTCGTTTTAAACCAATGTAGTTCATCCTATAAGTGTATTTGTTTCATTGGATTAACATTTACGTCATTTTGTGCATCCCAACGCTTATTCTAATAATTTTCGTTCTTATGAAATGTATTACATCTAAAAAGTGCGTTTGTGTCATTGGATTAAAATTTACGTCATTTTGTGCATCCCAAGGGTCATTTTAATCACCTTTCATTCTTAAGGAATGTATTACATCCGAAAAGTGCATTTGTTTCATTGGATTAACATTTACTTCATTTTACGCATCCCAACTAGGGGTATGCAAAAAATGTAGTTATCTGGACTGCATTCATAAACTGAATTGTACTGCACCATAAAAGCCCAAACCAATTAAATGGTTTATGAACTGCACCATAAAATTTAAAAAGTCCAGTTAACTAAATTATTTTTAAAAAACCAGTTTAAACCACTTTCAAACCTTTTTGTATTCAATATCATAAAATTAAAATTAACATTGTTTTTTCTACTATGTGACATAATATAAAAAATAAAAGGCTAAATAGCACCTGTGGTCATTAACTTAATTTCAGTTAACGTTTTAGTCTTTTTTTTTTCTTTCTGATTTGATCCTTTATTTTAATTTTAAGTGACAATTTGATCTTTTTTATGTTTTAAAATGTCAACTATATTATCCTTTTTTTTTACAAAAATTCATCAAAATTTTCAACCAAAATCCATAAAATTAATTATATTCTTTAATATAATACAAATTTAATTAAATTCGTAGCTCAAATAAACTCATATTTCATTCTTTATTTGATGTTGTTAGATATGGAAATATGTGTTTATTTAAAGATTTGAGTTTCGAATTTGATAAAATTTATATTATATTAAAGAATATAATTAATTTTATGTGTTTTAGTTGAAAATTTTGATGACTTTTTGTAAAAAAATGATATCATTGTTGACATTTTAAAACATAAAAGATCAAATTGTCACTTAAAATTAAAATAAAGGATCAAATCGGAAAGAAAAAAAAAGATAAAGAACTAAAACATTAATTTAAATTAAGTTAAGGAAAATTAACATTGTTTTGTTGAAAATAACATTTTTCTTACTGTAAAAACAGTTTTATATAAGCTATATATATATGAGGTAAAAAAAATGTAACTAATATATATATATATATATATATATATATATATATAATATTCTTAATTAATATATAATATTTCAAACTTTCTAAAATAATGGATCTATTTGTCAAAAATAGTTATCTTAAAATAACCGCCGTTTTCATTTTTGAGAAAATACTAATTTTTTTTTATATCTATGCTATAGAAATATTTAAATATATTTTTTTAAATTGAACGCTCTAATTAATACTACATGTACTAATATTTTCAATTCAATATTTTGTATTTTATTTTTAAAAAATCAAAAGATAGACATTTACGTCATTTTGTGCATCTCCAGGATTATTGTAGTCACTTTTCGTTCTTAAGTAATGTATTTCATCCAAAACGTGTGTTTGTGTCATTCGATTAACATTTACGTCATTTGGTGCATCCCAAGGCTTATTCTTAACAATTTTCATTCTTAAGTAATGTATTTCATCCAAAAAGTACGTTTGTGTCATTGAATTAAAATTTACGTCATTTTGGGCATTCCAAGGCTTATTCTAATCATTTTTCGTTCTTATGGAATTTAGTTCATCCAATGTGCGTTTATGTCATTAGATTAACATTTACGTCATTTTGTGCATCCCAAGGCTTATTCTAATCATTTTTCAATCTTAAGGAATTTAGTTCATCCAACAAGTGCGTTTATGTCATTAGATTAACATTTACGTCATTTTGTGCATCCCAAGGCTTATTCTAATCATTTTTGAATCTTAAGGAATTTAGTTCATCCAATAAGTGCGTTTATGTCATTAGATTAACATTTAAGTCATTTTGTGCATCCCAAGGCTTATTCTAATTACTTTTTATTCTTAACCAATGCAGTTTATCCAATAAGTGCATTTGTGTCATTGGATTGACACATAGGTCATTTTGTGCATCCTAAGGCTTATTCTAATCCATTTTATTTCTAAATCAAAGTAGTTCTTCCAATAGGTGCATTTGTGTCATTGGATTAACATTTAGGTCATTTTGTGCATCCCAAGGCTTATTCTGATCAATTTTCGCTCTTAAGGAATTTAGTTCATCCACTAAGTGCGTTTGTGTCATTGGATTAACATTTACGTCATTTTGTGCGTCCCAAGGCTTATTCTAATCATTTTTCGTTCTGAAGCAATGTATTTCATCCCAAAAGTGCATTTGTGTCATTGGATTAACATTTACATCATTTTGTGAATCCCAAGACTTATTCTAATCCATTTTCGGACTTAAGGAATATATTTATCCAAAAAGGGTGTTTGTGTCATTCGGCTAACATTTACGTCTTTTTTTTTTGAATCCCAAGGTTTATTCTAATCCATTTTTGGTCTTAAGGAATGTATTTCATCCAAGATGGGCGTTTGTGTCATTCGATTAACATATACGTCATTTGGTGCATCCCAAGGCTTATTCTAATCATTTTTCATTTTTAAGGAATTTTGTTTATCCAATCAGTGCGTTTGTGTCACTTGATTAACATTTACATCATTTTGTGCATCCCAAGGCTTATTCTAATTACTTTTTGTTCTTAACCAATGTAGATTATCCAATAAGTGCATTTGTGTCATTGGATTGACATTTAGGTCGTTTTGTGCATCCCAAGGTTTATTCTAATCCATTTTCTTTATAAACCAATGTAGTTCTTCTAATAAGTGCATTTGTTTCACTGGATTAACATTTAGGTCATTTTGTGCATCTGTAGGCTTCTTCTAATTACTTTTCATTCTTAACCAATGTAGTTTATCCAATAAGTGCATTGTGTTATTGGATTGACATTTAGGTCATTTTGTGCATCCCAAGGCTTTTTCTAATCATTTTTCGTTCTTAAGGAATTTAGTTCATCCATAAGTGCGTTGTGTCATTGGATTAACATTTATGTCATTTTGTGCATCCCAAGGCTTATTTTAATACATTTTCGGTGTTATGGAATGTATTTCATCCAAAAAGGGTGTTTGTCTCATTCGATTAACAATTATGTCATTTTTTGCATCCCAAGACTTTTTAGAATCCATTTTTGGACTTAAGGAATGTATTTCATCCAAAAAGCTTGTTTCTGTCATTCGATTAACATTTACGTCATTTGGTGCATTCCAAGGCTTATTCTTAACCATTTTCGTTCTAAAGTAATGTATTTCATCCAAAAAGTGCGTTTGTGTCATTGAATTAAAATTTATGTCATTTTGTGCATTCCAAGGCTTATTCTAATCATTATTCGTTCATAAGGAATTTAGTTCATCCAAAAGTTCATTTGTATCATCATTGGATTAACATTTACGTCATTTTGTTTTCCCATGGCTTATTCTAATCCATTTTCGGTCTTAAGGAATATATTTCATCCAAAAAGGGTGTTTGTGTCATTCGGTTTACATTTACGTCATTTTTTGCAGCCCAAGGTTTATTCTAATCCTTTTTTGGTCTTAAGGAATGTATTTCATCCAAAATGGGAGTTTGTGTCATTCGATTAACATTTACGTCATTTCGTGCATCCCAAGGCTTATTCTAATTACTTTTTGTTCTGAACCAATGCAATTTATTCAATAAGTGACTTTGTGTAATTGGATTGACATTTAGGTCATTCTGTGCATCCCAAGACTTATTCTAATCCATTTTCTTTCTAAATCAATGTAGTTCTTCCAATAAGTGCATTTGTGTGATTGGATTAACATTTATGTAGTTTTGTGCATCCCAAGGCTTATTCTAATCAATTTTCGGTCTTAAGGAATTTAGTTCATCCAATAAGTACGTTTGTCATTGGATTAACATTTATGTCATTTTGTGTGTCCGAAGGCTTATTCTAATCGCTTTTTAATCACAAGCAATGTATTTCCTCCCAAAAGTGCATTTGTTTCATTGGATTAACATTTACGTCATTTTGTGCATCCCAAGGCTTATTCTAATCCATTTTCGGTATTAAGGAATATATTTCATCGAAAAGGTTGTTTTTGTCATGCGGTTAACATTTACCTCAGTTTTTGCATCCCAAGGTTTATTCTAATCCATTTACGGTCTTAAGGAATGTATTTCAACCAAAATGGGCGTTTGTGTCATTCGATTAACATTTATGTCATTTGGTGCAACCCAGAGCTTATTCTTAACCAATTTCGTTCTTAAGTAATGTATTGCATCCAAAAACGGCGTTTGTGTCATTCGATTAACATTTACGTCATTTTGTGCATCCCAAGGCTTACTATAAAATTTGTTTGTTCTTAAGGATTGTATTTCATCCAAAAAGTGCATTTGTGTCATTGGATTAACATCTACGTCATTTTGTGCATCCCAAGGCTTATTCTAATCATTTTTCGTTCTTAAGGAATTTTGTTCATCCAATAAGTGCGTTTGTGTCATTAAATTAACATTCACGTAATTTTGTGCATCCCAAGCCTTATTCTAATTACTTTTCGTTCATAACCAATGTAGTTTATCCAATAAGTACATTTGTGTCACTGGATTGACATTTAGGTTGTTTTGTGCATCCCGAGGCTTATTCTACTCACTTTTCATTCGTAAGGAATATATTTCATTCGACTAACATTAAGGTCATTTTGTGCATCCCAAGGCTTATTCTAATCACTTTTCGTTCTCAACCAATGTAGTTTATCCCATAAGTGCATTTGTGTCATTGGATTGACATTTAGGTCATTTTTTGTATCCCAAGTCTTATTCTAATCCTTTTTCGTTCTAAACCAATGTTGTTCATTCAATAGGTGCATTTGTGTCATTGGATTAACATTTACATCATTTTCTGCATCCCAAGGCTTATTCTAATCACTTTTTGTTCTTAAGGAATGTATTTCATCCAACAAGTGCGTTTGTGTCATTGGATTTACATTTACGTCATTTTGTGCATCCCAACGCTTATTCTAATCACTTTTCATTCTTAAGGAATGTATATCATCCAAAAAGTGTGTTTGTGTCATTTGATTAACATTTACATCATTTGTTGCATCCGAAGGCTTATTCTTATCCATATTCGTTCTAAAGGAATATATTTCATCCAAAATGTAAGTTTGTGTCATTGGATTAACATTTACGTCATTTTTTGCATCCGAAGGCTTATTCTTATCCATTTTCGTTCTTAAGGAATGTATTTCCTCCAAAAAAAGGGTTTGTGTCGTTTGATTATTATTTTCCTCATTTCTTGCAATCCAAGGCTTATTCTTATCCATTTTCTTTCTTAAGGAATGTATTTCATCCAAAAAGTGTGTTTGTGTAATTGGATAAACATTTAGGTCATTTTGTGCATCCCAAGGGTTATCTAATCCATTTTCGTTCTTAAGGAATTTATTTCATCCAAAAAGTGAATTTGTTTCGTTGGATTAACATTTACGTCATATTGTGCATCCCAACGCTTATTCTAATCACTTTTTGTTCTTAAGGAATGTATTACATCAAAAAAGTGCATTTGTAACATTCATTTAACATTTACGTCATTTTATTCATCCCAACGCTTATTCTAATCACTTTTTGTTCTTAAGGAATGTATTTCATCTAAAAAGTGCATTTGTGTCATTGGATTAACATTTACGTCATTTTGTGCATCCCAAGGGTTATTTTAATCACTTTTCGTTCTTAAGGAATGCATATCATCCATAAAGTGCATTTGTTTCATTGGATTAACATTTATGTCATTTTGTGATTCCCAACGCTTATTCTAATTACTTTTTGTTCTCAAGGAGTGTATTTCATATAAAAAGTGCGTTTGTGTCATTGGATTAACATTTACGTCATTTTGTGCATCCTAAGGGTTATTCTAATCACTTTTCATTCTTAAGGAATGTATTTCATCCAAAAATCACATTTGTTTAATTGGATTAACTTTTACGTCATTTTGTGCATCCCAACGCTTATGAAAATCAGTTTTTGTTCTTAAGGAATGTATTTCATCCAAAAAGTGTGTTTGTGTCATTGGATAAACATTTAGGTCATTTTGTGCATCCAAAGGCTTATTCTAATCCATTTTCCTTCTTAAGGAATGTATTTCATCCAAAAAGAACGTTTGTGTCATTGGATTAACATTTAGGTCATTTTGTGCATCCCAAGGCTTATTTTAATCATTTTTCGTTCTTAAGGAATATAGTTCATCCAAAAAGTGCATTTGTTTGATTGGATTAACAGTTACATCATATTGTGCATCCCAACGCTTATTCTAATCACCTTTTGTTCTTAAGGAATGCATTTCATTAAAAAAGTGCATTTGTGTCGTTCATTTAACATTTACGTCATTTTGTGCATCCCAAGGCTTATATACTAATCACTTTTCGTTCTTCATGAATTTATTTCATCCAAAAAGTGTGTTTGTGTCATTGGATTAACATTTAGGTCAATTTGTGCATCCCAAGGCTTATTCTAATCACTTTTCGTTATGAACCAATGTAGTTTATCCAATAAGTGCATTTCTGTCATTGGATTGACATTTACGTCATTTTGTGCATCCCAACGCTTATTCGAATCACTTTTTGTTCTTAACTAATGTATTTCATCCAAAAAGTTCATTTGTGTCATTGGATTAACATTTATTTCATTTTTTGCATCCCAACGCCTATTCTAATCTCTTTTTGTTCTTAATGAATGTATTTCATCTAAAAAGTGTGTTTGTGTCATTGGATTAACATTTAGATCATTTTGTGCATCCCAAGGCTTATTCTAATAACTTTTCGTTCTCAACCAATGTAGTTTATTCAATAAGTGCATTTGTGTCATTGGATTAAAATTTAGGTCATTTTTTGTATCCCAAGGCTTATTCTAATCCTTTTTCGTTATCAACTAATGTAGTTCATCCAATATGTGCATTTGTATCATTGGATTAACATTTACATCATTTTGTGCATCCCAAGGGTTATTCTAATCACTTTTCGTTCTTAAGGAATGTATTTCATCCAAAAAGTGCATTTGTTTCGTTGGATTAACATTTACGTCATTTTGTGCATCCCAAGGCTTATTCTAATCACTTTTCGTTCTTAAGGAATGTATTTCATCCAAAAAGTGCGTTAGTGTCATAGGATTTACATTTAGGTCATTTTGTAAATCTCAAGGCTTATTCTAATCAGTTTTCGTTCTTAACCAATGTCGTTTATCCAATAAGTGCATTTTTGTCATTGGATTGACATTTACGTCATTTTGTGCATCCCAACGCTTTTTCATATCACTTTTTGTTCTTAAGGAATGTATTTCATCTAAAAAAGTGTGTTTGTGTCATTGTATTAACATTTACGCCATTTTATGCATCCCAAGGGTTATTCTAATCAATTTTCGTTCTTAAGCAATGTATTTCATCCAAAAAGTGCATTTGTTTCATAGGATTAACACCTACGTCAGTTTGTGCATCCCAACGTTTATTCTAATTACTTTTTGTTCTTAAGGAATGTATTTCATTAAACAAGTGTGTTTGTGTCATTAGATTAACATTTAACTCATTTTGTGCATCCCGAGTCCTATTCTATTCACTTTTCGTTCTTAACAATTCTAGTTTATCCAATAAGTGCATTTGTGTCATTGGATTATGATTTAGGACATTTTGTGCATCCCAAGTCTTATTCTAATCCTTTTTTGTCCTAAAGGAATGTATTTCATCCAAAAAGTGCATTTGTTTCATTGGATTAACATTTACGTCATTTTGTGCAATCCAACGCGTATTATATTCTCTTTTGTTCTTAAGGAATGTATTTCATCTAAAAAGTGTGTTTGTGTCATTGGATTTACATTTACATCAATTTTTGCATCTCAAGGGTTATTCTAATCACCCTTTCATTATTTCCGAATGCATTTCATGAAAAAAGTGCATTTGTTTCATTGGATTAACATTTACTTCATTTTGCGCATCTCAAAGCTTATTCTAATCACTTTTTGTTCTTAAGGAATGTATTTCATCCAAAAAGTGTGTTTGTGTCATTGGATTCACATTTAGGTCATTTTGCGCATCCCATCTCTTATTCTAATCACTTATTGTTCTTAAGGAAAGTATTTCATCCAAAAAGTGCTTTTGTGTCATTCATTTAACATTTAAGTCATTTTGTGCATCCCAAGGCTTATTCTAATCATTTTTTGTTCTTAAGGAATGTATTTCATCTAAAAAGTGCGTTTGTGTCATTGGATTAACATTTAAGTAATTTTGTGCATGCCAAGGGTTATGCTAATTACCCTTTCATTCTTAAGAAATGTATTTCATCCAAAAAGTGCATTTCTTTCATTGGATTAACATTTACGTCATTTTGTGCATCCCAATGTTTATTCTAATCACTTTTCGTTCTTAAGAAATGTATTTTATCCAAAAAGTGCGTTTGTGTCATTGGATTAACATTTAGGTCATTTTGTGCATCTCAAGGCTTATTCTAATCACTTTTCGTTCTTAACCAATGTAGTTTACTCAATAAGTTCATTGGTGTAATTGGATTAACATTTACGTCATTTTGTGCATCCCAACGCTTATTCTAATCACTTTTTGTTCTAAAGGAATGTATTTCATCTAAAAAAGTGTGTTAGTGTCATTGTATTAACATTTACGCCATTTTGTGCATCCCAAGGGTTATTCTAATCACTTTTTGTTCTTAAGGAATGTATTTCATCCAAAAAGTTTATTCTAATTACTTTTTGTTCCTAAGGATGTATTTCATTAAAAAAGTGCGTTTGTGTCATTGGATTAACATTTAGGTCATTTTGTGCATCCCGATGCTTATTCTAATCACTTTTTGTTCTTAAGGAATGTATATCATCCAAAAAGTGTGTTTGTGTCATTGGATTAACATTTAGGTCATTTTGTGCATCCCAAGGCTTATTCTAATCACTTTTCATTCTTGACGAATGTAGTTTATCCAATAAGTGCATTTGTGTCATTGGATTGACATTTAGGTCATTTTTTGCATCAGAATGCTGATTCTAATCTTTTTCGTTTTAAACCAATGTAGTTCATCCTATAAGTGTATTTGTTTCATTGGATTAACATTTACGTCATTTTGTGCATCGCAACGCTTATTCTAATAATTTTCGTTCTTTTGGAATGTATTACATCTAAAAAGTGCGTTTGTGTCATTGGATTAACATTTACGTCATTTTGTGCATCCCAAGGGTCATTTTAATCACCGTTCATTCTTAAGGAATGTATTACATCCAAAAAGTGCATTTTTTGTTGAGAAAAAATCTCTTTTAATGATAACAAAATTATCTTAAGATTATGATTACACTAATGCCTGCATTTAAGTATTGTACAAAGAAAGGAACAGGATCCAAAGATCGCAACCTCTTTTCCAGATGAATGAATGCATGCAGGAAACAAAGCCGTTAATTCTTGAAGCAGAAAATCTGAAGTTTAAACACCAGAAGCAAAACATCTGGAAAATAGAAGATCTGGAACAGAAAACCAGAAGCAAAACATCTGGAAAACAGAAGCAAAACATCTAGAAAAAAAAACACCAGAAGCAGAACATCTAGGAAATCAGAAGCAAGACATCTGGAACAGAAAACCAGAAGCTGAAGCAGAAAACCTAAGAGTTGAAAACACCAGATAATGCATCAGAAGATACCAGAGGATGCATCCTGAAATCACCAGAGGATATCTTTGTTGGGCCATATCATAAGGAAACAAAGTCAGAAGGAGACATGGACCAGACCAGAAGGAAGTCTGCCAGAGGAAGACTGCATCCTGATCAGAAGATATCATAAGTCAGACTTATTCAACAAGTTCTTCTGACCAGAAGATGGCCTAACAGTGAAGTGAAAAAAACAGTCATGGATTAATCAGAAGATAAGCTAAAAGGTCCAGACTGAAATATCCTTTGTCGAGAACTAATCCAGACCTAGTACAGTATTGGCCAAGATCAAAAGATCAGACTATGGCCCAGTTTTGGTCGAAATCAAAAGGTCAGAATAAATGGCCCAGTGTTGGTCGAAATCAGAAGGACAGAATTAATGGCCCAGTGTTGGCCGAGATCAGAGGATCTCAGCAGACCAGTTTGCTAGTCCAGATTGGCCGATATCAGAAGATGAAAATCATAAATGAATATCAGAAGCTATACATCTGAAGATGAATTTTAGAAGAAACATATCAGAGGATAAAAAGATTAACATCAAAGGATAAAACTCAGAAGACGAACATCACATGAAATACACCAGAAAATGAATACTAGAAATTCAGAAGACAAACTTCACATGATAAACATCAGAAGATGAATTCCAGAAAATACACACCAGAAGATAAAATATCAGAAGATGAACTCTGGAAGGTAAACATCAGAAGTCAAATACCATAAGGTGAACTTCAGACTCCAAAAGGAAATTACCAGAGGATAATTTCTAGCTGCCCATTCATCCTTTTACATTAAGAACAACTAACAGTTCCAGAGTATCAAAAGCTGCATCATCCACGACTAGAGAAGGGTCATGACTTGGAACCAGAAAAGAGCACTGACCAGTTGTTAAAACCATATGGAATGATCTATCTTCCTGGAAAGCCAAGTAAAGAAGTAACCTCCCATGTGCCAGGCTGTAAAAGGACAGAATGGCAAGGCTGTAAATTTGCAACAACAGTGAGATTCATTACATCTTGAAAATACGGTCAGAAGGGAAAATTTTCTTGAAGAGAAAGTTTCCTTCTTATAAAAGGAAGGATGCTCTTCTTCAGCAGACACACACAACTAAACGAGCAAAAAACAGAAAAACATCAAGAGGCTATCAAGAGCAATTTTCAATCTCCTTTCAAGCTTTCTATAATCTTTCTCTAGATCTTTGTTTCATCTTTATAGAAAGTAAATCCTGTCAAACTACTTCATATCATTTTTAGACCTTCAAGTGAGTAACACTTGAAGAGAAATCAGAAGGAAAGAATTGTAAGCTTGGTGAAGCTTAAGAATACACAGTTTGTAATCAACCTCAGTGAGAGGCTGATAGCTTTTGATACTTAGTAAAAACTCACAAGAGTGTGAGGACTGGACGTAGCCATCTTTCGGTGAACCAGTATAAAAATTCGTGTGTCATTATTCTCTCTCTCAACTTTCAACATCTGATAAATCATCCTCTGAAAGAGGACAACATATTAAAACAGTAACAGAATTTTAAAAACCTTGAATATCTCTATTCAACCCCCCTGCTAGTGATATTATAGCCACTTCATTTGTTTCATTGGATTAACATTTACTTCATTTTGCGCATCCCAACTAGGGGTGTGCAAAAAATGTAGTTATCTGGACTGCATTCATAAACTGAATTGCACTCCACCATAAAAGCCCAAACCAATTAAATGGTTTATGAACTGCACCATTAATTTTAAAAAGTCCAGTTAACTAAATTATTTTTAAAAAACCAGTTTAAACCACTTTCAAACCTTCTTGTATTCAATATCATAAAATTAAAATTAACATTGTTTTTTCTACTATGTGACATAGTATAAAAAATAAAAGGCTAAATAGCACCTGTGGTCCTTAACTTAATTTCAGTTAACGTTTTAGTCTTTTTTTCTTTCTTTCTGATTTGATCTTTAGTCTTTTTTTCTTCCTTAACTTAACATTGTTTAGTCTTTATTTTAATTTTAAGTGACAATTTGATCTTTTTTATGTTTTAAAATGTCAACTATATTATCCTTTTTTTTTACAAAAATTCAAAAAATTCATCAAAATTTTCAACCAAAATCCATAAAATTAATTATATTCTTTAATATAATACAAATTTAATTAAATTCATAGCTCAAATATACTCATATTTCATTCTTTATTTGATGTTGTTAGATATGGAAATATGAGTTTATTTGAAGATTTGAGTTTCGAATTTGATGAAATTTATATTATATTGAAGAATATAATTAATTTTATGGGTTTTAGTTGAAAATTTTGATAAATTTTTGTAAAAAAAATGATATCATTGTTGACATTTTAAAACATAAAAGATCAAATTGTCACTTAAAATGAAAATAAAGGATCAAATCGGAAAGAAAAAAAAAAGATAAAAAACTAAAACATTAATTTAAATTAAGTTAAGGAAAATTAACATTGTTTTGTTGAAAATAACATTTTTCTTACTGTAAAAACA
>JBBPBO010000002.1:21463183-21479105 GCA_037974295.1 Cicer cuneatum | reverse complement strand
ATTTACGTCATTTTGTGCATCCCAAGGCTTATTCTAATCATTTTTGAATCTTAAGGAATTTAGTTCATCCAATAAGTGCGTTTATGTCATTAGATTAACATTTAAGTCATTTTGTGCATCCCAAGGCTTATTCTAATTACTTTTTATTCTTAACCAATGCAGTTTATCCAATAAGTGCATTTGTGTCATTGGATTGACACTTAGGTCATTTTGTGCATCCTAAGGCTTATTCTAATCCATTTTATTTCTAAATCAAAGTAGTTCTTCCAATTGGTGCATTTGTGTCATTGGATTAACATTTAGGTCATTTTGTGCATCTCAAGGCTTATTCTGATCAATTTTCGCTCTTAAGGAATTTAGTTCATCCAATAAGTGCGTTTGTGTCATTGGATTAACATTTATGTCATTTTGTGCGTCCCAAGGCTTATTCTAATCATTTTTCGTTCTTAACCAATGTATTTCTTACCAAAAGTGCATTTGTGTCATTGGATTAACATTTACGTCATTTTGTGCATCCCATGGCTTATTCTAATCCATTTACGGTCTTAAGGAATATATTTATCCAAAAAGGGTATTTGTGTCATTCGGTTAACATTTACGTCATTTTTTTGCATCCCAAGGTTTATTCTAATCCATTTTTGGTCTTAAGGAATGTATTTCATCCAAGATGGGCGTTTGTGTCATTCGATTAACATTTACGTCATTTGGTGCATCCCAAGGCTTATTCTAATCATTTTTCATTTTTAAAGAATTATGTTTATCCAATCAGTGCCTTTGTGTCACTTGATTAACATTTACGTCATTTTGTGCATCCCAAGGCTTATTCTAATTACTTTTTGTTCTTAACCAATTTAGATTATCCAATAAGTGCATTTGTGTCATTGGATTGACATTTAGGTCGTTTTGTGCATCCCAAGGTTTATTCTAATCCATTTTCTTTGTAAACCAATGTAGTTCTTCTAATAAGTGCATTTGTGTCATTGGATTAACATTTAGGTCATTTTGTGCATCCGAAGGCTTCTTCTAATTACTTTTCATTCTTAACCAATGTAGTTTATCCAATAAGTGCATTGTGTTATTGGATTGACATTTAGGTCATTTCGTGCATCCCAAGGCTTTTTCTAATCGTTTTTCGTTCTTAAGGAATTTAGTTCATCTAATAAGTGCGTTGTGTCATTGGATTAACATTTATGTCATTTTGTGCATCCCAAGGCTTATTTTAATACATTTTCGTTGTTAAGGAATGTATTTCGTCCAAAAAGGGTGTTTGTCTCATTCGATTTACATTTATGTCATTTTTTGCATCCCAAGGCTTATTAGAATCCATTTTTGGTCTTTAGGAATGTATTTCATCCAAAAAGCGCGTTTCTGTCATTCGATTAACATTTACGTCATTTGGTGCATCCCAAGGCTTATTCTTAACCGTTTTCGTTCTAAAGTAATGTATTTCATCCAAAAAGTGCATTTGTGTCATTGAATTAAAATTTACGTCATTTTGTGCATCCCAAGGCTTATTCTAATCATTTTTGAATCTTAAGGAATTTAGTTCATCCAATAAGTGCGTTTATGTCATTAGATTAACATTTAAGTCATTTTGTGCATCCCAAGGCTTATTCTAATTACTTTTTATTCTTAACCAATGCAGTTTATCCAATAAGTGCATTTGTGTCATTGGATTGACACTTAGGTCATTTTGTGCATCCTAAGGCTTATTCTAATCCATTTTCGGTCTTAAGGAATATATTTCATCCAAAAAGGGTGTTTTTGTCATTCAGTTTACATTTACGTCATTTTTTGCATCCCAAGGTTTATTCTAAACCATTTTTGGTCTTAAGGAATGTATTTCATCCAAAATGGGAGTTTGTGTCATTCGATTAACATTTATGTCATTTGGTGCATCCCAAGGCTTATTGTAATTACTTTTTGTTCTGAACCAATGCAATTTATCCAATAAGTGACTTTGTGTAATTGGATTGACATTTAGGTCATTCTGTGCATCCCAAGGCTTATTATAATCCATTTTTGGTCTTAAGGAATACATTTAATCGAAAAGCCTATTTTTGTCATTCGGTTAATATTAAGCAGTTTTTGCATCCCAAGGTTTATTCTAATCCATTTATGGTCTTAAGGAATGTATTTCATCCAAAATGGGCGTTTGTGTCATTCGATTAACATTTATGTCATTTGGTGCAACCCAGGGCTTATTCTTAACCATTTTCGTTCTTAAGGAATGTATTTCATCCAAAAAGTGCGTTTGTGTCATTGGATTAACATATACGTCATTTTGTGCATCCCAAGGCTTATTCTAATCATTTTTCGTTCTTAAGGAATTTTGTTCATCCAATAAGTGCGTTTGTGTCATTAAATTAACATTTACGTTATTTTGTGCATCCCAAGCCTTATTCTAATTACTTTTCGTTCATAACCAATGTAGTTTATCCAATAAGTACATTTGTGTCAATGGATTGACATTTAGGTCGTTTTGTGCATCCCAAGGCTTATTCTAATCACTTTTCGTTCTTAAGGAATGTATTTCATCCAAAAATCACATTTGTTTAATTGGATTAACTTTTACTTCATTTTGTGCATCCCAACGCTTATGAAAATCACTCTTTGTTCTTAAGAAAAGTATTTCATCCAAAAAGTGCGTTTGTGTGATTGGATAAACATTTAGGTCATTTTGTGCATCCAAAGGCGTATTCTAATTCATTTTCCTTATTAAGGAATGTATTTCATCCAAAAAGCGCATTTGTTTCATTGGATTAACATTTTCATCATTTTGTGCATCCCAACGCCTATTCTAATCCCTTTTTGTTCATAAGGAATGTATTTCATCCAAAAAGTGGGTGAGTGTCATTCATTTAACATTTACGTCATTTTGTGCATCCCAAGGCTTATTCTTATCCATTTTCGTTCTTAAAGAATGTAATTCATCCAAAAAGAACGTTTGTGTCATTGGATTAACATTTAGGTTATTTTGTGCTTCCCAAGGCTTATTTTAATCATTTTTCGTTCTTAAGGAATATAGTTTATCCAAAAAGTGCATTTGTTTGATTGGATTAACAATTGCATCATAATGTGCATACCAACGCTTATTCTAGTTACCTTTTGTTCTTAAGGAATGCATTTCATTAAAAAAGTGCGTTTGTGTCGTTCATTTAACATTTACGTCATTTTGTGCATCCCAAGGCTTTTACTAATCACTTTTCGTTCTTCATGAATTTATTTCATCCAAAAAGTGTGTTTGTGTCATTGGATTAACATTTAGGTCAATTTGTGCATCCCAAGGCTTATTCTAATCACTTTTCGTTCTGAACCAATGTAGTTTATCCAATAAGTGCATTTCTGTCATTGGATTGACATTTACGTCATTTTGTGCATCCCAACGCTTATTCGAATCACTTTTTGTTCTTAACTAATGTATTTCATCCAAAAAGTTCATTTGTGTCATTGGATTAACATTGACGTCATTTTGTGCATCTCAAGGCTTATTCTAATCAGTTTTCGTTCTTAACCAATGTAGTTTATCCAATAAGTGCATTTTTGTCATTGGATTGACATTTACGTCATTTTGTGCATCCCAACGCTTTTTCAAATCACTTTTTGTTCTTAAGGAATGTGTTTCATCTAAAAAAGTGTGTTTGTGACAATGTATTAACATTTACGCCATTTTATGCATCCCAAGAGTTATTCTAATCAATTTTCGTTCTAAAGCAATGTATTTCATCCAAAAAGTGTATTTGTTTCATAGGATTAACACCTACGTCAGTTTGTGCATCCCAACGTTTATTCTAATTACTTTTTGTTCTTAAGGATAGATTTCATTAAAAAAGTGTGGTTGTGTCATTAGATTAACATTTAGGTCATTTTGTGCATCCCGAGTCCTATTCTATTCACTTTTCGTTCTTAACCAATGTAGTTTATCCAATAAGGGCATTTGTGTCATTGGATTAAGATTTAGGACATTTTGTGCATCCCTAGTCTTATTCTAATCCTTTTTTGTCCTTAAGGAATGTATTTCATCCAAAAAGTGCATTTGTTTCATTGGATTAACATTTACGTCATTTTGTGCATCCCAACGCTTATTATATTCTCTTTTTGTTCTTAAGGAATGTATTTCATCTAAAAAGTGTGTTTGTGTCATTGGATTTACATTTACATCAATTTTTGCATCTCAAGGGTTATTCTAATCACCCTTTCATTATTACCGAATGTATTTCATCCAAAAAGTGCATTTGTTTCATTGGATTAACATTTACTTCATTTTGCGCATCCTAAAGCTTATTCTAATCACTTATTGTTCTTAAGGAATGTATTTCATCCAAAAATTGTGTTTGTGTCATTGGATTCACATTTATGTCATTTTGTGCATCCCAACTCCTATTGTAATCACTTATTGTTCTTAAGGAAAGTATTTCATCCAAAAAGTGCTTTTGTGTCATTCATTTAACATTTAAGTCATTTTGTGCATCCCAAGGCTTATTCTAATCATTTTTTGTTCTTAAGGAATGTATTTAATCCAAAAAGTGCATTTGTTTCATAGGTTTATCATTTACGTCACACGTTTATTCTAATTACTTTTTGTTCCTAAGGAATGTATTTCATTAAAATAGTGCGTTTGTGTCATTGGATTAACATTTAGGTCATTTTGTGCATCCCGATGCTTATTCTCATCACTTTTTGTTCTTAAGGAATGTATATCATCCAAAAAGTGTGTTTGTGTCATTGGATTAACAGTTAGGTCATTTTGTGCATCCCAAGGCTTATTCTAATCACTTTTCATTCTTAACTAATGTAGTTTATCCAATAAGTGCATTTGTGTCATTGGATTGACATTTAGGTCATTTTTTGCATCCCAATGCTTATTCTAATCTTTTTCGTTTTAAACCAATGTAGTTCATCCTATAAGTGTATTTGTTTCATTGGATTAACATTTACGTCATTTTGTGCATCCCAACGCTTATTCTAATAATTTTCGTTCTTATGGAATGTATTACATCTAAAAAGTGCGTTTGTGTCATTGGATTAACATTTACGTCATTTTGTGCATCCCAAGGGTCATTTTAATCACGTTTTATTCTTAAGGAATGTATTACATCCAAAGAGTGCATTTGTTGTTGAGAAAAAATCTCTTTTAATGATAACAAAATTATCTTAAGATTTTGATTTCACTAATGCGTGCATTTAAGTATTTTACAAAGAAAGGAACAGGATCCAAAGTTCGCAACCTCTTGTCCAGAAGAATGAATGCATGCAGGAAACAAAGCCGTTAATTCTTGAAGCAGAAAATCTGAAGTTAAAACACCAGAGGCAAAACATTTGGAAAACAGAAGATCTAGAACGGAAAACCAGAAGCAAAACATCTGGAAAATTGAAGCAAAACATCTAGAAAAAAAAAACAGCAGAAGCAGAACATCTGGAAAACAGCAGAAGCAGAACATCTGGGAAACCAGAAGCAGAACATCTGGAAAACACCAAAAGCAGAACATCTGGGAAACCAGAAGCAAAACATCTGGAACAGAAAACCAGAAGCTGAAGCAGAAAACCTTAGAGTTGAAAACACCAGATAATGCATCAGAAGATACTTGAGGATGCATCCTGAAATCACCAGAGGATATCTTTGTTGGCCCATATCAGAAGGAAACAAAGTCAAAAGGAGACATGGGCCAGACTAGAAGGAAGCCTGCCAGAGGAAGACTGGATCCAGACCAGAAGATATCATAAGTCAGACTTATTCAACAAGTTCTTCAGACCAGAAGATGGCCTAACAGTGAAGTGAAAAAAACAGTCCTGGATTAATCAGAAGATAAGCTAAAAGGTCCAGACTGAAATATCCTTTGTCCAGAACTAATCCAGACCTAGTACAGTGTTGGCCAAGATCAGAAGATTAGACTATGGCCCAGTGTTGGTCGAAATCAGAAGGCCAGAATAAATGGCCCAGTGTTGGTCGAAACCAGAAGGACAGAATAAATGGTCCAGTGTTGGCCGAGATCAGAGGATCTCAGCAGACCAGTTTGCTAGTCCGGATTGGCCGATATCAGAAGATGAAAATCATAAATGAATATCAGAAAATATACATCTGAAGATGAATTTCAGAAGAAACATATTAGAGGATAAAAAGATGAACATCAAAGGATAAAACTCAGAAGACGAACTTGACATGAAATACACTAGAAAATGAATACCAGAAATTCAGAAGACAAACTTCACATGATAAACATCAGAAGATGAATTCCAGAAAATACACACCAGAAGATAAAATATCAGAAGATGAACTCTGGAAGGTAAACATCAGAAGTCAGATACCATAAGGTGAACTTCAGACACCAAAAAGAAATTACCAGAGGATAATTTCTAGCTGCCCATTCATCCTTTCACATTAAGAACAACTAACAGTTCCAGAGTATCAAAAGCTGCATCATCCACGACCAGAGAAGGGTCATGACTTGGAACCAGAAAAGAGCACTGACCAGTTGTTAAAACCATATGGAATGATCTATCCTCCTGGAAAGCCAAGTAAAGAAGTAACCTCCCATGTGCCAGGCTGTAAAAGGATAGAATGGCAAGGCTGTAAATTTGCAACAACAGTGAGGTTCATTACATCTTGAAAAACGGTCAGAAAGGAAAATTTCTTGAAGAGAAAGTTTCCTTCTCCCTATAAAAGGAAGGCTTCTCTTCTTCAGCAGACACACACAACTAAACGAGCAAAAAACATAAACACATCAAGAGGCTATCAAGAGCAATTTTCAATCTCCTTTCAAGCTTTCTATAATCTTTCACTAGATCTTTGTTTCATCGTTATAGAAAGTAAATCCTGTCAAACTACTTCATATCATTTTTAGACCTTCAAGTGAGTAACACTTGAAGAGAAATCAGAAGGAAAAAATTGTAAGCTTGGTGAAGCTTAAGAATACACAGTTTGTAATCAACCTCAGTGAGAGGCTGATAGCTTTTGATACTTAGTAAAAACTCACAAGAGTGTGAGGACTGGACGTAGCCATCTTTGGGTGAACCAGTATAAAAATTCGTGTGTCATTATTGTCTCTCTCAACTTTCAACATCTGATAAATCATCCTTTGAAAGAGGACAACATATTAAAACAGTAACAGAATTTTAAAAACCTTGAATATCTCTATTCACCCCCCTTCTAGTGATATTATTGCCACTTCAATTGGACACAGAGCAAGGTTCTCTAAAAAACTACACCTAACAGTGTAAGAGAAAAAGATCCAAAAAGAAAAAATGTCAAAAGCTAAGTATATCCCAGAAGGAGGATCGTCCAGCAGACCTCCCTACTTCGATGGAACTGACTACTACCACTGGAAAGGCAAGATGAGATTGTTTCTCATATCTCAAGATAACAACATGTGGCTAGTGGTAGAAACAGGAAATCATGTCATCAGAATCAACAGTGTAAATCCAACCTCTGACGAAAAACCTCAAACACAATGGACAGTTGAAGAAAATGCCAAGGTACTTCTAAACTCTAAAGCTCATTTATTTCTAACGTGTGCTTTGAGCAGGGAAGAGTATGATAGAGTTGAAGAATGCCAAAGTGCTAAAGAACTATGGGACACCTTGAAGATCCATCATGAAGGTTCAAGTCATGTTAAAGAAGCCAGAATTGACATGGGAGTAAGAGAGTTCGAGTTGTTTGAAATGAAGGAGGAAGAAACAATTGATGAAATGTTCTCAAGGCTGACAATCATCCTCAACAACTTAAGGTCTCTGGGAAAAGAATACTCTGTCCAAGAGAGAATAAGAAAGATATTAAGAAGTTTACCAAAGTAATGGAGACCCATGGTGACTGCCATCACAGAAGCAAGAAATTTAGCCACCATGAGGTTAGAAGATCTGGTTCGAATTCTTAGAGCTCATGAACCTCTATTGCTTGCTAATAAACCAAGCAAAAAGGGAAAAATGATTGCATTGAAATCCAGTCAAACTGAACGTCCATCCTCCAAAAACTTTGAAATTATCTCAAAAAGGGATAACTCAGAAAATCCTCTCTCTAAAGAGGAGGATGAATTGGCTCTACTTTCCAGAAGAATCCAAAGAATAATCAACAGAAGAGGACAAGACAAAAGATCCTCTTAGAAAGAAAAGATTGACAAAAGCCAGATAACTTGTTATGGATGCAATAAAATAGGACACTACAAAACTGAGTGTCCTCTAAACAAAAGGAACATAAAGAGATTTCACAACAAGAACAAATCTATGATGGAAACTTGGGATGACAGTGATGAATCATCCTCCGAGCAAGAAAAGGAAGAAGAAGCCAACCTTTGCCTCATGGCTAACTCAGAAGCAGATGAGGTAAGCATCACTGATTGATGTCCTTCTTGTGAAAAGTTACAAATTGAATTTGACAATCTCTTGAATGACTCAAACACTTTATCTCAAAAATGTGGTTTTCTTAAAAACCAAAATTATGAAATAAAGAAACTGAATAAGGAACTTCAAGCTAAGAATGAAGAATTTCAAAAAATCATTTTTGACTTGCAGCAATCAAATACAAAATTGTTTGAGCAACAAAACACTTTAAACAAAGAGAATTTCAAAATCCATCCTCCTGAAGAGGAAACAGAAAAGAAGGACTTGAAAATCAAAGTTGAAGAACTAAAAAATGACATTACCAACTTTGTCAAATCCACAGAAACATTTAATAAAATTATGGGATCTCAATCTCGTATATTTGACAAAGCTGGAATTGGTTTTAAAAGTTCTCAAAAACAAAAACTATATGAAAACTTCTTTCTACCTAAGAACCTAGAGGATAGACCTAAGTGCTCTTTTTGTAAAAAGCATGGACATACTATCGAAGTATGTCTTGCTAAGAAAAAAGCTGAAAGTAACAAAAGGAAATGTTCATTTTGTAATAAGCATGGACATCATGATTCCATTTGCTATCACAAAAAGAAAATCCTTACAAAAGGAAGGACTAACCACCAAGGACCCAATTCTATATGGGTACCTAAATCTTTTCTAAACTCTGACACAGGTACATCCTCTGATCAACAAAAGAAAGCCCTGGTTCTTGGACAGTGGCTGCTCAAGACATATGACAGGAGATAAGCATTGCTTTATCTCTTTGGAATCAAAAGATGGAGGATCAGTTACATTTGGCAACAATGATAAAGCTCAAATCAAAGGAACAGGTATTATTGGTAAAAACAATTCTGCCAAAATTGAAAATGTTCAGTATGTTGATGGTTTAAAACATAACTTGCTAAGCATTAGCCAACTTTGTGATAGTGGATTTGAAGTAATTTTTAAACCCACTCTATGCGAGGTCAAGCATTCATCCTCAGGTAGAGTTTTATTCTTAGGCATAAGGAAAAAGAACTTATATGTCTTATATTTAGATGATTTACCTTCTGAATCTTGTTTTATGGCTATTGAAAAGGATAAATGGATTTGGCACAAACGGGCTGGTCATACTAGCCTGAATACTATGTCTAAATTATCAAAATTAGAATTAGTTAAAGGTCTTCCAAAAATAAATTTTGAAAAAGACAAAGTATGTGAGGCTTGTGCCAAAGGAAAACAAGTTAAAAGTAGCTTTCACTCCAAAAATATTGTTTCAACAAATCAACCACTTGAACTGCTTCATATTGACCTTTTTGGTCCTATCAAAACTCCAAGTCTTAGTGGAAAAAGATATGGATTTGTTATTGTTGATGACTTTTCACGATTTACTTGGGTCTTGTTTTTAAAACACAAAAATGAAGCCTCTGAGGCTTTTCAATATTTTTGTAAGAAGATACAAAATGAAAAGGGATCAAAGATTGTCTCAGTTAGAAGTGATCATGGGGGAGAATTTGAAAATGAGTCTTTTGAAACCTTTTTTGATGAAAATGGTATTTCTCATAATTTTTCTTGTCCAAGAACTCCTCAACAAAATGGAGTTGTTGAAAGGAAAAATAGAACTTTACAAGAAATGGCTAGAACTATTCTAAATGAAGCCTACATTGAAAAATATTTTTGGGCTGAAGCTATCAACACAACTTGCTATGTTTCAAACCGAGTTTCAATTAGAAAAATTTTAAACAAAACTCCATACGAACTTTGGAAAGGTAGAAAACCAAATATTTCTTATTTTCATATATTTGGATGTTACTGCTACATCCTAAATAATAAAGAAAATTTGGGAAAGTTTGATCCAAAATCTGATAAAGGTATATTTTTGGGATACTCCACATCTTCAAAAGGTTATAGAATCTATAATCTTAGAACTCAAACTGTGGAGGAATCCATGCATGTTATTTTTGATGAATTTGATGACTTGTGTTTAGAAAACATGGATAAAAATGAAGAAGATGAAAATACATCCTCTAAAGTTCACAACCCAAATGAGGAGGACATTTCTGATCCAACCTCTTAGCAGCCTCCAAGAGGATGGAAGACTATAACATATCATCCTCCAGATCTGATCATAGGTGATACTGCTGATGGAGTTAGAACAAGGCAATCATTGAGAGAAGATTCAATCAACATGGCCATGATATCTCAAGTTGAACCAAAGAACATTGATCAATCATGGATGAATGCCATGATGGAGGAACTGTCTCAGTTTGAAAGAAACAAAGTGTGGAATCTTGTGCCCCATCCTCTGGAAAAATCCATCATTGGAACCAAATGGATCTTCAGAAACAAACTGAATGAGGATGGAGAGGTCATACGAAATAAAGCAAGATTAGTGGCACAAGGTTATAACCAACAAGAAGGAATTGATTATGATGAAACATTTGCACTAGTTGCAAGACTCGAAGCAATCAGAATCCTCTTATCTTATGCCACACATAAAGGAATAAAACTATATCAAATGGATGTCAAAAGTGCCTTCTTGAATGGATTCTTAAATGAAGAAGTGTATGTTCACCAACCTCCTAGATTCAAGGATAAACAAAAACCAGATCATGTGTACAAGCTCTCAAAAGCTCTTTATGGATTAAAGCAAGCTCCTAGAGCTCGGTATGAAAGGTTGAGTTGCTTTCTAAAAGAGAATGGCTTTTCAAGAGGTCAGATTGATACAACTTTGTTTAAAAAGATTCATAATGGGGATATGTTAATTGTTCAAATTTTATGTGGATGACATAATATTTGGATCCACAAATGAGAAAATGTGCAAAGAATTCTCCAACCTCATGCAAAGCGAGTTTGAAATGAGCATCATGGGAGAAATAAAATTCTTTCTTAGATTACAAATAAAACAATTAGAATCAGGAATCTTCATTTCTCAAGGAAAATATACCAAGGATCTCCTGAAAAAATATAACATGAATCTTGCAAAATCAATGAGCACTCCTATGCATCCATCCTCCTCACTACATCAAGATGATGAAGGAACCTCCATTTCAGAAAAAGAATACAGAGGAATGATAGGATCCTTGCTGTACTTAACAGGCAGCAGACCTGACATTGTGTTTTGAGTAGGTATGTGTGCAAGGTTTCAATCATCCCCTAAAGAATCACACCTCACTGCAGTAAAAAGGATATTCAGGTATCTAGTTGGAACCACAAATCTGGGAATTTGGTACAAAAAGGACTCAAATCTTGATCTTCTGGCATATTGTGATGCTGATTATGCTGGTGACAAAATTGAGAGGAAAAGCACAATTGGAGCATGTCAATTTCTGGGCTCATCTCTCATTAGTTGGGCATGTAAAAAACAAAATACCATAGCTCTCTCCACTACAGAAGCTGAATACGCTTCTGCTGCTCAATGTTGCTCTCAAATTCTTTGGGTAAAAAATCAATTGGAAGACTACTCTTTAAGGTACACAAAAATTCCTATCCTTTGTGACAACACTAGTGCTATTAATCTTTCCAAAAACCCTATTCAACACTCTAGATCTAAACACATTGAAATCAAACATCATTTCTTAAGAGATCATGTTCAAAAAGGAGATGTTGAATTCATTTTCATTGAAACTGAAAATCAGCTTGCTGATATTTTCACCAAACCAGGAGACCTGACATTGTGTTTTCAGTAGGTATGTGTGCAAGGTTTCAATCATCCCCTAAAGAATCACACCTCACTGCAGTAAAAAGGATATTCAGGTATCTAGTTGGAACCACAAATCTGGGAATTTGGTACAAAAAGGACTCAAATCTTGATCTTCTGGCATATTGTGATGCTGATTATGCTAGTGACAAAATTGAGAGGAAAAGCACAATTGGAGCATGTCAATTTCTCGGCTCATCTCTCATTAGTTGGGCATGTAAAAAACAAAATACCATAGCTCTCTCCACTACAGAAGCTGAATACGCTTCTGCTGCTCAATGTTGCTATCAAATTCTCTGGGTAAAAAATCAATTGGAAGACTACTCTTTAAGGTACACAAAAATTCCTATCCTTTGTGACAACACTAGTGCTATTAATCTTTCCAAAAACCCTATTCAACACTCTAGATCTAAACACATTGAAATCAAACATCATTTCTTAAGAGATCATGTTCAAAAAGGAGATGTTGAATTCATTTTCATTGAAACTGAAAATCAGCTTGCTGATATTTTCACCAAACCTCTCCAGGAGGATCGTTTCAAAAATATTTTAGAAAAACTTTCCATCTTAAATCTTTCAAAAATTGTCTAAAATTAAGTTTTGCAAAACTTTAGATCATAATGTTTTTTTTTGTTTTTACAAAAAAAAATAAAAATCTGAGGCTATACAACTCAGATAAATCCATTTCCTCCTCCAAGATTTGAAAATTGCAAAAGTCAGAGGCAGGCAAGTCACATCGCTACTCATTACACTCCTCTCTGCAAAAAGGTGCCTCGATGTGAGTTTCTTTCTCACTGCCCAATGGATAGGTCACCCGTGCTTCTCCCTAGCTTGTCATGATTAAAACCTATGCCTCCTTACTTCTTCCTTCCAAACGGTGCCAAACACTTTTTTGATCTCAAAGGCTCACCTCCAGAAACTACGCTTCCGTTTGACCCTCTGGACACATCTCAAAATCTACAAGAACCATTTTTGTTTCCTTACCCTCCTACTAGTCCTTCATAACCAGCTCAACTCTCGTGCACCATGGCTCAAATCTTCTCCTCTCCTTCAAAGTAGTTCACCATCTTCTGGGCTCCCACTGCCTTTTTGCTGTTGACAAATTTGGTGGAGAAAGATTAAAATTAAAATTGACAAGGATTAGGAATTTAGAAAATATGTTTTTTGAAATTATCGTAATTCAATCCTCTATGTTTTGTTTTTCTTTTGAACCACTTTTTTATGATCTTCTTATAATCAATATAAAGTATTCGGATTGGTTCAAAAAATCTTCAAATTCTTTTATGCACTTTCTGAGGGGGAGCCCCTATTCCTTTTAGCTCATACTGAGGGGGAGCTTCATACTCAAAAACAGCACCTTTACAATTTTATTTTAAATAATCTAAAGAAATTTTGTCATCATCAAAAAGGGGGAGATTGTTGAGAAAAAATATCTTTTAATGATAACAAAATTATCTTAAGATTATGATTACACTAATGCGTGCATTTAAGTATTGTACAAAGAAAGGAACAGGATCCAAAGATCGCAACCTCTTGTCCAGAAGAATGAATGCATGCAGGAAACAAAGCCGTTAATTCTTGAAGCAGAAAATCTGAAGTTAAAACACCAGAGGCAAAACATTTGGAAAACAGAAGATCTGGAACAGAAAACCAGAAGCAAAACATCTGGAAAACACCAGAAGCAGAACATCTGGGAAACCAGAAGCAAAACATCTGGAACAGAAAACCAGAAACTCAAGCAGAAAACCTAAGAGTTGAAAACACCAGATAATGCATCCAAAAGATACCAGAGGATGCATCCTAAAATCACCAGAGGATATCTTTGCTGGCTCATATTAGAAGGAAACAAAGTCAGAAGGAGACATGGACCAGACCAGAAGGAAGCCTGCCAGAGGAAGACGGGATCCAAACTAAAAGATATCATAAGTCAGACTTATTCAACAAGTTCTTCTGACCAGAAGATGGCCTAACAGTGAAGTGAAAAAAACAGTCCTGGATTAATCAGAAGATAAGCTAAAAGGTCCAGACTGAAATATCCTTTGTCCAGAACTAATCCAGACCCAGTACAGTGTTGGCCAAGATCAGAAGATCAGACCATGGCCCAGTGTTGGTCGAAATCAGAAGGTCAGAATAAATGGCCCAGTGTTGGTCGAAACTAGAAGATCAGAATAAATGGTCCAGTGTTGGCCGAGATCAGAGGATCTCAGCAGACCAGTTTGCTAGTCCAGATTGGCCGATATCAGAAGATGAAAATCATAAATGAATATCAGAAGATATACATCTGAAGATGAATTTCAGAAGAAACATATCAGAGGAGAAAAAGATGAACATCAAAGGATAAAACTCAGAAGACGAACTTCACATGAAATACACCAGAAAATGAATACCAGAAATTCAGAAGACAAACTTCACATGATAAACATCAGAAGATGAATTCCAGAAAATACACACCAGAAGATAAAATATCAGAAGATGAACTCTAGAAGGTAAACATCAGAAGTCAGATACCATAAGGTGAACTTCAGACACCAAAAGGAAATTACCAGAGGATAATTTCTAGCTGCCCATTCATCCTTTCACATTAAGAACAACTAATAGTTCCAGAGTATCAAAAGCTGCATCATCCACGACCAGAGAAGGGTCATGACTTGGAACCAGAAAAGAGCACTGACCAGTTGTTAAAACCATATGGAATGATCTATCCTCCTGGAAAGCCAAGTAAAGAAGTAACCTCCCATGTGCCAGGCTGTAAAAGTACAGAATGGCAAGGCTGTAAATTTGCAACAACAGTGAGGTTCATTACATCTTGAAAAAACGGTCAGAAAGGAAAATTTTCTTGAAGAGAAAGTTTCCTTCTCCCTATAAAAGGAAGGCTGCTCTTCTTCAGCAGACACATACAACTAAACGAACAAAAAACAGAAAAACATCAAGAGGCTATCAAGAGCAATTTTCAATTTCCTTTCAAGCTTTCTATAATCTTTCACTAGATCTTTGTTTCATCTTTATAGAAAGTAAATCCTGTCAAACTACTTCATATCATTTTTAGACCTTCATGTGAGTAACACTTGAAGAGAAATCAGAAGGAAAGAATTGTAAGCTTGGTGAAGCTTAAGAATACACAGTTTGTAATCAACCTCAGTGAGAGGCTGATAGCTTTTGATACTTAGTAAAAACGCACAAGAGTGTGAGGACTGGACGTAGCCATCTTTGGGTGAACCAGTATAAAAATTCGTGTGTCATTATTCTCTCTCTCAACTTTCAACATCTGATAAATCATCCTCTGAAAGAGGACAACATATTAAAACAGTAACAGAATTTTAAAAACCTTGAATATCTCTATTCAACCCCCCTTCTAGTGATATTATAGCCACTTCATTTGTTTCATTGGATTAACATTTACTTCATTTTGCGCATCCCAACTAGGGGTGTGCAAAAAATGTAGTTATCTGGATTGCATTCATAAACTGAATTGCACTGAACCATAAAAGCCCAAACCAATTAAATGATTTATGAACTGCACCTTAAATTTTAAAAAGTCCAGTTAACTAAATTATTTTTAAAAAACCAGTTTAAACCACTTTCAAACCTTTTTGTATTCAATATCATAAAATTAAAATTAACATTGTTTTTTCTACTATGTGACATAGTATAAAAATAAAAGGCTAAATAGCACCTGTGGTCCTTAACTTAATTTCAGTTAACGTTTTAGTCTTTTTTTCTTTCTTTCTGATTTGATCTTTAGTCTTTTTTTCTTCCTTAACTTAACATTGTTTAGTCTTTATTTTAATTTTAAGTGACAATTTGATCTTTTTTATGTTTTAAAATGTCAACTATATTATCCTTTTTTTTTTACAAAAATTCAAAAAATTCATCAAAAGATCAAATTGTCACTTAAAATTAAAATAAAGGATCAAA
>JBBPBO010000002.1:21327509-21462863 GCA_037974295.1 Cicer cuneatum | reverse complement strand
ATATATATATATATATATATATATATAATATTCTTAATTAATATATAATATTTCAAACGTTCTAAAATAATTGATCTATTTGTCAAAAATAGTTATCTTAAAATAACCGCCGTTTTCATTTTTGAGAAAATATTAATTTTTTTTTATATCTACACTATAGAAATATTTAAATATATTTTTTTAAATTGAACGCTCTAATTACTACTACATGTACTAATATTTTCAATTCAATATTTTGTATTTTATTTTTGAAAAATCAAAAGATAGATATTAAAAGACTATACTTAACATAAAGTTGTGCCAATGAACATTCTAAAAAAAAGTATAATTTTATGTTAAAAAAAAACAGAAAAGTATAAAAAATTTAATGAAAAACTGATTTTAAACTATTTAATAAAAACCGGTTCGAATTAATTTTATTAGAAACTCATTTCAAACCGGTTTAAACATACTAAACCAGTTTATAATTATAAACCGGGTTTAAACCAGTTAAAAACTAAATTATAACTGATTAAAAAAATAACCGGTTTTTTTTAAAGTGGTTTTTGAAAACTGAACTCCACTATTAATGTGGTGCAATTCAGTTTGGTTTTTGGACCATGCACACCCCTAATCCCAACGCGTATTCTAATCACTTTTTGTTCTTAAGGACTGTATTTCATCCAAAAAGAGCGTTTGTGTCATTGGATTAACATTTACGTCATTTTGTGCATCCCAACGCCTATTCTAATAACTTTTTGTTCTTAAGGAATGTATTTCATCCAAAAAGTGTTTTTGTGTCATTCATTTAACATTTACGTCATGTTGTGCATCCTAAGGCTTATTCCAATCACTTTTCGTTCTTAAGGAACGTATTTCATCTAAAAAGTGCGTTTGTGTCATTGGATTATCATTTAGGTCATTTTGTGAATTTCAAGGCTTATTCTAATTGTAACGCCCCAGATTTTTGATCTGAAACATTACTTAAAAAAAAATATTTTTAGAAAAATTTACGACAATTTTTTATGGGTAAGAATATCTGACATATACGCTTTAAAATAATTAGTAACAATCACATTTATTTAATATTATTAAAAACTGTTTATTCAAAGCTAGAACAAAAAAAAACACTTATTAAGGTTTGGTGACAAGGATTTAAAAATAGACATAGAAAATATTGCGGCAGTCTTATTATTACAAAATTGTCTTGAAAACCCTATTTTTACCTCACGTTCGTCGCACGTTCATACTCATCAACTACTCTTGAATCTCCTCGAACTCATTATTACCTAAAATGTTGTTGTAAGGGTCAGTTTTTTCCATCGTCCACATCAAAGCGAAGCTAAACATATAGAAGAATAACACAAAACATATAAAAGTAAAAACTTCCAATTTAAAAGAAAAAATGCGCCAACAGAAAATCGTACATAAAAAATATGTATAATGCATGCTCCTAAAACTATATGAATAGGATATAAACCTGCCACTAAGGCAACTTCCACACAGAAAATCACCCATACCAATGGGGAAAATGAACCTGCCACTAAGGCAACTCCCACAAAGATGCATATGCCATGACATGACCATATATTATCAAAACTATACTCGTACACAGCCCAATAAGAATCATGTCGTATGCATTCAACAAAAAAATCACATTTTTAAAACAATCATCGTATTCACAGATCACAAAGATCACATATCACACATCCTTATCATGAGAATCATATATACGTAGACAAATAATCATTAAATAATAATTTTCACCAACTACGCATAAAAATCGGAACTTGACTTCATTTACACCATAAAGATTAAAACTTTATATATAACAAGAAACTTCAAACTCCAACTCATATATATCATCGAATCAAAATCTTATCATATATATATATAACATAAAAAAATCATGTTTTGCTTCATACCCATCATATAAATTAAAACTTTATCACATAATATATAAAAATTCGTATTTTACTTCTTAAAGAGACATACATTACATATCAAACTCAACGTAAAAGATTTTGGATTTCATTATTTTATTTTATTAGTCTACATTTATTTCTTTCCCTAAACCCTAAACCCTAAACCTTTCACTTATATTGTGGGAATCATATAATTATATACCAGTTAGAGATTTACCTTATTGTCTTTATTACAAAAATTTAGATCATAGCACAAAATTTAGTAATTAAGAAATATTCAGAATCAGTATAAATTCAATTGGCCTAATTAATTTCATAATTAAGGTGGAGACCAATTAAATGTCGTATATTTTGAAATCAAACCAATCTAATTTAACACGCAATAATTTCACACTATAACAAAATATCAAGTAATCATTTATAGTTTTAAAAAACATCAATTAGTTTCAATTAATTGATAATGTCATAAATATACAAACAATTATTACATAACATCAAACTAAATCACAAATTGTAAATTATTAAAAACTTAAATCATGAGTAGTAAATTTGTAACGTCATAATGTCATTAAATCATGATTATTAAATTCGGAACCTACAAACAATTATTAAAAAAAATCAAATCACGAGTAGTAAATTCATAACATCATAATATTTAATTCACAACGTCGTTAATTCAAGAATATTAAATTCATAACATACAAACAATAATTATTAAAAAAATTCAAATTACGAGAGTAAATTCATAACATCATCATATTAAATTCATAACGTCATTAATTCACTAACAATAAATTCATAACATACAAACAACAATTATAAAAATTCAAATCGCGAGAGTAAATTCACAACGTCATAAAATCAAAAGAAATTATTACATTGAATCAAATTAAATTGATATAATTTCAAATTATAATACAATAATTTCATAATTCATACCATCATAAAATCATAATTAATTATTGCATTGAATAAAATTAAAACTCTTTCAAATCATAGAATCAAGAATTTAAGGCATATCATAATTTCAATTAATTGAAGAAAAATTTCTGTTTTTGAGAAGATAAAAAAATCAATTAGTATTAAAAGAGACCAAATACTCGATGCAAAATTATAATTTTCCCTATATGAATATATATAACCAAAATAGTAATTAATCATATAATAAAATATACCAAAATCAAGCATCACACATAAATCAAGGCATGCGTCATACAAAATCGTCCCACCCAAAAATTTTCGAGGATTATTGCTCTGATACCATAATGTAACGCTCCATATTTTTGATCCAAAACATTACTTAAAAAAAATCTTTTAGAAAAATTTACGACAATATTTTTGTGGTAAGAATATCTAACATTTACGCTTTTAAATAATTAGTAACAATCACATTTATTTAATATTATTAAAAAGTGTTTATTCAAAGCTAGAACAAAAAAAAAAGCTTATTAAAGTTTGGTGACAAGGATTTAAAAATAGACATAGAAAATATTGCAGCAATCTTATTATTACAAAATTGTCTTGAAAACCCTATTTTTACTCCACGTTCGCCGCACGTTAATACTCATCAACTACTCTTGAATCTCCTCGAACTCATTAGTACCTAAAATATTGTTGTAAGGGTCAGTCTTTTCCATCGTCCACATCAAACCAAAACTAAACATATAGAAGAATAACACAAAACATATAAAAGTAAAAACTTCCAATATAAAAGAAAAAAATGCGCAAACAATAAATCGTATATAAAAAATATGTATAATGCATGCTCCTAAAACTATATGATCCGGATATAAACCTGCCACTAAGGCAACTTCCACACAGAAAAATCACCTATACCAATGGGGAAAATAAACCTGCCACTAAGGCAACTTCCACACAGAAAAATCACTTATACCAATGGGGAAAATAAACCAGCCACTAAGGCAACTCCCACAAAGATGCATATGCCATGACATGATCATATATTATCAAATCTATACTCGTACATAGCCCACTAAGAATCATGTCATATGCATTCAACAAAAAAATCACATTTTTAAAACAATCATCGTATTCACACATCACAAAGATCACATATCACACATCCTTATCATGAGAATCATATATTCATAGACAAATAATCATTAAATAATAATTTTCACCACGTACGCATAAAAATCGGAGCTTGACTTCATTTACATCATAAAGATTAAAACTTTATATATAACAAGAAACTTCAAACTCCAACTCATATACATCATTGAATCAAAATCTTATCATATATATATAACATAAAAAAATCATGTTTTGCTTCATACCCATCATAAAAATTAAAACTTTATCACATAATATATAAAAATTCGTATTTTACTTCTTAAAGAAACATACATTACATATCAAACTCAACGTAAAAGATTTTGGATTTCATGTATCAATCCAACGGTCTAACTATAATTTGTGCGGGGAAAAGCCCTTACCTTGGCCGCTTTTCTTCCTAATACGAAGCTCTAAGCCCCCAAGAAGTTGTTCACACGAAGAGTTTGATGCACGAAGGAGAGGAGGTGTGAAGGAGATGACAGCTAGGGTTTCGATATTCTTTTCTGCTTATTATTACATAGTATGGAAATATTGTGGACTTTAGGGAAAATTTAAAGTGGAGATTATTGGGTAGATAGTGTTGGGCCCAAACAAAGAATAGAAGGGAGAAAATAAAATTTTATTTATTTATTATTATTTTTTTCTTAACCTTGATCATACAAAAACTAAGTCACCAACTCCAAGCCCAAATTTCTATTATTGGTTCGGTCACACCTAACCACAACCCTTAGCCCAAATTCTTCTTCTACTAAAATAAAAAACTTCTCCATTGATTAAATAATTCATACTAATAATTTTATCAACTACAATAAGTGGAACAAGGCAAATAATTATCGCACCTAAATTAACATTGCAAAATATATATATTTTTATAAGTCTTAATTATTTTAAATAATAAATTTAGAGGATGTTACACTAATCACTTTTCATTCTTAACCAATGTAGTTTATTCGATAAGTACATTTGTGTCATTGGATTGACATTTAGGTCATTTTTTGCATCCCAAGGCATAATCTCATCATTTTTCGTTCTTAAGGAATGTAGTGCATCCAATAACTGTGTTTGTTTCATTGCATTAATATTTACATCATTTTGTGCATCCCAAAGCTTATTCTAATCACTTTTCGTTCTTAACGAATGTATTTCATCCAAAATGTGCATTTTTTTAATTGGATTAACATTTACGTCATTTTGTGCATCCCAAGGCTTACTCCAATCACTTTTCATTCTTAAGGAATGTGTTTCATCCAAATAGTGAGTTTGTGTCATTGGATAAACATTTAGGTCATTTTGTGCATCCCAAGGCTTATTTTGATCACTTTTCATTCTTAACCAATGTAGTTTATCCAATAAGTGCATTTGTGTCATTGGATTAACATTTAGGTCATTTTGTGCATCCCAAGTGTTATTCCAGTCCTTTTTCTCCTTAAGGAATGTATTTCATCCAAAAAGTGCATTTGTTTCATTAGATTAACATTTACGTCATTTTGGGCATCCCAACACTTATTCTAATCACTTTTTGTTCTTAAGGAATGTATTTCATCTTAAAACTGCGTTTGTGTCATTGAATTAACATTTTCATCATTTTGTGCATCCCAAGGGTTATTTTTAATCACCTTTCATTCTTAAGGAATGTATTTCATCCAAAAAGTGCATTTCTTTCATTGGATTAACATTTACTTCATTTTGCGCATCCCAACGCTTATTCTAATCACTTTTTGTTATTAATGAATGTATTTCAGCCGGAAAGTGTGTTTGTATCATTGGATTAACATTTAGGTCATTTTTTGCATCCTAAGGCTTATTCTGATAACTTTTCATTCTTAGCCAATGAAGTTTATCCAATAACTGTATTTGTGTCATTGGATTGACATTTAGGTCATTTTTCGCATCCCAAGGCTTATTCTAATCCTTTTTCATTCTAAACCAATGTAGTTCACGGAATAAATGCATTTATGTGATTGGATTAACATGTACGTCACTTTGTGGATCCCAACGCTTACTCTTATCCATTTTCGTTCTTATGGAATGTATTTCATCCAAAAAGTGCATTTGTTTCATTTGATTATCATTTACGTCATTTTGTGCAACCCAACGATTGTTCTAACCACTTTTTGTTCTTAAGGAATGTATTTCATCAAAAAAGTGCGTTTGTGACATTGGATTAACATTTAGTTCATTTCGTGCATCCTAAGGCTTACACTAGTCACTTTTCATTCTTAACCAATGTAGTTTATCTAATAAGTGCATATGTGTCATTGGATTGACATTTAGGTCATTTTTTGCATCCCAAGGCATATTCTTATCATTTTTCGTTCTTACGGAATGTAGTTCATCCAATAAGTGTGTTTGTTGTAAGAATAGAGTTGCACCTAAGATGGGGGGTGAATTAGGTGTTGGACAATTTTTCTACTTTTAGTGTTTTGGAGATTGTTTAAGTGACTTTTTAAAGTTTGTTTAATCTTGTTGTGTTAGTAAATGAAAACTGTAAATGACAGAAGGTAAAAACACAGAGATTTATCCTGGTTCCCCTTACAACCAATGGTACATCCAATCCTCTTGCACCCCACAAGAGATTTTCCAATATCTGTTAGAATAAGTACAAGTCTAACCCTAAGACTTCAATTACAAATTCCTAACACTCTGCCTAAGATAGCACACCACTATCTTAGTTTAAAACACTTGAAGAAAATACACCACTTTCTTCAAACAATAACTTTAATGATTTTTACAGCAATGTTCTTAATTAAGAACAACAGGATATAACAGTTTGTGCAAAGATACCAATCGAAAATACTTTCAAGTACAATAGAGAACCTTTCTCAATGATATGAAAATGTAGAGCATGTACTTGAAGTATGAAAATATAACTTTGAAAAGTTCACAAAATATTTCAGAAAGTTATTCAAAGTTCATGGTAGGATTGATTAGTTTAAAACTGAAGTTTTGAAGTATTTATATTCCAAGGTAACACTTCAGATCAATGGCAATTATTCCTAAACGTTTTGATGAACTTGTGCAAATGTTTCAATACTGAAAAGTTGCATTGTTTCGAAGTTGTATTCGAATACAGTCTCAGTGTATTCGAATACACTTCTATAACGTTCTATTTGTATTTGAAATTTGAATGTTGTAGTCGAATACAATATCTTGTAGTCGACTACAAGTACGGGATTTTTGCCACTGACTTGAGTTGTATTCGAATACACAAAGCTATAGTCGAATACAAATGTTTAAAAATATCTACTTACTTGAGTTGTATTCGATTACACAAAGCTGTAGTCGAATACAAATGTTTAAAATTAGCTACTGACTTGCAATCTGTATTCGACTACGACACTTCGTAGTCAAATACAGATCTTCAGTTTTAGCTTCTGATTTATAGTCTGTATTCGACTACGATACTTTGTATTCGATTACAGATTTCCAGTTTTGTAAAAACTTTATTTTCAAACAAGTAAATGTTATTAAATATTTTCATAAAATATTTTAATGCATATGCTATCAGAAGGTTCTCATAATATTGTACTTAAACTGTATTTTGATTTAATATCAAATACTTTTACCTAAATATAAATTTGAAAGATAAGTTGCTTAAAATCCTTTTTCTTTTTGATCAAGGATCTTTTTGTCTTCATCAAAAATGTAAACACTTATTCTTATCCATTTTCGTTCTTAAGGAATGTATTTCATCCAAAAAGTGCATTTGTTTCATTTGATTATCATTTACGTCATTTTGTGCAACCCGACGATTGTTCTAACCACTTTTAGTTCTTAAGGAATGTATTTCATCCAAAAAGTGCGTTTGTGACATTGGATTAACATTTAGTTCATTTCGTGCATCGTAAGGCTTACACTAGTCACTTTTCATTCTAAACCAATGTAGTTTATCAAATAAGTGCATTTGTGTCATTGGATTGACATTTAGGTCATTTTTTGCATCCCAAGGCATATTCTTATCATTTTTCGTTCTTAACGAATGTAGTTCATCCAATAAGTGTGTTTGTTTCATTGGATTAATATTTACATCATTTTGTGCATCCCAAAGCTTATTCTAATCACTTTTCATTCTTAAGGAGTGTATTTCATCCAAAAAGTGCATTTGTTTCATTGGATTAACATTTACGTCATTTGTGCATCCCAACGTTTATTCTAATAACTTTTTGTTAAGGAATTTATTTCATCCAAAAAGTGTGTTTGTGTCATTGGATTAACATTTAGGTCATTTTGTGCATCCCATGTGTTATTCTAGTCCTTTTTCTCCTTAAGGAATGTATTTCATCCAAAAAGTGCATTTGTTTCATTGGATTAACATTTAGGTCATTTTGTGCATCCCAACGCTTATTCTAATCACTTTTTGTTCTTAAGGAATGTATTTCATCTTAAAACTGCGTTTGTGTCATTGGATTAACATTTTCGTCATTTTGTGCATCCCAAGGGTTATTCTAATCACCTTTCATTCTTAAAGAATGTATTTCATCCAAAGAGTGCATTTGTTTCATTTGATTAACATTTACTTCATTTTGCACATCCCAACGCTTATTCTAATCAGTTTTTGTCCTTAATGAATGTATTTTAGCCAAAAAGTGTGTTTGCGTCATTGGATAACATTTGGGTGATTTTTTGCATCCCACGGCTTATTCTGATATCTTTTTGTTCGTAGCAAATGAAGTTTATCCAATAACTATATTTGTGTCATTGGATTGACATTTAGGTCATTTTTCCCATCCCATGGCTTATTCTAATCCTTTTTCATTCTAAACCAATGTAGTTCACGCAATAAGTGCATTTGTGTCATTGGATTAACATGTATGTCACTTTGTGCATCCCAACGCTTATTCTTATCCATTTTCGTTCTTAAGGAATGTATTTCATCCAAAAAGTGCATTTAGTTCGTTTATTATCATTTACGTCATTTTGTGCAACCCAACGATTGTTCTAACCACTTTTTGTTCTTAAGGAATGTATTTCATCCAAAAAGGGCGTTTGAGTCATTGGATTAACATTTAGGTCATTTCGTGCATCCTAAGGCTTACACTAGTCACTTTTCATTCTTAACCAATGTAGTTTATCTAATAAGTGCATTTGTGTCATTTGATTGACATTTAGGTGATTTTTTGCATCCTAAGGCATAATCTTATCATTTTTCGTTCTAAAGGAATGTAGTTCATCCAATAAGTGTGTTTGTTTCATTGGATTAATATTACATCATTTTGTGCATCCCAAAGATTATTCTAATCACTTGTCGTTCTTAAGGAATGTATTTCATCAAAATGTGCATTTGTTTCATTGGATTAACATTTCTGTAATTTTGTGCATCCCAAGGCTTATTCTAATCACTTTTCGTTCTTAAGGAATGTGTTTCATCCAAAAAGTTCCTTTGTTGCATTGGATTAACATTTAGGTCATTTTGTGCATCCCAACGCTTATTCTAATCACTTTATGTTCTTAACCAATGTAGTTTATCCAATAAGTGCATTTGTGTCATTGGATTAACATTTAGGTCATTTTGTGCATCCCAAGGCTTATTCTAATCACTTTTCGTTCTTAACCAATGTAGTTTATAAAGGTGCAAACACGAGAAGGGGGGGTTGAATTGTGTTTGACTTAACATGAATACTTTTCCTGTTTTAATACTTTCAAAACAAAACTTGATGTATAATTAAAACAGAGTTAGCAGTGGATAAAAATAAAAATAAAAACTCACAGATTTTATACTGGTTCACCGTTAACGAGGCTACGTCCAGTCCCTTCGCCTTGAAGGATTTTACTAATTCAACCTTGAATTACAACCTTGCTACTGACCCTCCAAGTCAGTCTTCTCAAATAGTCTAACAATCCTAGACTTCTTTGAGGAAAAACAACTTCTGTTCTTCAGCCAATCTGACACCCCAGATTGTAGAAGAATTCACAACACTATGAATCTAATTGCTAAGTACCTTGCTACCTTTTCTGAATCCCTCAGTTTGTAGACTCTACTTCAACAACTTAGATACAACCCTATCTAATTGCCAAGTAACCTGCTACCTCTACTGACTCCCTCAGATTGTAGACTCCACTTCAACAACTTAGATTTGCCACAGTGGAAAGAAAATAACCGAGTACTTGCTTCTTGAAAGCTGAAACTCACAATTGACTTATATGAAAATTTGAGAGTGGTTGCTTTGGAAGTGTATGACTCTTTTGTGATTTTTGATTATGAGCATTCTGCCTTGAGCCTCCTTTTATAGATGCAAATTAGGGCCTTTTCCATTGCTTAAATTTGCGCTGAATCTTGCTGGATTCTCTTGCAAAAATAACTTGACCAATTGGGCTTCATTTAAATAAAAAACATATCTTCAAATTTTCTTTTAAAATAATTGGCCAATCAAATATGTGCATTGCTTCCCGCCACAGCTCCTCAATTCCATGCTACTCCTCTTTATTTTTATAACAAATCTTGTTAACACTTTAATAAAAATATCATAAGATCTTCACCTTTAATTCCCATGATCAAATCTGCACCACTGGATCTTTATGCGATAGTCCAGCCTGGACCAGCCTTTTTGATATTCTGTAATCCTCTGATATCGGCCATTCCTGGACCACACATCCTAACCCTTTGATCTTCTGATTTCGGCCAGCCTGGATGTGCGCCTGATATGCTTAAATCTTCTGGACTCAGCCATTCCTGGACTTGCACATCCTGTCCTTCTGATTTCGGCCACTACTGGGCCATGGTCTGATTTTCTGATCTGGACCATCACTGGACCAAATAATTATTTCAGAACCATTGATCTGGAAGTCTTTACTCTGATCTGGACAGATTCTGGACTTTGGTCTAGAACAAACTTAAATTAACTTGAACAAAAAATATTTCAGTCTGGACATTTTACCTTTGATTCTGGACCAGGTCTGGATTGATTCTGGAACTCATTTCTTTTGGTCTGGACTTAGTTCCATGCCCTGAATCATGCTATCTTATGGTCTGGGCCAAATCTGGATTGATCCTCTTGTTCTGCTGGTCAAGTCTGGAACAAGTCTGGACTATGTAAATTTTCACTGTCAGGCCATCTTCTGGTCAGAATAACTTCTGGAATAAAATTGATATTTGATTCTTGTTTGTCTAGAACAACTCTCCTTCTGGCAGGCTTTCCAATGGTATGATCCATGTTTCATTCTGATTTTTATTCCTTCTGATCTGGGCCAGCAAAGATATCTTCTGGTGATGTTTTTGACATCCTGGAGTATCTTCTGGTAATTCCAAAATTCATTTTCCTTTGATCTTCTGCTTCTGATTGTATTTGATTTAATAATTCAAGGTACAAAATAAGATTACATTGAGTGCTTTTGTAACCACCAACAGTTTATCCAATAAGTGCATTTGTGTCATTGGATTGACATTTAGGTCATTTTTTGCATCCCAAGGCTTATTTATAATCCTTTTTCGCTCTAAACCAATGTAGTTCAGCCAATAAGTGCATTTGTGTCATTGGATTAACATTTACGTCATTTTGTGCATCTCAAGTCCTATTCTAATCATTTTTCGTTCTTAAGGAATGTAGTTCATCCAATAAGTGCATTTGTGTCATTGGATTTACATTTAGGTCATTTTTTGCATCCCAAGGCTTATTCTAATCATTTTTCGTTCTAAACCAATGTATTTCATCTAATAAGTGTATTTGTGTCATCGGATTAACATGTACATCATTTTGTGCATTCCAACGTTTATTCTAATCACTTTTTGTTCTTCAGAAATGTATTACATATAAAAAGTGCGTTCGTATCATTGGATTCACATTTACGTCATTTTGTCTATCCCAAGTCCTATTCTAATCATTTTTCGTTCTTAAGGATTGTAGTTCATCCAATAAGTGGGTTTGTGTCATTGTATTAACATTTACATCATTTTGTGCATCCCAAGGCTTATAATAATCACTTTTTGTTCTTAAGGAATGAATTTCATCCAAAAAGTGCATTTGTTTTATTGGATAAACATTTACATCATTTTGTGCATCCCAAGGCTTATTCTAATCACTTTTCGTTTTGAAGGAATGTATTTCATCCAAAAAGTGCATTTGTTTCATTGTTTTAACATTTACGTCATTTTGTGCTTCCCAACGCTTATTCTAATCACTTTTCGTTCTTAAGGAATGTATTTCATCCAAAAAGTGCATTTGTTTCATTGGATTAACATTTACGTCATTTTGTGCATCCCAAGGCTTATTCTAATGACTTTTTGTTCATAAGGAATGTATTTCATACAAAAAGTGTGTTTGTGTCATTGGATTAATATTTAGGTCATTTTGTGCATCCCAAGGGTTATTCTAATCACCTTTCATTTTTAAGGAATGTATTTCATCCAAAAAGTGCATTTGTTTCATTGCATTAACATTTACTTCATTTTGCGCATCCAACGCTTATTCTAATAACTTTTTGTTCCTAAGGAATGTATTTCATCCAAAAATTGCTTTTGTGTCATACATTTAACATTTACGTCATTTTGTGCATCCCAAGGCTTATTCTAATCACTTTTCGTTCTTAAGGAACTTATTTCATCCAAAAAGAACGTTTGTGTCATTGGATTAACATTTAGGTCATTTTGTGGATCCCAAGGCTTATTCTAATCACTTTTCCTTCTTAACCAATGTAGTTTATCCAATAAGTGCGTTTGTGTCATTGGATTGACATTTAGGTCATTTTTTGCGTCCCAAGGCTTTTTCTAATCCTTTTTTGTTCTAATCCAATGTAGTTCAGCCAATAAGTGCGTTTGTGTCATTGGATTAACATTTACAACATTTTATGCATCCCAACGCTTATTCTAATCACATTTTGTTCTTAAGGAATGTATTTCATCTAAAAAGTGCGTTTGTGTCATTGGATGAATATTTAAGTCATTTTGTGCATCTCAAGTCTCATTCTAATCATTTTTCGTTCTTAAGGAATGTAGTTCATCCAATAAGTGGGTTTGTGCCATTAGATTAATATTTAAATCATTTTGTGCATTCCAAGGCTTATTCTAATCATTTTTCGTTCTTCTGGAATGTAATTCTTCCAAATGGTGCATTTGTTTTATAGGATTAACATTTACGTTATTTTGTCCATCCCAAGGCTTATTCTAATCACTTTTCGTTCTTAAGGAATGTAGTTCATCCATAAAGTGCATTTGTGTAATTGGATTAACATTTACGTCATTTTGTGCATCCCAAGGCATATTCTAATCAGTTTTCGTTCTTAACCAATGTTGTTTATCCAATAAGTGCATTTGTGTTATTGGATTGAAATTTACGTCATTTTGTGCATCCCAACGTTTATTCTAATCACTTTTTGTTCTTAAGGAATGTATTTGATCCCAAAAGTGCGTTTGAGTCATTGGATTGACATTTAGGTCATTTTTTGCATCCCGAGGCTTGTTTATAATCCTTTTTCAGTCTAAACTAATGTAGTTCACCCAATAAGTGCATTTGTGTCATTGGCTTAACATTTACGTCATTTTGTGCATCTCAAGTCCTATTCTAATCATTTTTCGTTCTTAAGGAAAGTAGTTCATCCAATAAGTGCATTTGTGTCATTGGATTGACATTTAGGTCATTTTTTGCATCCTAAGTCTTTTTCTAATAAGTTTTCGTTCTAAACCAATGTATTTCATCCAATAAGTGTATTTGTGTCATTGGATTAACATGTACATCATTTTGTGCATTCCAAAGCTTACTCTAATCACTTTTTGTTCTTCAGAAATGTATTTCATATAAAAGTGCGTTCGTATCATTGGATTCACATTTACGTCATTTTGTCTTTCCCAAGTCTTATTCTAATCATTTTTCGTTCTTAAGGATTGTAGTTCATCCAATAAGTGGGTTTGTGTCCTTGGATTAACATTTACATAATGTTGTGCATCCCAAGGCTTATTCTAATCACTTTTTGTTCTTAAGGAATGAATTTCATCCAAAAAGTGCACTTGTTTCATTGGATAAACATTTACATCATTTTGTGCATCCCAAGGCTTATTCTAATCACTTTTCGTTCTAAAGGAATGTATTTCATCCAAATAGTGCATTTGTTTCATTGTTTTAACATTTATGTCATTTTGTGCTTCCCAACGCTTATTCTAATCACTTTTCGTTCTTAAGAAATGTATTTCATCCAAAAAGTGCATTTGTTTCATTGGATAAGCATTTACATCCTTTTGTACATCCCAAGGCTTATTCTAATCACTTTCCGTTCATAAGGAATGTATTTCATCCAAAAAGTGCATTTGTTTCATTGGATTAACATTTACGTCATTTTATGCATCCCAACGCTTATTCGAAACCCTTTTTGTTCTTAAGGAATGTATTTCATCTAAAAATTGCATGTGTCATTGGATTAACATTTACGTCATTTTGTGCATCCCAAGGGTTATTCTAATCACCTTTCAGTCTTAAGGAATGTATTTCATCCAAAGAGTGCATTTGTTTCATTCGACTTACGTTTACTTCATTTTGCGCATCCCAACGCTTATTCTAATCACTTTTTGTTCTTAAGGAATGTATTTCATCTAAAAATTGCATTTGTGTCATTGGATTAACATTTACGTCATTTTGTGCATCCCAAGGGTTATTCTAATCACCTTTCAATCTTAAGGAATGTATTTCATCCAAAGAGTGCATTTGTTTCATTCGATTTACGTTTACTTCATTTTGCGCATCCCAACGCTTATTCTAATCACTTTTTGTTCTTAAGGAATGTATTTCATCAAAAAAGTGCATTCGTTTCATTGATTTAACATTTACGTCATTTGTGCATCCCAACGCCTATTCTAATCACATTTTGTTCTTAAGGAATGTATTTCATCCAAAAAGTGCTTTTGTGTCATTCATTTAACGTTTACGTCATTTTGTGAATCCCAAGGCTTATTCTAATCACTTGTCGTTCTTAAGGAACGTATTTCATCCAAAAAGTGCGTTTGTGTCATTGGATTAACATTTAGGTCGTTTTGTGGATCCCATGGCTTATTCTAATCTCTTTTCGTTCATAACCAATGTAGTTCATCTAAAAAGTGCATTTGTGTCATTGGATTGACATTTAGGTCATTTTTTGCATCCCAAGGCTTATTCTAGTCACGTTTTGTTCTTATGTTCCATTTTCGCTTTCTGACAAGTCAAACAAGCTCATACATATTCTGCCACATCCCTCTTCATTCTTGGCCACCAGAAATTCTGCCTTAAGTCCTGGTACATCTTGGTTGCTCCAGGATGAATACTTAACTTACTCTTATGAGCCTCTTCCAAAATTGTTTTTCTCATTTCTGCAACTTCCGGTACACAAACCCTTCCGTTACATCTCAGAATATCATCTGTTCCGATGGTGAATTCAGTGGTCTGTCCTTGCGCTATCAGATTCCTTTTTTCTTGGATCAATGCATCATCTTGCAAGTTTGCAATCTCCTCAAGTAATCCACTCGAAATTGTTATCATCCCACACTTTAACACTCCTGGTGCAAACTTCACGTCCAAGTGTAGGTCTCTAAATGCTTCCCATAACTCTTGTTGTCTGGCCATTATCATTGAAGATACTGACACACTCTTCCGACTTAATGCATCAGCCACCACATTGGCCTTTCCAGGGTGGTACTGTAATGAGAAGTCAAAATCCTTAAGAGTCTCCATCCATCTTCTTTGACGCATGTTGAATTCCTTCTGGTCGAACAGATACTTCAAGCTTTTATGATCACTAAACACCGTGAATGTGCATCCATATAAGTAGTGTCTCTAGACTTTTAACGCAAACACTACAGCAGCAAGCTCTAAATCATGGGTAGGGTAGTTCCGTTTTTGAGTCTTCAACTGCCTTGAGGCATAAGCTACAGCTTTCTTGTGCTGCATCAAAACCCATTCCAGACCTTGGTGAGATGCATCACAGTAAACTTCATATGGTTCCTCTGGCTGTGGCAGAACTAACACTGGTGAGGTGGTCAATTTCTCCTTTAGCAACTGAAAACTTTCTTCACACTTCTCCGTCCATGCAAACGGTTGATTCTTTCTGGTTAGTTGTGTCAGAGGAGCTACAATCTTAGCGAATCCTTCAATGAATCTTCTGTAGTACCCTGCTAATCTGACAAAACTTCTTATGTCTGTGACAGTCTGAGGCTGTTTCCAGGCAAGAATTGTCTCGATCTTTGTCGGATCCACAACGATTCCTTCTTTGGTTATTACGTGTCCCTAGAAATTCACTTGGTCTAGCCAAAATTCGCACTTCGACAAATTGGCATACAGCTGCTTCTCGCGTAAGACGTCAAGAACTTGGCGTAGGTGCTCTTCGTGTTCTTCTTCATCCTCTGAATAAATCAAAATATCGTCGATGAATACCACCACAAACTTATCCAGAAACAGGCTGAAGATCCTATTCATGTAATCCATGAAAATTGCTGGTGCATTCGTAACTCCGAAAGGCATAACGAGATATTCATAATGTCCGTAACGAGTTCTGAAAGCAGTTTTTTGAATATCTCCTTCTCTTACTCGAATCTGATGGTATCCCGATTTCAAATCAATCTTTGAAAACACTGCTGCACTCCTCAATTGGTCCATCAAATCGTCGATGCGCGGTAAAGGGTAACGGTTCTTGATGATCACCTTGTTTAGTTGTCGATAATCCACACATAGACGCGAACTTCCATCCTTCTTCTTAACCAACAATACCGGTGCTCCCCACGGCGACACACTTGGTCTGATAAATCCTTTCTCCAACAAGCCTTCAATCTGACACTTAAGCTCGCTTAATCCCAATGGCGACATTCGGTATGGTGCAATTGAGATAGGTCCAGTTCTTGGGTGTAAGTCAATGAAGAACTCCACCTCTCTCAACGGGGGTAATCCTGGAATCTCAGATGGAAATACGTCCGGGTATTCCATGACTAAAATCACATCTTCTATATTTACATCCATCTTGGTCTCCATGTTAGCCAATGATAAGAACTCCTGAGTTCCTTCTCTCAGCGATACTTCGAGTTGGTTAGCAGTCAAATATCGAGCGACTCCAGGTTCGGGGAAAAGAACCACTTTTCGAGCGCAATCCAAATCTACATAATTATAGGACATCCAATCCATGCCGAGAATGATCTCGAGGGATTGTAGGGGTAGACAGATTAGATTAACCAAGAAGTCCCTATTTTGAATTGTTACCGTACAGTGTAAACATGTAGAGTCTACAGTCAAAGTCTTAGCAGGCGTAGTAACAACCAAATCAAAAGGCAAAGCAGATACAGACAACTTCAAACGATGCACACAATCTATATCAATGAAAGAGTGGGTTGCCCCCGAATCAAAAAGTGCAGTTAGGGTGTTACCTGCAATCTCACAATCTTGTTGGATTAAATTTTGGGCTTGACCTCCAGCTTCAGCACCCATGTGATAGAAGCGGCCGCTAGCAGTAGGACGGGTAGCCCTAGTCGCGTTCACGGTTGGCTCCACCTTCGGAACCCGGCAATCCCTCGCCACGTGTCCTGGCTTGTGGCAGTTGAAGCACAACAAATCCCTCGTGGTACAAGCAGTTGCAATATGTCCTTCCTTCCCACAGCGATAACACCGGACTCCTTGTCCTAATTGCCGTCCAAAGCTTTGGTTTCCCGGCCGGTTCTGGCCTCTCTTGCTGTTTGGTGGCCGGCTATACGGCTTGGCAACTTGCTTCCCTTTGTTGTTCTGACTATGTATCCGACTAGGCCCTCCAGAGTTAAAGTTCCCTCCTCTGTTGGCCCTCTGGTTCTTCATCTCTTCCACCTCTCTACACTTTTCTACTAGCACTTGGAAACGTTGTATTCCTAAGGGTAGGACTGAATCTTGGATTTCGTACTTCAATCCATTCTGGAAGCGATGACACATGAACTGTTCATCAACTTCTTCTCGGAAGAATCTGATGTGTCTGGACAGCGACTTGAACTTAGCTACGTACTCTCCCATTGTCATATTCCCCTGGTACAATTTCAGAAAGTCATCCCCCAACTTGGTCCTAGTGCTCATTGGGAAGTACTTGTCTAGAAACTTCTTTTTGAATGACTCCCAGGTCACTTCCTCTTGAGCTGACCCCATCAGCAATCTCGTACTCCTCCACCAATACTCTGCATCCCGTATCAGCAGGTACGTGGCATAGTTGACTTTCACCTCCGCCCGAGAGTTAATCATCTCAAAAATCTTATCCATCTCTTGGATCCACTGGTCCGCTCTCTCTGGACCCTCATCACCTGTGAACTTTGGAGGGTTATGACGGCGAAAGTCCTCAAGCCCTCTAGACTCAGCAGCGCGAATCTCTCGTTCTCTCTTCTCTAAGTCGCGTTGAGTCTTGGCAGCCGTCTGGGCAGCAACAGACGCATCCATATTGTTCGTTGCTTCAGCCATCCTATCTTCCCGGATGACATTCGTCCTTGCGGTGTCGTCTCTTCTTGGAGGCATTGTTTCCTACAAAACCATCATTACTTCAGTCACACCACAACTCACACAAGTTTTGAAACTTTAACTACTTGCTTCTTATGCATGATCAGCTAATGACTCAAAATAAACACTTTAATCAGAGCTTAAACCCAAAAGTCAACCAAATGCTCTGATACCACAATTGTAACACCCCAAGTTTAAAACATAGCGCGGGTGCATTTGTTTTTTTAATAACTAAAATGAGTTTTGCAAAATTAATATCAAGGGAATTAAAATAAAATCAGTTCATTTCAAAAGTTATCACCCAATCTGTGTTAGAGTGCAGAATAATACAGCGGAAAAAGTAATACATTAATTCCATAAATAAAATTACATTCCCCAAAACTCAAGACCCTATACAAAAGTATAGACTGATCATGCACTAAGCTACAGTAGCACGGTCTCCACCGTATCCTCTATAAGTCTCGTCTTCAGCTATCTGTCTGTCCCTATGCGTTGTCCACGTAGACTCCGTACATAAAGATCAGGGGAAACTAACGACGTTTCCGTCGTTAGTGTATCCGTCGGTAGGATGGGTTCGGGTAACATCTAAGGGCAAAGCCCAAAGTCCACAATATAATAGCAAGGGGTCACCGACCGAAATTAACAAATATTCACATCGCATATATTGCATAGTAACAATTATAATCATGGTATAACATATGATGATGAGGAAAATAATAATGCTCATTTGAAAATTTATGACTTACATGCCTTTTCAAAACAGCAGTCAATGATTATGAAGTATGCGGTAAGTACAAACAACACGTCAACAACCACAATCATTAATTCAGAATATTTAGATTCTGGACAGCACTCACACACATTAATTTCCAACGTTCATCATATAAACAATCGTGACACCGGTCAAATCCCTCAATGTAATGCATATATGCTCATGCATAATTTTCTTGGAATCACCAAGGTGCAGTTGCTCACAGACCAGCACAATTTAACGGCCCTCATGACCAGGGTGCAATCGCTCAACAGATCAGCACCAGTGCAGACACTCAACAGTCCAGCACATCGTGCAGTCGCTCAACAGACCAACACGTTTGACATATACCAAGCTCAACAGATCAGTACCTAGTGCGGTAGCTCAACAGACTAGCACTCGTGCAACCGCTCAACAGATCAGCACGTGGCTGCGCATTTCAGGGTACAGACGCTCAACAGTCTAGCACCAGTGCAGATGCTCAACAGTCCAGCACTTATATACCAAAGTACAATCGCTCAACAGATCAGTACTTAGTGCAGACGCTCAACAGTCCAGCACTCGTGCAATCGCTCAACAGATCAGCACGTGGTTGCGCATTCCAGGGTACATACGCTCAACAGTCCAGTACCAGTGTAGTTGCTCAAAACAGACCAGCACTCGTGCAATCGCTCAACAGATCAGCACGTGGCTGCGCATTTCAGGGTACAGACGCTGAATAGTCCAGCACCAGTGTAGACGCTCAACAGTCCAGCACTTATATACCAAAGTACAATCGCTCAACAGATCAGTACTTAGTGCAGACGCTCAACAGTCCAGCACTCGTGCAATCGCTCAACAGATTAGCATGTGGTTGCGCATTCCAGGGTACAGAAGCTCAACAGTCCAGTACCAGTGTAGTTGCTCAAAACAGACCAGCACTCGTGCAATCGCTCAACAGATCAGCACGTGGCTGCACATTTCAGGGTACAGACGCTCAACAGTCCAGTACCAGTGCAGGCGCTCAACAGTCCAGCACTTGTATACCAAAGTACAATTGCTCAACAGATCAGTACTTAGTGCAGACGCTCAACAGTCCAGCACTCGTGCAATCGCTCAACAGATCAGCACGTGGTTGCGCATTACTCTGTGGCCCATCGCGGGTACCACTTGACTATGCAATGCATGAATATGCAGTGTTTCACTTCTCTAGAAACAGAATGCAAACTCAGAAAATTCATGATTTTCATCATGTTTTAAATATTTCAGCACAGTCATAAATAAGAACATCACAATCATGATTAAACAATCCATTAACCATTAACACTTTGAAAAGTTTTCCCAGACTCTTAAAATTCAATTACAGAGTTTAAAACTGAGGATTTCTGGAATTTTACGAATCTGTATTCGAATACAGCTCCTCTGTATTCGAATGCAGAAGCCAAAAACAATGCAGATTCACACCCTGTATTCGAATACAGCCCTCTGGTATTCGAATACAGGGGCAGTCTTAGTGTGCAAAACCACATCTTTCACTATATCAGTAAGATCTAAAAACTCCATCACCACCACTTCAAAATGTCATCCAAAAGTTCCATTTAAATCCACTACAACACTCCCAGTATTCCCCCAAATACTCAGGGTTTTCAAAACACTCTTAAAACTTGAAATTTTCTGAAAATTCGAATCTGTATTCGAATACAGAAGCAGGAGCTGCAATTTAACATTCTGTATTCGAATACAGCATGACTGTAGTCAAATACAGGAGTTCAAACTTTGAAAAATTCAGCCTTTTCTCCCATGTCACTTAAAGGTTTTCAAACATCTTTCTCTCCTCTTTAAAATCATTTCATAGACTTCTTTTCAAATCATTTAAACCTTCTCAGAGTTTCTCAACACTTCAAAACTCACATGACAGTGATTAAAATTTGTTTTTCTGGAAACACGAATCTGTATTCGAATACAGCTTCCTTGTATTCGAATATAGAAGCTAAAAACTGAGTTTCTGGACAAACTCGAGTCTGTAGTCGAATACAGCATGTCTGTAGTCGACTAAAGATGCGAATACAGTGTTAAAAATTCCACTTATGTATTTGAATGTGACATGTCGTAGTCGAATACAATTGCTTAGTCAGAAGCAAAATCCTACCTCTGTATTCGACTACAGGGGCTCGTAGTCGAATACAAGTTTGAGAACTTTAGTTAGAACAGAACTTGACAGGTTGTATTCGAATACACTCTTGTTGTATTCGAATACACCTTCGAAAAACCAGTGAAATACTTCCTGAAACATCTACACTTTTCAAACTATTTCTTGAAAAACAACAACCAAATATCAACACAGATTCTGCATTTTCCAGAAAACACTTCCCTCATTTAAAATCCCTTTTTCCTTTTAAAACATCAACACCACCAGGATCACACCAAACGACCAGATTCAGAATCATCAACATCACCAGAACCACACAAAACAACCAGAATTAGAGTCATTTTCATCATCAGAATCCCACAACATAAAACAAAATCAGAACCATTAACACCAGTTTATCCAAAACAAAGACAAATGATCAATCATCAGAACAAACATGCATGCATTCAGTTTTCCCAAAACACCAGAGCAAACATGCATGCATTCAGTTTTCCCAAAACACCAGAGCAAACATGCATGCATTCAGTTTTCTCAAAACACAACAGAATGACAAGCAAACATCACAGAACAACTAAGCGCCAACAGGATGCATTTTGCATTTTAATGCCATTTTCAAAACAGTTTTATGACATGCGTTTTTAATCATAACTAAAATGGCATGCAAACATTTTCCAGCATTCACACAAAAGGAAAACAATATATTTTACCAGTAAAACAGCCAACAACAACTATCAGAAATAATCACTTATCAAAAAAATGCATTTTCTTTCAAAATGTCATTTTCGAAAATAGTTTTTCTTTAAAAGACAGAACTGAAACACCACAAATTTATTGTCCTAATGCAGCTAAAAGATGGAAGGTGCCCTTACACTTGTAGCGTGCTCTGCTATTTCTCTTGTTCCTGCTGCGTCCCCTTTTCTGCGTCTAAAAACGGCGAAGCTGTTCCCTGAGTTTGCTGCTGCAAATCTGGGTTCTTTATCTTCGTATTGAGGTGGGGATTAACTTTACTACTGAGGGTTTTCAGGTTTGAGGCTTGGATTCTCAGTTACTGGAGTCTTGAGGAATTCCCTCTCTTTAATTTGAATTCGGGAAACTGGGCAGAACAGAGACAGAATGAGAGAGGAAATGGGGATGGTACATGCAATATGGGCAGTGAGGAGGAAGGAATGGTGTTCTGACTTCACCATCCTTCTCACTCCTATATATAGGCTCTCATGGTGCCACCTCACTTCTCACTCTTACTTAATGGTCTGATTAATTTAATTACTTGAAATTAAATTAATTTAATTCTACATCCAATAATTTTAATTCATACTTCAAAACAAATATTTATATATATATATATTCACTTAAAACATACATATATTAAATATTTTACAAAATATTACAAAATACCCTTGACATTAATTCCAAAATTAATATTTGAATTTAAGGGTCTTACAGTGTCAATGGATTAATATTTACGACATTTTGTGCATCCCAAGGCTTATTCTAATCCATTATCATTCTTAAGGAATGTATTTCGTCCAAAAAGTGCATTTGTTTAATTGGATTATCATTTACGTCATTTTGTGCATCCCAACGCCTATTGTAATCACTTTTTGTTCTGAAGAAATGTATTTCATCCAAACAGTACGTTTTCGTCATTGGATTAACATTTAGGTCACTTTGTGCATCGCAAGGCTTATTCTAATCTATTTTCGTTCTTAAGCAATGTATTTCATCCAAAAAGTGCATTTGTGTCATTGGATTCACATTTACGTCATTTTGTGCATCCCAAGGCTTATTCAAATCCATTTCGTTCTTAAGCAATGTATTTCATCCAAAAAGGGCGTTTGTGTCATTCTATTAACGTTTACGTCATTTGTTGCATCCCAAGGCCTATTCTTATCCATATTCGTTCTTAAGGAATGTATTTCATCCAAAAGTGCGTTTGTGTCACTGGATTAACATTTGGCACATTTTGTGCATCCCAAGGCTTATTCTTATCCGTATTCGTTCTTAAAGAATGCATTTCATCCAAATAGAGCATTTGTTTCATTGGATTAATATTGACGTCATTTTGTGCATCCCAAAGCTTATTGTAATCACTTTTCAATCTTAAGGAATGTATTTCATCAAAAAATTGCTTTTGTGTCATTGGATTAACATTTCAGTCATTTTCTACATTCCAAGGCTTATTCTAATCACTTTTTGTTCTTATGGAATGTATTTCATCCAAAAAGTGTGTATATGTCATTGAATTAACATTTACGTCATTTTGTGCATCCCAAGGCTTATTCAAATCCATTTTCGTTCTTAAGCAATGTATTTCAACCAAAAAGCTCATTTGTGTCATTGGATTAACATTTACATCATTTTATGCATCCTAAGGCTTATTCAAATCCATTTCGTTCTTAAGGAATGTATTCCATCCAAAAAGAGCGTTTGTGTCATTCGATTAACATTTACGTCATTTGTTGCATCCCAAGGGTAATTCTTATCCATATTCGTCGTGAAGGAATGTATTTCATCCAAAAAGTATGTTTGTGTCATTGGATTAACATTTAGCACATTTTGTGCATCCCAAGGCTTATTCTTATCCATTTTCGTTCTTAAGGAATGTATTTCATCCAAATAGTGCATTGGTTTCATTGGATTAATATTTACTTCATTTTGTGCATCCCAAAGCTAATTCTAATCACTTTTCGTTCTTAAGGAATGTATTTCATCCAAAAATTGCGTTTGGGTCATTGGATTAACATTTACGTCATTTAGTGCATCCGTACGCTTATTCTATTCCTTTTTCGTTCTTAAGGATTGTATTTCATCAAAAAACTGCATTTGTTTCATTTGTTTAACATTTACGTTGTTTTGTATATCCCAACGCTTATTCTAATCAGTTTTTGTTATTATAGAAAGTATTTCAGCCAAAAAGTGCGTATATGTCATTGGATTAAGATTTACATCATTTTGTGCATCCCAAGGCTTATTCTAAGCACTTTTCGTTCTTAAGGAATGTATTTCATCCAAAAAGTGCGTTTGTGTCATTCGGTTAACATTTATGTCATTTTGTGCATCCCAAGGCTTATTCAAATCCATTTTCGTTCTTAAGGAATGTATTTCATCCAAAAAGTGTGTCATTGGATTAACATTTAGGTCATTTTGTGCATCCGACGTCTTATTCTAATCAATTATCATACTTATGGAATGTCTTTCGTCGAAAAAGTGCATTTGATTAATTGGATTATCATTTACGTCATTTTGTGCATCCCAACGCTTATTGTAATCCCTTTTTGTTCTTAAGAAATGTATTTCATACAAAAAGTATGTTTGTGTCATTGGATTAACTTTTAGGTCATTTTGTGCATCGCAAGGCTTATTCTTAACCATTTTCGTTCTTAAGGAATGTATTTCATCCAAATAGTGCATTTGTTTCATTGGATTTATATTTACGTCATTTTGTGCAACCCAAAGCTTATTCTAATCACTTTTCATTCTTAAGGAATGTATTTCATCCAAAAAGTGCTTTTCTATCATTGGATTAACATTTCCGTTATTTTTGGCATCCCAAGGCTTATTCTAATCACTTTTCGTTCTTAAGGAATGTATTTCATCCAAAAAGTGCGTATGTGTCATTCGGTTAACATTTACGTCATTTTGTGCATCCCAAGGCTTATTCAAATCTATTTTTGGTCTTAAGGAATGTATTTCATCCGAAAAGGGCGTTTGTGTCATTCGATTAACCTTTACGTCATTTGTTGCATGCCAAGGCTTATTCTTATCCATTTTCGTTCTAAAGGAATGTATTTCATCCAAAAAGTGCGTTTGTGTCACTGGATTAACATTTACCACTTTTTGTGCATCCCAAGGCCTATTCTGATCCATTTTCGTTCTTAAGGAATGTATTTCATCCAAATAGTGCATTTGTTTCATTGGATTCATATTTACGTCATTTTGTGCATCCCAAAGCTTATTCTAATCACTTTTCGTTCTTAAGGATTGTATTTCATCGAAAACGTGCATTTGTGTCATTGGATTAACATTTACGTCATTTTGTGCATCCCAAAGCTTATTCTAATAACTTTTTGTTCTTATGGAATGTATTTCATCCAAAAAGTGTGTATATGTCATTGCATTAACATTTATGTCATTTTGTGCATCCCAAGGCTTATTCTAAGCACTTTTCGATTTTAAGGAATGTATTTCATCCAAAAAGTGCGTTTGTGTCATTCGGTTAACATTTACGTCATTTTGTGCATCCCAAGGCTTATTCAAATCCATTTTGGTTCTTAAGGAATGTATTTCATCCAAAAAGTGTGTTTGTGTCAATGAATTAACATTTAAGTGATTTTGTGCATCCCAAGGCTTATTCTAATCCATTATCATTCTTAATGAATGTATTTCGTCCAAAAGGTGCATTTGTTTAATTGGATTATCATTGACGTCATTTTGTGCCTCCCACCGCCTATTGTAATCACTTTTTGTTCTTAAGGAATGTATTTCATCCAAAAAGTGTGTTTGTGTCATTGGATTAACATTTACCACATTTTGTGCATCCCAAGGCTTATTCTTATCCATTTTCGTTCTTAAGGAATGTATTTCATCCAAATAGTGCATTTGTTTCATTGGATTCATATTTACGTCATTTGGTGCATCCTGTAACACCCCGAGTTTAAAACACAGCAGCAGGTTTGCAATTTCCTCAAGTAATCCATTTGAAATTATTATCATCCCACACTTTAACACTCCTGGTGCAAACTTCACGTCCAAGTGTAGGTCTCTAAATGCTTCCCACAACTCCTGTTGTCTGGCCATTATCATTGACGATGCTGACACATTCTTCCGACTTAATGCATCAGCCACCACATTGGCCTTTCCAGGGTGATACTGTAATGAGAAGTCAGAATTCTTTAGAGTTTCCATCCATCTTCTCTGACGCATGTTCAATTCCTTCTGGTCGAATAGATACTTCAAGCTTTTATGATCACTAAACACCGTGAATGTGCATCCATAAAGGTAGTGTCTCCAGACCTTTAGCGCAAACACTACTGCAGCAAGTTCTAAATCATGGGTAGGGTAGTTCCGTTCGTGAGTCTTCAACTGCCTTGAGGCATAAGCTACAGCTTTCTTGTGCTGCATCAGAACACATCCCAGACCTTGGTGAGATGCATCACAGTAAACTTCATATGGTTCCTCTGGCTGTGGCAAAACTAACACTGGTGAGGTTGTCAATTTCTCCTTTAGCAACTGAAAACTCTCTTCACACTTCTCCGTCCATGCAAACGACTGATTCTTTCTGGTTAGTTGTGTCAGAGGAGCTACAATCTTAGCGAATCCTTCAATGAATCTTTTGTAGTACCCTGCTAATCCGACAAAACTTCTTATATCTGTGACAGTCTGAGGCTGTTTCCAGGCATGAATTGTCTCAATCTTTGCTGGATCCACAACGATTCCTTCTTTGGTTATTACGTGTCCCAAGAAATTCACTTTGTCTAGCCAAAATTCGCACTTCGACAGGTTGGCATACAGCTGCTTCTCGCGTAAGACGTCAAGAACTTGACGTAGGTGCTCTTCGTGTTCTTCTTCATCCTTTGAATAAATCAATATATCATCGATGAATACCACCACAAACTTATCCAAAAACGAGCTGAAAATCCGATTCATGTAATCCATGAAAATTGCTGGTGCATTCGTAACTCCAAAAGGCATCACGAGATATTCATAGTGTCCGTAACGAGTTCTGAAAGCATTTTTTTGAATATCTCCTTCTCTTACTCAAATATGATGATATCCCGATTTCAAATCAATCTTTGAAAACACTGCTGCACCCCTCAATTGATCCATCAAATCGTCGATGCGTGTAAAGGGTAACGGTTCTTGATAGTCGCCTTGTTAAGCTGTCGATAATCCACACATAGACGCGAACTTCCATCCTTCTTCTTAACCAACAATACCGGTGCTCCCCACGGCGACAAACTTGGTCTGATAACTCCTTTCTCCAACAAGCCTTCAATCTGACCCTTAAGCTCGCTTAATTCCAATGGCGACATCCGGTACGGCGCAATTGAAATAGGTCCAGTTCCTGGGTGTAAGTCAATGAAGAACTCCACCTCTCTCACCGGGGGTAATCCTGGAATCTCAGATGGAAATACGTCCGGGTATTCCTTGACTAACATCACATCTTCTATATTTACATCCATCTTGGTCTCCATGTTAGCCAATGATAAGAACTCCTGAGTTCCTTCTCTCAGCGATACTCCGAGTTCGTTAGCAGTCAAATATCGAATGACTCCCAGTTCGGGGAAGAGAACCAGTTTTCGATCGCAATCCAAAACTACGTAGTTATAGGACATCCAATCCATATCGAGAATGATCTCGAGGGACTGTAGGGGTAGACATATTAGATTAACCAAGAAGTTCCTATTCTGAATTGTTACTGTACAGTGTAAACATGCAGAGTCTACAGTCAAAGTCTTAGCAGGCGTAGTAACAACCAAATCAAAAGGCAAGGCAGATACAGACAACTTCAAGCGATGCACACAGTCCATAGCAATGAAAGAGTGGGTTGCCCTCGAATCAAAGAGTGCAGTTAGGGTGTTACCTGCAATCTCACAGTCTTGCTGGATTAAATTCTGAGCTTGTCCTCCAGCTTCAGCACCCATGTGGTAGACGCGGCCTCTAGCAGTAGGACGGGTAGCCCTAGTCGCGTTCACAGTTGGCTCCACCTTCGGAACTCGGCAATCCCTCGCCACATGTCCTGGCTTCCAGCAATTGAAACACATCAAATCCCTTGCAGTACAAGCAGTTGTGATATGTCCTTCCTTCCCACATCGATAACACCGGACTCCTTGTCCCAATTGCCTTCCAAAAGTCTGATTCCCCGGCCGATTCTGGCCCCTCCTGTTGTTCTGTGGCCGGTTATACGGCTTGGCCACTTGCTTCCCTTTGTTGTTCTTGTTATTCATCCGACTAGGTCCTCTTGAGTTAAAGTGACCACCTCTGTTGGTCCTCTTATTCTTCATCTCTTCCACCTCTCTACATTTCTCCACTAGCACTTGGAAATGTTGTATTCCCAAGGGTAGGACCAATTCTTGGATCTCGTACCTCAATCCATTCTGGAAGCGATGACACATGAACTGTTCATCAACTTCTTCTCGGAAGAATTTGAAGTGTCTGGATAGCGACTCAAATTTAGCGGCGTATTCTCCCACTGTCATACTTCTCTGGTACAATTTTAAAAAGTCATCCCCCAACTTGGTCCTCTTACTCATAGAGAAGTACTTGTCTAGAAACTTCTTCTTGAATGACTCCCAGGTCACTTCCTCTTAAGCAGATGCCATCAGTGATCTCGTACTCCTCCACCAGTACTCCGCGTCCCCTACCAGCAGGTACGTGGCATAGTTGACTTGCACTACTACCCGGCAGTTAATCATCTCAAATATCTTTTCCATTTCTTGGATCCACTGATCCGCCCTTTCTGGAACCTCATCACCAGTAAACTTGGGAGGGTTATGACGGCGAAAATCCTCAAGCCCTCTAGACTCAGCAGCGCGAATCTCTCGCTCCCTCTTCTCTAAGTCGCGTTGAGTCTTGGCAGTCGTCTGGGCAGCAACAGACGCAGCGATATTGTTCATTGCTTCAGCCATCAGATCTTCCCGGCTGACATTCGTCCTTGCGGTGTCATCTCTTCTTGGCGGCATTGTTTCCTACAAAACCATCATTACTTCAGTCACACCACAACTCTCACAAGACTTGAAACTTTAACTACTTGCTTCTTATGCATGATCAGCCAATGACTCAAAACAAACACTTTAATCAGAGCTTAAACCCACAAGTTAACCAAATGCTCTGATACCACAATTGTAACATCCCGAGTTTAAAACACAGCGCGGATGCATTTTTTTTTTTATAATTAAAATGAGTTTTCCCAAAAATTATTTCAAAAGAATTAAAAATAAAATTCTTCGTAATCCATTTTGGTTCTTAAGGAATGTATTTCATCCAAAAAGTGTGTTTGTGTCAATGAATTAACATTTAAGTGATTTTGTGCATCCCAAGGCTTATTCTAATCCATTATCATTCTTAATGAATGTATTTCGTCCAAAAAGTGCATTTGTTTAATTGGATTATCATTGACATCATTTTGTGCCTCCCACCGCCTATTGTAATCACTTTTTGTTCTTAAGAAATGTATTTCATCCAAAAAGTACGTTTATCTCATTGGATTAACATTTAGGTCATTTTGTGCATCGCAAGGCGTATTCTAATCCATTTTCGTTCTTAAGGAATGTGTTTCATGCAAAAAGTGCATTTGTGTCATTGGATTAACATTTACGTCATTTTGTGCAAATCAAGGCTTATTCAAATCTATTTCGTTCTTAAGGAATGTATTTCATCCAAAAAGAGCGTTTGTGTCATTCGATTAACATTTACGTCATTTGTTGCATCCCAAGGCTTATTCTTAACCATATTCGTTCTTAAGGAATGTATTTCATCCAAAAAGTGTGTTTGTGTCATTGGATTAACATTTACCACATTTTGTGCATCCCAAGGCTTATTCTTATCCATTTTCGTTCTTAAGGAATGTATTTCATCCAAATAGTGCATTTGTTTCATTGGATTCATATTTACGTCATTTTGTGCATCCTGTAACACCCCGAGTTTAAAACACAGCGCGGGTGCATTTTTTTTTTTATAATTAAAATGAGTTTTCCCAAAAACTATTTCAAAAGAATTAAAAATAAAATTCTTCGTAAAATAATACATTATAGATTAATCGATGAACGTAAATCAAGTACTTCATCAGGATTAACACTACGTACTTATCTTGGAAACTAGTTTTTAATCATTAAATACATCCCAAAATATCATTGTCATCAACAGAAAATATGAGAGTACATGGTTCAGCGGAAAATAGTACAGTGTTTCCAAATAATACAAATTACAATTACAACCCAAAACCTAATACATCAAGTCTAACTGATCATGCGCTGAAGCTGCAGTAGCACGGATTCCCTCCGCATCCCACACAAGTCTCCTCTGACTCTGCAGATCTCTTCGACGTAACCTCCTCCTCATCCTCGTACATAAAGGAATCGGTCTCCTCCGAAGTCAAGTCAATACACACTCGTGGCAGCTTTGGCGGTGCCGGAATCTCGTAGTAGTCGTCGGAAATCCTAGATGGACCCGGAATCTCGGTCGCTACTGGTCTCAGCTCATCACGCTGTTCTGCCGTATCAGACTCATGTATCTCCCTTCCGACCACACGGTTGGAAGTCACCACTCCTATCGTGGCTTCGGTCTCAACCTTTCCTATAGACTCCTCACCATCGTCGAACACTCCATGCGCCTCTAACACTAGGCGGGAAGGCACGGGGAAATCTATGCTCGCGTGAGTGCGCTCCACGAAGTCTTCCACACCGTCAGTCCTACTTATTCGCTCCAACCACCCCGTATATGTTGCTCTGCTTGAGAGGGGGTCAAAAGCCCAAGCAGTGCGTGAGCAGCGAATAAGGAAATTCAACGACGTTTCCGTCGTTCGGGTGCCCGCGGGCGGCGCGGGTTTGGGAGGCATCTGAGGGCAAAGCCCAAAGTCCACAATATAATAGCAAGGGGGTCACCAACCGAAAATAACAAATATTCATATAGCATGTATTGCACAACAACATTTATAATCATGGCATAATTCATGAGAAAAATCATAATACTCATTTTGGAAATTTAGGACTTTCATGCCTTATCAAACAGCAGTTAATGATTATAAATATGCGGTAAGTACAGCCAACACATCAACAACACACAATCATAAATTCAGAAATTTCAGATTTTTGGACAGCACTCATACGCATTAATTTCCAACATTTATCATATAAACAATCATGACACAACGGTCAAATCCCACAATGTAATGCATATATGCTCATGCATAATTTTCTTGGAATTACCAAGGTGCAGTCGCTCGACCAACCAGCACATCTCAACGGCCCTCATGACCAGGGTGCAATCGCTCAACAGATCAGCACCAGTGCAGACGCTCATAGTCCAGCACATCGTGCAGTCGCTCAACAGACCAGCACGTTTGACATTACCCAAGGTACAATCGCTCAACAGATCAGTACCTAGTGCAGACGCTCAACAGTCCAGCACTCGTGCAATCGCTCTACAGATCAGCACGGGGTTGCGCATTTCAGGGTACAGACGCTCAACAGTCCAGTACCAGTGCAGACGCTCAACAGTCCAACACTTATATACCAAAGTACAATCGCTCAATAGATCAGTACTTAGTGCAGACGCTCAACAGTCCAGCGCTCATGCAATCGCTCAACAGATCAGCACGTGGTTGCGCATTACTCTGTGGCCCATCGCGGGTACCACTTGACTATGCAATGCATGAATGTGCAGTGTTTCACTTCTCTAGAAACAGAATGCAAAATCAGAATGTAATGCATATATGCTCATGCATAATTTTCTTGGAATTACCAAGGTGCAATCGCTCGACAGACCAGCACATCATGCAGTCGCTCAATAGACCAGCACGTTTGACGTCACCCAAGGTACAATCGCTCAACAGATCAGTACCTAGTGCAGACGCTCAACAGTCCAGCACTCGTGCAATCGCTCTACAGATCAGCACGGGGTTGCGCATTTCAGGGTACAGACGCTCAACAGTCCAGTACCAGTGCAGACGCTCAACGGTCCAGCACTTATATACCAGAGTACAATCGCTCAACAGATCAGTACTTAGTGCAGACGCTCAACAGTCCAGCGCTCGTGCAATCGCTCAACAGATCAGCACGTGGTTGCGCATTACTCTGTGGCCCATCGCGGGTACCACTTGACTATGCAATGCATGAATGTGCAGTGTTTCACTTCTCTAGAAACAGAATGCAAAATCAGAATGTAATGCATATATGCTCATGCATAATTTTCTTGGAATTACCAAGGTGCAATCGCTCGACAGACCAGCACATCATGCAGTCGCTCAATAGACCAGCACGTTTGACGTCACCCAAGGTACAATCGCTCAACAGATCAGTACCTAGTGCAGACGCTCAACAGTCCAGCACTCGTGCAATCGCTCTACAGATCAGCACGGGGTTGCGCATTTCAGGGTACAGACGCTCAACAGTCCAGTACCAGTGCAGACGCTCAACAGTCCAGCACTTATATACCAAAGTACAATCGCTCAACAGATCAGTACTTAGTGCAGACGCTCAACAGTCCAGTGCTCGTGCAATCGCTCAACAGATCAGCACGTGGTTGCGCATTACTCTGTGGCCCATCGCGGGTACCACTTGACTATGCAATGCATGAATGTGCAGTGTTTCACTTCTCTAGAAACAGAATGCAAAATCAGAAAATTCATGCTTCTCATCATGTTTAAAATATTTCAGCATAATCAGAATTAGCATCATCACAATCATGATTAAACAGTCCATCAATCATTAACACCTTGAAATGTTTTTCCCAGATTCTTAAAATTCAATTACTGAGTTTAAAACTGAGGATCTTCTGGAATTTTACGAATCTGTATTCGAATACAGCTTCTCTGTATTCGAATACAGAAGCTGAAACTAGTGAAAATATGCAATTTTAACATTCTGTATTCGAATACAGATTGCCTGTAGTCGAATATAGAAGACAAAACCAGAATGATCTACATCAAATCATTAGAAAACAGAACCAGAATCATAACATTAGAAACAGAATTAGAATCAGGATCATCAACACCAAAACATCAGAAACAGAACCAGAATGAATGATTAATCATCAGAACGGAACCAGAATGAATGATTAACATCATAACAGAACCAGAATGATGATTAACATCATAACAGAATCAGAATGATGATTAACATCAAAACAGAAACAGAATGATGCACTCCAGAACCATTGGAAGCAAAACAACAGAATGATTCGCCCAGAATCATCAGAAGCATCACAGAATGATTCACACTAGAATCATCAAAAGCAGAAACAACAAAATGATTCACCCAGAACCATCAGAAGCAACACAGAATGATTCACACCAGAATCATCATAAGCAACACAAAATGATTCACACTAGAATCATCAGAAGCAAAAACAACAGAATGATTCACCCAGAACCATCAGAAGCAACACAGAATGATTCACACCAGAATCATCAAAAGCAACACAAAATGATTCACACCAGAATCATCATAAGCAACACAGAATGATTCACACCAGAATCATCAGAAGCAACACAGAATGAGTCACACCAGAATCATCAGAAGCAACACAGAATGATTCACACCAGAATCATCAGAAGTAGAAACAACAGAATGATTCACCCAGAACCATCAGAAGATGAATGTATCAGAGGATACATTCTGAATTTACATTTACGTCATTTTGTGCATCCCAAAGCTTATTCTAATACCTTTTTGTTCTTATGGAATGTATTTCATCCAAAAAGTGCGTATATGTCATTGGATTAACATTCACGTCATTTTGTGCATCCCAAGGCTTATTCTAAGCACTTTTCGATCTTAAGGAATGTATTTCATCCAAAAAGTGCATTTGTGTCATTCGGTTAACATTTACGTCATTTTGTGCATCCCAAGGCTTATTCAAATCCATTTTCGTTCTTAAGGAATGTATTTCATCCAAAAAGAGCGTTTGTGTCATTCGATTAACATTTACGTCATTTGTTGCATCCCAAGGCTTATTCTTATCCATATTCGTTCTTAAGGAATGTGTTTCATCCAAAAAGTGTGTTTGTGTCACTGGATTAACATTTACCACATTTTGTGCATCCCAAGGCTTATTCTTATCCATTTTCGTTCTTAAGGAATGTATTTCATCCAAATAGTGCATTTGTTTCATTGGATTCATATTTACGTCATTCTGTGCATCCCAAAGCTTATTCTAATCACTTTTCGTTGTTAAGAATTGTATTTCATCGAAAAAGTGCATTTTTCTCATTGGATTAACATTTACGTCATTTTGTGCATCCCAAAGCTTATTCTAATACCTTTTTGTTCTTATGGAATGTATTTCATCCAAAAAGTGCGTATATGTCATTGGATTAACATTTACGTCATTTTGTGCATCCCAAGGCTTATTCTAAGCACTTTTCGATCTTAAGGAATGTATTTCATGCAAAAAGTGCGTTTGTGTCATTCGGTTAACATTTACGTCATTTTGTGCATCCCAAGGCTTATTCAAATCCATTTTCGTTCTTAAGGAATGTATTTCATCCAAAAAGAGCGTTGGTGTCATTCGATTAACATTTATGTCATTTGTTGCATCCCAAGGCTTGTTCTTATCCATATTCGTTCTTAAGGAATGTATTTCATCCAAAAAGTGCGTTTCTGACATTGGATTAACATTTACCACATTTTGTGCATCCCAGGGCTTATTCTTATCCATTTTCGTTCTTAAGGAATGTATTTCATCCAAATAGTGCATTTGTTTCATTGGATTCATATTTACGTCATTTTGTGCATCCCAAAGCTTATTCTAATCACTTTTCGTTCTTAAGAATTGTATTTCATCGAAAAAGTGCATTTTTCTCATTGGATTAACGTTTACGTCATTTTGTGCATCCCAAAGCTTATTCTAATAGCTTTTTGTTCTTATGGAATGTATTTCATCCAAAAAGTGCGTATATGTCATTGGATTAACATTTACGTCATTTTGTGCATCCCAAGGCATATTCTAAGCACTTTTCGATCTTAAGGAATGTATTTCATCCAAAAAGTGCGTTTGTGTCATTCGGTTAACATTTACGTCATTTTGTGCATCCCAAGGCTTATTCAAATCCATTTTCGTGCTTAAGGAATGTATTTCATCCAAAAAGAGCGTTGGTGTCATTCGATTAACATTTATGTCATTTGTTGCATCCCAAGGCTTATTCTTATCCATATTCGTTCTTAAGGAATGTATTTCATCCAAAAAGTGCGTTTGTGTCACTGGATTAACATTTACCACATTTTGTGCATCCCAGGGCTTATTCTTATCCATTTTCGTTATTAAGGAATGTATTTCATCCAAATAGTGCGTTTGTTTCATTGGATTTTTATATTTACGTCATTTTGTGCATCCCAAAGCTTATTCTAATCACTTTTCGTTCTTAAGGATTGTATTTCATCGAAAAAGTGCATTTGTCTCATTGGATTAACATTTACGTCATTTTGTGCATCCCAAAGCTTATTCTAATACCTTTTTGTTCTTATGGAATGTATTTCATCCAAAAAGTACGTATATGTCATTGGATTAAAATTTACGTTATTTTGTGCATCCCAAGGCTTATTCTAAGCACTTTTCGATCTTAAGGAATGTATTTCATCCAAAAAGTGCGTTTGTGTCATTGGATTAACATTTACGTCATTTGGTGCATCCCAAAGCTTATTCTAATCATTTTAGATCTCAAACAATGTAGTTTATCCAATAAGTGTATTTGTGTCATTGGATTGACATTTAGGTCATTTTTTGCATCCCAAGGTTTATTCTAATCCTTTTTCGTTCTAAACCCATGTAGTTCATCCAATAAGTGCATTTGTGTCATTGGATTAACATTTAGGTGATTTTGTGCATTCCAAGGCTTACTCTAATCACTTTTCGTTTTTATGAAATGTATTTCATCTAAGAAGTGCGTTTTCGTCATAGGATTAACATTTACATCATTGGATGCATCCCAAGCCTTATTCTAATCACTTTTCGTTCTTAAGGAATGTATTATTTCCAAAAAGTGCGTTTGTGTCATTGAATTGACATTTAGGTCATTTTGTGCATCCCAAGGCTTATTCTAATCACTTTTAGTTCTCAAACAATGTAGTTTATCCAAAAAGTGCATTTGTGTCAATGGATTGACATTTCGGTCAATTTTTGTATCCCAAGGTTTATTGTAATCATTTTTTGTTCTAAACCAATGTAGTTAATCCGATAAGTGCATTTGTCTCATTAGATTAACATTTAGGTCATTTTGTGCATTCCAAGGCTTATTCTAATCATTTTTCGTTCTTATGGAATGTAGTTCATCCAATAATTGCGTTTGTGTCATTGGATTAACATTTACATCATTTTGTGCATCCCAAGGGTTATTCTAATCACTTTTCATTCTTAAGGAATGTATTTCATTCAAAAAGTGCATTTGTTTCATTGGATTAACATTTACTTAATTTTGTGCATCCCAACGCTTATTCGAATTACTTTTCATTCTTAAAGAATGTTTTTCATCCAAAAAGTGTATTTGTTTCATAAGATTAACATTTACTTAATTTTGTGCATCCCGATGCTTATTCTAATCACTTTTTGTTCTTAAAGAATGTATTTCATCCAAAAAGTGTGTTTGTGTCATTGGATTAACATTTACGTCATTTTGTGTATCCCAACGCCTATTCTAATCAGTTTTTGTTCTTATGGAATGTATTTAATCCAAAAAGTGAGTTTGTGTCATTCATTTAACATTTACGTCATTTTGTGCATTCCAAGGCTTATTCTAATCACTTTTCGTTCTTATGAAATGTATTTCATCTAGAAAGTGCGTTTGCGTCATTGGATTAACATTTACGTTATTGGATGCATCCGGTAAGACCCTTAAATTTAAAATTAAATTTGGATTTAATATTAATTGTATTTTGGGAATATGTGTGAAATATTTGGTATATGTATATTTTTACACATATATATATATATTTATTTATTTTGGAGGTTGAATTAAAATTATTGGATGATGGATGAATTAACTTAATTACGAGTAATTAAATTATCAGGCAGTTAATTAATATGTTATCTACTAATTACGACGAGAGTGGTTAAGTAAGTGAAGGTCAAGCAATATGCCCATATATATAAATAGGTGAGAAATATTTTCTTCTTTCGTCTGCTGTGCCAGTTTTATATATATATATATATATAAGAGAGAAACATTTTCTTCCTTCCTCTACTGAGCCAGTTTTTCTGCTTTATCCTCTCCTTCTGATTTTTGTGTTGGTGGAGAAAAAGAACTTGCTCAAAAGGCATATTACTTGGAAATCGAAGTGTCGAAACAGAAAGTGTCAAGTACGAAAGTTATTCCTCTCATCATTACGGTGCTAGTGAACTAACTTTTATAGCGGCGAACGGGAGTTTCGCCGACTTTTGTCGCAAAAGCGAAAACGAGCTAAGAGAACGTAATTAAGGTAAGGGGCACCTTCCAACTCTCTAGATTGCATTTAGGGCTGTAAATGCTTGTGTGATGCATGATTATTGGATTATGCTTGTGAAAACATGATATTATGTTTTGGAAATCAAGCTGCTATTGCTGTTGTTTTGCTGAGATAATGATGTTCTTATTGATTTTTGTGAAGGAAGTTATTGTGTTGATGATGTTTTGTTTGTTGTTGATGATGATCAAGATGCAATTTTTGCTGAGATGATGTTTTTTTGTTGTTATTGTTGAGCAAGAAATCATTCTGTTTTATTGATGATGTTTTGTTTGATGTGGTTGATGACCAAAATGTATTTTTGCTGAGGTATTGTGTTTTAGTAGTTGTTGATGAGTAGGATCATTTATATATATGGGGAGATGTTCTGAGTTTTGTGGTTTCAAAAGAATAGTGATTTTGTTTTTGATGATGTATTGGTTTTTCAAAGAAAAGAACTTGAAAACGTGTTGAAGTCTCTGGGAAATATCACTGCATTCGAAGGTGTATTCGAATACATGCCTGCAGGGTTATGTTTTTATTCAAAGTGTTGAACTTGTATTCGAATACGACCTCCTGTATTCGAATACAGATGAATGATTTTTGCTTCTGACTCAGCATTTGTATTCGAATACGACCCTATGTACTCGAATACATATTTGCAATTTTGCCACTGTATTCACATCTGTATTCGAATACAAGGAAGCTGTTTTTGCCTCTGTATTCGAATACAAGGAAGCTGTATTTGAATACATATTCGTTTTCCTAAAAAATTCCAGATTTAAACAATTGTTTATGAACTTAGAGAGTTGGGGAAAGAATGGGAAGACTTGTAATGAATTAAAAGGGGATTTTTGAGATAGCGTGAAGTAGTAATGAAGAGGTGTTTGAATAATTTTGTTGAGGTGATAATAATGACATTATCTGTGTTGAGATGGTTTTGGGAAAATGATGGAAAGGATGAATTTTGCTGAGGTTACATACTGTTTTCAGTAAAGAGAAAACATTGCATGTTCATGCATTGCATAGTCAGGTGGTAACCGCGATGGGCCACAGAGTAATGCGTAAAACGTGCTGGTCTGTTGAGCAACTGCACGAGTGCTGGTCTGTTGAGCGACTGCACTGGTACTGGTCTGTGAGCGACTGTACTTTGACATGCGCAAAACGTGCTAGTTTGTTGAGCGACTGCACGAGTGCTGGTCTGTTGAGCGACTCCACTGGTGGTGATCTGTGAGCGATTGCACCATGGTCTTGTTGGCCATTAAAGTGAAACATATATAAAGTGTGCTGGTCTGTGAGATACTGCACCTTGGAAATTCCAAGAAGTTGGGTACATGAGCATATACATATTGCATGTGATGGTTGACTGTGAGTCATATTTTAATTTGAATTGATGTGTGGGAATCAATGTATGTAAGTACCTTATAAGATCTGAATTCTTAATGGATTGTTGCGATTGTTGAATTGATATCTCCACTTGTAACATGATTCTCATATTAATTTGGTTGCTATTTTGCAAAGGTACATATGTCATGTATTCTAAAAAATGAGCATCTTTATTTATCATCGTTGTTATATGACCTGTCATGAATATACTTGATATTGTTGATATAAATACTATGTGGTAATTGTTAATTTCGGTCGGTGACCCTTTACAATTATTGTGGAAAATTGGGCTTTGCCCTCAGATGGTACCCAAACCTGTACCTCCGACGGTTACACTAACGACAGAAACGTCGTTAATCTTCCTTGATCTTCACGTATGGCGTAATTGTGGGCAATGCGGAGGGATGGACAACGGTGTCGTAACATCTCAAAAAGACAACCGACCTGCAGCCCACTAAAACAGTATGAATGTGCGGAAAAGGTTTGCGGAAAAGATATACAATAATCCCAAAACAAATAATTACATTTCCCAAGCTCAAGGCCCCATACAAAAAGTCTAGTCGGGCTATTACACATCCCAAGGCTTATTCCAATCACTTTTCGTTCTTAAGGAATGTATTATTTCCAAAGAAGTGCGTTTGTGTCATTGGATTGATGTAACACCCCGAGTTTAAAACACAGCGCGGGTGCATTTTTTTTTTCAAATTAATAATTAAAATGAGTTTTCCCAAAATTATTTCAAAAGAATTAAAATAAAGTTCTTCGTAAAATAGTACGTTATAGATTAATCGATGAATGTAAACCAAATACTTCATCAGGATTATCACTAAGTACTTATCTTGGAAATTAGTTTTTTAAAAATTAATACATCCCAAAATATCATTGTCATAATACATCAACAGCAAATATCAGAGTACATGGTTCAGCGGAAAATAGTACAGAATTTTCAAAATAAGACAAATTACAATTTCAACCCAAAACCTAATACATTAAGTCTAACTGATCATGCGCTGAAGCTGCAGTAGCACGGATTCCCTCCGCATCCCATGCAAGTCTCTTCTGACTCTGCAGCTCGCTTCGACGTAACCTCCTCCTCCTCGTGTAGAGAGGGGTCGGTCTCCTCAGAAGTCAAGTCAATACACACTCGTGGCCGCTTTGGCGGTGCCGGAATCTCGTAGCAATCATCGGAGATCCTAGATGGACCCGGAATCTCAGTCGCTACTAGTCTCAGCTCTTCACGCTTCTCTACCGCATCAGACTCATGTATCTCTCCTCCAATCACAGGGTTGGGAGTCACCACCCCTACAGTGGCCTCCGTCTTAACCCTCTCAGCAGACTCCTCAGCGTTGTCGAAAACTCCGTGCGCCTCTAGCACCAGGCGAGAAGGCACGGGAAACTCTATGCTCACATGAGTGCGCTCTACGAAGTCTTCCACACCGTCAGTCCTACTTGTCCGCTCCAGCCACCCTGTATAAGTCGCTCTTCTTGAGAGCGGGTTAAATGCCCAAGCAGTGCGCGAGTAGCGATCAAGGAAATTCAACGACGTTTCCGTCGTTCGCGTACCCACGGGCGGCGTGGGTTTGGGAGGCATCTGAGGGCAAAGCCCAAAGTCCACAATATAATAGCAAGGGGTCACCAACCGAAAATAACAAATATTCACATAGCATATATTACACAGCAACGTTTATAATCATGGTATAACGTATGATGATGAGGAAAATAATAATGCTCATTTGAAAATTTATGACTTACATGCCTTTTCAAAACAGCAGTCAATGATTATGAAGTATGTGGTAAGTACAAACAACCCGTCAACAAAACACAATCATCAATTTAGAATTTCAGATTCTGGACAGCACTCACACACATTAATTTCCAACATTCATCATATAAACAATCGTGACACACCGGTCAAATCCCTCAATGTAATGCATATATGCTCATGCATAATTTTCTTGGAATCACCAAGGTGCAGTCACTCACAGACCAGCACAATTTAATGGCCCTCATGACCAGGGTGCAATCGCTCACAGATCAGCACCACTGCAGTCGCTCACAGACCAGCACTCGTGCAATCGCTCACAGATCAGCACTCGTGCAATCGCTCACAGATCAGCACGTGGTTGCGCATTTCATGGTACAGACGCTCACAGTCCAGTACCAGTGCAGTCGCTCACACACCAACACTTATATACCAAGGTACAATCGCTCACAGATCAGTACCTAGTGCAGTCGCTCACAGACCAGCACTCGTGCAATCGCTCACAGATCAGCACGTGGTTGCGCATTACTCTGTGGCCCATCGCGGGTACCACTTGACTATGCAATGCATGCATATGCAGTGTTTCACTTCTCTAGAAACAAAATGCAAAATCAGACAATTCATGCTCTTCATCATGTTTAAATATTTCAACACAGTCATAAATAACAACATCACAATCATGATTAAACAATCCATTAACCATTAACACTTTGAAAAGTTTTCCCAGACTCTTAAAATTCAATTACATAGTTTAAAACTGAGGATTTCTGGAATTTTACGAATCTGTATTCGAATACAGCTCCTCTGTATTCCAATACAGCTCCTCTGTATTCCAATACAGAAGCCAAAAACAGTGCAGATTCACACCCTGTATTCGAATACAACCCTCTGGTTTTCGAATACAGGGGCAGTCTCAGTGTGCAAAACCACATCTTTCACTATATCAGGAAAATCTAAAAACTCCATCACCACCACTTGAAAATGTCATCCAAAAGTTCCATTTAAATCCACTACAACATTCCCAGTATTTTCCCCAAATACTCAGGGTTTTCAAAACACTCTTAAAACTTGAAATTTTCTGAAAATTCGAATCTGTATTCGAATACAGACGCCCTGTATTCGAATACAGAAGTAGGAACTGCAATTTAACATTCTGTATTCGAATACAGCATGACTGTAGTCGAATACAGGAGTTCAACCTTTGAAAAATTCAGCCTTTTCTCCCATGTCACTTAAAGGTTTTCAAACATCTTTCTCTCCTCTTTAAAATCATTTCATAGACATCTTTTCAAATCATTTAAACCTTCTTAGAGTTTCTCAACACTTCAAAACTCACATGACAGTGATTAAAATTTGTTTTTCTGGAAACACGAATATGTATTCGAATACAGAAGCTAAAAAAACTGAGTTTATGGAAAAACTCGAGTCTGTAGTCGAATACAGCATGTCTGTAGTCGACTACAGATGCGAATACAGTGTTAAAAATTTCACTTCTGTATTCGAATACGACATGGTCGTAGTCGAATATAGTTGCTTAGTCAGAAGCAAAAACCTACCTCTGTATTCGACTACAGGGGCTCGTAGTCGAATACAAGTTTGAGAACTTTAGTTAGAACAGAACTTGATAGGTTGTATTCGAATACACACTTGTTGTATTCGAATACACCTTCGAAAAACCAGTGAAATACTTCCTGAAACATCTACACTTTTCAAACTATTTCTTGAAAAACAACAACCAAATATCAACAAAGATTCTGCATTTTCCAGAAAACACTTCCCTCATTTAAAATCCCTTTTTCCTTTTAAAACATCAACACCACCAGGATCACACCAAACGACCAGATTCAGAATCATCAACATCACCAGAACCACACAAAACAACCAGAATCAGAGTCATTTTCATCACCAGAATCCCACAACATAAAATAGAATCAGAACCCTTAACACCAGTTTATCCAAAACAAAGACAGATGATCAATCATCAGAACAAACATGCATGCATTCAGTTTTCCCAAAACACCAGAGCAAACATGCATGCATTCAGTTTTCCCAAAACACCAGAGCAAACATGCATGCATTCAGTTTTCTCAAAACACAACAGAATGACAAGCAAACATCACAGAACAACTAAGCGCCAACAGGATGCATTTTGCATTTTAATGCCATTTTCAAAACAGTTTTATGACATGCGTTTTTAATCATAACTAAAATGGCATGCAAACATTTTCCAGCATTCACACAGAAGTAAATCAACATATTTTACCAGTAAAACAGCCAACAACAACTATCAGAAATAATCACTTATCAACAAAATGCATTTTCTTTCAAAATGTCATTTTCGAAAATAGCTTTTCTTTTAAAGACAGAACTGAAACAGCACAAATTTATGGCCCTAATGCAGCTAAAAGACGGAAGGTGCCCTTACACTTGTAGCGTGCTCTGCTATTTCTCTTGTTCCTGCTGCGTTCCCTTTTCTGCGTCTAAAAACGGCGAAGCTGTTCCCTGAGTTTGCTGCTGCAAAACTGGGTTCTTTATCTTCGTATTGAGGTGGGGATTAACTTTACTACTGGGGGTTTTCAGGTTTGAGGCTTGGATTCTCAGTTACTGGAGTCTTGAGGAATTCCCTCTCTTTAATTTGAATTCGGGAAACTGGGCAGAACAGAGACAGAATGAGAGAGGAAATGGGGTTGGTACATGCAATAGGGGCAGTGAGGAGGAAGGAATGGTGTTCTGACTTCACCATCCTTGTCGCTCCTATATATAGGCTCTCATGGTGCCACCTTACTTGCCACTTGTCTGATTTCCAACTTTTAATTGTCTTGCAATTAGCCACTAATCCTTACTTAATGGTCTGATTAATTTAATTACTTGAAATTAAATTAATTACTTGAAATTAAATTAATTACTTGAAATTAAATTAATTACTTGAAATTAAATTAATTTAATTACTTGAAATTAAATTAATTTAATTCTTCATCCAATAATTTTAATTCATACTTCAAAATAAATATTTGTGTATATATATATTTTCTCAAAATATACATATTTAAATATTTACAAAAATTCCCAAAATGCCCTTGACATTAATTCCAATATTAATATTTAAAATTATGGGTCTTACAATGCTACCCTCCTTAAATTAGTTTCGTCCTCGAAACTACATGTCCGTAAATAATTGAGGGTATTGTTCCTTCATTTTACTTTCCAATTCCCAGGTTGCGTCTCCAGTAGTCGGATTCCAAATCACCTTGACTAGTGGGACTTCCTTGTTTCTCAACTGCTTAATCTTCCTGTCTCTGATCCTCACCGAAAATACTTCAAACGACAGGTTGTCCCTTAGCTGAATTGTATCAGGTTTGATTACATGGGTCGGGTCTGCAATGTACATTCTTAGCTGCGACACATGAAATACGTCGTGAATATTGGACAATATTGGAGGTAAAGCAATCTGATAGGCCAATGGTCTAATACGCGTAGTAATCTGGTATGGTCCAATAAATTTCGGAGTCAACTTTCTTGACTAAATAGCCCTGCCAACACCAGTTGTAGGCGTAACCCTCAAAAATACATGATCACCCTACTCGAATTCCAGAGGTCTGCGACGCTTGTCCACATAACTCTTCTGACGATCTTGTGAAGCCTTCATTTTCTCTTGTATTCCCTTGATTTTCTCTGTGGTCTGTTCCACCATCTCAGGTCCAACAATCATACTCTCTCCATCCTTATACCAGCATAAAGGCGTCTGACACTTGCGTCCATACAAGGCTTCATAGGGTGCCATTCCGATACTTGCGTGGAAACTGTTGTTGTAAGTGAATTCAATCAATGGCAACACCTCATCCCAGTTTCCTCTGTCATCCAACACACATGCTCTTAATAGATCCTCCAAGGACTGATTTGTTCTCTCAATTTGTCCGTCTGTTTGCGGATGGTAGGCTGAACTCAATTTCAGTTTCGTCCCCAAAGCTTCATGCAACGCTCCCCAAAAATGAGATGTGAACTTTGGGACACGGTCCGATACTATACTTGATGGAACGCCGTGTAACCTCACAATCTCAGCGATGTAGATTTCCGTCAGCTTATCTACCTTATAAGTGGTCCTCACCGGTAAGAAATGTGCCGACTTTGTCAAACGGTCAACTATTACCCAAATTGAATCATTCTTTTTCCTTGTCTTGGGCAGTCCTGTTATGAAATCCATGGAAATGCTGTCCCACTTCCATTCTGGTATGTCCAAAGGTTGCAGCATTCCAGCAGGTCGTTGATGTTCCACTTTCGCTTTCTGACAAATCAAACAAGCGGATACATATTTTGCCACATCCCTTTTCATTCCTGGCCACCAGAAATTCTGCCTTAAGTCCTGGTACATCTTTGTTGCTCCAGGATGAATACTCAACTTACTCTTATGAGCTTCTTCCAAAGTCATTCTTCTCATCTCTGCAACTTCCGGTAAACAAATTCTTCCATTACACCTCAGAATATTATCTGTTCCGACATTGAACTCAATTGTCTGCCCGTTGCGCTATCAAATTCCTCTTTTCTTGGATCAATGCGTCATCTTGCAGGTTTGCAATCTCCTCAAGTAATCCACTCAAAATTGTTATCATCCCACACTTTAACACTCCTGGTGCAAACTTCACGTCCAAGTGTAGGTCTCTAAATGCTTCCCACAACTCTTGTTGTCTGGCCATTATCATTGAAGATACTGACACACTCTTCTGACTTAATGCATCAGCCACCACATTGGCCTTTCCAGGGTGGTACTGCAATGAGAAGTCAAAATCCTTGAGAGTCTCCATCCGTCTTCTCTGACGCATGTTCAATTCCTTCTGGTCGAACAGATACTTCAAGCTTTTATGATCACTAAACACTGTGAATGTGCATCCATATAAGTAGTGTCTCCATACTTTTAACGCAAACACTACAACAACAAGCTCTAAATCATGGGTAGGGTAGTTCTGTTCGTGAGTCTTCAACTGCCTTGAGGCATAAGCTACAGCTTTCTTGTGCTGCATCAAAACACATCCCAGACCTTGGTGAGATGCGTCACAGTAAACTTCATATGGTTCCTCTGGCTGTGGCAGCACTAACATTGGTGAGGTTGCCAACTTTTCCTTCAATAGCTGAAAACTTTCCTCACACTTCTCTGTCCATGCAAACGGCTGATTCTTCCTGGTGAGTTGTGTCAAGGGAGCTACAATCTTAGCAAATCCTTCAATAAATCTCCTGTAGTATCCTGCAAGTCCGACAAAACTTCTTATGTCCGTGACATTCTGGGGCTGTTTCCAGGCAAGAATTGTCTCAATCTTTGCCGGATCGACAGCGATTCCTTCTTTCGTTATCACATGTCCCAAGAAATTCACTTCCTTTAGCCAAAACTCGCACTTCGATAAATTGGCATACAGCTGCTTCTCGCGTAAGACGTCAAGAACTTGGCGTAGGTGCTCTTCGTGTTCTCCTTCATCCTCTGAGTAAATCAAAATATCGTCGATGAATACCACCACAAACTTATCCAAAAACAGGCTGAAGATCCTATTCATGTAATCCATGAAAATTGCTGGTGCATTTGTAACTCCAAAAGGCATAACGAGATATTCATAATGTCCGTAATGAGTTCTGAAAGCAGTCTTTTGAATATCTCCTTCTCTTACTCGAATCTGATAGTATCCCAATTTCAAATCAATCTTCGAAAACACCGCTGCGCCCTTCAATTGATCCATCAAATCATCGATGCGTGGTAGAGGATAACGATTCTTGATAGTCTCCTTGTTAAGCTGTCGATAATCCACACATAGACGCGAACTTCCATCCTTTTTCTTAACCAACAATACCGGTGCTCCCCACGGCGACACACTTGGTCTGATAAATCCTTTCTTCAACAAGCCTTCAATCTGACCCTTAAGCTCTCTTAATTCCAATGGCGACATTCGGTATGGTGCAATTGAGATAGGTCCAGTTCCTGGGTGTAAGTCAATGAAGAACTTCACCTCTCTCACCGGGGGTAATCCTGGAATCTCAGATGGAAATACGTCCGGGTATTCCTTGACTAACATCACATCTTCTATATTTACATCCATCTTGGTCTCCATGTTAGCCAATGATAAGAACTCCTGAGTTCCTTCTCTCAGCGATACTCCGAGTTGGTTAGCAGTCAAATATCGAGCGACTCCAAGTTCGGGGAAAAGAACCAGGTTCGGGGAAAAGAACCAGTTTTCGAGCGCAATCCAAAACTACGTAATTATAGGACATCCAATCCATGCCGAGAATGATCTTGAGGGATTGTAGGGGTAGACAGATTAGATTAACTAAGAAGTCCCTATTATGAATTGTTACCGTACAGTGTAAACATGCAGAGTCTACAGTCAAAGTCATAGCAGGCCTCAGATGGAAATACGTCCGGGTATTCCTTGACTAACATCACATCTTCTATATTTACATCCATCTTGGTCTCCATGTTAGCCAATGATAAGAACTCCTGAGTTCCTTCTCTCAGCGATACTCCGAGTTGGTTAGCAGTCAAATATCGAGCGACTCCAGGTTCGGGGAAAAGAACCAGTTTTCGAGCGCAATCCAAAACTACGTAATTATAGGACATCCAATCCATGCCGAGAATGATCTTGAGGGATTGTAGGGGTAGACATATTAGATTAACTAAGAAGTCCCTATTATGAATTGTTACCGTACAGTGTAAACATGCAGAGTCTACAGTCAAAGTCATAGCAGGCATAGTAACAACCAAATCAAAAGGCAAAGCAGATACAGACAACTTCAAACGATGCACATAATCCATAGCAATGAAAGAGTGGGTTGCCCTCGAATCAAAAAGTGTAGTTAGGGTGTTACCTGTAATCTCACAATCTTGCTGGATTAAATTTTGGGCTTGAACTCCAGCTTCAGCACCCATGTGATAGACGCGGCCTCTAGCAGTAGGACGGGTAGCCCTAGTCGCGTTCACGGTTGGCTCCACCTTCGGAACCCGGCAATCCCTCGCCACATGTCCTGGCTTCCGACAATTGAAACACAGAAGATCCCTTGTGGTACAAGCAGTAGCCATGTGCCCTTCTTTCCCACATCGATAACACCAGACTCCTTATCCCAATTGCCGTCCAAAAGTCTGATTCCCCGGCCGATTCTGGCCCCTCCTGTTGTTCTGTGGCCGGTTAAACGGCTTGGCAACTTGTTTCCCTTTATTGTTCTGGTTATTCATCCGACTAGGCCCTCCTGAGTTAAAGTGACCACCTCTGTTGGCCCTCTTATTCTTCATCTCTTCCACCTCTCTACACTTTTCTCAAGGAATGTATTTCATCCAAAAAGTGCATTTATGTCATTGAATTAACATTTAGGTCGTTTTGTGCATCCCTAGGCTTATTCTAACCAATTACGTTCTTAAGGAATGTATTTCATCCAAAAAGTTTATGTCATTCGTTTAACATATACATCATTTTGTGCATCCAAAGGCTTATTGTTATCCATTTTCGTTCTTATGGAATATATATCATTCAAAAAGTGTGTTTGTGTCATTCGATTAACATTTTGGTCATTTTGTGCATCCCAAGCCTTATTCTAATTGTTGGAACCAAGTTGGTTCTAAGACTTAGGATTTTGATGTTTACAAAAGCACTCAATGTAAACTTATTTTATACCTTGAATTATTAAATTAAATGTCATCAGAATATGAAGAAATCAGAAGCAGAAGATCAAAGGAAAGTGAATTCTGGAATTTCCAGAAGATATTCCAGGATGACAAAAGTCAACCAGAAGATAACTTTGAAGGCCTATATCAGAAGGAAGAAAAATCAGAATGAAACATGGATCATACCATTGGAAAGCTTGCCAGAAGGAGAGTTGATCAAGACAAACATGAATCAAATATCAATTTTATTCCATAAGTTATTCTGACCAGAAGATGGCCTGGCAGTAAAAAATTACACAGCCCAGACTTGTTCCAGACTTGACCAGAAGGTATGTTTATGAGTCCAGAACAAGAGGATCAATTCAGATTTGGTCCAGAACATAAGATAGCATGATTTAGGGCATGGAACTAAGTCCAGAACAAAAGAAATGAGTTCCAGAATCAACCCAGACCTGGTCCAAAATTAAAGGTAAAATGTCCAAACTGAAATATTTTTTGATCAAGTTTATTTCAGTTTGTTCCAGACCAAATTCCAGAATCTGTCCAGATCAGAGTAAAAATATCCAGATCAATGGTTCAAAAATAATTTTTTGAGTCCAGTGATGGTCAAGATCAGAAAATTAGACCATGGCCCAGAAGTGGCCGAAATCAGAGGGACAGGCTGTGCAAACCAGAAATGGCCGAATCCAGAAGTTCATAGCATATCAGGCGCGCATCCAGGAAGGCTGAAATCAGAAGATCAAAGGGCTATGAAGTGTGGTCCAGGAATGGCCGAAATCAGATGTTCATAGCATAGCAATTTGGGTGATCCAGGCTAGACTATCGAATGAAAATGCTGATGATCCAAAATTGATCAATGATGGAGATTGCAAGTTATTTTAATTAAAGTGTGAAAAAGATTTGTTTTTAATTAAAGTGAAGGAGCATGGAAGTCAGAAGCTATTGGCGGGAAGCAATGCACATATTTGATTGGCTAGTTAATTTATGAAAGAAATCTAAGGCTTAAAAAAAGATATGTTTTGGAATTAATTGAAGCCCGATTGGTCAATTTATTTTTTCCAGAGAATCCAGCAATATTTAGCTCGAATTTAAGGATTGGAACAGGCCCAAATCAGCATCTATAAAAGGAGGCACAAGGTAGATTACTTAGCATCGAAAATCACAAAAGGGTCATACACTTCAAAAGCAAACACTCTCAAATTTTCATATAAGTCAATTGTTGAGTCTCAGTTTTTAAAGCAAGTATTCTTGTTGTTTTTGTTCCACTTTGTCAAATCTAAGTTGTTGAAGTAGAGTCTACAAGCTGTGGGAGTCAGTAGAGGTAGCAGGTTACTTGGCAATTAGATTTGTAGTGTTGAGAATTCTTCTACAATCTGGGGTGTCAGATTGGCTGAAGAACAGGAGCTATTTTTCCTCAAGAAGTCTAGGATTATTAGACTATTGAGAAGACTGACTTGGAGGGTCAATAGCAAGGTTGTAATTCAAGTTTGAATTAGTGAAATCCTTCAAGGCGAAGGGACTGGACGTAGCCTCGTTAATGGTGAACCAGTATAAAATCTGAGTTTTTATTTTTATTTTTATCCGCTGCTAACTCTGTTTTAATTATACATCAAGTTTTGTTTTGAAAGTATTAAAACAGGAAAAGATTCAAGTTAAGTCAAACACAATTCAACCCCCCGTTCTTGTGTTTGCACCTTCAATTGGCATTAGAGCTCGGTCTCAAGGCTGAGCACTTAACTGTGTTTGAGGAAAGGTCCAAGGGGTTCAATATGGCAGAAGAATTAGGAAACAACATCAACAGACCACCACTGTTTGATGGAGAAAGGTTTGAGTATTGGAAGGACAGAATGAGAAGCTTTGTCATATATCAAGATCCTGAACTATGGAAGATGATAGTCAGAGGATACATTGCACCTACTGATCCAGAAGATCCAACTAAGAAACTGGATATGTTTGATATGAAACCAGATCAGATCAGATTACACAGACTTCATCACAAATCCAGAACCATGATGGTCAGTGCAATCACATTCAAGGAATTTGATAGATGCACAAATAAAGAAACAGCAAAGAGTATATTTGATTGTCTAGTTCTGACCTATGAAGGAACCAAGCAGGTTCGACAAACAAAGGCTAACATATTGGTCAGAAAGTATGAGCTGTTCAAGATGGAAGAGGATGAAGACATTGACACAATGTTCTGCAGATTCCAGACTTTGGTATCAAGACTGAAAGTATTAAACAAAAGCTATACCACTAAAGATCATGTCATGAAAATTCTGAGAAGTCTACCAAAAAGGTGGAGACCAAAGGTTACTGCAATTCAGGAAGCTAAGGATCTGAGTACATTGAGGCTGGAAGATCTAATCAACACACTTAGGTCTCATGAAATAGAACTTGAAGAAGATGAACCTAAGAAAAAGAAAAATCTGGCTCTAAAATCGAAACAAAAGAAAGCTGCAAAGGCAGAATTAGAATCAGAGGATAGTGATAGTGATTGTGATGATATGGCATACTTAACCAAAAAGATGGTTAAGATCTGGGAAAGCAGGAAGAAAAGAAACTTCAGAAAGAAACATAACAGCAACGATAAGGAAGATTCTGACAAGAAGAATATTGTTTGTTATGGATGCAATGAACCTGGACATATCAAGTCAGAATGTCCAAATCTAGAAAAAGGCAAACCAAACAAGAAGAATTCCAGATACAGAAAGAAGGGTCTGATGGCTGCATGGGATGTTTCAGAATCAGAGGAAGAATCGTCTGATGAAGAAGAGGCAGAAACAGCAAAGATGGCTCATATCAAGTCTGCTTCTGGACCTCATAAAGGTAAACAAACCAACAAGAGTTCCAGATACAGAAAGAAAGGTCTGATAGCTGCCTGGGATGTATCAGAATTAGAGGAAGAATCTTCTGATGAAGAAGAGGCAGAAACAACAAAGATGACTCACATTAAATCTGCTTCTGGACCTCATAAAGGCACGAATTCCAGAAGGAAAGCAGGCAGAAGGAAGAATGATCGAAGCAGTCATTCAAGCAAGTCTGGAAGCACATCAGAGGAAACAATTCTGTCTCTGATGGCTCATACAAACTCAGGTTCTGAATACTGCTCTGAAACAGAATCAGAAGATGAAGACAGTGAGGTATTTTCTAATCTTTCTAAATATGAATTAATTGAGACTTTAAAGGACTTGTTAAATGCAAACAATAAAAGGTCTTTAAAACTGAAAACTCTTAAGGAAGATAAGAAAAATCTAACCAAAGAAGTCCAAGTTTTAAAGAATCAAAATTCTGAGTATGCAACTGAAAACAAAGATTTTAAAACTGATGTTGCAAGACTCAAATCTGAAAACCAAACTCTCAGAAGTAATACTTGTTCCACTTCTGTAACTTTTTGTGAATCTGATATGCATGAGCAAGCTTTTCCAAACTTTATTTCAAATGGAATGGAAAAAAGTAAACATGCATCTATGATTTATGGAAACAGCAACTCTGGAAAGAGAGGTCTTGGTTTTACAGAAACAAGTACTGAAAATAAAACTGTTTATTATGATGTTTTATGTATTGTCTGTGCTAAGAAAGGTCACTCTGAATTATCTTGTCCAATGGTAAAATCTGAACAAGATCAGAAAACTGTTAAGACTAACAAACCTGGACCCAATCAGTTCTGGGTACCAAAAGAACAAATTGTTTATGTTGCAGATATTTTGAGCATCTAGAAGGAGACACCAACAATGGTGCCTGGACAATGGATGTTGGCAACGCACAAGCAGAAGAAGGTTTATGTTCCAACATCTACCAAACAGAAGCAAAGTGACTCTGGTAGAAGAAGAACTGGTCAACACAATACCTATCAGAACCAGAACCAGAATTATAGGAGGAACAGGAAATATCATGGATATCACTCGTATCAGAACAAGAACTGGAACTAGAATCAGAACTGGAACCAGTATCAGAGGAACAGGAACTGGAACCAGAACCAGAACTGGAACCAGTACCAGAAGCACAAAAACTGGAACCACAACCAGAACTGGAACCAGTATCAGAGGTACAGGAACAGGAACCAGAACCAGAACTGGAGGCACAAAAACTGGAACCAGAATCAACACTGGAACCAGAATCAATACCAGAATCAGAACCTGAACAGGTATCAATATCAAAGGTTGAGGTATGATCATCAGAACTACTTTAATTATCAAAATAAGTATGATTATCAGAATCACCATAAGTTCCAGAATCACCAGAGGAATATGGTGAGGTGGCGTAGATATATGTGAAAAAGGAAACAATTCCTCTCTCCTCTGCTGTGTCAGTTGCTTTATGTGGATATTTAAGTAAGAAGCTTTTCCTTCTTTCCTCTACACGCCAGTTCTGCTTTATCTTCTTCTTCTTCTTCTAATTTTCTGAGTGTTGGTGAAGAAAAACAGTTTACTTAAAAGTCATCGTTCTGGAAAATCTGAGTGTCGAATCAGAAAGTTTCGAGTACGAAAGTCATTCCTCTGATCGTTATGGAGCTAAAGAACTAATTTTCGTAGCGGCGAACGCGAACAAGAGTATCGTCGGCTTTTGTCGCAGAAGCGTACGAGCTAAGGGAACGTAACTAAGGTAAGGGCACCTTCCAACTTTCTAGATTGCATTTAGGGCTGTAAATGCATGTGTGATGAATGATATTTGGTTTATGATTGTGAAAAACATTGTGTTATGTTTTGAAAATCATTCTGTGAGCGTTGAATGATGATTCTGGTTCTGATGTTGTTTTGTTAAAAATCAGTGAGGTTATTCTGGTTTGAGTAAATCTGTGTTTTGTTAAACAATCTGGTGTTGATGGTTGTTTCAAATGAAAAGGGATTTAAAATGGTGGAAGTATTTTTATGAAAAATCTGTTGATGGTATTTGATGAAAAATGTTCTGAGTTGAGGTTTTAAAAGAGGGGAATTATGATTCTAGTGTTGGGTTGGATTTTCATAAGAAAAGGTTTTGAAAATGTGTTGAAGTTTCAGGAAAATTCACTGATTTCGAAGGTGTATTCGAATACGGCATTGAGTGTATTCGAATACAACCTGCAAAGCTTCTGTTTTCCCTAAGTTTTCGAACTTGTATTCGACTACGAGCCCCTGTAGTCGAATACAGATTTTCCAATTTTGCTACTGACTTAGCATCTGTATTCGACTACGACCCTCTGTAGCCGAATACAGATTTGCAATTTTTGCTTCTGTTTTAACCATTGTATTCGAATACAGGATGTTGATTCTGCCTTGTTTGGCTTCTGTATTCGAATACAATGAAGCTGTATTCGAATACAGATTCGTATTTTTGCCAGAAACCTCAGTTTTAATCACAGTTTTGAATCTTAACAGTTGGGGAAAAACCTTTATTAATAAAGAGTGGAACTTTGAGGTAATGCAAAGTGTAATGCTTCCTTGAATGGTTAATCTTTGAATGTGTTGAGATGTTTTGATAAATGAGGAAAATGCATGAATTTTACTAAGGTTGCATACTGTTTTCAATGAAGTGAAACAATGCATATTCATGCATGGCATAGTCAGGTGGTACCCGCGATGGGCCACAGAGTAATGCGCATCCACGTGCTGATCTGTAGTGATTGCACGAGTGCTGATCTGTAGTGATTGCACTAGGTACTAATCTGTGATTGTACCTTGGTATATAAGTGTTGGTCAGATAAACGACTGCACTAGTACTGGACTGTAGTGTTTGTATCCTGAAATGCGCAGCCACGTGCTGATCTGTAGTGATTGCACGAGTGCTGATCTGTAGTGATTGCACTAGGTACTGATCTGTAGTGATTGTACCTTGGTTTATGTCAAACGTGCTGGTCTGTAGTGACTGCACGAGTGCTGGTCTGTATGCGACTGCACTGGTGCTGATCTGTATGCGATTGCACCCTGGTCATGAGGGCTGTTAAATTGTGCTGGTCTGTAAGCGACTGCACCTTGGTGATTCCAAGAATTTATGAACATGAGCATATACATATTGCATCAGAGTGTTTGACCGGAGGGTCACGTTTGATTTTATGTTGATGGTGGAAAATTGTTGTGTGAGTAAGTATTTTTTTGAAAATCTGTAATTTCGGATGAATTGATGTTTGTGCTTACATCATGATTTTTATACTTACTTGGTTGCTGTTTTGTAAAGTACAAATGACATGTATTTCAAAATTTAGCATCCTTATTTATCATCATGTACTATGAATATGTTTGATATTCTTGATATAACTGCTATGTGGTAATTGTTATTTTCGGTCGGTGACCCTTTACAATTATTGTGGAAATTGGGCGTTGCCCTCAGATGAGATTCAGAACCGTACCCCTGATGGTCATACTAACGACAGGGAACGTCGTTAGTTTCCCTTGATCTTTACCTGTGGGCTATGCAAAGAGATGAGCAGTTGGGTGAAGAAAAGACTTGTGAATATTGTAATGCTACTGTAGCTTAGGGTATGATCAGAGTAGACTTATGTATAGGGTTTTGAACTCAATGGTTGTAAATATTCATTTTGGGAATTATTGTAAAACTCTTCCGCACTCTGATAAATATTTTGATGTATCTTTATTTTAGTATATTATAAAGATCAAATTCCCATAAATATCTCATTCGATTCAATTGTGATGTTGCTGTTTAAAATTCCATACTATTTTTAATTACGAAGTCGAATGAGATTTAATTTGAATTGATTTTAATTTCCTTGGAACGTAATTCTAAAAACTCTTTTATTTATGTATTCGTTTAAAAAAAAAATACACTCGCGCTGTGTTTTAAACTCGGGGTGTTACATTTACATTTATGTCATTATGTGCATCCTAAGGCATATTCTAATTACTTTTCATTCTGAAGGAATGTAATTCATCAAAAAAGTGTGTTTGTGTCATTGGATTAACACTTACGTCATTTTGTGTATCCCAAGGCTTATTCTAATTGATATGATCGTGGTTGTCATGAATCACTTTAAGGATCGTTCTAGGTAGGAAACTTATAGATTTGAACCAAAAATACGTTTTGCTGGAGAACGCAATAACCAGAGCTCCGAAAGTCAGAATCAGACGATTCCAAAACGAGGTGAAAGATGACGTTCCGAAACGCAAGTTAGGCTGTTGAATCACCAAAAACAAGTACGTAGAACTCAAGATATGATCGTAGGTTACTGAACACGAAAATTGGTAGAATTTGAGTAATAGGGTTTGATGTAAAAGAAATTCAAATTACTATTTAACAAACGAACCAAGAAAAGAATGGCTCCACAATCAAAGGATTGATAAGCCAAAAGAATGCCACAAGGATGAACAACCTTGATAAGTTCAAAGTGAATTCTTTCAAGAGCTCTAGAGAGCAAAGCCTCACAAAATAATGTTCCAAAATTTCCTAATAAAAAAATAAGGGTTTTCCTTTTATAGTGGCAACTCCTTACAAGTTCTATAAATTTGGCCCAATTCACGTTTCTACAATTAGACCCAAATTTTCTTATTAATTCAGTCTACTACTTAATTAAAACTAATATTAAAATCTCATAACACATAGATGCCGCCTTCATTCCTTAACTTCTTCAATTTGAATTAAACAATTTATTATCTTGGGCTTCAATTCTTCATGACTTGTACTTGCTTCAAATAACGTGGTTATCAAGCTATTTAGAACCTCTTTTGCTTTCTTTGACCTTGCTCTTGTCATTGGATTTCCAAGACCCTGAATATCCTCTATGTTTCCTTCCTTGGTTATGCATTCTATGTCTTCATCATTCTCTCCTTCTTGAACTGAATTTGCCTTCAAATTGCAATTTTCTTCAACTGCATCATAAGGAGACAAGTCAGCCACATTAAAAGTAGGACTAACACCATACTCACCTGGAAGATCTATTTTGTACGCATTATCATTAATTTTGGACAGCACTTGAAAATGTCCATCTCCCCTCGGTTGAAGCTTTGATTTTCGTTGAGAAGGAAATCTTTCCTTCCTTAAATGAACCCAAACCCAATCACCTGGTTCAAAAACAACCTTTTTCCTTCCTTTATTAGCTTGTCGAGCATAGCTATCCACTTTCTTTCCAATTTGTGCCTTTACCTTCTCATGTAATTTTCGAACATATTCAGCCTTAGCGTTCCCATCCTTATGAATTAGAATAGAACTACTTGGCAAAGACATTAAATCAAGAGAAGTGAGAGGGTTAAAACCATAAACAATTTCAAAGGGAGAATAACGACTAGTGCTATGAACAACCCTATTATATGCAAACTCGACGTGGGGCAAACATTCTTCCCATGTCTTAATATTCTTTTGGATTACAGCCCTTAGAAGAGAAGAAATAGTTCGATTCGCTACCTCAGTTTGGCCATCAGTTTGTGGGTGGAAAGTAGTCGAAAAGAGAAGTTTAGTTCCAAGCTTACCCCAAAGTGTCCTTCAAAAGTGACTAATGAATTTATTGTCTCGATCACTCATAATGCTTCTAGGTATACCATGAAGTCTAACTACTTCTTTAAAGAACAAATCTGCCATGTGACAAGCATAATCCACTTTTCTGCAAGGTATGAAGTGAGCCATCTTGGAGAATCTGTCCACCACTACAAAAAATGAATCTTTTCTGCTTTTAGACCGAGGAAGACCTAAAACAAAATCCATGGAAATATCAATCCAAGGGGAGTTAGGTATTGGTAAAGGAGTATACAAACCATGAGGCATAACTTTAGACTTAGATTTCTTACAAACAATGCATCTTTCACAAAATTTGTGTACATCACGTTTCATGTGTGGCCAATAAAAATGTTCATGCAGCATGTCTAAAGTCTTTTGTACCCCAAAATGTCCCATTAATCCCCCCTCATGTGCTTCCTTCACATGCAAATCCCTAATGGAACTTTTCGGCACACATAACCTCTTTTCTTTAAAAAAATAGTCATGATGCTTAAAATACCCATTTTGCCGCATGTACACAAGATTTATATATTTGAGAAAACTCGGGATCATGTTCATACAATTCCTTAATTACCTCAAAACTAATAGACTTAGTTTCAACAGTAGAGAACAAAACATACCTTCTTGAAAGTGCATCAGCAACAACATTTGACTTACCTTTTTTATGCTTGATCACGTACTGAAATTGCTCAAGAAATTCAACCCACTTGGCATGTCTCTTGTTGAGCTTACCTTGGCTCTTTAAACACTTCAATGATTCGTGATCACTATGTATTACAAATTCCTTTGGTAAAAGGTAGTGCTGCCATGTTTGTAATGCTCTAACTAATGCATACAACTCTTTATCATATGTAGGATAATTAAGAATAGCACCATTAAGTTTCTCACTAAAATAAGCAAGGGGATGCCCTTCTTGCATCAAAGCATCCCCTATCCCCACATTTGATGCATCACATTCAATTTCAAAAGATTTGGAGAAATTTGGCAATCAAAGAATAGGTGCATGAGTCAATTTGTCTTTGAGGGTAGCAAATGCTTGTTCTTGTTTTTCACCCCATTTAAATCCCACATTCTTTTTAATCACTTCATTTAAAGGTGCAGCTAATGTACTAAAATCTTTAACAAACCTCCTATAGAAGCTAGCTAAGCCATGAAAGCTTCTTACCTCGTGAACATTGTTAGGAGTTGGCCACTCCTGAATAGCTTTCACCTTCTCTTGATCAACCTGCACTCCCCGTGAGCTAATAACAAAAAACCAAGAAAAACAACATGATTTGTATATAAAACACATTTTTCCATGTTTGCATACAATTTCTCACGCCTAAGAGCTTCCCATACACTTCTCAAGTGCAAAAGATGATCATCATAAGATTTGCTATAAATAAAAATGTCATCAAATTTTCCTAGAAACTCTCTTAACACATGGTTCATCAACCTCATGAAAGTGCTAGGTGCATTTGTTAATCCAAAGGGCATGATTAACCATTCATACGAGCCATATTTTGTTTTAAAGGTTGTTTTCAAATCATCTCCTTCTCTAATCCTAATTTGATGATATCCACTTTTAAGATCAATTTTGGAAAACACACAAGCACCTTGTGTAAGACCCTTAAATTTAAAATTAAATTATGGATTTAACATTAAGTGTATTTTGGGGAATAGTTGTAAAATATTTAACATATGTGTATTTTGTGTAAAAATATATATATATATATATATATATATAAATATTTATTTTGGAGGTTGAATTAAAATTATTGGATGAAGGATAAACTAAATTTAATTACGAGTAATTAAATTATCGGGTAGTTAATTAAGATGTTATCTGCTAATTGCGACGAGACTGGTTAAGTGCTAGAGGGTCAAACAATATTATAATATTGAGGTGTGGGTGAGGTGGCACCTAAGTGTCTCTATATATAGATGGGAGAGGCCAGGACAGAAACAGAAACAAACACATTTCCTCCTCCCTAACTGCATGAAACAATACCCTTCTTCTTCCTCTTCCCATTCTGTTTCCAGTTCATAGAAAAAAAAAGTTGCTCAAAAGTGAGATTACTTGGAAATCCAAGCACTGAACCACCAAGTACCAAGAACAAAACATGTTCCTCTCCTCATTACGGAGCTAGAGAACTAACTTTGGTGGCGGCAAACGCAAACCGAAACTTCGCCGATTTTTGTCGCGGAAACGTGAACGAGAGCAGAAACGTAACAGAGGTAAGGGGCACCTTCCACTTTCTAGTCTGTAAATGCATGTTTGATGTGTGATCATATTTTAGTTTTTGGTTTGAAAAACGAAACTATTGTGCATGTTGTTATAAAATGCGAAAAATGCATTCTGTTGATGTTTGATGATTTGTGATGTTTGCTGCTTTGGCTGATACAACATTGCTGTTTTGGTTGTGTGAGAATACTGGAAAATGCTTTGCATGTTGTTTTGGTTGTGTGGAAATACGGGAAAATGCTTTGCATGTTGCTTTGGGAATGATCAAAATGCAAACATTTGAAAATGTCTGTTCTGTGTTATGGTTGAATTTCTGTTTTGGTGAATAAAGAAAACTGTGATGTTATTCTGGTGTTGGTGATTCTGTTTTCTGTTATGTTGATAACAATCTGGTGTTGATGATGGTTTTAAAAGAAAAGGATTTAAAAATCTGGTGTTTTCTGGTGTTTTCTGAAAAATCTGTTGTTTTCTGAAAAATCTGTTGTTGATGAAAAATGTTCTGAGTTTTGTGTTTAAAGAAAACCAGTGAGGTTATTCTTGTGTTGATGATTTTGTTGTCTGTTGTGTTGTTATAAATCTTTTGTTGTTGTGTTGATGGTGATTTTTAAAGGAGAAGGATTTTAAAAAGGGGTGAAGGTGTTTCTGGAAAAGGTTATGAGTTTTGGGGTTCAAAAGAGTGGTGAATCTGTTTTGATGTTGTGTTTGTTTTTCAAAGGAAAAAGATTGAAAATGTGTTGAAGTTTTCTGGAAAATTTCACTGAATACGAAGGTGTATTCGAATACGGCATGAGTGTATTTGAATACAGCCTACAAAGCTTCTAATTTATTCAAATTTTTGAACTTGTATTCGAATACGGGCCTCTGTATTCGAATACAGATACGGTATTTTTTCTTCTGACTTAACATCTGTATTCGGCTACGACCCTGTCGTATTCGAATACAGGATTGAAATTTTGCCACTATATTCGCATCTGTATTCCAATACAACACCCTCGTATTCGAATACAGAATGCTGATTTTCACTATTTTAGCTTCTGTATTCGAATACAAGGGAGCTGTATTCGAATACAGATTCTTGTTTTCCAGAAATTCAAGTTTTAGACACTGTCATATGAACTTTAAGAGTTGGGGAAACATTGGAAAGGTTTGTGATAAATTAAAATGGAGTTTTTGAGATAGTTTTGAAGTGGTGATGATGAAGTGCTTGAGATCTTTATTGATGTTGTCAAAAATGCTGATTTTGCACTGTTTTAACTTCTGTATTCGAATACAACTCCTTGTATTCGAATACAGAGTATGGATTTTTCACTATTTTAGCTTCTGTATTCGAATACAGATTCGGTTTTCCAGAAATCTCAGTTTTAAACACTATTTTATGAACTTTAAGAGTTGGGGAAACATTGGGAAGACTTGCGATAAATAAAAATGGAGTTTTTGAGATAGTGTGAAGTGGTAATGACGAGGTTCTTGTATGTTTTTATTGATGTGATGATAATGAAATTATTTGGGTTGAGATGGTTTTGTGGAAATGATGGAAAGGCTGAATTTTACTGATGTTGCATAATGTTTTCAGTGAAGAGAAAACATTGCATGTGCATGCATTGCATAGTCAGGTGGTGACCGCGATGGGCCACAGAGTAATGCGTAAAACGTGTTGGTTTGTTGAACGACTGCACGAGTGCTGGTCTGTGAGCGACTGCCCTGGTACTGGTCTGTGAGCGACTGTACCTTGATATACGCAAAACGTGCTTGTCTGTTGAGCGATGGGCCACAGAGTAATGCGTAAAACGTGCTGGTCTGTTGAGAAACTGCACGAGTGCTGTTCTTTGAGCGACTGTACCTTGATATACGCAAAATGTGCTTGTCTGTTGAGAGATGGGCCACAGAGTAATGCGTAAAACGTGCTGGTCTGTTGAGCAACTGTACGAGTGCTATTCTTTGAGCGACTGCCCTGGTACTGGTTTGTGAGCGACTGTACCTTGATATGCGCAAAACATACTGGTCTATTGAGCGACTGCACGAGTGCTGGTCTGAGGGCGATTGCACTGGTACTGGTGTGTGAGCGAGTGTACCTTGGTATACATGAAACGTGCTGGTCTGTTGAGCAACTGCACGAGTGTTGGTCTATGAGTGACTGCACTGGTGCTGATCTGTGAGCGATTGCACCATGGTCGTGCTAGTCTGTGAGTGACCGCACGTGTACTGGTCTGTGAGCGACTGCACCTTGGTAATTCCAAGAAATTGAGTACATGAGCATATACATATTGCATCGGGGTGGTTGACCGGTGGGTCATGATTGGATTATATATTGATGATTGGAAATTGATGTGTGTAAGTATCTTATAAAATCTGAATTTCTGATGAATGGTTGTGATTGTGAGTTTATGGTTGTGCTTACAACATGTTTTCCATATTAATTGGTTGCTGTTTGAAAAGGCATACATGTCATGAAATTTCAAAATGAGCATCCTTATTTATCATCATTGTTATATGATATGCCATGGATATATTTGTTACTGTTGATATAAATGCTATGTGTAAGACCCTTAATTTTAAATATTAATTTTGGAATTTTTGTCAAGGTCATTTAGGGAAGTTTTGTAAATATTTAATATATGTATGTTTTGAGTGAATATATATATATATATAAATATTTATTGTGAAGTATGAATTAAAATTATTGGATAAAGAAGTAAATTAATTTAATTTCAAGTAATTAAATTAATTGGACAATTAAGTAAGGATTAAGTGGCTAATTGCAAGATAATTAAAGAGCTGGAAAATCAGACAAGTGGCAAGTGAGGTGGCACCTTGAGAGCCTATAAATAGGAATGAGAAGGATGGTAATTTCATAACACCATTCCTTCCACCATACTGCCCATATTGCATGTACCAACTCCATCTCCTCTCCCATTCTGCCCCTGTTTCGGCCATTCCAGAATTCAAATTTGTAGAGAGGGAAATTCTTCCCAACACCATTAACTGAGAATCCAAGCCTCAAACCTGAAAACCCCCAGTAGTAAAGTTAATCCCCACCTCAATACGAAGAGAAAGAACCCAGTTTTACAGCAGCAAACTTAGGGAACAGCTTCACCATTTTTGGACGCAGAGAAGGGAACGCAGCAGGAACCAGAGGAAATAGCAAAGCACGCTACAAGGGTAAGGGCACCTTCCATCTTTTAACTGCATTAGGGCCATAAATTGTGCTGTTTCAGTTCTGTTTTTAAAAGAAAAGCTGTTTTCGAAAATGTCATTTTGAGAGAAAATGCATTTTTTGAGAAGTGATTATTCTGATAAGTTGTTGTTGGCCGTGTTTACTGGTAAAATATGTTGTTTTACATTCTGTGTGAATGCTGGAAAATGTTTGCATGCCATTTTAGTTATGATTAAAATGCATGTCTTAAAACTGTTTTGAAATTAGCATTAAAATGCTAAATGCATTTTGTTGGTGCTTGGTGTTCTGTGATGTTTGCTTGTCATTCTGTTGTGTTTTGAGAAAACTAAACACATGCATGTTTGCTCTGGTGTTTGAGAACTCTGAGATGTTGCATGTTTGTTCTGATGAGTGAGAGCACTGAAATGTTGCATGTTTGTTCTGATGAGTGAGAACACTGAAATGTTGCATGATGTTCTGATGATTAAATCATCTGTCTCTGTTTTAGATTAACTGGTGTTAATGGTTCTGATTCTGGTTGTTTTGTGTGATTCTGGTGATGTTTCTAATTCTGGTTGTTTTGTGTGATTCTGGTGATGTTTCTGATTCTGGTTGTTTTGTGTGACTCTGGTGGTGTTGAAGGTTTTTAAAGAAAAAGGGATTTTAAATGAGGAAAGGTTTTTCTTGAAAAAGTGTAGAATCAGTTTGATGTTGGCTGTTGTTTTAAAAGAATCAGTTTTGAAAAGAGTTGAACTTTCACTGGTTTTTCGAAGGTGTATTCGACTACATCTTGTGTGTATTCGAATACAACCTTCCAGGTTTCTGTTTTATGTTAAAGTTTTCAAACCTGTATTCGAATACGAGCCCCTTATTCGAATACAGAGGAAAGATTTTGGCTTCTGTATTCGTATCTGTATTCGACTACGATCATGTCGTATTCGAATACAGAAGTGAAATTTTAACACTGTCTTCGCATCTGTAGTCGACTACAGACATGCTGTATTCGACTACAGATTCGAGTTTTTCCAGAAACTCAGTTCTTAGCTTCTGTATTCGAATACAAGGAAGTTGTATTCAAATACAGATTCGTGTGAGTTTTAAAGTTTTAATCACTGTCATGTGAGTTTTGAAGTGTTGAGAAACCCTGAGAAGTTTTAAATGAATTGAAAAAAAGTCTGTGAAATGGTTTTAAAGAGGAGAGAAAGATGTTTGAAAATCTGTAAGTGACTTGGGAGAAAAGGCTGAATTTTTCAAAGGTTGAACTCCTGTATTCGACTACAGCCATGCTGTATTCGAATACAGAATGTTAAATTTCAATTCCTGCTTCTATATTCGAATACAGGTGGTCTGTATTCGAATACAGATTCGTGTTTTCAGAAAATTTCAAGTTTTAAGGATGTTTTGAAAAACCCTGAGTGTCTGGGGAATACTGGGAATGTTGTGGTGAGTTAAAGTGGAACTTTTGATGAGATTTTGAAGTAGTGGTGATGAAGTTTTAAAAACTTTACTGATGTAATGAAAGAGGTTGATTTATGCACTGAAATCTGCCTCTGTATTCGAATGCCAGAGGGCTGTATTCGAATACAGAGTGTGTATCTGCACTGTTTTTGGCTTCTGTATTCGAATACAGAAGAGCTGTATTCGAATACAGAAGAGCTGTATTCGAATACAGATTCGTAAATCCTAGAAAAATCCCAGTTTTAATTCTGTGCCTGAATTTTTGAGAGGTTGGGAAAACATTTCAAAGTGTGAATGATTAATTCACTGTTAATTCATGATTGTGATGTTGTTATGTATGATTGTGCCGAAATATTTAAATATGATTGAGAGGCATGAATTTCTGTTTTGCATTCTGTTTCTAGAGATATGAAACACTGCATATTCATGCATTGCATAGTCAAGTGGTACCCGCGATGGGCCACAGAGTAATGCGCAACCACGTGCTGATCTGTTGAGCGATTGCACGTGTGCTGGACTGTTGAGCGTCTGCACTAAGTACTGATCTGTTGAGCGATTGTACTTTGGTATATAAGTGCTGGACTGTTGAGCGTCTGCACTGGTCCTGGACTGTTGAGCGTCTGTACCCTGAAATGCGCAGCCACGTGCTGATCTGTTGAGTGATTGCACGAGTGCTGGTCTGTTTTGAGCAACTACACTGGTACTGGACTGTTGAGCGTATGTACCCTAGAATGCGCAACCACGTGCTGATCTGTTGAGCGATTGCACGAGTGCTGGACTGTTGAGCGTCTGCACTAAGTACTGATCTGTTGAGCGATTGTACTTTGGTATATAAGTGTTGGACTGTTGAGCGTCTGCACTGGTGCTGGACTTTTGAGCGTCTGCACTGGTGCTGGACTGTTGAGCGTCTGTACCCTAAAATGCGCAGCCACGTGCTGATCTGTTGAGCGATTGCACGAGTGTTAGTCTGTTGAGCGACCGCACTAGGTACTGATCTGTTGAGCGATTGTACCTTGGTATATGTCAAACGTGCTGGTCTGTTGAGCGACTGCACGATGTGCTGGACTATTGAGCGTCTGCACTGGTGCTGATCTGTTGAGTGATTGCACCCTGGTCATGAAGGCCGTTGAGATGTGCTGGTCTGTCGAGCGACTGCACCTTGGTGATTCCAAGAAAATTATGCATGAGCATATATGCATTACATTGTGGGATTTGACCGTTGTGTCATGATTGTTTATATGATGAATGTTGGAAATTAATGCGTGTGAGTGCTGTCTAAAATCTGAAATTTCTGAATTTATGTTTGTGTTTTGTTGACGTGTTGGCTGTACTTACCGCATATTCATAATCATTAACTGCTGTTTTGAAAAGGCATAAAAGTCATAAATTTCCAAATGAGCATCATTATTTTCCTCATCATCATAAGTTATGCCATGATTAGATGTTGTAGTGCAATACATGCTATGTGAATATTTGTTATTTTCGGTTGGTGACCCCCTTGCTATATATTGTGGACTTTAGGCTTTGCCCTCAGATATTACCCGAACCCGTCCTACCGACGGATACACTAAAGACGGAAATGTCGTTAGTTTCCCCTGATCTTTACGTACGGAGTCTACGTGGACAACGCAGAGGGACGGACGGTTGGCTGAAGACAAGACTTATAGAGGATACAGTGGAGACCTTGCTACTGTAGCTTAGTGCATGATCAGTCTAGACTGTTGTATAGGGTTTTGAATTTTGGGAAATGTAATTTTATTTTGGGAATTAATGTATTACTTTTTCCGCTGTATTTTCCGCACTCTGACACTGATTGGGTGATAATCTTTGAAATGAACTGATTTTATTTTAATTCCCTTGATATTAATTTTGAAAAACTCATTTTAATTATTAATTAAAAAAAAATGCATCCGCGCTGTGTTTTAAACTCGGGGTGTTACACTATGTGTTATTTGTTAATTTCGGTCGGTGACCCTTTACTATTATTGTGGAAAATTGGGCTTTGCTCTCAGATGTTACCCAAACCCGTCCCATCGACGGTTACATCGGTCGGAGACGTCGTTAGTTTCCCCTGAACTTCACATACCGAGTATTCGTGGACAACGTAGAGGGACGGACAGCTGTGGTGAAGACGAGATTTGTGGAGGACGCGGTGGAAATCACTTGCTACTGTAGCTTAGTGCATGATCATACTAGACTTTTTGTATATGGCCTAGTGTTGAGGGCTGCATTTAATTATTTTGGGATTATTGTATATTTTCTTTCCGCAACTCTGATAATATTTTGGTTTGGGATAATTGTATATTTTCCGGACTCTGATAAATATTTTGGTGGGTCCAGGATACAGATTTTGGATGTATTTTATTTTGGTATATTTTGAAGATTAAATTCCCAAAAATATCTTACTTGATTTCAATCATGGTGTAATTAAGTAAATACTTTTGTCGTTTTGGATCACGACAAATTATTTTAAGAAATGACTTAATTTTATTTTAATTCTCTTGAATTAATTCGAAAATTATTTTATTTAATTAGTCGGTTGAAAAAAAAAATACACTCGCGCTGTGTTTTAAACTCTGGGTGTTACACCATGCAATTCATCCAACAAATCATCTAATCTAGGAATGGGATGTCGATACTTTACCGTGATATTATTGATGGCTCTACAATCAGTGCACATCCTCCAAGTCCCATCTTTCTTAGCCACAAGAATAACAGGGACTGCACATGGACTTAGGCTCTCTTGCACCCATCCTTTGTGCATCAAGTCTTCAACTTGCCTTTGGATTTCTTTGGTCTCTTGGGGGTTAGCCCTATATGTTGGCCTGTTGGGCAATGAAACACCTGGAATGAGATCAATTTGATGTTCTATACCTCTTATAGGTGGTAGGCCTCGAGGAACCTCTTTCGGAATTACGTCTTCAAAATCCTGCAACAAATAAACAACTTCACTAGGAAAAGAATTAATAAGACCTGCAACCTTTGAGTCACTCTCCTTGCTCAAAAGCAATAACATTGATTTTTTTAATTGCACAGCTTTTTTTACCTCTTTTTCTCTTATGAACAAATTTTGTGTTTTTCTTTCTTTCTTTTCACTCTTTTTCTTTTCCCTCTTTCTTTTGACTCTTTTTTTCTTTTCTCTATTTTTTTTCTTTTCTCTCTCATTTTGGATTCATCCTCACCAACCTCTCTTGGAGACAAAGGAGCAAGAGTAATTTGACGTTCTTTATGTACAAAAGAGAACTTATTTTTATAACCATCATGATTGCTTTTCTTATCATACTGCCATGGTCTTCCGAGAAGTAAATGACAAGCCTCCATTGGAACTACATAACATATAACTGTATCCTCATACTTCCCAATAGAAAAATTCACCTCTACTTGCTCACTCACAACCTACTCGCCTTCCTCACTAAGCCATTGAAGTTTGTATGATTGGTACAAAGAACTTAACGTAACACAAAGCAATAGTAATGTGATTGAGAAAAAAAAATTACTTTTAGGAGTTTTGTCAAACAAGTAGTGTGCAATACTTTTTTTTTGTATATATGTATATATATATATATTTTTTTTTTTTTGTATATTTTTTGTTTTTTTTTTTGTAGCAGCAACACACAAATTAACTAAGGACGACAATTCAAACAATAGAAACACAACTAACAATTTATGTTTCACAACAAAAAAATAAAAAATGCATACACATAATTTTACTCAATTCCAAACCTAGAGACAAGCTCTGGTACCAAATGATATGATCCTGGTTGTCATTAATCACTTTAAGGATCGTTCTAGGTAGGAAACTTATAGATTTGAACCAAAAACACGTCTTGCTGGAGAATGTATTTCATCCCCAAAGTGCGTTTGTGTCATTGGATTAACGTTTAGGTCATTTTGTGCATTCCAACGCTTATTCTAATCCATTTTCATTCTAAACCAATGTAGTTCATCGAATATGTGTATTTGTGTTATTGGATTAACATTTAGGTCATTTTGTGCACCCCAAGGCTTATTCTAATCACTTTTCGTTATTGAGGAATGTATTTCATTCAAAAAGTGTGTTTGTGTCATTGGATTTACATTTAGGTCATTATGTGCATCCCAAAGCTTATTCTAATTACTTTTCGCTCTTAAGGAATGTAATTCATCCAAAAAATTCGTTTTTGTCATTGGATTAACACTTACGTCATTTTGTGCATCCCAAGGCTTATTGGAACACCCCGAGTTTAAAACACAGTGCGAGTGTATTTTTTTTTTTAAATAAATAATTGAAATGATTTTCCAATTTATTACTTCAAAAGAATTGAAATAAAATTTCCTTTAATTCATTTCATAAAATAGTACGTCATAATTTAATCGGTGAACGTAATTAAATAACTTCATCATAATATTACTAAGTACTTAACTTTGGGAATTAATAATAACATTAATACATTTCAAAATATCGGTGTCATAACATCTCAGAAGAAAATATCAGAGTGCAGAATGTTTTAGCGAAAAAGTGGTTAATAATTCCCAAATTAAAACAAAGTACATTTTCCAGCTCAAAATCCTATACATCAAATCTAACTGATCATGCACTAAGCTACATTAGCACGGTCTCCGCCGCATCCTCTACAAGTCTCGTCCTTAGCCAGCTGTCCGTCCCTCTGTGATGTCCACAAAGACTCCGTATATGAATATCAAAGAAAACTAACGACGTCTCCGTCGTTAGTGTAATCGTTGGTGGAACGGGTTTTGGGTTCATCTGAGGGCAAAGCCCAATTTCCACAATAATAGTAAAGGGTCACCGACCGAAATTAACACATAACACATAGCATATATCTCACAGTAACAAATATAACCATGGCATATCATAAAATCAATGATGATAAACAAAGATGCTCATTTTGAAATTTCATGACATGTATTTTTCAAAACAGCAACCAATTAATATGGAAAATAAGTTGTAAGTACAGCCAACACTTCAGCATTCACAATCATTCATCAGAATTTCAGGATTTATAATGTACTTACACACATCAGTTTCCAATCATCATCATATAACCAAATCGTGACCCACCGATCAATCACCCCGATACAATATGTATATGTTCCTGTATTCAACTTCTTTGAATTACCAAGGTGCAGTGGCTCAACAGACCAGCACAATTTAAATATGTTTGACTTTAACGACCCTCAAGACCAGGTGCAATCGCTCAACAGATCAGCACCAGTGCAGTCGCTCAATAGACCAGCACGTTTATGTTTTTGAATGGGCCACCATGAACACGCAGCCACTCTACAACCCATCACGGTTACTACTTTCACGTGTATTAGCCTCTCACAGGCCAAATACACAGAAGTTAAATAATCGCACGGATAGAATGGACCACCACGAACACGCGGCCAATCTGTAGCCCACTACTTTGGTTACTACTTAACTTCGCGGACCATCACATTTACTGCATTACTTTGTGGCCCATCGCGGTCACCAACTAACTATGAAATGCATGGACATGCAATGTTTTCTCTTTACTGAAAACAGTATGCAATATCAGAAAAACTCAACCTTTCCAGCATTCCCCCAAAACATCTCAACACAATTAATTTCATCATCAACACATCAATGATTAAACATTGCAGCAAACATTATCACTTTACATTATCTCAAAATTCCATTCTTAATTATCATAAGTCTTTCCCCCAACTCTTAAAATTCATAAAACAGTGATTAAAACTGAGATTTCTGGAAAATACGAATCTGTATTCGAATACAGAAGCCAAATTAGTGCAGAATCAACACTCTGTATTCGAATACAGCCTTCTTGTATTTGAATACAGAGCCTGTCACAGTGTAAAAATCAGTATTTTTACAACTTCAGTAGAAGTCTCAAAAGATTCATCATTACCACTTCAAACTATCACAAAAATTCCATTTAAATTCTTCACAAACCTTCCCAAATGATCCCCAACACTTAAGGTTTATAAAACAATGTTTAAAACTCTGGATTTTTGAAAACACGAATCTGTATTCGAATACGACCCCCTTGTATTGGAATACAGGAGCATGAAACTGCAAATTCACCATTCTGTATTCGAATACAGCATGCCTGTAGTCGAATACAGAAGACAAAAAATTGTAAATTCACCATTTTCAGGTCATTAAAGGTTTCCAAAACATCATCATCTCCTCTTCAAAACGATTTCGTAGACTCCATTTTAAATCATTTTAACCATTCTCAATGTTCCCCAACACTTTAAAATTCACATGACAATGTTTAAAACTTGATTTTCTGGAAAAACACGAATCTGTATTCGAATACAGCTTCCTTGTATTCAAATACAGAAGCTAAAACTTGAATTTCTGGAAAAACCCAAATCTGTATACGAATACAGCTCCCTTGTATTCGAATACAGAAGCAAAAATTGTGAAAGTCAGCATCCTGTATTCGAATACGAGACTATCGTAGTCGAATACAGATGCAAATATAGTGTTAAAATTTCACTTATGTATTCGACTACGACTCTGTCGTAGTCGAATACAGATGCTAAGTCAAAAGCAAAAATCCTTCCTCTGTATTCGAATACTAGGGCCCGTATTCGAATACAAGTTTGAAAACTTGAGTAAAACAGAAGCTTGGCAGATTGTATTCGAATACACTCATGTCGTAGTCGAATACACCTTCGAAATCAGTGAAATTTTTCTGAGATTTCAACACATTTTCAAACTGTTTCCTTTGAAAAATTAACAAAACACCAAAACAGATTCAGCACTCTTTTGAACCACAAAACTCAGGCATTTCTCATCAATAACAACTTTTCTAGAAAAACACTTTCATCATTTAAAATCCCTTTTCTTTTGAAAACATCAGCAACACCAGAACTATCATCAACATGATAAAATACAGAATCACCAACACCAGATCATTCATCACAGTTTTGCTTTAACCACCCAAAACAGAATGTCATCCTCAAAAACAAAACATGCAAGGTATTTCCAGCATTCTTACACAACCAAACACAACTTGCAAAGCATTTTCAGCTTTCTCACACAAGCAGAAAAACATTAATACATTCAGCCAAACAGCAACCATCACATAGCAGCAAAACACCAACATAATGCATTTTCGCATTTTAAAACAACTTTCAAAACAGTTTTATGAACATGCATTTTAATCATATTCAAAATAACATGCAAGATATTTTTCCACTTTCCCACATAAACAAAACAACTTTAGTGCATTCAGCCCAAACAACAATCATCACAGAACTTTTAAAACATCACAGAATGCATTTTTCATTTCATTCAATCAACAGGCAAAATAGTTTTCCTTCAAAAACAATAATGAAAACACCAGTAATGCCATGACAGTTATGCACTTACAGCCCTAATGCAACTAGAAAGTGGAAGGTGCCCTTACCCTTGTTGTGTTTCTACTACTTCTCACGTTGCTTTTTTCGTTCCCGTTTATGCGTCAAAAATCGGGCGAAACTCCCGCTTGCGTTTGCTGCTATGAAAATAGGTTCTCTAGCTTCGGAATGATGAGGGAAACAACTTTTGTACAGGGGGTTTTCTAGTTTGGTGCTTAGATTTCCAATTAATGTCACTTTTGAGGAACTACCTCTTTTTTTTTTTTGAAATCGTGAATAGAATTCAGAATGGGAAGGCAAAGGAGAAGGTGATACTGTTACATGCAGTATGGGCAGTAAGGGAGGAGGAATGGTGTTCTGATTTTACCCATCCTTCTCACTCCTATTTATAGGCTTGTGTGGGTGCCACCTCACCCGACACTTGTCTGATCCTCAACACTTAACCAGTCTCGTCGCAATTAGCCGATAATCCCTTAATTAACTGTCCGTTAATTTAATTACTCGTAATTAAATTAATTTATTCTTCATCCAATAATCTTAATTCATCTTCCAAAATAAATATTTATATATATATATATATATATATATATATATATATACTGAAAACATACATATATTAAATATTTTACTAATATCCCCAAAATACACTTAATATTAATTCCATAATTTTAATTTAAAAATTATGGGTCTTACATTACTACCCCCCTTAAATTAGTTTCGTCCTCGAAACTACATGTGATGAACAACTGGGGATATTGTTCCCTCATCTTACTCTCCAGTTCCCATGTCGCGTCTCCAGTAGTCGGATTCCAAATCACTTTGACTAGTGGGACTTCCTTGTTCCTCAACTGTTTAATCTTCCTGTCTTCAATCCTTATAGGGAATACTTCAAATGACAGGTTATCCTTCAGGAGAATTGTATCTGGTTCGATCACATGTGACGGGTCTGCAATGTATTTCCTTAACTGCGACACATGAAATACGTCGTGAATATTGGACAGTATGGGAGGTAAAGCAATCCGATAGGCCAATGGTCCAATACGTGCAGTAATCTGGTATGGTCCAATAAATTTCAGAGTCAACTTCTTCGACTTCATAGCTCTGCCAACACCAGTTGTAGGCGTGACCCTTAGAAATACATGATCACCCTGCTCGAATTCCAAAGGTCTGCGACGCTTGTCCGCATAACTCTTCTGACGATCTTGCGAAATCTTCATTTTCTCTTGTATCCTATTGATTTTCTCTGTGGTCTGTTCCACCATCTCAGGTCCAACAATCATACTTTCTCCGTCCTTATACCAGCATAAATGCGTCTGACACTTGCGTCCATATAAAGCCTCATATGGTGCCATTCCAATACTGGCGTGAAAACTGTTGTTGTAAGTAAACTCAATCAATGGCAACACCTCATCCCAGTTTCCTCTGTCATCCAACACACATGCTCTTAATAGATCTTCCAAGGACTGGTTTGTTCTCTCAGTCTGTCCGTCTGTTTGCGGATGATAAGCGGAACTCAATTTCAGTTTTTTTCCTAAAGCTTCATGCAGCGCTCCCCAAAAGTGAGATGTGAACTTTGGGTCACGGTCCGATACTATGCTCGATGGAATGCCGTGTAACCTTACAATCTCAGCGATGTAGATTTCTGTCAGCTTATCTACTTTGTAAGTGGTCCTTACTGGTAAGAAATGCGCGGACTTTGTCAATCGATCCACTATTACCCAAATTGAATCATTCTTTTTCCTTGTCTTGGGCAGTCCTGTTATAAAATCCATGGAAAAGCTATCCTACTTCCATTCCGGTATATCCAGAGGCTGCAACATTCCAGCAGGTCGTTGATGTTCCACTTTCGCTTTCTGACAAGTTAAACAAGCCGATACGTACTCCGCTACGTCCCTCTTCATTCCTGGCCACCAGTAATTCTATCTTAAGTCCTCGTACATCTTGGTCGCTCCAGGATGAATACTTAACTTACTCTTATGAGCCTCTTCGAAAATCGCTCTTCTCATCTCTGCAACTTCCGGTACACAAACTCTTCCATTACATATCAGAATATTATCTGGTCCGACTCTGAACTTAGTTATCTGTCCTTGCGCTATCAGATTCCTCTTTTCTTGGATCAATGTGTCATCTTGCAAGTTTGCAATCTCCTCAAGTAGACCACTCGAAATTGTTATCATTCCACACTTTAAAATTCCTGGTGCAAACTCTACGTCCAAGTGTAGATCTCTAAATGCTTCCCATAACTCTTGCTGTCTAGCCATTATCATTGAAGATACTGACACACTTTTCCTTGAGAGTCTCCATCCATCGCCTCTGACGCATGTTCAATTCCTTCTGATCGAACAGATACTTCAAGCTTTTATGGTCACTGAACACCGTGAACGTGCATCCATATAAGTAGTGCCTCCATACCTTTAACGCAAACACTACTGCAGCAAGCTCTAAATCATGAGTAGGATAGTTTCGTTCGTGAGTCTTCAATTGCCTTGAGGCGTAGGCTACAGCTTTCTTGTGTTGCATCAAAACACATCCCAAACCTTGGTGAGATGCATCACAGTAAACTTCATATGCTTCTTCTGGCTGTGGCAAGACCAATACTGGTGAGGTTGTCAAATTTTCCTTTAGCAACTGAAAATTTTCCTCACACTTCTCCATCCATGCAAACGGCTGATTCTTTCTGGTGAGTTGTGTCAAAGGAGCTACAATCTTAGCAAATCCTTCAATAAATCTCCTGTAGTATCCTGCTAGTCCGACAAAACTTCGTATGTCTGTGATAGTCTGGGGCTGTTTCCAGGCAAGAATTGTCTCAACCTTTGCTGGATTCACAGCGATTCCTTCTTTTGTTATCACATGTCCCAAGAAGTTCACTTTCTCTAGCCAAAACTCGCACTTCGATAAATTGGCATACAATCACTTCTCGCATAAGACTTCAAGAACTTGGCGTAGGTGTTCTCTGTGTTCTTCTTCATCCTTTGAATAAATCAAAATATCATCGATGAACACCACCATGAATTTATTCAGGAATGGGCTGAATATTCTATTCATATAATCAATAAATATTGCTGGTGCATTCGTAACTCCAAAAGGCATCACGAGATATTCATAGTGTCCGTAACGAGTCCTGAAAGTAGTCTTTTGAATATCTCCCTCTCTTACTCGAATTTGATGGTATCCTGATTTCAAATCAATCTTTGAAAACACCGCTGCTCCCCTCGATTGATCCATAAAATCATCGATGTGTGGTAAAGGATAACGATTCTTGATAGTTACCTTGTTAAGTTGCCGATAATCCACACATAAGCGTGAACTTCCATCCTTCTTCTTAACTAACAACACTGGAGCTCCCCATGGCGACACACTTGGTCTGATAAATCCCTTCTCCAATAAACCTTCAATTTGACCCTTAAGCTCGCTTAATTCCAATGGCGACATCCGGTACGACGCAATTGAAATAGGTCCAGTTCCTGGGTGCAAATCAATGAAGAACTCCACCTCTCTTACCGGGGGTAATCCTTGAATTTCTGTTGGAAATACGTTCGGATATTCTTTGACTAACACCACATCTTCTAGGTTCACATCCATCTTGGTCTCCACGTTAGCCAATGATAAAAATTCCTAAGTTCCTTCTCTCAGAGATACTTCGAGTTTGTTAGCAGCCAAATACCGAACGACTCCAAGTTCGGGGAAAAGAACTAATTTCCGAGCGCAATCCAAGACTACATAATTATACGTCATCCAATCCATGCCGAGAATGATCTCGGGTGATTGTAGGGGTAGACAGATTAAATTGACCAAGAAATCTCTATTCTGATTCGTTACAATATAGTGTAAACATGCAGAGTCTACAGTCAAAGTCTTAGCAGGTGTGGAAACTACCAAATCAAAAGGTAAAGCAGACACAGATAACTTCAAACGATTCACACAGTCCATAGCAATGAAAGAGTGGGTTGCCCTCGAGTCAAAAAGTGCAGTTAGTATGTTACCTGCAATCTCGCAATCTTGCTGGATTAAATTAGGGGCTTGACTCCTAGCTTCAGCACCCATGTGATAAACGCGGCCTCTAGTAGTAGGACGAGTAGCCCTAGTTGCGTTCACAGTTGGTTCCACCTTTGGAGCCTTGCAATCCCTTGCAAAGTGTCCTGGTTTATGGCAATTGAAACAGGGAAAATCCTTTACAATACAAGCAGTAGCGTAGTGTCTTTCTCTCCCACATCGAAAACAACGAACCCCTTGTCCTAATTGCCGTCCAAAATTCTGATTTCCCGGCCGATTCTGGCCTCTCTTGTTGTTTTGTGGCCGGTTATATGGTTTAGCAACTTGCTTCCCTCTATTGTTCTGATAGTGCACCTGACTAGGCCCTCCAGAATTAAAGTTCCCTCCTCTGTTGGCCCTCCTGTTCTTCATCTCTTCAACCTCTCTACACTTCTCCACTAACACTTGGAAACGTTGAATTCCCAATGGTAAGACCGAGTCGTGAATCTCATACTTCAGTCCATTTTGAAAGCGATGACACAAACTGTTCGTCAACTTCTTCTCGGAAAAATCTGAAATTTCTTGACAGGGATTCAAACTTAGCCGCATATTCTCCCACTATCATGTTTCCTTGGTGTAATTTCAGAAAATTGTCCCCCAAACTTGGTCCTAGTGCTCATCGGGAAGTATTTGTCCAAAAACTTCTTTTTGAACGACTCCCAGTTCACCTCCTCTTGAGCTGACCCCATCAGTAGTCTTGTGCTTCTCCACCAATACTCTGCATCCCCTATCAGCAGAAACGTGGCATAGTTGACTTTCACCGTTGCCTGACAATTAATCATCTCGAAGCTTTTCTCCATCTCTTGAATCCACTGGTCCGCTCTTTCTGGACCCTAATCACCCTTGAACTTGGGAGGATTATGACGACGAAAATCCTCTAGATTCAGCATCGTGAATCTCTCTTTCTTTCTTCTCAAGATCTCGTTGACTCTTTGCAGCCGTCTGTGCAGCAATTGACACAGCCATGTTTATCATCGCCTCAGCCATCCTATCTTCCCGGCTGACATTGGCTTTTGTGGTGTCATCTCTTCTTAGAGGCATTGTTTCCTACAAAACCATCATCACTTCAGTCACACCACAACTTACACAAGACTTGACACATTAACTACTTGCTCCTATGCATGATCAGATAAAGACTCAAAACAATACTTTAATCAGAGCTTTAACCCAAAACTTTAACCAAATGCTCTGATACCACAATTGTAACACCCCGAGATTAAAACACAGCACGAGTGTATTTTTTTATTTATTTTTTTTTTAAATAAATAATTGAAATGATTTTCCAATTTATTACTTCAAAAGAATTGAAATAAAATTTCCTTTAATTCATTTCATAAAATAGTACGTCGTAATTTAATCGATGAACGTAATTAAATAACTTCATCATAATATTACTAAGTACTTAACTTTGGGAATTAATAATAACATTAATACATTTCAAAATATCGGTGTCATAACATCTCAGAAGAAAATATCAGAGTGCAGAATGTTTTAGCGAAAAAGTGGTTCAATAATTCCCAAATTAAAACAAAGTACATTTTCTAGCTCAAAATCCTATACATCAAATCTAACTAATCATGCACTAAGCTACAGTAGCACGGTCTCTGCTGCATCCTCTACAAGTCTCGTCCTCAGCCAGCTGTTCGTCCCTCTGCGATGTCCACAAAGACTCCGTATACGAATATCAAGGAAAACTAACGACGTCTCCGTCGTTAGTGTAACCATCGGTGGGACGGTTTTGGGGTTCATCTGAGGGCAAAGCCCAATTTCCACAATAATAGTAAAGGGTCACCGACCGAAATTAACACCTAACACATAGCATATATCTCAGAGTAACAAATATAACCATGGCATATCATAAAATCAATTATGATAAATAAAGATGCTCATTTTGAAATTTCATGACATGTATTTTTCAAAACAGCAACCAATTAATATGGAAAATAAGTTGTAAGTACAGCCAACACTTCAGCATTCACAATCATTCATCAGAATTTCAGGATTTATAATGTACTTACACACATCAGTTTCCAATCATCATCATATAACCAAATCATGACCCACCGATCAATCACCCCGATACAATATGTATATGCTCATGTATTCAACTTCTTGGAATTACCATGGTGCAGTGGCTCAACAGACCAACACAATTTAAATATGTTTGACTTTAACGGCCCTCAAGACCAGGGTGCAATCGCTCAACAGATCAGCACCAGTGCAGTCGCTCAATAGACCAGCACAATTTAAATATGTTTTTGATTTTAACGGCCCTCAAGACCAGGTGCAATCGCTCAACAGATCAGCACCAGTGCAGTCGCTCAACAGACCAGCACGTTTTACATTTTTGAATGGACCACCACGAACACGCGGCCACTCTACAACCCATCACAGTTACTACTTTCACGTGTATTAGCCTCTTACAGGCCAAATACACAGAAGTTAAATCCTCGCACGGATAGAATGGACCACCACGAATACGCGGCCATTCCGTAGCCCACTATTGTGGTTACTACTTAACTTCGCGGACCATCACGGTTACTGCATTACTCTGTGGCCCATCGCGGTCACCACCTGACTATGAAATACATGGACATGCAATGTTTTCTCTTTACTCTAAACAGTACGCAATATCAGAAAAACTCAACCTTTCCAGCATTCCCCCAAAACATCTCAACACAATTAATTTCATCATCAACACATCAATGATTAAACATTCCAGCAAACATTATCACTTTACATTATCTCAAAATTCCATTCTTAATTATCATAAGTGTTTCCGCCAACTCTTAAAATTCATAAAACAGTGTTTAAAACTAAGATTTCTGGAAAGTACGAATCTGTATTCGAATACAGCTTCCTTGTATTTGAATACAAAAGCCAAATCAGTGCAGAATCAACACTCTGTATTCGAATACATCCTTCTTGTATTCGAATACAGAGGCTGTCACTGTGTAAAAATCAGTATTTTCACATCTTCAAAAGCTTCATCATTACCACTTCAAACTATCACAAAAATTCCATTTTAATTCTTCATAAACCTTCCCAAATGATCCCCAACACTTTAGGTTTATAAAACAATGTTTAAAACTCTGGATTTTTGAAAACACGAATCTGTATTCGAATACGACCCCCTTGTATTCAAATATAGGAGCATGAAACTGCAAATTCACCATTCTGTATTCGAATACAGCATGCCTGTAGTTGAATACAGAAGACAAAACATTGTGAATTCACCGTTTTCTCTCAGGTCATTAAAGGTTTCCAAAACATCATCATCTCCTCTTCAAAACGATTTCAAAGACTCCATTTTAAATCATTTTAACCCTTCTCAATGTTTCCCAACACTTTAAAATTCACATGACAGTGTTTAAAACTTGATTTTCTGGAAAACACGAATCTGTATTCGAATACAGCTTCCTTGTATTCAAATACAGAAGCTAAAACTTGAATTTCTGGAAAAACCCGAATCTGTATACGAATACAGCTCCCTTGTATTCGAATACAGAAGCAAAAATTGTGAAAGTCAGCATCCTGTATTCGAATACGAGACTGTCGTAGTCGAATACAGATGCAAATACAGTGTTAAAGATTCACTTCTGTATTCAAATACGACAGAGTCGTAGTTGAATACAGATGCTAAGTCAGAAGCAAAAATCGTTCCTCTGTATTTGAATATTGGGGCCCGTATTCGAATACAAGTTTGAAAACATGAGTAAAATAGAAGCTTGGCAGATTGTATTCGAATACACTCATGTCGTATTCGAATACACCTTCGAAATCAGTGAAATTTTTCTGAAATTTCAACACATTTTCAAACTGTTTCCTTTGAAAAATCAACAAAACACCAAAACAGATTCAACACTCTTTTGAACCACAAAACTCAGGCATTTCTCATCAATAACAACTTTTCTAGAAAAACACTTTCATCATTTAAAATCCCTTTTCTTTTGAAAACATCAACAACACCAGAACTATCATCAACATGACAAAATACAGAATCACCAACACCAGATCATTCATCACAGTTTTGCATTAACCACCCAAAACAGAATGTCATCCTCAAAAACAAAACATGCAAGGTATTTCCAGCATTTTTAGCTTTCTCACACAAGCAGAACAACATTAATACATTCAGCCAAACAACAACCATCACATAGCAGCAAAACACCAACATAATGCATTTTCGCATTTTAAAACAACTTTCAAAATAGTTTTATGAACATGCATTTTAATCATATTCAAAATAACATGCAAGATATTTTTCAACTTTCCCACATAAACAAAACAACTTTAGTGCATTCAGCCCAAACAACAATCATCACAGAACTTTTAAAACATCACATAATGCATCTTTCATTTCTTTCAATCAACAGGCAAAACAGTTTTCCTTCAAAAACAATAATGAAAACACCAGTAATGCCATGACAGTTATGCACTTGCAGCCCTAATGCAACTAGAAAGTGGAAGGTGCCCTTACCCTAGTTGCGTTTCTGCTACTTCTCACGTTTCTGTTTTCGTTCCCGTTTACGCGTCAAAAATCGGCGAAACTCCCGCTTGCGTTTGCTGCTACGAAAATAGGTTCTCTAGCTTCGGAATGATGAGGGAAACAACTTTTGTACTGGGGGTTTTCTGGTTTGGTGCTTAGAATTCCAATTATTGTCACTTTTGAGGAACTCCCTCTTTTTTTTTTTTTGAAATCGTGAACAGAATTCAAAATGGGAAGGGAAGGGAGAAGGTGATATTGTTACATCTAGTATAGCAAGTAAGGGAGGAGGAATGGTGTTATGATTTTACCCATCCCTCTCACTCCTATTTATAGGCTTGTGTGGCTGCCACCTCACCCGACACTTGTCTGATCCTCATCACTTAACCAGTCTCGTCGCAATTAGCCGATAATCCCTTAATTAACTGTCCGTTAATTTAATTACTCGTAAGTAATTAACTTATTCTTCATCCAAAAATCTTAATTCATCTTCCAACATAAATATTTATATATATATATTTACTCAAAACATACATATATTAAATATTTTACTAATATCCCCAAAATACACTTAATATTAATTCCATAATTTTAATTTACAAATTAAGGGTCTTATACGTATGCTAACCCATTTTCGTACTTAACCATTGTAGTTCATCCAATAAGTGTGTTTGTCTCATTGAATGAACATTTTTGTCATTTTGTGCATCCCAAAGCCTATTCTAATCATTTTTCGTTCATAAGGAATGTATTTCATTCAAAAAGTGTGTTTGTGTCATTGGATTAACATTTACATCATTTTGTACATCCCAAGGCTTATTCTAGTGACTTTCGTTCTTAAGGAATGTATTTAATCCCAAAAGCGCGTTTGTGTCATTGGATTAAAAATTTACGTCATTTTGTGCATCCCAAGTCTTATTCTAATCACTTTTCTTTCATAAGGAATATATTTGATCCACATAGTGCGTTTGTGTCATTGATTAACATTTACGTCATTTTGTGCATCCCAAGGCTTATTTTAATCAATTACGTTCTTAAGGAATGTATTTCATCCAAAAAGTGTGTTTATGTCATTAGTTTAACATTTACGTCATGTTGTGCATCCGAAGGCTTCATCTTATACATTTTCATTCTCATGGAATGATTTCATCCGAAAAGTGTGTTTGTGTCATTGGATTAACATTTAGGTCATTTTGTGCATTCCAACGCTTATTCTAATCCATTTTCGTTCTTTACCAATGTAGTTTCTCCAATAAGTACATTTGTGTCATTGGATTGACATTTAGGTCATTTTGTGCATCCCAAGGATTCTTCTAATCCATTTTCATTCTAAACCAATGTAGTTCATCGAATATGTGCATTTGTGTTATTGGATTAACATTTAGGTCATTTTGTGCATCCCAACGCTTATTCTTATCACTTTTCGTTCTTAAGGAATGTATTTCATTCAAAAAATGTGTTTTTGTCATTGGATTTACATTTGCGCCATTATGTGCATTTCAAGGCTTATTCTAATTACTTTTCGTTCTTAAGGAATATATTTTATCCACAAAATGCGTTTGTGTCATTGATTAACATTTACGACATTTTGTGCATCCCAAGGCTTATTCTAATCAATTACGTTCTTCAGGAATGTATTTCATCCAAAAAGTGTGTTTATGTCATTCGTTTAACATTTACGTCATTTTGTAGATCCAAATGCATAATCTTATACATTTTCATTCTTAAGGAATGTATTCCATCCGAAAAGTGTGTTTGTGTGATTGTATTAACATTTAGGTCATTTTGTGCATCCCAAGGCGTATTCTAATAACTTTTCGTTCTTAAGGAATGTATTTCATCCAAAAAGTGCGTTTGTGACTCTGGATTAACATATAGGTCATTTTGTGCATTCCAACGCTTATTCTAATTCATTTTTGTTCTTTACCAATGTAGTTTCTCCAATAAGTGCATTTGTGTCATTGGGTTGACATTTCGGTCATTTTGTGCACCCCAAGGCTTATTCTAATACATTTTCGTTCTAAACCAATGTAGTTCATCGAATATGTGCATTTGTGTTATTGGATGAACATTTAGGTCATTTTGTTCATCCCAAGGCTTATTCTAATCACTTTTCGTTCTTAAGGAATGTATTTCATTCACAAAGTTTGCTTTTTTCATTGGATTTACATTTACGCCATTATGTGCATCCCAAGGCTTATTATAATTACTTTTCATTCGAAAGGAATGTAATTCATCCAAAAAGTGCGTTTGTGTCATTGGATTAACACGTAGGTTATTTTGTGCATCCCAAGGCTTATTCTAATCCATTTTCGTACTTAACCATCGTAGTTCATCCAATAAGTGAGTTTGGGTCATCCGATTAACATTTAGGTCATTTTGTACATCCCAAGGCTTATTCTAATCACTTTTTGTTATTAAGGAATATATTTCATTCAAAAAGTGTGTTTGTGTCGTTGGACTAACATTTACCTCATTTTGTGCATCCCAAGGCTTATTCGAATAACTTTCGTTCTTGAGGAATGTATTTCATCCCAAAAGTGCGTTTGTGTCATTGGATTAAAATTTACGTCAATTTGTGCATCCCAAGTCTTATTCTAATCACTTTTCATTCTTATGGATTGTATTTTATCCAAAGAGTGTGTTTGTGTCATTGATTAACATTTACATCATTTTGTGCATACCAAGGCTAATTCTAATCAATTACGTTTTTAAGTAATTTATTTCATCCAAAAAGTTCGTTTATGTCATTCGTTTAACATTTACATCATTTTGTACATCCGAAGGGTTATTCTTATCCATTTTTGTTCTTAAGCAATATAATTCATCCAAAAAGTGCGTTTTTTTCATTGGATTAACACTTACGTCATTTTGTGCATCCCAAGGCTTATTCTAATCCATTTTCGTACTTAACCATCGTAGTTCATCCAATAACTGAGTTTGTATCCGATTAACAATTAGGTCATTTTGGGCATCTCAAGGCCTATTCTAATCACTTTTCGTTCATAAGGAATGTATTTCATTCAAAAAGTGTGTTTATTTCATACAAGAATCACTTTTGGTTCTTAAAAAGAGCGTTTATGTCATTCGTTTAACATTTACGTCATTTTGTGCATCCCAAGGCTTATTCTAATGATTTTCGTTATTAAGGAATGTATTTAATCCCAAAAGTGCGTTTGTGTCATTGGATTAAATTTTACGTCATTTTGTGCATCCCAAGTCTTATTCTAATCACTTTTCGTTCTTAAGGAATGGGTTTTATCCAAAAAGTGCGTTTGTGTCATTTAGATTGACGTCATTGGGTGCATCCCAAGGCTTATTCTTATCAATTACGTTCTTAAGGAATGTATTTCATCCAAAATGTGCATTTATGTCATTCGTTTAAGATTTACGTCATTTTGGGCATCCGAAGGCTTAATCTTATACATTTTCGTTCTTAAGGAATGGATTTCATCCGAAAAGTGTGTTTGTGTCATTGGATTAACATTTAGGTCATTTTGTGCATTCCAACGCTTATTCTAATCCATTTTCGTTCTTTACCAATGTTGTTTCTCCAATAAGTGCATTTGTGTCATTGGATTGACATTTCGGTCATTTTGTGCATCCCAAGGCTTATTCTAATCACTTTTCGTTCTTAAGGAATGTATTTCATTCAAAAAGTGTGTTTTTGTCATTGGATTTACATTTACGCCATTATGTGCATCCCAAAGCTTATTCTAATAACTTTTAGTTCTTAACGAATATAATTCATCCAAAAAGTGCGTTTGTGTCATTGGATTAACACTTATGTCATTTTGTGCATCCCAAGGCTTATTCTAATCCATTTTCGTACTTAACCATCGTAGTTCAACCTATAAGTGAGTTTGTGTAATCCGATTAACATTTAGGTCATTTTGTGCATCCCAAGGCTTATTCTAATTACTTTTCGTTCTAAAGGAATGTAATTCATTCAAAAAGTGCGTTTGTGTCATTGGATTAACACGTAGGTTATTTTGTGCATCCCAAGGCTTATTCTAATCCATTTTCGTACTTAACCATCGTAGTTCATCCAATAAATGAGTTTGTGTCAACCGATTAACAATTAGGTCATTTTGTGCATCTCAAGGCCTATTCTAATCACTTTTCGTTCATAAGGAATGTATTTCATTCAAAAAGTGTGTTTGTGTCATTGGATTAACATTTACGTAATTTTGTGCATCCCAAGGCTTATTCTAATTATTTTCATTCTTAAGGAATGTAATTCATCCCAAAAGTGCGTTTGTGTCATTGGATTAAAATTTACGTCATTTTGTGCATCCCAATTCTTATTCTAATCACTTTTCGTTCTTAAGGAATATATTTTATCCACAAAGTGCGTTTGTGTCATTGATTAACATTTACATCATTTTGTGCATCCCAAGGCTTATTCTATACATTTTTGTTCTTAAGGAATGTATTTCATCCGAAAAGTGTGTTTGGTTCATTGGATTAACATTTAGGTCATTTTGTGCATTCTAACGCTTATTCTAATCCATATCCTTCTTTACCAATGTAGTTTCTCCAATAAGTGCATTTGTGTCATTGGATTGACATTTAGGTCATTTTGTGCATCTTGTAAGACCCTTAATTTTAAAATTAAATTCAGATTTAATTTTTAAGTGTATTTGGGAATAATTGTAAAAGATTCAATATATGTATGTTTTGTGTAAATATATATATATATATATATATATAAACATTTGTTTTGGAGGTGGAATTAAAATTATGGATGATGGATGAATTAATTTAATTTCGAGTAATTAAATTATTGGGCCGATTAATTAAGATATTTTCTGCTATTTTCAACGAAACGGATTAATTGCTGGAGGATCAGAAGATATTTTAATATAAGAGTTGGTGAGGTGGCGTAGATATTTGTGAAAAAGGAAACAATTCCTCTCTCCTCTGCTGTGTCAGTTGCTTTTAAGTGGATACTTAAGTGAGAAGATATTTCTTCTTTCCTCTGTACGACAGAATTCTGCATATATCTTCTTCTTCTGTTTTCTGTGTTAGAAAAGGAAAAATAGATTTCTAAATATTCTTTTTCTGGAAAATCTGAGTGTCGAATCAGAAAGTTTCGAGTACGAAAGTCATTCCTCTGATCGTTACGGAGCTAAAGAACTAATTTTCGTAGCGGCGAACGTGAACGGGAGTATCGTCAGCTTTTTTTTCGCAGAAGCGTACGAACTAAGGGAACGTAACTAAGGTAAGGGCACCTTCCAACTTTTTAGATTGCATTTAGGGCTGTAAATGCATGTGTGATGAATGATTATTGGTTTATGTTTGTGAAAAACATGGTGTTATCTTTTGGAAATCATTCTGTGTGTGTTGAATGATGATTCTGGTTCTGATTTTGTTTTGTTAAAAATCAGTGAGGTTATTCTGATTTGAGTGAATCTGTGTTTTGCTGGGTTTTGTTAAAACAATCTGTTGCTGATATTGGATGAAAAATGTTCTGAGTTGAGATTTTAAAGAGTGGTAATTATGATTCTAGGGTTGGGTTGGTTTTTTTTCAAAAGGAAAGGTGTTAAAAATGTGTTGAAGTTCCAGGAAAATTTCACTGAATTGGAAGGTGTATTCGAATACGGCTTGAGTGTATTCGAATACAGACTGCAAGGCTTCTGTTTTCTTCAGATTTTCGAACTTGTATTCGACTACGACCCTCTGTAGTCGAATACAGATTTTCCAATTTTGCTTCTGACTTAGCTTCTGTATTCGACTACGACCCTCTGTAGCCGAATACAGATTTACAACTTTTGCCACTGACTTCGCATCTGTATTCGACTACGACAACCTCATATTCGAATACAGAATGCTGATTTTTCACTGTTTTAGCTTCTGTATTCGAATACAAGGGAGCTGTAGTCGAATACAGATTCGTGTTTTTCATAAATTCAAGTTTTTAACATTGTTTTATAAACCTTAAGTGTTGGGGTACCTTGGGAAGGTTTGTGGTGATTAAAAATGGAAATTTGGTGATAGTTTGAAGTGGTGATGATGAAGTTTTTGAGAATTTACTCAAGATGTAGAAATTCTGATTTTTGTACTGTGACAGCCTCTGTATTCGAATACAAGGAGTCTGTATTCGAATACTGGATGTTGATTCTGCCTTGTTTGGCTTCTGTATTCGAATACAATGAAGCTGTATTCGAATACAGATTCGTATTTTTGCCAGAAACCTCAGTTTTAATCACAGTTTTGAATCTTAACAGTTGGGGAAAAACCTTTGTTAATAAAGAGTGGAACTTTGAGGTAATGCAAAGTGTAATGCTTGCTTGAATGGTTAATCTTTGAATGTGGTGAGATGTTTTGAATAATGAGGAAAATGCATGAATTTTACTAAGGTTGCATACTGTTTTCCATGAAGTGAAACAATGCATATTCATGCATGGCATAGTCAGGTGGTACCCGCGATGGACCACAGAGTAATGCACATCCACGTGTTGATCTGTAGTGATTGCACTAGGTACTAATCTGTGATTGTACCTTGGTATATAAGTGTTGGTCAGATAAACAACTACACTAGTACTGGACTGTAGTGTCTGTACCCTAAAATGTGCAGCCACGTGCTGATCTGTAGTGATTGCACTAGGTACTGATCTGTAGTGATTGTACCTTGGTTTATGTCAAACGTGCTGATCTGTAGTGATTGCACGAGTGCTGATCTGTAGTGATTGCACTAGGTACTGATCTGTAGTGATTGTACCTTGGTTTATGTCAAACGTGCTGGTCTGTAGTGACTGCACGAGTGCTGGTCTGTATGCGACTGCACTGGTGCTGATCTGTATGCGATTGCACCCTGGTCATGAGGGCCGTTAAATTGTGCTGGTCTATAAGCGACTGCACCTTGGTGATTCCAAGAATTTATGATCATGAGCATATACATATTGCATCAGAGTGTTTGACCGGAGGGTCACGTTTTGATTTTATGTTGATGGTGAAAAATTGTTGTGTGAGTAAGTATTTTTTTTGAAATCTGTAATTTCGGATGAATTGATGTTTGTGCTTACATCATGATTTTCATACTTACTTGGTTGCTGTTTTGTAAAGTACAAATGACATGTATTTCAAAATTTAGCATCCTTATTTATCATCATGTACTGAATATGTTTGATATTGCTGTTATAACTGCTATGTGGTAATTGTTATTTTCGGTCGGTGACCCTTTACAATTATTGTGGAAATTGGGCTTTGCCCTCAGATGAGATTCAAACCCGTGTCCCTGATGGTCATACTAACGACAGGGAACGTCATTAGTTTCCCTTGATCTTTACTTGTGCGCTATGCAAAGAGATGAGCAGCTGGGTGAAGAAGAGACTTGTGAATATTGTAATGCTACTGTAGCTTAGGGTATGATCAGAGTAGACTTATGTATAGGGTTTTGAAACTCAATGGTTGTAAATATTCATTTTGAAAAAAAATACACTCGCGCTGTGCTTTAAACTCGGGGTGTTAAACATCCCAAGGCTTATTCTAATCACTTTTGGTTCTCCAGGAATGTATTTCATCCAAAAAGTGCGTTTGTGTCATTGGATTAACATTTAGGTCATTTTGTGCATTCCAACGCTTATTCTAATCCATTTTCGTTCTTAACCAATGTAGTTTGTCCAATAAGTGCATTTGTGTCATTGGATTGACATTTAGGTCATTTTGTGCATCCCAAGGCTTATTCTAATCCATTTTCGTTCTAAACCAATGTAGTTCATCAAATATGTGCATTTGTGTTATTGGATAAACATTTAGGTCATTTTGTGCATCCCAAGGCTTATTCTAATCACTATTCGTTCTTAAGGAATGTAATTCATCCAAAAAGTGTGTTTGTGTCATTGGATTAACACTTACGTCATTTTTTGCATCCCAAAGCTTATTCTAATCACTTTTTATTCTTAAGGATTGTATTTCATCCAAAAATTGTGTTTGTGTCATTGGATTAACACTTACGTCATTTTGTGCATCCCAAGGCTTATTTTAATCAATTTTCGTTTTGAAGGAATGTATTTCATCAAAAAAGTGCGTTTATGTCATTTGATTAACATTTACGTCATTTTGTGTATCCCAAGGCTTATTCTTGTGACTTTGGTTCTTAAGTAATGTATTTCATCCCGAAAGTGTGTTTGTCTCATTGGATTAAAATTTACGTCATTTTGTGCATCTCAAGTCTAATTCTAATAAGTGCGTTTGTGTCATTGATTAACATTTACGTCATTTTGTTCATCCGAAGGCTTATTGTTATCAATTATGCTCTTAAGGAATGTATTTCATCCAAAAAGTGCATTTCTGTCATTTGTTTAACATTTACGTCATATTGTGCATCTGAACGGTTCTTCTTATCCGTTTTCGTTCTTAAGGAATGTATTTCATCCAAAAAGTGTGTTTGTGTCCTTTGAGTAACATTTAGGTCATTATGTGCATCCCAAGGCTTGTTCTAGTCCATTTTCTTTCTTAACAAATGTAGTTTCTCCAATAAGTGCATTTGTGTCATTGGATTGACATTTAGTTTATTATGTGAATCCCTAGCCTTATTCTAATCCATTTTTGTTCTAAACCAATGTAGTTCATTGAATAAGTGCATTTGTGTACGTCATTTTGTGCATCCCAAGGTTTATTGTAATCCATTTTGGTTCTTAACAAAGGCAGTTTCTCCAATAAGTGCATCTGTGTTATTGGAATAACATTTAAATCATTTTGTGCATACCAAGGCTTATTCTAATGACTTTTCGTACATAAGGAATGTATTTCATCCAAAAATGTGTTTGTGTCATTTGATTAATGTTTACGTCATTTTGTGCATCCCAAGGCTTATTTTAATCGATTTTTGTACTAAACCATCGTAGTTCAACCTATAAGTGAGTTTGTGTCATCGAATTAACATTTAGGTCATTTTGTGCATCCCAAGTCTTATTCTAATCACTTTTCGTTCTTATATATGTATTTCATTCAAAAAGTGTGTTTGTGTCATTGGATTAACATTTACGTCATTTTGTGCATCCCAAATGGTATTCTAATAACTTTTCGTTCTTAAGGAATGTATTTTATCCAAAAAGTGCGTTTGGGTCATTGATTAACATTTACGTCGTTTTGTGCATCCTAAGGCTTATTCTAATCAATTACGTTCTTAAGGAATGTATTTAATCTAAAAAGTGCGTTTATGTCATTCGTTTAACATTAACGTCATTTGCTTCATCCGAACGCTTATTGTTATCCATTTTCGTTCTTAAGGAATGTATTTCATCCAAAAAGTGTGTTTCTGGAATTTGATTAACATATAGATCATTTTGTGCATCCCAAGGCTTATTTTAATCACTTTTCGTTCGTAAGGAATTATATTTAATCCAAAAAGTGCGTTTGTGCATCCCAAAGCTTATTCTAGTCCATTATTGTTCTTAACAAATGTAGTTTCTCCAATAAGTGCATTTGCGTCATTGGATTGACATTTAGGTCATTTTGTGCATCCCAAGGCTTATTCTCATCCATTTTCGTTCAAAACCAATGTAGTTCATCGGATAAGTGCATTTGTGTCAGTGGATTAACATTTAGGTCATTTTGTGCATCGCAAAGCTTTTTCTAATCACTTTTCGTTCTTAAGGAATGTATTTCATCCAAAAAGTGTGCTTGTGTCATTGGATTAACAATTACGTCATTTTGTGTATCCCAAGGTTTATTCTAATCACTTTTCGTTCTTATTGAATGTATTTCATCCAAAAAGTGCATTTGTGTCATTGGATTAACATTTATGTCATTTTGTGCATCCCAACTTTAAGTCTAGTCTATTTTTGTTCTTAAGCAATGTATTTCATCCAACAAGTTAGTTTGTGTCATTGGATTAACATTTAGTTCATTTTGTGCATCCTAAGGCTTATTCTAATCACTTTTCGTTTTTAAGGAATGTATTTCATCCAAAAAGTGCATTTGTGTCATTGGATTAACATTTATGTCATTTTGTGCATCCCAAGTTTAAGTCTAGTCTATTTTCTTTCTAAAGGAATGAGTTTTATCCAACAAGTGCGTTTATTTCATTAAATTAACATTTACGTCATTTTTTGTACCCACACGCTTATTCTAAACACTTTTTATTCGTAAGGAATGTATTTCATCCAAAAAGTGCGTTTGTGTTATTGGATTAACACTTACGTCTATTTGTGCATCCCGAGGCTTATTCTGATCAATTTTCGTTGGTAAGGAATGTATTTTATCCAAAAAGTGAGTTTATGTCATTCGATTAATATTTAAATCATTTTGTGCATCCCAATGCTTATTCTAATCCAGTAGATGCATTTTTGTCATTAGATTGACATTTAGGTCATTTTGTGCATCCCAAGGTTTATTCTAATCACTTTTCGTACTTAAGGAATGTATTACATCCAAAAGGTGCGTTTGTATCATTCGATTAACATTAATGTCATTTTGTGCATCGCAAGTTTAAATTTAATCGATTTTTGTTCTTAAGGAATGTATTTCATCCAACAAGTCCGTTTGTTTAAATGGATTAACAATTAGGTCATTTTGTGAATCCCAAGGCTTAATCTAATCAATTTTTGTACTTAAAAAATGTATTTTATCCAAAAAGTGCGTTTGTGTCATTGGATTAACATTTAGGTCATTTTGGGCATCCTAAGGCTTATTCTAATCACTTTTCGTTTTTAAGCAATTTACTTCATCCAAAAAGTGCATTTGTGTCATTGGATTGACATTTAGGTCATTTTTGCATCCCAAGGCTTATTATAATCATTTTTCGTTCTTAAGGAATGTATTTATTCCAAAAAGTGTGTTTGTGTGATTGGATTAACATTTAGGTCATTTTTTGCATCCCAAGGCTTATTATAATCCATTTTCGATCTTAACCAATGTAGTTTCTCCAATAACTACATTGGTGTCATTGGATTGACATTGAGGTCATTTTGTGCATCCCAAGGGTTACTCTAATCATTTTTCGTTCTTAAGGAATGTAATTCACCCAAAAAGTGTGTTTCTGTCATTGGATTATCATTTAGGTCATTTTGTGCATTCCCAAGGCTTATTCCAATCACTTTTCGTTCTTAACCAATGTAGTTTATCCAATAAGTGCATATGTGTCATTGAATTAATATTAAGGTAATTTTGTTTACTGAAGGCTTATTCTAATCCATTTTCGTTCTAAACCAGTGCATTTGTGTCATCGGATTAACATTTCCGTCATTTTGTGCGTCCCAAGGCTTATTCTATTCACTTTTCATTCTTAAGGAATGTATTTCTTCCAAAAAGTGTGTTTGTGTCGTTGGATTAACTTTTACGTCATTTTGTGCATCCCATCAGTTATTTTTCTTAAGGGATGTATTTCATCCAAAAAGTGCCTTTGTGTCATTCGATTTACATTTACGTCATTTTTACATCCCTAGGCATATTCTTATCCAATTTCGTTCTTAAGGAAGGTATTTCCTCCAAAAAGTGCGTTTTTGTCTTTGGATTAACATTTAGTTTATTTTGTGAATCCCAAGGCTTATTCTAATCCATTTTCGTTCTTAACCAATGTAGTTTCTCCAATAAGTGCATTTGTGTCATTGGATAATTATTTACATCATTTTGTGCATCCAAGGCTTATTATAATCCATTTTCGTTCTAAACCATTGTAGTTCATCGAATAAGAGCATTTGTGTCATTGGATTAACATTTAGGTCATTTTGTGCATCGCAAGGCTTATTCTAATCACTTTTCGTTCTTAAGGAATGTATTTAATCCAAAAACTATGTTTGTGTCATTGGATTAACATTTCGGCATTTAGTGAATCCCTAGGCTTATGCTAATCGATTTCCGCTCTTAACCATTGTAGTTTCTCCAATAAGTGCATTTGTGTCATTGAATAACATTTACGACATTATTTGCATCCCAAGGCTTATTCTAATCGGTATTTGTTCTTAACCATTGTAGTTCATCCAATAAGTGCATTTTAGTCATTGGATAAACATTTAGGTCATTTTGTGCATCTCAAGGCTTATTCTAATCCATTTTCGTTCTAAACCAATGTAGTTAATCCAATAAGTGCATTTGTGACATCAGATTAACATTTACGTCATTTTGTGCATCCCAAGGCTTATTCTAATCCATTTTCGTTCTTAACCAAATGTAATTCATCCAATAAGTGCATTTGTGTCATTGAATTAACATTTAGGTCATTTTGTGTATCTAAAGGCTTATTCTAATCCATTTTCGTTCTAAACCAGTGTAGTTCATCCAATAAGTGCATTTGTGTCATCGGATTAACATTTACGTCATTTTGTGCATCCCAAGGCTTATTCTAATCATTTTTCATTCTTAAGGAATGTAATTCATCCAAAAAGTGTGTTTCTGTCATTGGATTAACATTTACGTCGTTTTGTGCATCCCAAGGCTTATTCTAATCACTTGTCGTTCTTAAGGAATGTATTTCATCCAAAAAGTGCATTTGTGTCATTGGATTCACATTTATGTCATTTTGTGCATCCCAAGTTTAATTGTAATCTATTTTCGTTGAATTAACATTTACGTCATTTTTTGCATCCCAACGTTTATTGTAATCACTTTTTATTCTTAAGGAATGTATTTCATCCAAATAGTTTGTGTCATTTTGTACATCCCAAGGATTATTCTAATCAATTTTCGTTGTTAAGAAATGTATTTCATCCAAAAAGTGTGTTTACGTCATTCGATTAACATTTAGGTAATTTTGTGCATCCAAAGGTTTATTCTTATCCATTTTCGTCCTTTTGGAATGTATTTCGTCAAAAAAGTGCGTTTGTGTCATTGGATTAACATTTAGGTCATTTTGTGCATTCCAAGGCTGATTCTAATCACTTTTCGTTCTTAAGGAATGTATTTCTCCAATAAATGCATTTGTGTCGTTGGAATAACATTTACGTCATTTTATGCATCCCAAGGCCTATTCTAATCACTTTTTGTACTTAAGGAATATATTTCATCCAAAAAGTGCGTTTGTGTTATTGGTTAACATTTACGTCATTTTGTGCATCCCAAGGCTTGTTCTAATCCATTTTCGTACTTAACCATCGTAGTTCAACCAATATATGAGTTTGTGTCATCCGATTAACAGTTAGGTCATTTTGTGCATCCCATGGCTTATTCTAATTGCTTTTCGTTCTTAAGGAATGTATTTCATTTAAAAAGTGTTTTTGTAAAATTGGATTAACATTTTCGTCATTTTGTGCATCCCAAGTCTTATTCTAATCACTTTTCGTACTTAAGGAATGTATTTTATCCAAAAAGTGTGTTTGTGTCATTGATTAACATTTACATCATTATATGCATTCCAAAGCTTATTCTAGTCCATCATTGTTCTTAACCAATGTAGTTTCTCCAATAAGTGCATTTCCGTCATTGGATTGACATTTAGGTCATTTTGTGCATCCCAAGGCTTATTCTAATCAATTTTCGTTGTTAAGGATGTATTTAATCCTAAAAGTGTTTTCATGTCATTCGTTTAACATTTACAACATTTTGTGTACCCAAAAGCTTATTCTTATCCATTTTCGTCCTTAAGGAATGTATTTCATCCAAAAAGTGCCTTTGTGTCATTGAATTAACATTTACGTCATTTTTTGCATCCCAACGTTTATTCTAAACACTTTTTATTCTTAAGGAATTTATTTCATCCAAAAAGTGTTTTTGTATCGTTGGATTAACACTTACGTCATTTTGGGCATCCAACGGCTTATTCTAATCCATTTTTTGTCTAAACCAATGTAGTTAATCGAATATGTGCATTTGTGTTATTGGATTAACATTTAGGTCATTTTTGCATCCCAAGACTTATTCAAATCACTTTTGTGTTCTTAAGGAATGTATTTCATCCAAAAAGTGTGTTTGTGTCATTGGATTAACATTTACGTCATTTTGTGCATCCCAAAGCTTATTCTAATCAATTTTCGTTCTTAAGGATGTATTTAATCCAAAAAGTGTTTTTATGTCATTCGTTTAACTTTTACAACATTTTGTGTATCCAAAAATTTATTCTTTTCCATTTTCGTCCTTAAGGAATGTATTTCATCCAAAAAGGACGTTTGTGTCATTGGATTAACATTTAGGTCATTTTGTGCTTCCCAAGTTTAATTCTAATCTCTTTTCATTCTAAAGGAATGTATTTCATACAATAAGTGCATTTTTTTCATTGAATTAACATTTACGTCATTTTTTGCATCCCAACGCTTATTCTAAATACTTTTTATTCTTAAGGAATTTATTTCATCCAAAAAGTGTGGTTGTGTTATTGGTTTAACATTTATGTTATTTTGTGCATCCCAAGGTTTATTCTAATCAATTTTTGTTCTTAACTAATGTAGTTAATCCAATACATGGATTTGTGTCATTCGATTAACATTTACGTCATTTTGTGCATCCCAAGGCTTAACCTAATCACATTTCGTTCTTAAGGAATAAAGTCCATCCAATAAGTGCATTTACGTCATCTTGTGCATCTCAAGGCTTATTTTAATCACTTTGGTGTTCTTAAGGAATGTATTTCATCCAAAAAGTGTGTTTGTGTCATTGGATTAACATTTAGGTCATTTTGTGCATCTCTAGGCTTATTCTAATCCATTTTCGTTCTAAACCAGTGTAGTTCATCCAATAAATGCATTTGTGTCATCGGATTAACATTTATGTCATTTTGTGCATCCCAAGGCTTAATCTAATCACATTTCGTTCTTAAGGAATGTAGTCCATCCAATAAGTGCATTTACGTCATCTTGTGCATCTCAAGGATTATTCTAATCACTTTTCATTCTTATGGAATGTATTTCTTCCAAAAAATGTGTTTGTGTCGTTGGATTAACATTTACGTACATTTGTGCATCCCAAGGCTTATTCTAATCACATATTGTTCATATGGAATGTATTTCTCCAGAAAGTGCGTTTGTGTCATTGGATTAATATTTACGTAATTTTGTGCATCCCAAGGCTTATTCTAATCCATTTTCGTTCTAAGGGAATGTATTTCAACCAAAAAGTGTGTTTGTGTCATTCGATTAACATCTACGTCATTTTTGCATCCCAATTTCGTTATTGAGGAATGTATTTCCTCAAAAAAGTGCGGTTGTGTCATTGGATTAACATTTAGGTCATTTATGCATCCTAAGGCTTATTCTAATCAGTTTTCGTTCTTCAGGAATGTATTTCATCCCAAAAGTGCGTTTGTGTCAATGGATTAACATTTACGTTATTATGTACATCCCAAGTCTTATTCTAATCACCTTTCGTTCTAAAGGAATGTATTTTATCCAAAAAGTGCGTTTGTGTCATTGATTAACATTTACGTCATTATGTGCATCCGAAAGCTTATTCTTATCCATTTTCATTCTTAAGGAATGTATTTCATCCAAAAACTGCGTTTGTGTCGTTGGATTAACATTTAGGTCATTTTGTGCATCCCAAGGCTTATTTTAATGACTTTTCGTTCTTAAGGAATATATTTCATCCAAAAATTGCATGTGTCATTGGATTAATATTTAGGTCATTTTGTGCATCCCCAGGCTTATTCTAGTCCATTTTTGTTCTTTACCAATGTATTTTCTCCAATATTTGCTTTTGTGTCATTTGATTGACATTTAATGAAGGTGCATACACGAGAAGGCGGGGTTAAATTGTGTTTGACTAACTTGAATACTTTTTCTGTTTTTGCAGTTTTATAACAAAACCTGATGTATGAATAAAACAGAGTTAACAACAGATGGAAAGTAAATATAAAACTCATAACTTTATACTGGTTCACCGTTAACTAGGCTACGTCTAGTCCTTTCACTTTGAAGGATTTCACTAATTCAAAAACCTTGAATTACAACAATACCACTGACCCTCCTAGTCAGTCTTCTCAAAAAGTCTAACAATCCTAGACATTTGAGGAAAAGAAACTTGAATCTAATTGCTAAGTAATCTGCTACTCCTTTTGACTCCTTCAGATTGTAGACTGTACTTTAATAGCTTAGATCTTACACAAGGGAAAAAAACATAGAGTACTTGCTTCTGGAAAGCAGATATTCACATTTGACCTCATTAAAAACTCAAGTATTTTGCTTTTCGAAGTGTATGACTATCAAGTATTTTCGATGCTAAGTCTTCTGCCTTGAGCCTCCTTTTATAGATGAATAATTAGGGTTTTTTCCATGCTTAAGTTCGAGCTGTATCTTGCCAAATACTCTTTCCAAATTACCTTGGCCAATCGGGTTTCACTTAAATAAAAAACATTTCTTTTTAACTCCAGATTTGCTTTCAAAAATAACTTTTGCCAATCCTGTTCTTAGTTAATTCTAGACCAAATCTTTCTTCCCGCCAATAGCTTCTGAATTCCCACAAGACTACAATTTATTTTTGTATCAAATCCTTTTAATACTTTGATCAAATTTAATCAAGTCTCCACTGATTATCATCATGATTAAATTTGGACCGTTTGATCTTCTCCTCTCGTCCACATCTGGACCATACAAACTGATCTGCTGTGATCCTCTGATCTCAGCCAACACTGGACCACACGTTCTGATTTTTTGATCTTGGCCAATCACTGGAACATATAATCTGATCTGTTGTAATCCTCTGATTTCGGCCAACACTGGACCACATGTTCTGATCTTCTAATCTCAGCCAACACTGGGCCATGATGCTTATATCTGGACCATTGATCTGAATATCATCCCTCTTATCTGGACCAATTCTGGACTGGGTCTGGATTGAACTTAAATTAAATCTAGACTTATGATATTTTAGTTTGGACAATTACTTTCTGATCTGGATCAGGTCTGGATTAAATCTAGACAATCATTTCTTCTGGTCTGGACTTAGTTTCATACTCTGAACCATGCTATCTTCTTGTATGGGCCAAATTTGGATTAAATCTCTTGTTCTGGACCAATTATTGTATGCTCTGATTAAGTCTGGATCATGTCTGGACTGATTATTATTTCACGACCAGGCTATCTTCCGGTCAGAATTAATTCTGGACCATGTCTGACTTATGATACGTTCTTATCTGGAACAAGTCTCCCTCTGGCAGGCTTCCTTCTGGTCTGGTCCAGGTGTGTTTTTGAACTCTTCTTCCTTTTGATCTGGGCAAGAAAAGATATCCTCATATGGTGTTTTGACATCCTGGTATATCCTCTAGTGCCTTCATGATGCATCCTCTGGTACCTTCTGGATGCATTATCTGGTACCTTTTGGATGCATTATGTGGTATCTTCTGGAAGTGTATCCTTTGGTCTGATTTTATCCTCTGGTAACTCATCTTCTACCTCTGGTGACTTCATCTTCTAGTGGCATTTAATATAATAGCTCTAAGTACAAAATAAGATTACATGGAATGCTTTTGTAAACATCAAAATCCCAAGTACTTAGAACCAACTTGGTTCCAACAATCTCCCCCTTTTTGATGATGACAAAACCTTAACTTATTTTGCTAGCTTGTAACTCGGAGTACTTGAAATACTCCCCCTCAGACCAATCTCTCCCCCTAAGTCTAATAATGACTTTTTCTTCTCCTTTTGAACTCCTTCTTAAATCACTCTTTCTTTTCTTCTCTTCTCCTCTCCTTTTCAACTCCTTCACTTTTCATCTCTTTCTGTTATCTTTATTTTTCTCTCTCCCTGTTTCTTCTCCTTTTCAACTTCTTCTCTTTTCACTATTTCTTTTTTCTCTCTTTATTTTCCTCTCTCCCTATTTCTTCTCCTTTTCAAACTCTTCTCTTTTCATCTCTTTCTTTTTCGCTCCTCCTTTCTTTTTATCTCTCCTTTTCTACTTATGGCTGAAGTGTTATCACAGAATAAAGGGATATTGGTTTCAAAGATGTTGTAATCTTCAAGTTGATGTTTCATCCAAATTAACTGTGAGCTGCATCCTGCTGCTGATATATACGCAACTTCAGCTGTTGACATGGCAATGGTGCTTTGTCTTTTGCTTGACCAAGAGATCAAATTATCACCAAAGAATGTCCAGTTGCCACTTGTACTTTTCCTTTCCAGCTTGTCTCCAGCAATGTCGGAATCACAAAAACCTCTTAGTTTGTAGGTGGGGGTTTTCTTGTATAACAAGGTAAGGTTGGTGGTTCCTTTAACGTATCTCAAGATTCTTTTTACAGTAGTTAAATGGGATTCCCTAGGGTCAGCTTGAAAACGGGCACAGACACAAACACTAAATAAAATGTCAGGTCTAGAAACAGTTAGGTAAAGAAGGGATCCAATCATACCTCTATATGTTTTCTGGTCTACCTTTTGGTTGGTTTCATCTTTCTCAAGAGAGCAGGTTGGGTGCATGGGGGTGGCCATAGGCTTACAGTCACTCATCATGAACTTTTTAAGAAGTTCTTTAGTGTACTTAGATTGGTGAATGAGTATACCTGATTTTCCTTGGTGAATCTGAATTCCTAGAAAGAACTTAAGTTCTCCCATCATGCTCATTTGGAACTCTTTCTGCATTAGTTTCATACTCTGAATCATGCTATCTTCTGGTCTGGGCCAAATCTTGACCAAGTCACTTGTTCTGGACCACTTATCTGAAGCTCTGGTTACGTCTGGACTGTTTATCATTTCACTGCCAAGCTATCTTCTGATCAAGTAACTTTTGGACCAAGTCTGACTTATGAATCCTTTTGGTCTGGAACAAGTCTCCCTCTAGTAGGCTTCCTTCTGGTCTGGTTCAGGTCTCCTTCTAGACTCTGCTTCTTTCTGATTTGGGCCAAGAAAGATTTCCTATGATGGTGTTTTGACATCCTGGTGTATCCTCTAGTGCCTTCAGGCTGCATCCTCTTGTTCCTTCTGGATGCATTATCTGGTGACTTCTGGTGGTGTATCCTCTGGTCTGATTTTACCTTCGATTACTCATTCCCCTGCGTCTTGTGACTTCAGCTTCTACCTCTGATAACTTCATCTTCTGGTGGCATTTAATATAGTAATTCAAGGTACAAAATAAGATTACATGGAGTCCTTTTGTATACATCAAAATCCTTAGTACTTAGAACCAACTTGGTTCCAACACATCATTCCTTTGAAATTCATTCAGCTCTTCTTGCATTGCAAGTATCCAACCTTCCTCTGCCAAAGCTTCATCAACATTGCTTGGTTCAATTGTTGAGGGTAAACCAAACAGACTGGTTTCTCTACTTGATGATCTAGTCTTCAATGGTTTTGCTGCACTGCCAATAATGAGAGTTTCTGGATGTGAAGACTTGTACTTCCATCCATTCTTTTCCTTTGACTTGTCTTCAGGGTCAGCATGTTCTTCTTCTTGCTTTCATCTTTATCTTTTTTAGGTTTTGCTGCTAGTCCAACTTCTGGTTCCTTTGCCTCTGGTTCACTGTCAATTTCGTCATCTTGCTTTGACTTTTTCAAACTCAAGCTGTTTATCATCAAACTTAATGTGGATTGATTCTTCCACAGTGTTAGTTTCTTTGTTAAACACTCTACAAGCTTTTGATCTCTTAGAGTAGCCAATAAAGATACACTTTTGAGATCTAGAATCAAACTTAGCTAGATTATCTTTAGTGTTCAACATAAAACAGATGCAGCCAAATTGCTTAAAGTAGGAAATATTAGGTTTCTTACCTTTCCACAGTTCATAGGGAGTTTTATTTAAGATTGACCTGATGTAGACTCTATTCTGAATGTAGCAAGCTGTGTTGACAGCTTCTGCCCAAATATAGGTGGCAACCTTCATATCATTCAGCATGGTTCTGGCCATCTCCTGCAGTGATCTATTCTTCCTTTCTACCACTCCATTATGTTGAGGTGTTCTGGGGGATGAGAAGTTGTGAGAGATGCCATTCTCATCACATAATTCTTCAAAATACTTGTTCTCAAATTCATCTCCATGATCACTTCTCATGGTTATGATCTTAATACCCTGTTCATTCATAACTTGCTTACAAAAAGAAATAAACACTTTGTGAGATTCATCTATGTTCTTTAAAAAATTTACCCAAGTCCACCTTGAGTAATCATCAACAATCACAAAACCATATTTTTTACCACTAAGAGAAGCTGTTTGAACAGGACCAAACAGATCTAAGTGAAGCAGTTCAAGTGGTTGAGAGGTAGAAACACATTTTTTTAGTTTTTAAAGAGCTTTTAGTTTGTTTACCTCTTTGACATGCTTCACACAGAATCTCAGTTTTGGAACAAACCTTGGGAAGCCCTCTTACCAACTGGAGTTTGCTCAACTCACATATAATTCTAGGGTTTGCATGCCCTAGCCTCTTGTGCCAAATCAGATTCTGCTCACTTACAGATAATAAGAACAAATCAATTTTATAAACATTATCCTCTCTAATGCTAGTAAATAAAACAGACCCATCAAGTTGACTAATAGCTTTTAAAGTTTTCTGATTAAAGATAACATCATTTTTGCAATCAGTTAATTGACTTATGCTCAACAGATTATGTTTCAGCCCTTTAACTAACAAAACATTTTTAATAAAAAGGGAAGAAGATTTGTTACCAACTGTTCCTGTACCAATAATCTGACCTTTCTGGTTTCCTCCAAAGGAAACTTTGCCTCCATTTTTCATGGTCAGATCCAAAAACATAGATTTGTCTCCTGTCATGTGTTTGGAGCATCCATTATCAAGATATCAAGCTTTGTGTTGCTGATCAGACCTTGCTTTTTTTCTGTCAGAATCAGAGTCTAACTCAGACTCAGCTTCTGTTCGAGCCATCAAAGCCAGTTTTGCTTCTGGCCTGTTTGAGCAGTTTCCTTGATTCTGCTTTGGTCGATAAACCATGTTCCTCTGATGATTCTGGAACATGTTTTGGTTCTCGTATCTTTGGTGAATCTGGTGATTCTGATAACCTTGATGATTCTGGTGATTTGGATGAATCTGGTAATTTTGGTGATTTGAATGAATCTGATGATTTTGGTGGTTCTGATGAATCTGGTGATTCTGGTGATTCTGATGATTATGATAATTCTTGTAGTTATACTGATTCTGATAGTTAGAGTAATTCTGATGATCATACCTGAACCTTTGATACTGATACCTGTTCTGGTTCTAGTTCCAGTATTGATTCTAATTCTGGTTCTAGTGTTGGTTCTGGTTCTAGCTCCTGTGCTTCTGATACTGGTTCCAATTCTGGTTCTCGTTCCAGTTCCTGTGCTTCTGATGGTGGTTCCAGTTTTTTTTCTGGTTCGAGTTCTGATTCTGGTTATGGTTGAGTTGACCAGACTTCTTCCATCAGACTCAGATTGCCTCTGTCTGGTTGTAGCAGGACCATAAACCTTCTTCTGCTTGTGCATTGCCAACATCCATTGTTGGTGTCTCTTTCTAGTTGCTCAAAATATCTGTAACATAGCCAATTTGATCTTTAGGTACCCAGAACTGATTGGTTCCAGGTTTGTTAGTTCTAACAGCTCTCTGATCTTGTTCAGATTTTACCATTGGACAAGATAATTCAGAGTGACCTTTCTTAGCACAAACAATGCATAAAACATCATGATTAATAGTTTTAGTTTCAGCAATAGTTTCTGTAAAACCAAGACCTCTCTTTCCAATGTTACTGTTTCCATAAATCATATATGCATATTTACTTCTTTCCATTCCATTAGAAATAAAGTTTTGAAAAAGTTTCTCATGCATATCAGATTCACAAACAGTTTTGGAAGTGGAACAAATATTACTTTTGAGAGTTTGGTTTTCAGATTTGAGTCTTGCAACTTCAGTTTTTAAATCTTTGTTTTCAGTTGCATACTCAGAATTTTGATTCTTTAAAACTTGTACTTCTTTGGTCAGATTTTTCTTATCTTCCCTAGGAGTTTTCAGTTTTAAAGACATCTTATTGTTTGCATTTAAAAAATCTTTTACAGCATCAATTAATTCAGATTTAGTGAGATCAGAAAATACCTCATTGTCTTCATCTTCAGAATCTGTTCCAGAGCCTGAGCTGTACCCAGAACTTGAGTTTGTATGAGCCATCAGAGCCATAATTTCTTCCTCTTATGTGCTTCCAGACTTGCTTGAATGACTGCTTGAATCATTCTTCCTTCTGCCTGCTTTCCTTCCTTAAACCGTGCCTTTATGAAGTCCAGAGGCAGACCTGATGTGTGCCATCATTGCTATTTCTGCCTCTTCTTCATCAAACGATTCTTCTTCTGATTCTGATGCATCCCAGGCTGCCATCAGACCCTTCTTTTTGAATCTGAAACTCTTCTTATGTTGTTTGCCTTTTTCCAAATTTGGACATTCTGACCTGATATGTCCAGGTTCATTGCATCCATAACAAATGATGTTCTTCTTGTCAGATTCTTCCTTTCCCTTGCTGTTATGTTTCTTCTTGGAGCCTCTCCTCTTCGTATTTTCCCAAATCTTAACCATCTGTTTGGTTAAGTAAGCCATATCATCACAATCACTGTCACTATCCTCTGATTCTAGTGCTGCCTTTGTAGTTTTCTTCTGTTTTGACTTCAGGGCCAGAATCTTCTTCTTCTTTGGTTCATCTGCTTCCAGTTCTATTTGATGAGAATTGAGTGAGCTGATCAAATCTTCAAGTCTTAAGTTATTCAGATCTCTGACTTGTTGAACTGCAGTAACCCTTGGTATCCACTTGGTTGGTAAGCTTCTTAGAATCTTCTTAACATGATCTGCAGTTGTGTAGCTTTTCTTCAAGACCTTCAGTCCAGATATCAGAGTCTGGAATCTACAGAACATTCCATCAATGTCTTCATCATCTTCCAACTTGAACATCTCATACTATTTGACCAGTATGTTAGCCCTTGCTTCTTGAACCTGATGGCTTCCTTCATAGGTCAGAACCAGACTGTCGAATATGCTCTTTGCTGTTTCTTTGTCTGTGCATCTGTCAAATTCCTTGAATGTGATGGCATTGATCATGATGGTTTTGGACTTGTGATGCAGTTTGTATAATTTGCTCTGGTCTGGTTTCATATCTTCCGTGTCCAATTCGTTAGTTGGATCTCCTGGAATAGTAGGTGCAGCGTATCCTTTGACTACTAGCTTCCATAATTCAGGATCTTGAGATATGAAGAAACTTCTCATTCTATCCTTCCAATACTCAAACTTGTCTCCATCAAACAGTGGTGGTCTGTTGATGTTGCCTCCAAAGTCATCTTTGGATTCTGCCATGTTGTTGACCCCTTGGACCTTTCCTCAAACACTAATTAAGTGCTCAGCCTTGAGACCGAGCTCTGATGCCAATTGAAGGTGCAAACACGAGAAGGGGGGGTTGAATTGTGTTTGACTATCTTGAATACTTTTTCTGTTTTTGTAGTTTTATAACATAACCTGATGTATGAATAAAACAGAGTTAACAGCGGATGTAAAGTAAATATAAAACTCAGAATTTTATACTAGTTCACCGTTAACTAGGCTACGTCCAGTCCCTTCACTTTGAAGGATTTCACTAATTCAAAAACCTTGAATTACAACAATACCACTAACCCTCCAAGTTAGTCTTCTCAAACCGTCTAACAATCCTAGACTTTTGAGGAAAAGAACCTTGAATCTAATTGCTAAGTAATCTGCTACTCCTTCTGACTCCTTCAGATTGTAGACTCTACTTCAACAACTTAGATCTAACACAAGGGAAAGAAAAACTTAGAGTACTTGCTTCTGGAAAGCGGATACTCACAATTGACCTCACTGAAAACTCAAGTATTTTGCTTTTGGAAATGTATGACTCTCAAGTGTATTTTATGCTAAGTCTTCTGCCTTGAGCCTCCTTTTATAGATGAATAATTAGGGTTTCTTCCATGCTTAAGTTCGAGCTGTATCTTGCGAGATACTCTTGCAAAAATACCTTGGCCAATCGGGTTTCACTTAAATAAAAAACATATCTTTTTAACTCCAGATTTGCTTTCAAAAATAACTTTGGCCAATCCTACTCTTAGTTAATTCTAGACCAAATCTTTCTTCCCGCCAATAGCTTATGAATTCCCACAAGACTTCAATTTATTTTTGTATTAAATCCTTTTAATACTTTGATCAAATTTAATCAAGTCTCCACTAATTATCATCATGATTAAATCTGGACCGTTTGATCTTCTGCTCTCGTCCACATCTAGACCATACAAACTGATCTGCTGTGATCCTTTGATCTCAGCCAACACTGGACCACACGTTCTGATCTTTTGATCTTGGCCAATCACTAGAACATATAATCTGATCTGTTATGATCCTCTGATTTCGGCCAACACTGGACCACATGTTCTGATCTTCTAATCTCGGCCAACACTGGGCCATGATGCTTAAGTCTGGACCATTGATTTGAATATCTTCCCTCTGATCTGGACCAATTCTGGACTAGGTCTGGATTGAATCTGGACTTATGAAATTTTAGTCTCGACAATTACCTTCTGATCTGGATCAGGTATGGATTAAATTTGGACAATCATTTCTTCTGGTCTGGACTTAGTTTCATACTCTAAACCATGCTATCTTCTGGTCTGGGCCAAATCTGGATTAAATCTCTAATTCTGGACCAATTCTTTTATGCTCCGATTAACTCTGGATCATGTCTGGACTGATTATCATTCCATGACCAGGCTATCTTCTGGTCAGAACTAATTCTGAACCAAGTCTTACTTATGATACCTTCTGGTATGGAACAAGTCTCCCTCTGGCAGGCTTCCTTCTGTTCTGGTCCAGGTCTCCTTCTGGACTCTGCTTCCTTCTTATCTAGGCCAAGAAAGATATCCTCTGATGGTGTTTTGACATCCTGGTGTATCCTCTAGTGCCTTCAGGATGCATCTTCTAGTACCTTTTGGATGCATTATGTGGTATCTTCTGGAAGTGAATCTTCTGGTCTGATTTTATCCTCTGGTAACTCATTTTCTGCCTCTGGTGACTTCATCTTCTGGTGGCATTTAATATAATAATTCTAAGTACAAAATAAGATTACATGGAGTGCTTTTGTAAACATCAAAATCCTAAGTACTTAGAACCAACTTGGTTCCAACATTTAGGTCATTTTGTGAATCCCAAGGCTTATTCTAATCCATTTTCATTCTAAATCAATGTAGTTCGTCGAATAAGTGCATTTTTGTCATTGGATTAACATTTAGGTCATTTTGTGCATCCCATGGATTATTCTAATCAATATTTGTTCTTAAGGAATGTATTTCATCCAAAAAGTGGGTTTATTTTATTCTAATCAACATTTACATCATTTTTTCGCATCCAAAGGCTTATTCTTATCCATTTTCGTCCTTAAGGAATGTATTTCATCCAAAGAGTGTGTTTGTGGCATTGGATTAACATTTAGGTCATTTTGTGCATCCCAAGTTTAATTCTAATCTATTTTCGTTCTTAAGGAATGTATTTCATACAATAAGTGCGTTTTCTTCATTGAATTAACATTTAAGTCATTTTTTGCATCCCAATACTTTTTATTCTTAAGGAATGTATTTCATACAAAAAGTGTATTTCTATCATTGGATTAACACTTACGTCATTTTGTGCATCCAAAGGCTTATTCTAATCCATTTTTGTTCTAAACCAATGTAGTTCATCGAATATGTGAATTTGTGTTATTGGATTAACATTTAGGTCATTTTGTGCATCCCAAGGCTTATTCTAATCACTTTTTTGTTGTTAAGGAATGTATTTCATTCAAAAAGTGTGTTTCTGACATTGGATTAACATTTAGGTTATTTTGTGCATCCCAAGGCTTATTCAAATCAATTTTCATTCTTAACCAATGTAGCTAATCCAATAAGTGGATTTGTTTCATTCGATTAACATTTACGTCATTTTGGGCATCCCAAGGCTTATGCTAATCACTTTTCATTCTTAAGGAATGTATTTCATCCAAAAAGTGCTTTTGTGTCATTAGATTAACATTTAGGTCATTTTGTGCATCCCAAGGCTTATTCTAATCACTTTTCGTTCTTAAGGAATTTGTTTCAGTCAAAAAGTGTGTTTGTGTCATTGGATTAACATTTAGGTCGTTTTTTGCATCCAAAGGGTTGTTATAATCCATTTTCTATCTTAACCAATTTACTTTCTCCAATAACTGCATTTGTGTCAATGGATTTACATTTAGGTCATTTTGTGGATCCCAAGGCTTGTTCTAATCCATTTTCATTCTAAACCAATCTAGTTCATCGAATACGTGCATTTGTGTCATTGGATTAACATTTAGATCATTTTGTGCATCCCAAGGCTTACTCTAAGCACTTTTCGTTCTTAAGGAATTTAATTCACCCAAAAAGTGTGTTTGTGTCATTGCATTGACATTTACGTCATTTTGTGCATCCCAAGGCTTATTCTAATAACTTTTCGTTCTTAACCAATGTACTTAATCCAATAAGTGCATATGTGACATTGGATTAACATTTAGGTTTTTTGTGCATCCCAAGGCTTATTCAAATCAATTTTCATTCTTAACCAATGTAGCTAATCCAATAAGTGGATTTGTTTCATTCGATTAACATTTACGTCATTTTGGGCATCCCAAGGCTTATGCTAATCACTTTTCATTCTTAAGGAATGTATTTCATCCAAAAAGTGCTTTTGTGTCATTAGATTAACATTTAGGTCATTTTGTGCATCCCAAGGCTTATTCTAATCACTTTTCGTTCTTAAGGAATGTATTTCAGTCAAAAAGTGTGTTTGTGTCATTGGATTAACATTTAGGTCGTTTTTTGCATCCAAAGGGTTGTTATAATCCATTTTCTATCTTAACCAATTTACTTTCTCCAATAACTGCATTTGTGTCATTGGATTTACATTTAGGTCATTTTGTGGATCCCAAGGCTTGTTCTAATCCATTTTCATTCTAAACCAATCTAGTTCATCGAATACGTGCATTTGTGTCATTGGATTAACATTTAGATCATTTTGTGCATCCCAAGGCTTACTCTAAGCACTTTTCGTTCTTAAGGAATTTAATTCACCCAAAAAGTGTGTTTGTGTCATTGCATTGACATTTACGTCATTTTGTGCATCCCAAGGCTTATTCTAATAACTTTTCGTTCTTAACCAATGTACTTAATCCAATAAGTGCATATGTGACATTGGATCAACATTTAGGTCATTTTGTGCATCTCAAGGCTTATTCTAATCCATTTTCGTTCTAAACCAATGTAGTTTCTCCAAGAAGTGCATTTGTGTCATCGGATTAACATTTAGGTCATTTGGTGCATCCCAAGGCTTATTCTAATGACTTTATGTTCTATACCAATGTAGTTCATCCAATAATTACATTTGTGTCATTGGATTAACATTTACTTCATTTTGTGCATCCCAAGGTTTAATCTAATTACTTTTCGTTCTTAAGTAATGTAGTCCATCCAATAAGTGTATTTACGTCATTTTGTGCATCCTAAGGCTTATTCTAATCACTTTTCATTCTTAAGGAATGTATTTCTTCCAAAAAGTGTGTTTGTATCGTTGGATTAACATTTACGTCATTTTGTGCATCCCTAGGCTTATTCTAATCACTTATTGTTCTTAACGAATGTAATTCATCCAGAAAGTGCGTTTTTGTCATTGGATTAATATTTACATCATTTTGTGCATCCCAAGGCTTATTATAATCCATTTTCGTTCTTAAGGAATGTATTTCGTCCAAAAAGTGTGTTTGTGTCATTGTATTAACATTTAGATCACTTACTGAATCAGAAGGCTTATTCTAATCACTTTTCATTCTTAAGGAATGTATTTCATCCAAAAAGTGTGTTTGTGTCATTGGATTAACATTTCGATCATTTTGTGAATCCCAAGGCTTATGCTAATCCATTTCCATTCTTAACCATTGTAGTTTCTCCTGTAAGTGCATTTGTGTCATTCAATGACATTTAGGTCATTTTGCGCATCCCAAGTCTTATTCTAATCCATTTTTGTTCTTAACCAATATAGTTCATCCAATAAGTGCATTTGTTTCATTGGATTAACATTTAGGTCATTTTGTGCATCTCAAGGCTTATTCTAATCCATTTTCGTTCTAAACCAGTGTAGTTCATCCAATAAGTGCATTTGTGTAATCGATATTAACATTTATATCATTTTGTGCATCCCAAGGCTTATTCTAATCCATTTTCATTCCTAACCAATGTAATTCATCCAATAAGTGCATTTGTGTCATTGGGTTAACATTTAGGTCATTTTGTGCATCTTAGGGCTTATTCTTTTCATTCTTAAGGAATGTATTTCATCCAAAAACTGCATTTGTGTCGTTGGATTAACATTTAGGTCATTTTGTGCATCCCAACGCTTATTCTAATCCATTTTCGTTCTTAACCAATGTAGTTTCTCGAATAAGTGCATTTGTGTCATTGGATTGACACTGATGTCATTTTGGGAATCCCAATGCTTATTCTAATCCATTTTGATTCTAAACAAATGTAGTTCATTGAATATGTGCATTTGTGTCATTGGATTAACATTAAGGTTATTTTGTGCATCCCAAGGCTTATTCTAATCAATTTTCGTTTTAAGGAATGCATTTCATCGAAAAAGTGCGTTGATGTCATTCGATTTACATTTATGTCATTTTGTGCATCCAAAGGTTTATTCTTATCCATTTTCATCCTTAAGGAATGTATTTCATCCTAAAAGTGCGTTTCTGTCATTGGATTAACATTTAGGTCAATTTGGGCATCCCAAAGCTTATTCTAATCACTTTTCGATGTTAAGGAATGTATTTCATCAAAAAAGTGCTTTTGTGTCGTTAGATTAACATTTAGGTCATTTTGTGCATCCCAAGGCTTATTCTAATCACTTTTCGTTCTTAAGGAATGTATTTCAGTCAAAAAGTGTGTTTGTGTCATTGGATTAACATTTAGGTCGTTTTTTGCAACCAAAGGGTTATTATAATCCATTTTCTATCTTAACCAATTTACTTTCTCCAATAACTGCATTTGTGTCATTGGATTGACATTTAGGTCATTTTGTGCATCCCAAGGCTTGTTCTAATCCATTTTCATTCTAAACCAATCCAGTTCATCGAATACGTGCATTTGTGTCATTGGATTAACATTTAGGTCATTTTGTGCATCCCAAGGCTTATTCTAATCACTTTTCGTTCTTAAGGAATGTATTTCATCCAAAAAGTGTCTTTGTGTCATTGGATTAACATTTACGTCATTTTGTGCATCTTAAGGCTTATTGTAATCACTTTGCGTTCTTAAGGAATGTATTTCATCCAAAATGTGCGTTTATGTCATTCGATTAACATTTATCTCATTTTGTGCATCCAAAGGCTTATTCTTATCGATTTTCGTCCTTAAGGAATGTATTTCATCCAAAAAGTGTGTTTGTGTCATTTGATAAATATTTAGGTCATTTTGTGCATCCCATGTCATATTCTAATTACTTTTCGTTCATAACCAATGTAGTTTTTCCAAAAATTGCGTTTGTGTCACTCGATTAACATTTACGTCATTTTGTGCATCCCAAGGCTTATTCTTATCCATTATCATTCTTAAGGAATGTATTTCATCCAAAAAGTGTGTTTGTAGCATTGGATTAACATTTTTGTCATTTTGTGCATTATAATAAGCCTTATTCTAAACCCTTTTCGTTCTTAAAAAATGTGTTTCATCCAAAAAGTGTGTTTCTGTCATTGGATTAACATTTACGTCTTTTTTTTGCATCCCAAGGCTTATTCTAATCACTTTTAGTTCTTAAGGAATGTATTTCATCCAAAAAGTGCGTTTGTGTCATTGGATTAACATTTACGTCTTTTTGTGTGTCCCAAGGCTTATTCTTATCCATTTTCATTCTTAAGGAATGTATTTCATCCAAAAAGTGTGTTTGTGTCATTGGATTAACATTTAGGTCATTTTGTGCATCCCAAGGCATATTTTAATCTATTTTCGTTCTATTCCAAAGTAGTTCATCTACAAAGTGCATTTGTGTCATTGGATTAACATTTAGGCCATTTTATGCATCCCAAGGCTTATTCTAATCAATTTTTGTTCTGAAGGAATCTATTTCATCCAAAAAGTGCGTTGGTGTCTTTGGATTAACATTTCCGTCATTTTGTGAATCACAAGGATTATTCTAATCCATTTTCATTCTTAAGGATTGTATTTCATCCAAAAATTACGTTTGTGTCATTCGATTAACATTTAAATCATTTTATGCATCCCAAGGCTTATTCTAATCACTTTTAATTCATAAGGAATGTATTTCATCGAAAGGGTGTGTTTCTGTCATAGGATTAACATTTACGTCATTTTGAGCATCGCAAGGCTTATTTTAATCGCTTTTCTTTTTAAGGAATGTATTTCTTCAAAAAAGTGTGTTTGTGTCTTTGGATTAATATTTTACGTCATATTGTGCATCCCAAGGCTTATTCTAATCACTTTTTGTTCTTAAGGAATGTATTTCATCCAAAAAGTGCGTTTGTGTCTTTAGATTAACATTTACGTCATTTTGTGAATCAAAAGGCTTATTCTAATCCATTTTCGTTCTTAAAGATTGTATTTCATCCAAAAATTGCGTTTATGTCATTCGTTTAACATTTACGTCATTTTATGCATCCCAAGGCTTATTCTAATCACTTTTAATTCTTAAGGAATGTATTTGATCAAAAGAGTATGTTTGTGTCATAGGACTAACATTTACGTCATTTTGAGCATCCCAAGGCTTATTCTAATCACTTTTCGTTCTTAAGGAATGTATTTGATCAAAATACATTCGTTTGTGTCATTGGATTAACATTTACGTCATTTTGTGCATCCCAAAGCTTATTCTAATTACTTTTCGTTCTTAAGGAATGTATTTCATCCAAAAAGTGTGTCTATGTGTTTGGATTAACATTTACATCTTTTTGTGCGTTCCAAGGCTTATTCTTATCCATTTTCATTCTTAAGGAATGTATTTGATCCAAAAAGTGTGTTTGTGTCATAGGATTAACATTTACGTCATTTTGTGTATTATAAGCCTTATTCTAATCACTTTTCGTTCTTATGGAATGTATGTCATCCTAAAAGTGTGTTTGTGTATTTAGATTAACATTTTATCTCATTTTGTGCATCCCAAGGCTTATTCTAATCACTTTTCGTTCTTAAGGAATGTATTTCATCCAAAAAGTGCGTTTGTGTCTTTGGGTTAAAATTTACGTCATTTTGTGATTCTCAAGGCTTATTCTAATCCATTTTCGTTCTTAAGGATTGTATTTCATCCAAAAATTGCGTTTGTGTCACTCGATTAACATTTACGTCATTTTGTGCATCCCAATGCTTATTCTTATCCATTATCATTCTTAAGGAATGTATTTCATCCAAAAAGTGTGTTTGTGGCATTGGATTAACATTTTTGTCATTTTGTGCATTATAATAATCCTTATTCTAAACACGTTTCGTTCTTAAGGAATGTGTTTGATCCAAAAAGTGTGTTTGTGTCATTGGATTAACATTTACGTCTTTTTCTGCATCCCAAGGCTTATTCTAATCACTCTTCGTTCTTAAGGTATTTATTTCATCCAAAAATTACGTTTGTGTCACTCGATTACCATTTACGTTTTGTGCATCCCAAGGCTTATTCTTATCCATTTTCATTCTTAAGGAATGTATTTTATCCAAAAAGTGTGTTTGTGTCATTGGATTAACATTTAGGTCATGTTGTGTATCCCAAGGCTTATTTTAATCTATTTTCGTTCTATTCCAAAGTAGTTCATCTAAAAACTGCATTTGTGTCATTGGATTAACATTTAGGCCATTTTATGCATCCCAAGCCTTATTCTAATCAATTTTTGTTCTTAAGGAATCTATTTCATCCAAAAAGTGCGTTTGTGTCTTTGGATTAACATCTACGTCATTTTGTGAATCACAAGGCTTATTCTAATCCATTTTCGTTCTTAAGGATTGTATTTCATCCAAAAATTGCGTTTGTGTCATTCGATTAACATTTACGTCATTTTATGTATCCCAATGCTTATTCTAATCACATTTAATTCATAACGAATGTATTTTATCAAAAGGGTGTGTTTGTGTCTAGGATTAACATTTACGTCATTTTGAGAATCCCAAGGCTTATTCTAATCACTTTTCGTTCTTAAGTAATGTATTTAATCCAAAAAGTGCGTTTGTATCATTGGATTAACATTTACGTCATTTTGTGCATCCCAAGGCTTATTCTAATAACTTTTCGTTCTTAAGTAATGTATTTGATCCAAAAAGTGTTTTGTGTCATTGGATTAACATTTACGTCATTTTGTGTATTATAAGCCTTATTCTAATCACTTTTCATTCTTATGGAATGTATGTCATCCTAAAAGTGTGTTTGTGTATTTAGATTAACATTTTATCTCATTTTGTGCATCCCAAGGCTTATTCTAATCACTTTTCGTTCTTAAGGAATGTATTTCATCCAAAAAGTGCGTTTGTGTCTTTGGGTTAACATTTACGTCATTTTGTGATTCACAAGGCTTATTCTAATCCATTTTCGTTCTTAAGGATTGTATTTCATCCAAAAATTGCGTTTGTGTCACTCGATTAACATTTACGTCATTTTGTGCATCCCAACGCTTATTCTTATCCATTATCATTCTTAAGGAATTTATTTCATCCAAAAAGTGTGATTGTGGCATTGGATTAACATTTTTGTCATTTTGTGCATTATAATAAGCCTTATTCTAAACACGTTTCGTTCTTAAGGAAATGTGTTTCATCCAAAAAGTGTGTTTGTGTCATTGGATTAACATTTACGTCTTTTTCTGCATCCCAAAGCTTATTCTAATCACTCTTCGTTCTTAAGGAATTTATTTCATCCAAAAATTGCGTTTGTGTCATTCGATTTACATTTACGTTTTGTGCATCCCAAGGCTTATTCTTATCCATTTTCATTCTTAAGGAATGTATTTCATCCAAAAAGTGCGTTTGTGTCATTGGATTAACATTTACGTCATTTTGTGCATCCCAAGTCTTATTCTAATCACTTTTCCTACTTAAGGAATTTATTTCATCCAAAAGTTGCGTTTGTGTCACTCAATTAACATTTACGTCATTTTGTGCATCCCAAGGCTTATTCTTAACCATCTTCATTCTTAAGCAATGTATTTAATCCAAAAAGTGTGTTTGTGGCATTACATTAACATTTACGCCTTTTCATGCATCCCAAGGCTTATTCTTATCCATTTTCGTTCTTAAGGAATGTATTTCATCAAAAAAGTGTGTTTGTGTCATTGGATTAACATATACGTCTTTTTGTGCATCCCAAGGCTTATTCTTATCTATTTTCATTCTTAAGGAATGTATTTCGTCCAAAAAGTGTGTTTGTGTCATTGGATTAACATTTAGGTCATTTTGTTCATCCCAAGTCTTATTCTAATCTATTTTCGTTGTATACCAATGTAGTTCATCCACATAAAGCATTTGTAACATTGGATTAACATTTATGTCATTTTGTGCATCCCAAGGCTTATTCTAATCACTTTTCGTTCTTAAGTAATGTATTTGATCCAAAAAGTGTTTTTGTGTCATTGGATAAACATTTATGTCATTTTGTGCATCCCAAGCCTTATTCTAATCCATTTTCGTTATAAAGAATGTATTTCATCTAAAAAGTGTGTTTGTGTCTTTGGATTAACATTTAGGTTATTTTGTTCATCCCAAGGCTTATTCTAATCACTTTTAATTCATCCAATGTAGTTCATCCAAAAAGTGCATTTGTGTCATTGGATTAACATTTACTTCATTTTAAGCATCCGAAGTCTTATTCTAATTACTTTTCGTTCTTAAGTAATGTATTTGATCCAAAAAGTGTGTTTGTGTCATTCGATTAACATTTAAGTGATTTTGTGCATTATAAGCCTTATTCAAATCACTTTTCGTTCTTAAGGAATGTATTTCATCCAAAAAGTGTGTTTGTGTCAATGGATTAACATTTAGGTCATTTTGTGAATCACAAGGCTTATTCAAATCCATTTCGTTCTTAAGGATTGTATTTGATCCAAAAATTGCGTTTGTGTCGTTAAATTAACAATTACTTCATTTTATGCATCTCAAGGCTTATTCTAATCACTTTTAATTCTTAAGGAATGTATTTCATCAAAAGAGTGTGTTTGAGTCATAGGATTAACATTTACGTCATTTTGAGCATCCCAAGGCTTATTCCAAATACTTTTCGTTCTTAAGGAATGTATTTCATCAAAAAAGTGCGTTTGTGTCATTGGATTAACATTTACGTCTTTTTGTGCATCCCAAGGCTAATTCTAATTACTTTTCGTTCTTAAGTAATGTATTTGATCCAAAAAGTGTGTTTGTGTAATTGGATTAACATTTTCGTCATTTTGTGCATTATAAGCCTTATTCTAATCACTTTTCGTTCTTAAGGAATGTATTTCATCCAAAATTTGCATTTGTCTCATTGGATTAACATTTACGTCATTTTGTGCATCCCAAGGCTTATTCTAATCAATTTTTGTTCTTAAGGAATGTATTTCATCCAAAATGTGCGTTTGTGTCTTTGGATTAACATTTACGTCATTTTGTGAATCACAAGGCTTATTCTAATCCATTTTCGTTCTTAAGGATTGTTTTTCATCCAAAAATTGCGTTTTTGTCATTAAATTAACATTTACTTCATTTTATGCATCCCAAGGCTTATTCTAATCACTTTTAATTCTTAAGGAATGTATTTCATCAACAGAGTGTGTTTGAGTCATAGGATTAACATTTACGTCATTTTGAGCATCCCAAGGCTTATTCTAAATACTTTTCGTTCTTAAGGAATGTATTTCATCAAAAAAGTTTGTTTGTGTCATTGGATTAACATTTACGTCATTTTGTGCATCCCAAGGCTAATTCTAATTACTTTTCGTTCTTAAGTAATGTATTTGATCCAAAAAGTGTGTTTGTGTAATTGGATTAACATTTTCGTCATTTTGTGCATTATAAGCCTTATTCTAATCACTTTTCGTTCTTAAGGAATGTATTTCATCCAAAAAGTGTGTTCGTGTCTTTGGATTAACATTTTACGTCATTTTGTGCATCCCAAGGTTTATTCTAATCACTTTTTGTTCTTAAGGAATGTATTTCATCCAAAAAGTGCGTTTGTGTCTTTGGATTAACATTTACGTCATTTTGTGAATCACAAGGCTTATTCTAATCTATTTTCGTTCTTAAGGATTGTATTTCATCCAAAAATTGCGTTTGTGTCATTCGATTAACTTTTACGTCATTTTATGCATCCCAAGGCTTAATCTAATCACTTTTAATTCTTAAGCAATGTATTTCATCAAAAGAGTGTGTTTGTGTCATAGGATTAACATTTACGTCATTTTGAGCATCCCAAGGCTTATTCTAATCACTTTTCGTTCTTAAGGAATGTATTTCATCAAAAAAGTGCGTTTGTGTCATTGGATTAACATTTTACGTCATTTTGTGCATCCCAAGGTTTATTCTAATCACTTTCCGTTCTTAAGGAATGTATTTCATCCAAAAAGTGCGTTTGTGTCTTTGGATTAACATTTACGTCATTTTGTGAATCACAAGGCTTATTCTAATCTATTTTCGTTCTTAAGGATTGTATTTCATCCAAAAATTGCGTTTGTGTCATTCGATTAACTTTTACGTCATTTTATGCATCCCAAGGCTTAATCTAATCACTTTTAATTCTTAAGCAATGTATTTCATCAAAAGAGTGTGTTTGTGTCATAGGATTAACATTTACGTCATTTTGAGCATCCCAAGGCTTATTCTAATCACTTTTCGTTCTTAAGGAATGTATTTCATCAAAAAAGTGCGTTTGTGTCATTGGATTAACATTTTACGTCATTTTGTGCATCCCAAGGTTTATTCTAATCACTTTCCGTTCTTAAGGAATGTATTTCATCCAAAAAGTGCGTTTGTGTCTTTGGATTAACATTTACGTCATTTTGTGAATCACAAGGCTTATTCTAATCTATTTTCGTTCTTAAGGATTGTATTTCATCCAAAAATTGCGTTTGTGTCATTCGATTAACTTTTACGTCATTTTATGCATCCCAAGGCTTAATCTAATCACTTTTAATTCTTAAGGAATGTATTTCATCAAAAGAGTGTGTTTGTGTCATAGGATTAACATTTACGTCATTTTGAGCATCCCAAGGCTTATTCTAATCACTTTTCGTTCTTAAGGAATGTATTTCATCAAAAAAGTGCGTTTGTGTCATTGGATTAACATTTACGTCATTTTGTGCATCCCAAGGCTTATTCTAATTACTTTTCGTTCTTAAGTAATGTATTTGATCCAAAAAGTGTGTTTGTGTCATTGGATTAACATTTACGTCATTTTGTGCATTAGAAGCCTTATTCTAATCACTTTTCGTTCTTAAGGAATGTATTTCATCCAAAAAGTGTGTCTGTTCTTTGGAATAACATTTAGGTCATTTTGTGCATCCCAAGGCTTATTCTAATCACTTTTTGTTCTTAAGGAATGTATTTCATCCAAAAAGTGTGTTTGTGGTTGGATTAACATTTTTGTCATTTTGTGCATTATAAGCCTTATTCTAATCAGTTTTCGTTCTTAAGGAATGTATTTCATCTAAAAATTGTGTTTGTGTTATTGGATTAACATTTACGTCTTTTTGTGCATCCCAAGGCTGTTGGAAACAAGTTGGTTCTAAGTCTTAGGATTTTGATGTTTACAAAAGGACTCAATGTAATCTTTTTTTGTACCTTGAATTATTACATTAAATATAACCAGAAAATGAAGTTTGCAGAGGGAGAAGATGCATCCAGAATGCATCCTGGAATTACCAGAAGATACTCCAGGATCACTAGAAGATATATTTGCTTGCCCAGATTAGAAGGAAGCAATGTCAGAAGAAGACTTGGACCATATTGAAGGTGCAAACACGAGAAGGGGGGGTTGAATTGTGTTTGACTTAACTTGAATACTTTTCCTGTTTTAATACTTTCAAAACAAAACTTGATGTATAATTAAAACAGAGTTAGCAGCGGATAAAAATAAAAATAAAAACTCACAGATTTTATACTGGTTCACCGTTAACGAGGCTACGTCCAGTCCCTTCGGCTTGAAGGATTTCACTAATTCAACCTTGAATTACAACCTTGCTACTGACCCTCCAAGTCAGTCTTCTCAAATAGTCTAACAATCCTAGACTTCTTTGAGGAAAAAACAATTCCTGTTCTTCAGCCAATCTGACACCCCAGATTGTAGAAGAATTCACAACACTATGAATCTAATTGCTAAGTACCTTGCTACCCTTTTTGAATCCCTCAGTTTGTAGACTCTACTTCAACAACTTAGATACAACCCTATCTAATTGCCAAGTAACCTGGTACCTCTACTGACTCCCTCAGATTGTAGACTCTACTTGAACAACTTAGATTTGCCACAGTGGAAAGAAAATAACTAAGTACTTGCTTCTTGAAAGCTGAAACTCACAATTGACTTATATGAAAATTTGAGAGTGGTTGCTTTGGAAGTGTATGACTCTTTTGTGATTTTCGATTACTATATTCTTCAGCATTAAGTCTCTATTTATAGTTGAACTTTAGAACTTCACTGATGCTTTACTTCTGCAGTATATTTCGATTAATCTGTTTTGAAAATATTCTGGAGTATTTTGCTCAGATTCTGTTTTGAGCCTTTTGCTCACTGATTTGTTTAGAACATTTTGCTCCGCTTCTGTTTTGAGCATTTTTCTCATATTCTTTAATCCTCATGATCAAATCTGCACCATTGGATCTTCATGCGATAGTCCACATCTGGACCAGCCTATTTGATATTCTGTGATCCTCTGATTTCGGCCATTCCTGGACGCGCACCTGATATGCTAAAATCCTCTGAATTCGACCTTTGCTGGACTGCACAGTCTGTCCCTCTGATTTCGGCCACCACTAGGCCATGGTCTGATTTTCTGATCTGGACCATCACTGGACCAAATAATTATTTCTGAACCATTGATCTGGAAATTTTTACTCTGATCTGGACAGATTCTGGACTTTGGTCTGGAACAAACTGAAATTAACTAGAACAAAAAATATTTCAGTCTGGACATTTTACCTTTAATTTTGGACTAGGTCTGGATTGATTCTGGAACTCATTTCTTTTGGTCTGGACTTAGTTCCATGCCCTGAATCATGCTATCTTATGATCTGGGCCAAATCTGAATTGATCCTTTTGTTCTTGACTCATAAACATACCTTCTGGTCTAGTCTGGAACAAGTCTGGACTGTGTAATTTTTTACTGCCAGGCCATCTTCTGGTCAGAATAACTTCTGGAATAAAATTGATATTTGACTCCTGTTTGTCTGGAACAACTCTCCTTCTGGCAGGCTTTCCAATGGTATGATCCATGTTTCATTGTGATTTTTCTTCCTTCTGTTCTGGGCCACCAAACATATCCTCTGGTGATGTTTTGACATCCTGGAACATCTTCTGGAAATTCCAGAATTCATTTTCCTTTGATCTCTACTTCTGTTTCCTTCAGTTTCTAGGGCATTTAACTTAATAATTCAAAGTACAAAATAAGTTTACATTGAGTACATTTGTAAGCATCAAAATCCTAAGTACTTAGAACCAACTTGGTTCCAACACATACCTGAGGAAAGCCTGCCAGAGGGAGAGTTTGTCCAGACCATGAGGAATCAAATATCAAATTTATTCCAGAAGTTATTCTGACCAGAAGATGGCCTGGCAGTGAGAAATTAAAACAGCCCAGACTTGTTCCAGACTCAACCAGAAGATAAGTTAATGAGTCCAGAACAAGAGAATCAATCCAGATTTGACCCAGATCAAAAGATAGCATGGTTCAGTTATTTTTTGAAAGAAATCTGAAGCTTAAAAAAGATATGTTTTTTATTTAAATGAAGCCCAATTGGTCAAGTTATTTTTACAGAGAATCCAGCAAGATTCAGCTCGAATTTAAGCATTGGAAGAGGCCCTAATCTGCATCTATAAAAGGAGGCTCAAGGCAGAATACTCATAATCGAAAATCACAAAAGAGTCATACACTTCCAAAGCAAACACTCAAGTTTTCAGTGAGGTTAATTGTGAGTTCGAGTTTTTAAGAAGCAAGATCAGAGAGCTGTTAAGACTAACAAACCTGGACCCAATCAGTTCTGGGTACCAAAAGATCAAATTGTCTATGTTGTAGATATTCTGAGCAACCAGAAGGAGACACCAACAATGGTGCCTGGACAATAGATGTTGGCAATGCACAAGCAGAAGAAGGTTTATGTTCCAACATCTACCAAACAGAAGCCAAGTGACTCTGGTAGAAGAAGAACTGGTCAACACAATACCTATCAGAACCAGAACCAGAATCATAGGAGGAACAGGAAATATCAAAGATATCACACGAATCAAAATTGGAACTGGAACCAGAACCAGAACTGGAACCAGTATCAGAGGTACAAGAACTGGAACCAGTATCAGAGGCACAGGAATTGGAACCATAATCAACATTAGAACCAGAATCAGAATCAGTACAGAACCAGAATCATAATCAGTACAGAACCAGAATCATAATCAGTACAGAACCAGAACCTCAACAGGTATCAGTATCAAAGGTTGAGGTATGATCATCAGAATTACTTTAATTATCAGAATCAGTATGATTACTAGAATCACCATAAGTTCCAGAATCACCAGAGGAACATGGTGTATCAGCCAAAGCAGAAAGAGAAGAATCAGAATCAGGAGAGTTCTTCAAACACTCCAGTGAGATTCATCAAGACTACAAACCTGGAAGGGAATTCAAATCCCCTCATCCAAACCATGTAATCACATAACATACAGATTAGGAATCTGAAATCAGAAGCAAGAGGATTTTCAGAGTAAAACTGAAACTGTTGACACAGAGGTTATATCTTGCTGTAAATACTATTATTATTTAATATTTATGTTTACTGTGATAACAAGAAGCTGGATCTTAACAAATCATAGCTAGATAAGTATTCTGCAGGTTTTCAAACTGTCAGAAGAATCAGGTGATTCACACGAATTGAACACTTCAGCAGAAACAGCATTCCAGTGGTTTCAAAAACAAGCAGAAACCATCATAAGCAGAATTAATGGTTTGGCTGTATTGAGTTCATTTTTAAATTAACTGATTTATATTATGTTATATGACAAACTGCTTGATCTTGACAAATCAAAGCAAGAGAAAGATAGTGCAGGTTCACCAGAACCAAAGGGAGCAGAAGCAGAAGCAGAAGCAGAAGAAACAGAAGTACCCCAAAAGGTAGAGAATACAAGCAAGTCAACAACCCATGGAAAATCTTCAAAAGATAAATCTGATCAAGTCAGAAACAGCCAAGATAAGCAAGAAGAGAAATCTGGATATTTACCACAATCTGAAGCTGTTACGGATTCACTACAACCAGAAGCTGATCTATCAAAATCAGAAGCTGTTACAGATCTTCCAGAACCAGAAGCTGATGAAGCTTTGGCAGAGGAAGGTTGGATACTTGCAATGCAAGAAGAGCTTAATGAATTCCAAAATAATGACGTTTGGGATCTGGTATCCAGACAAAACAAAAACATTATTGGAACCAAGTAGGTGTTCAGAAATAAACTCAATGAAAAAGGTGAAGTGGTAAGGAACAAAGCCAAACTTGTAGCTCAAGGATACAGCCAACAGGACGGTAAAGACTACACTGAGACTTTTGCTCCAATGGCCAGGTTAGAGGCTTATTCTTATCCATTTGCGTTCTTAAGGAATGTATTTCATCCAAAAAGTGTGTTTGTGTCATTGAATTAACATTTACGTCTTTTTGAGCATCCCAAGGCTTATTCTTATCCATTTTCATTCTTAAGGAATGTATTTCATCAAAAAAGTAAGTTTCTGTCATTGGATTAACATTTAGGTCATTTTGTGCATCCTTTGTCATTGAATAGATTTCATCTAAAAAGTGCATTTGTGTCATTGGATTAACATTTATGTCATTTTGTGCATCCCAAGGCTTATTCTAATCAATTTTCGTTCTTAAGGAATGTATTTCATCCAAAAAGTGCGTTTGTGTCTTTAGATTAACATTTACGTCATTTTGTGAATCACAAGGCTTATTCTAATCCATTTTCGTTCTTAAGGATTGTATTTCATCCAAAACTTGCGTTTGTGTCATTCGATTAATATTTACTTCATTTTGTGCATCCCAAGGCTTATTCTAATTACTTTTCGTTCTTAAGTAATGTATTTGATCCAAAAAGTGTGTTTGTGTCACTGGATTAACATTAAAGTGATTTTGTGCATTATAAGCCTTTTTCAAATTACTTTTCGTTCTTAAGGAATGTATTTCATTCAAAAATTGTGATTGTGTCTTTGGATTAACATTTACGTCATTTTGTGAATCACAAGGCTTATTCTAATCCATTTTCGTTCTTAAGGATTGTATTTCATCCAAAAATTGCGTTTCTGTCATTCGATTAACATTTACGTCATTTTATGCATCCCAAGGCTTATTCTTATCCATTTTCATTCTTAAGGAATGTATTTCATCCAAAAAGTGTGTTTGTGTCATTGGATTAATATTTAGTTCATTTTGTTCATCCCAACGTAGTTCATCCAATAAGTACATTTGTGTCATTGGATTTAACATTTACGTCATTTTGAGCATCCCAAGGCTTATTCAAATTACTTTTCGTTCTTAAGTAATGTATTTGATCCAAAAAGTGTGTTTGTGTCATTGGATTAACATTTAAGTGATTTTGTGCATTATAAGCCTTATTCAAATTACTTTTCGTTCTTAAGGAATGTAATTCATCCAAAAAGTGTGTTTGTGTCATTGGATTAACATTTAGGTCATTTTGTGCATCCTTAGGCCTATTTTAATCCATTTTAGTTCTATTCCAAAGTAGTTCATCCAGAAACTACATTTGTTTCATTGGATTAACATTTACGACATTTTGTGCATCCCAAGGCTTATTCTAATCACTTTTCGTTCTATACCAACGTAGTTCATCCAATAAGTGCATTTGTGTCATTGGATTAACATTTACGTCATTTTGTGCATCCCAAGGCTTATTCTAACTACTTTTCGTTCTTAAGTAATGTATTTGATCCAAAAAGTCTGTTTGTGTCATTGGATTAACATTTAAGTGATTTTGTGCATTATAAGCCTTATTCAAATCACTTTTCGTTCTTAAGGAATGTATTTCATCCAAAAATTGTAATTGTGTCTTTGGATTAACATTTATGTCATTTTGTGCATCCGAAGGCTTATTCTAATCACTTTGCGTTCTTAAGGAATGTATTTCATCAAAAAAGTGTGTTTCTGTCATTGGATTAAAATTTATGTCTTTTTGAGCATCCCAAGGCTTATTCTTATCCATTTTAATTCTTACGGAATGTATTTCATCCAAAAAGCGTGTTTGTGTCATTGGATTAACATTTAGGTCATTTTATCCATCCTTAGGCTTATTTAAATCCATTTTCTTTCTATTCCAAAGTAGTTCATCTAAAAAGTGTATTTGTGTCATTGGATTAACATTTACGTCATTTTGTGCATCCCAAGGCTTATTCTAATCAATTTACATTCTTAAGGAATGTATTTCATCCAAAAAGTGCGTTTGTATCTTTGGATTAACATTTACGTCATTTTGTGAATCACAAGGCTTATTCTAATCCATTTTCGTTCTTAAGGATTGTATTTCATCCAAAAATTGCGTTTCTGTCATTCGATTAACATTTACGTCATTTTATGCATCCCAAGGCTTATTCTTATCCATTTTCATTCTTAAGGAATGTATTTCATCCAAAAAGTGTGTTTGTGTCATTGGATTAATATTTAGTTCATTTTGTTCATCCCAACGTAGTTCATCCAATAAGTCCATTTGTGTCATTGGATTAACATTTACGTCATTTTGTGCATCCCAAGGCTTATTCTAATTACTTTTCGTTCTTAAGTAATGTATTTGATCCAAAAAGTGTGTTTGTGTCATTGGATTAACATTTAAGTGATTTTGTGCATTATAAGCCTTATTCAAATTACTTTTCGTTCTTAAGGAATGTATTTCATTCAAAAATTGTGATTGTGTCTTTGGATTCACATTTACGTCATTTTGTACATCCCAAGGCTTATTCTAATCAATTTACGTTCTTAAGGAATGTATTTCATCCAAAAACGGCATTTGTGTCTTTGGAATAACATTTACGTCATTTTGTGAATCACAAGGCATATTCTAATCCATTTTCGTTCTTAAGGATTGTATTTCATCCAAAAATTGAGTTTCTGTCATTCGATTAACATTTATGTCATTTTATGCATCCCAAAGCTTATTCTTATCCATTTTCATTCTTAAGGAATGTATTTCATCCAAAAAGTGTGTTTGTGTCATTGGATTAATATTTAGTTCATTTTGTTCATCCCAACGTAGTTCATCCAATAACTACATTTGTGTCATTGGATTAACATTTACGTCATTTTGAGCATCCCAAGGCTTATTCAAATTACTTTTCGTTCTTAAGTAATGTATTTGATCCAAAAAGTGTGTTTGTGTCATTGGATTAACATTTAAGTGATTTTGTGCATTATAAGCCTTATTCAAATTACTTTTCGTTCTTAAGCAATGTAATTCATCCAAAAAGTGTGTTTGTGTCATTGGATTAACATTTAGTTCATTTTGTGCATCCTTAGGCTTATTTTAATCCATTTTAGTTCTATTCCAAAGTAGTTCATCCAGAAACTGCATTTGTTTCATTGGATTAACATTTACGACATTTTGTGCATCCCAAGGCTTATTCTAATCACTTTTCGTTCTATACCAACGTAGTTCATCCAATAAGTGCATTTGTGTCATTGGATTAACATTTACGTCATTTTGTGCATCCCAAGGCTTATTCTAACTACTTTTCGTTTTTAAGTAATGTATTTGATCCAAAAAGTGTGTTTGTGTCATTGGATTAACATTTAGGTCATTTTGTGCATCCCAAGGCCTATTCTAATCTATTTTAGTTCTATTCCAATGTAGTTCATCCACAAACTGCATTTGTTTCATTGGATTAACATTTTTGACATTTTGTGCATCCCAAGGCTTATTCTAATCACTTTTCGTTCCTAAGTAATGTATTTGATCCAACAAGTGTGTTTCTGTCATTGGATTAACATTTACGTCTTTTTGTGCATCCCAAGGCTTATTCTTTTCCATTTTCGTTCTTTGGCAATGTATTTCATCCAAAAAGTGTGTTTGTGTCATTCGATTAAAATTTAGGTCATTTTGTTCATCCCAAGGCTTATTCTAATCTATTTTCGTTCTATACCAATGTAGTTCATCTACAAAGTGCATTTGTTTTATTGGATTAACATTTACGACATTTTGTGCATCCCAAGGCTTATTCTAATCACTTTTCGTTCTATACCAATGTAGTTCATCCAATACGTGCATTTGTGTCATTGGATTAACATTTACTTCATTTTGTGCATCCCAAGTCTTATTCTAATTACATTTCGTTCTTAAGTAATGTATTTGATCCAAAAAGGGTGTTTGTGTCACTGGATTAACATTTAAGTGATTTTGTGCATTATAAGCCGTTTTCAAATTACTTTTCGTTCTTAAGGAATGTATTTCATTCAAAAATTGTGATTGTGTCTTTGGATTAACATTTTCGGCATTTTCTGCATTATAAGCCTTATTCTAATCACTTTTCGTTCTTAAGAAAAGCATTTCATCCAAAAAGTCTGTTTGTGTCTTTGGATTAACATTTTACAACATTTTGTACATTATAAGCCTTATTCTAATCACTTTTCGTTCATAAGGAAAGTATTTCATCCAAAAAGTGTGTTTATGTCTTTGGATTAACATTTTACCTCATTTTGTGCATCCCAAGGCTTATTCTAATCACTTTCTGTTCTTAAGGAATGTATTTCATCCAAAAAGTGTGTCTGTGTCATTGGATTACCACTTAGGTTATTTTGTTCATCCCAAAGCTTATTCTAATCTATTTTCGTTTTATACGAATGTAGTTCATCCACAAACTGCATTTGTTTCATTGGATTAACATTTACGACATTTTGTGCATCCCAAGGCTTATTCTAATCACTTTTCGTTCTATACCAATGTAGTTCATCCAATAAGTGCATTTGTCTCATTGGATTAATATTTACTTCATTTTGTGCATCCCAAGGCTTATTCTAATTACTTTTCGTTCTTAAGTAATGTATTTGATCCAAAAAGTGTGTTTGTGTCACTGGATTAACATTAAAGTGATTTTGTGCATTATAAGCCTTTTTCAAATTACTTTTCGTTCTTAAGGAATGTATTTCATTCAAAAATTGTGATTGTGTCTTTGGATTAACATTTACGTCATTTTGTGAATCACAAGGCCTATTCTAATCCATTTTCGTTCTTAAGGATTGTATTTCATCCAAAAATTGCGTTTCTGTCATTCGATTAACATTTACGTCATTTTATGCATCCCAAGGCTTATTCTTATCCATTTTCATTCTTAAGGAATGTATTTCATCCAAAAAGTGTGTTTGTGTCATTGGATTAATATTTAGTTCATTTTGTTCATCCCAACGTAGTTCATCCAATAAGTACATTTGTGTCATTGGATTAACATTTACGTCATTTTGTGCATCCCAAGGCTTATTCAAATTACTTTTCGTTCTTAAGTAATGTATTTGATCCAAAAAGTGTGTTTGTGTCATTGGATTAACATTTAATGAATTTTGTGCATTATAAGCCTTATTCAAATTACTTTTCTTTCATAAGGAATGTAATTCATCCAAAAAGTGTGTTTGTGTCATTGGATTAACGTTTAGGTCATTTTGTGCATCCTTAGGCTTATTTTAATCCATTTTAGTTCTATTCCAAAGTAGTTCATCTAAAAACTGCATTTGTGTCATTGGATTAACATTTACGTCATTTTGTGCATCCCAAGGCTTATTCTAATCAATTTTTGTTATTAAGGAATTTATTTCATCCAAAAAGTGCGTTTGTGTCTTTCGATTAACATTTACATCATTTTGTGAATCACAAGGCCTATTCTTATTCATTTTCGTTCTTAAGGATTGTATTTCATCCAAAAATTGCGTTTGTGTCATTCGATTAACATTTACGTTATTTTATGCATCCCAAGGCTTATTCTTATCCATTTTCATTCTTAAGGAATGTATTTCATCCAAAAAGTGTGTTTGTGTCATTGGATTAACATTTTGTTCATTTTGTTCATCCCTAGGCTTATTCTAATCTATTTTCGTTCTATACCAATGTAGTTCATCAAGAAACTGCATTTGTTTCATTGGACTAACATTTACGACATTTTGTGCATCCCAAGGCTTATTCTAATCACTTTTCGTTCTATACCAACGTAGTTCATCCAATAAGTGCATTTGTGTCATTGGATTAACATTTAGGTCATTTTGTGCATCTCAAGGCCTATTCTAATCTATTTTCGTCTATTCCAATGTAGTTCATCCACAAACTGCATTTGTTTCATTGGATTAACATTTTCAACATTTTGTGCATCCCAAGGCTTATTCTAATCACTTTTCGTTCCTAAGTAATGTATTTGATCCAAAAAGTGTGTTTGTGTCATTGGATTAACATGTACGTCTTTTTGTGCATCCCAAGGCTTATTCTTATCCATTTTCGTTCTTTAGCAATGTATTTCATCCAAAAAGTGTGTTTGTGTCATTGGATTAACATTTAGGTCATTTTGTTCATCCCAAGGCTTATTCTAATCTATTTTCGTTCTATACCAATGTAATTCATCTACAAAGTGCATTTGTTTTATTGGATTAACATTTACGACATTTTGTGCATCCCAAGGCTTATTCTAATCACTTTTCGTTCTATACCAACGTAGTTCATCCAATAAGTGCATTTGTGTCATTGGATTAACATTTAGGTCATTTTGTGCATCCCAAGGCCTATTCTAATCTATTTTCGTTCTATTCCAATGTAGTTCATCCACAAACTGCATTTGTTTCATTGGATTAACATTTTCGTCATTTTTTGCATCCCAAGGCTTATTCTAATCACTTTTCCTTCCTAAGTAAGGTATTTGATCCAAAAAGTGTGTTTGTGTCATTGGATTAACATTTACGTCTTTTTGTGCATCCCAAGGCTTATTCTTTTCCATTTTCATTCTTTAGCAATGTATTTCATCCAAAAAGTGTGTTTGTGTCATTGGATTAACATTTAGGTCATTTTGTTCATCCCAAGGCTTATTCTAATCTATTTTCGTTCAATACCAATGTAGTTCATCTACAAAGAGCATTTGTTTTATTGGATTAACATTTACGACATTTTGTGCATCCCAAGGCTTATTCTAATCACTTTTCGTTCTATACCAATGTAGTTCATCCAATAAGTGCATTTGTGTCATTGGATTAACATTTACTTCATTTTGTGCATCCCAAGGCTTATTCTAATTACATTTTGTTCTTAAGTAATGTATTTGATCCAAAAAGTGTGTTTGCGTCATTGGATTAACATTTTCGGCATTTTCTTCATTATAAGCCTTATTCTAATCACTTTTCGTTCTTAAGGAAAGCATTTCATCCAAAAAGTGTGTGTGTCTTTGGATTAACATTTTACGGCATTTTGTGCATTATAAGCCTTATTCTAATTACTTTTCGTTCATAAGGAAAGTATTTCATCCAAAAAGTGTGTTTGTGTCTTTGGATTAATATTTTACCTCATTTTGTTCATCCCAAGGCTTATTCTAATCACTTTCTGTTCTTAAGGAATGTACTTCATCCAAAAAGTGTGTCTGTGTCATTGGATTATCATTTAGGTCATTTTGTTCATCCCAAGGCTTATTCTACTCTATTTTCGTTCTATACCAATGTAGTTCATCCACAAACTGCATTTGTTTCATTGGATTAACATTTACGACATTTTGTGCATCCCAAGGCTTATTCTAATCACTCTTCGTTCTATACCAATGTAGTTCATCCAATAAGTGCATTTGTGTCACTGGATTAACATTTACGTCATTTTGTGCATCCCAAGGCTTATTCTAATTACTTTTCGTTCTTAAGTAATGTATTTGATCCAAAAAGTGTGTTTGTGTCATTGGAGTAACATTTACGTCATTTTGTGCATCCCAAGGCTTATTCTAATCTATTTTCGTTCTATTCCAATGTAGTTCATCCAAAAAGTGCATTTGTGTCATTGGATTAACATTTACATCATTTTGTGCATCCCAAGGGTTATTCTAATCACTTTTCGTTCCTAAGTAATGTATTTGATCTAAAAAGTGTGTTTGTGTAATTGGATTAACATTTACGTCTTTTTGTGCATCCCAAGGCTTAATCTTATCCATTTTCGTTCTTTAGCAATGTATTTCATCCAAAAAGTATGTTTGTGTCATTGGATTAACATTTAGGTCATTTTGTTCATCCCAAGGCTTATTATAATCTATTTTCGTTCTATACCAATGTAGTTCATCCACAAACTGCATTTGTTTCAATGGATGAACATTTTCGACATTTTGTGCATCCCAAGGCTTATTCTAAATACTTTTCGTTCTATACCAATGTCGTTCATCCAATAAGTGCATTTGTGTCATTGGATTAACATTTACGTCTTTTTGTGCATCCCAAGGCTTATTCTAATTACTTTTCGTTCTTAAGTAATGTATTTGATCCAAAATGTGTGTTTGTGTCATTGGAGTAACATTTAGGTCATTTTGTGCATCCCAAGACTTATTCTAATCACTTTTCGTTCTATACCAATGTAGTTCATCCAATAAGTGCATTTGTGTCATTGGATTAACATTTACTTCATTTTGTGCATCGCATGGCTTATTTTCTAATTACTTTTCGTTCTTAAGTAATGTATTTGATCCAAAAAGTGTGTTTGTGTCATTGGATTATTATTTAAGTGATTTTGTGCATTATAAGCCTTATTCAAATCACTTTTCATTCATAAGGAATGTATTACATCCAAAAAGTGTGTTTGTGTCTTTGGATTTACATTTACGTCATTTTGTGCATCCCAAGGCGTATTCTATTCACTTTGCGTTCTTAAGGAATGTATTTCATCCAAAAAGTGCGTTTGTGTCGTTGTATTAACATTTAGGTCGTTTTGTGCATCCCAAGGCTAATTCTAATTACATTTCGTTCTTAAGTAATGTATTTGATCCAAAAAGTGTGTTTGTGTCATTGGATTAACATTTTCGGCATTTTGTGCATCCCAAGGCTTATTCTAATCACTCTTCGTTCTATACCAATGTAGTTCATCCAATAAGTGCATTTGTGTCATTGGATTAACATTTACGTCATTTTGTGCATCCCAAGGCTTATTCTAATTACTTTTTGTTCTTAAGTAATGTATTTGATCCAAAAAGTGTGTTTGTGTCATTGGATTAACATTTAGGTCATTTTGTGCATCCTTAGGCTTATTTTAATCCATTTTAGTTCTATTCCAAAGTAGTTCATCTAAAAACTGCATTTGTGTCATTGGATTAACATTTACGTCATTTTGTGCATCCCAAGGCTTATTCTAATCAATTTTTGTTATTAAGGAATTTATTTCATCGAAAAAGTGCGTTTGTGTCTTTGGATTAACATTTACATCATTTTGTGAATCACAAGGCCTATTCTTATTCATTTTCGTTCTTAAGGATTGTATTTCATTCAAAAATTGCGTTTGTGTCATTCGATTAACATTTACGTGATTTTATGCATCCCAAGGCTTATTCTTATCCATTTTCATTCTTAAGGAATGTATTTCATCCAAAAAGTGTGTTTGTGTCATTGGATTAACATTTTGTTCATTTTGTTCATCCCTAGGCTTATTCTAATCTATTTTCGTTCTATACCAATGTAGTTCGTCAAGAAACTGCATTTGTTTCATTGGATTAACATTTACGACATTTTGTGCATCCCAAGGCTTATTCTAATCACTTTTCGTTCTATACCAACGTAGTTCATCCAATAAGTGCATTTGTGTCATTGGATTAACATTTACGTCATTTTGTGCATCCGAAGGCTTATTCTCATTACTTTTCGTTCTTAAGTGATGTATTTGATCCAAAAAGTGTGTTTGTGTCATTGGATTAACATTTACGTCTTTTTGTGCATCCCAAGGCTTATTCTTTTCCATTTTCATTCTTTAGCAATGTATTTCATCCAAAAATTGTGTTTGTGTCATTGGATTAACGTTTAGGTCATTTTGTTCATCCCAAGGCTTATTCTAATCTATTTTCGTTCTATACCAATGTAGTTCATCTACAAAGTCCATTTGTTTTATTGGATTAACATTTACGACATTTTGTGCATCCCAAGGCTTATTCTAATCACTTTTCGTTCTATACCAATGTAGTTCATCCAATAAGTGCATTTGTGTCATTGAATTAACATTTACTTCATTTTGTGCATCCCAAGGCTTATTCTAATTACATTTCGTTCTTAAGTAATGTATTTGATCCAAAAAGTGTGTTTGCGTCACAAGGCTTTTTTCTAATCCCAAGGCTTTTTTCTAATCACTTTTAATTCTTAAGGAATGTATTTCATCAAAAGAGTGTGTTTGTGTCATAGGATTAAAATTTAGGTCATTTTGAGCATCCCAAGGCTTATGCTAATCACTTTTCGTTCTTAAGGAATGTATTTCACCAAAAAAGTGGGTTTGTGTCATTGCATTAACATTTACGTCATTTTGTGCATCCCAAGGCTAATTCTAATTACTTTTCGTTCTTATGTAATGTATTTCATCCAAAAAGTGTGTTTGTGTCTTCGGATTAACATTTTATGTTATTTTGGGCATCCCAAGGCTTATTCTAATCACTTTCCGTTCTTAAAGAATGTATTTCATCCAAAAAGTGCGTTTGTGTCTTTGGATTAACATTTATGTCATTTTATGAATCACAAGGCTTATTCTAATCCATTTTCGTTCTTAAGGATTGTATTTCATCCAAAAATTGCGTTTGTATCATTCGATTAACATTTACGTCATTTTATGCATCCCAAGGCTTATTCTAATCACTTTTTATTCTTAATGAATGTATTTCATCAAAAGAGTGTGTTTGTGTCATTGGATTAACATTTACGTCATTTGGAGCATCCCAAGACTTATTCTAATCACTTTTTGTTTTTAAGGAATGTATTTCATCAAAAAAGTACGTTTGTGTCATTGTATTAACATTTCCGTCAATTTGTGGATCCCAAGGCTTATTCTAATTACTTTTCGTTCATAAGTAATGTATTTGATCCAAAAAGTGTGTTTGTGTCATTGGATTAACATTTACGTCATTATGTGCATTAGAAGCCTTATTCTAATCACTTTTCGTTCTTAAGGAATGTATTTCATCCAAAAATGTGTCTGTGTCTTTGGATTAACATTTACGTCTTTATGTGCATCCCAAGACTTATTCTAATCACTTTTTGTTCTTAAGGATTGTATTTCATCAAAAAAGTGCGTTTGTGTCATTCGATTAACATTTACGTCTTTCTGTGCATCCCAAGGGTTATGCTAATCCATTTTCTTTCTAAAGGAATGTATTTCATTCAAAAAGTGCGTTTGTGTCATTGGATTAACATTTAGGTCATTTTGTGCATCCCAAGGCTTATTCTAATCCATTTTTGTTGTATACCAGGGTATATCATCCAAAAAGTGCATTTGTGTCATTGGATTATCATTTACGTCATTTTGTGTATCCCAAGGCGTATTCTAATAACTTTTCGTTCTTAAGGAATTTATTTCATCCAAAAATTACGTTTATGTCACTCGATTAACATTTACGTCATTTTGTGCATCCCAAGGCTTATTCTTATCCATTTTCATTCTTAAGGAATGTATTTCATCCAAAAAGTGTGTTTGTGGCATTGGATTAACATTTTTGTCATTTTGTGCATTATAAGCCTTATTCTAAACACTTTTCGTTCTTAAGAAATGTATTTCATTCAAAAAGTGTGTTTGTGTCGTTGGATTAATATTTACGTCTTTTTGTGCATCCCAAGGCTTATTCTTATCCATTTTCATTCTTAAGTAATGTATTTGATCCAAAAAGTGTGTTTGTGTCATTGGATTAACATTTAAGTGATTTTGTGCATTATAAGCCTTATTCAAATCACTTTTCGTTGTTAAGGAATGTATTTCATCCAAAAAGTGGTTTTGTGTCATTGGATTAACATTTACGTCTTTTTGTGCATCCCAAGGCTTATTCTTATCCATTTTCATTCTTAAGGAATGTATTTCATCCAAAAATTGTGTTAGTGTCATTCGATTAACATTTACGTCATTTTATGCATCCCAAGGCTTATTCTAATCACTTTTAATTCTTAAGGAATGTATTTCATCAAAAGAGTGTGTTTGTGTCATAGGATTAACATTTACGTCATTTTGAGCATCCCAAGGCTTATTCTAATCACTTTTCGTTCTTAAGGAATGTATTTCATCAAAAAAAGTGCGTTTGTGTCATTGGATTAACATTTACGTCATTTTGTGCATCCCAAGGCTTATTCTAATCACTTTTCGTTCTTAAGGAATGTATTTCATCAAAAAAAGTGCGTTTGTGTCATTGGATTAACATTTACGTCATTTTGTGCATCCCAAGGCTTATTCTAATTACTTTTCATTCTTAAGTAATGTATTTGATCCAAAAAGTGTGTTTGTGTCATTCGATTAATATTTACGTCATTTTGTGCATTATAAGCCTTATTCTAATCACTTTTTGTTCTTAAGGAATGTATTTCATCCAAAAAGTGCGTTTGTGTCATTGGACTAACATTTACGTCTTTCTGTGCATTCCAAGGCTTATTCTTATCCATTTTCTTTCGAACAGAATGTATTTCATTCAAAAAGTGCGTTTGTGTTATTGGATTAACATTTAGATCATTTAGTGCATCCCAAAGCTTATTCTAATCCATTTTCGTTCTATACCAGTGTATATCATCCAAAAAGTGCATTTGTGTCATTGGATTAACATTTACGTCATTTTGTGCATCCCAAGGCTTATTCTAATCTATTTTCGTTCTATAGCAATGTAGTTCATCCACAAAGTGTATTTGTTTCATTGGATTAACATTTACGACATTTTGTGCATCCCAAGGCTTATTCTAATCACTTTTCGTTCTTAAGGAATTTATTTCATCCAAAAATTGCGTTTGTGTCGCTCGATTAACATTTATGTCAATTTTTGCATCCCAAGGCTTATTCTTATCCATTTTCATTCTTAAGGAATGTATTTCATCCAAAAAGTGTGTTTGTGGCATTCGATTAACATTTTTGTCATTTTGTGCATTATAAGCCATATTGTAATCACTTTTCCTTCTGAAGGAATGTATTTCATCCAAAAATTGTGTCTGTGTCATTGGATTAACATTTACGTCTTTTTGTGCATCCCAAGGCTTATTCTTATCCATTTTCATTCTTAAGGAATGTATTTCATCCAAAAAGTGTGTTTGTGTCATTGGATTAACATTTAGGTCATTTTGTTTATCCCAAGGCTTATTCTAATCTATTTTCGTTCTATACCAATATGGTTCATCCACAAAGTGCATTTGTTTCTTTGGATTAACATTTACCACATTATGTGCATCCCAAGGCTTATTCTAATCACTTTTCGTTCTATACCAATGTAGTTCATCCAATAAGTGCATTTGTGTCATTGGACTAACCTTTACGTCATTTTGTGCATCCCAAGGCTTATTCTAATTACTTTTCGTTCTTAAGTAATTAATTTGATCCAAAAAGCGTGTTTGTGTCATTGGATTAACATTTAGGTCATTTTGTGCATCCCAAGGCTTATTCTAATCTATTTTCGTTCTATTCCAATGTAGTTCATCCAAAAAGTGCATTTGTGTCATTTGATTAACATTTACGTCATTTTGTGCATCCCAAGGCTTATTCTAATCAATTTTCGTTCTATACCAATAAGTGCATTTGTGTCATTGGATTAACATTTACGTCTTTTTGTGCATCCCAAGGCTTATTCTTATCCATTTTCATTCTTAAGGAATGTATTTCATCCAAAAAGTGTGTTTGTGTCATTGGATTAACATTTAGGTCATTTTGTTTATCCCAAGGCTTATTCTAATCTATTTTCGTTCTATACCAATATGGTTCATCCACAAAGTGCATTTGTTTCTTTGGATTAACATTTACCACATTATGTGCATCCCAAGGCTTATTCTAATCACTTTTCGTTCTATACCAATGTAGTTCATCCAATAAGTGCATTTGTGTCATTGGACTAACCTTTACGTCATTTTGTGCATCCCAAGGCTTATTCTAATTACTTTTCGTTCTTAAGTAATTAATTTGATCCAAAAAGCGTGTTTGTGTCATTGGATTAACATTTAGGTCATTTTGTGCATCCCAAGGCTTATTCTAATCTATTTTCGTTCTATTCCAATGTAGTTCATCCAAAAAGTGCATTTGTGTCATTTGATTAACATTTACGTCATTTTGTGCATCCCAAGGCTTATTCTAATCAATTTTCGTTCTATACCAATAAGTGCATTTGTGTCATTGGATTAACATTTACTTCATTTTTGCATCCCATGGCTTATTCTAATTACTTTTCGTTCTTAAGTAACGTATTTGATCCAAAAAGTGCGTTTGTGTCATTGGATTAACATTTAGGTCATTTTGTTTATCCCAAGGCTTATTCTAATCTATTTTCGTTCTATACCAATATGGTTCATCCACAAAGTGCATTTGTTTCTTTGGATTAACATTTACCACATTATGTGCATCCCAAGGCTTATTCTAATCACTTTTCGTTCTATACCAATGTAGCTCATCCAATAAGTGCATTTGTGTCATTGGACTAACCTTTACGTCATTTTGTGCATCCCAAGGCTTATTCTAATTACTTTTCGTTCTTAAGTAATTAATTTGATCCAAAAAGCGTGTTTGTGTCATTGGATTAACATTTAGGTCATTTTGTGCATCCCAAGGCTTATTCTAATCTATTTTCGTTCTATTCCAATGTAGTTCATCCAAAAAGTGCATATGTGTCATTTGATTAACATTTACGTCATTTTGTGCATTCCAAGGCTTATTCTAATCAATTTTCGTTCTATAGCAATAAGTGCATTTGTGTCATTGGATTAACATTTACTTCATTTTGTGCATCCCATGGCTTATTCTAATTACTTTTCGTTCTTAAGTAACGTATTTGATCCAAAAAGTGCGTTTGTGTCATTGGATTAACATTTACCTCTTATTGTGCATCCCAAGGCTTATTCTTATCCATTTTCGTTCTTAAGGATTGTATTTCATTCAAAAATTGTGTTTGTGTCATTCGATTAACATTTACGAAATTTTTTGCATCCCTAGGCTTATTCTAATTACTTTTCATTCTTAAGTAATGTATTTGATCCAAAAAGTGTGTTTCTGTCATTGGATTAACATTTAAGTGATTTTGTGCATTATAAGCCTTATTCAAATCACTTTTCGTTGTTAAGGAATGTATTTCATCCAAAAAGTGGTTTTGTGTCATTGGATTAACATTTACGTGTTTTTGTGCATCCCAAGGCTTATTCTTATCCATTTTCATTCTTAAGGAATGTATTTCATTCAAAAAGTGTGTTTGTGTCATTTGATTAACATTTAGGTCATTTTGTGCATCCCAAGGCTAATTTTAATCTATTTTCGTTCTATTCCAAAGTAGTTCATCTAAAAAGTGCATTTGTGTCATTGGATTACCATTTACGTCATTTTGTGTATCCCAAGGCTTATTCTAATCAATTTTCGTTCTAAAGGAATGTATTTCATCCAAAAAGTGCGTTTGTGTCTTTGGATTAACAATTACGTCATTTTGTGATTCACAAGGCTTATTCTAATCCATTTTCGTTCTTAAGGATTGTATTTCATCCAAAAATTGTGTTAGTGTCATTCGATTAACATTTACGTCATTTTATGCATCCCAAGGCTTATTCTAATCACTTTTCGTTCTTAAGGAATGTATTTCATCAAAAAAAGTGCGTTTGTGTCATTGGATTAACATTTACGTCATTTTGTGCATCCCAAGGCTTATTCTAATCACTTTTCGTTCTTAAGGAATGTATTTCATCAAAAAAAGTGCGTTTGTGTCATTGGATTAACATTTACGTCATTTTGTGCATCCCAAGGCTTATTCTAATTACTTTTCATTCTTAAGTAATGTATTTGATCCAAAAAGTGTGTTTGTGTCATTCGATTAATATTTACGTCATTTTGTGCATTATAAGCCTTATTCTAATCACTTTTTGTTCTTAAGGAATGTATTTCATCCAAAAAGTGCGTTTGTGTCATTGGA
>JBBPBO010000002.1:21276136-21327499 GCA_037974295.1 Cicer cuneatum | reverse complement strand
ATCCAAAAAGTGTGTTTCTGTCATTGGATTAACATTTAAGTGATTTTGTGCATTATAAGCCTTATTCAAATCACTTTTCGTTGTTAAGGAATGTATTTCATCCAAAAAGTGGTTTTGTGTCATTGGATTAACATTTACGTGTTTTTGTGCATCCCAAGGCTTATTCTTATCCATTTTCATTCTTAAGGAATGTATTTCATTCAAAAAGTGTGTTTGTGTCATTTGATTAACATTTAGGTCATTTTGTGCATCCCAAGGCTAATTTTAATCTATTTTCGTTCTATTCCAAAGTAGTTCATCTAAAAAGTGCATTTGTGTCATTGGATTACCATTTACGTCATTTTGTGTATCCCAAGGCTTATTCTAATCAATTTTCGTTCTAAAGGAATGTATTTCATCCAAAAAGTGCGTTTGTGTCTTTGGATTAACAATTACGTCATTTTGTGATTCACAAGGCTTATTCTAATCCATTTTCGTTCTTAAGGATTGTATTTCATCCAAAAATTGTGTTAGTGTCATTCGATTAACATTTACGTCATTTTATGCATCCCAAGGCTTATTCTAATCACTTTTCGTTCTTAAGGAATGTATTTCATCAAAAAAAGTGCGTTTGTGTCATTGGATTAACATTTACGTCATTTTGTGCATCCCAAGGCTTATTCTAATCACTTTTCGTTCTTAAGGAATGTATTTCATCAAAAAAAGTGCGTTTGTGTCATTGGATTAACATTTACGTCATTTTGTGCATCCCAAGGCTTATTCTAATTACTTTTCATTCTTAAGTAATGTATTTGATCCAAAAAGTGTGTTTGTGTCATTCGATTAATATTTACGTCATTTTGTGCATTATAAGCCTTATTCTAATCACTTTTTGTTCTTAAGGAATGTATTTCATCCAAAAAGTGCGTTTGTGTCATTGGATTAACATTTACGTCTTTCTGTGCATTCCAAGGCTTATTCTTATCCATTTTCTTTCGAACGGAATGTATTTCATTCAAAAAGTGCGTTTGTGTTATTGGATTAACATTATATCATTTAGTGCATCCCAAAGCTTATTCTAATCCATTTTCGTTCTATACCAGTGTATATCATCCAAAAAGTGCATTTGTGTCATTGGATTAACATTTACGTCATTTTGTGCATCCCAAGGCTTATTCTAATCTATTTTCGTTCTATAGCAATGTAGTTCATCCACAAAGTGTATTTGTTTCATTGGATTAACATTTACGATATTTTGTGCATCCCAAGGCTTATTCTAATCACTTTTCGTTCTTAAGGAATTTATTTCATCCAAAAATTGCGTTTGTGTCACTCGATTAACATTTATGTCAATTTTTGCATCCCAAGGCTTATTCTTATCCATTTTCATTCTTAAGGAATGTATTTCATCCAAAAAGTGTGTTTGTGGCATTCGATTAACATTTTTGTCATTTTGTGCATTATAAGCCATATTGTAATCACTTTTCCTTCTTAAGGAATGTATTTGATCCAAAAAGTGTGTTTGTGTCATTGGATTAACATTTACGTCTTTTTGTGCATCCCAAGGCTTATTCTTATCCATTTTCATTCTTAAGGAATGTATTTCATCCAAAAAGTGTGTTTGTGTCATTGGATTAACATTTAGGTCATTTTGTTTATCCCAAGGCTTATTCTAATCTATTTTCGTTCTATACCAATATGGTTCATCCACAAAGTGCATTTGTTTCTTTGGATTAACATTTACCACATTATGCGCATCCCAAGGCTTATTCTAATCACTTTTCGTTCTATACCAATGTAGTTTATCCAATAAGTGCATTTGTGTCATTGGACATACCTTTACGTCATTTTGTGCATCCCAAGGCTTATTCGAATTACTTTTCGTTCTTAAGTAATTAATTTGATCCAAAAAGCGTGTTTGTGTCATTGGATTAAGATTTAGGTCATTTTGTGCATCCCAAGGCTTATTCTAATCTATTTTCGTTCTATTCCAATGTAGTTCATCCAAAAAGTGCATTTGTGTCATTTGATTAACATTTACGTCATTTTGTGCATCCCAAGGCTTATTCTAATCAATTTTCGTTCTATACCAATATGTGCATTTGTGTCATTGGATTAACATTTACTTCATTTTGTGCATCCCATGGCTTATTCTAATTACTTTTCGTTCTTAAGTAACGTATTTGATCCAAAAAGTGCGTTTGTGTCATCGGATTAACATTTACCTCTTATTGTGCATCCCAAGCCTTATTCTTATCTATTTTCGTTCTTAAGGATTGTATTTCATTCAAAAATTGTGTTTGTGTCATTCGATTAACATTTACGTCATTTTATGCATCCCAAGGCTTATTCCAATCTATTTTCGTTCTATACCAATGTAGTTCATCCACAAAGTGCATTTGTTTCATTGGATTAACATTTACGAAATTTTTTGCATCCCTAGGCTTATTCTAATTACTTTTCGTTCTTAAGTAATGTATTTTATCCAAAAAGTGTGTTTCTGTCATTGGATTAACATTTAAGTGATTTTGTGCATTATAAGCCTTATTCAAATCACTTTTCGTTGTTAAGGAATGTATTTCATCCAAAAAGTGGTTTTGTGTCATTGGATTAACATTTACGTGTTTTTGTGCATCCCAAGGCTTATTCTTATCCATTTTCATTCTTAAGGAATGTATTTCATTCAAAAAGTGTGTTTGTGTCATTTGATTAACATTTAGGTCATTTTGTGCATCCCAAGGCTAATTTTAATCTATTTTCGTTCTATTCCAAAGTAGTTCATCTAAAAAGTGCATTTGTGTCATTGGATTACCATTTACGTCATTTTGTGTATCCCAAGGCTTATTCTAATCAATTTTCGTTCTAAAGGAATGTATTTCATCCAAAAAGTGCGTTTGTGTCTTTGGATTAACAATTACGTCATTTTGTGATTCACAAGGTTTATTCTAATCCATTTTCGTTCTTAAGGATTGTATTTCATCCAAAAATTGTGTTAGTGTCATTCGATTAACATTTACGTCATTTTATGCATCCCAAGGCTTATTCTAATCATTTTTCATTCTATACCAATATAGTTCATCCAATTAGTGCATTTGTGTCATTGGATTAACATTTACTTCATTTTGTGCATCCCAAAGCTTATTCTAATTACTTTTCTTTCTTAAGTAATGTATTTGATCCAAAAAAGGGGTTTGTGTCATTGGATTAACATTAACATTTACGTCATTTTGTGCATTATAAACCTTATTCTAATCTTTTTTCGTTCTTAAGGAATTTATTTCATCCAAAAAGTGCGTTTGTGTCATAGGATTAACATTAAGGTCATTTTGTGGATTCCAAGGTTTATTCTAATCCGTTTTCGTTCTTAGCCAATGTAGTTTCTTCAGTAAGCGCATTTGTGTCATTGGATTGACATTAAGGTAATTTTGTGCATCCCAATGCTTATTCTAATCCATTTTCGTTCTAAACCAATGTAGTTTCTTCAATACGAGCATTTGTGTCATTGGATTGACATTTACTTCATATTGTGCATCCCCAGGCTTAATCTAATTACTTTTCGTTCTTAAGTAATTAATTTGATCCAAAAAGCGTGTTTGTGTCATTCGATTAACATTTACGTCATTTTGTGCATCCCAAGGCTTATTCTAATCATTTTTCGTTCTTAAGGAATTTATTTCATCCAAACGGTGTGTTTGTGTCTTTGGATTAACATTTACGTCATTTTGTGCATCCCAAGGCTTATTCTAATCATTTTTCGTTCTTAAGGAATTTATTTCATCCAAAAGGTGTGTTTGTGTCTTTGGATTAACATGTACGTCATTTTGTGCATCACAGGCTTATTCTAATCCATTTTGATTTGTAAGGATTGTATTTCATCCAAAAATTGTGTTTGTGTCATTCGATTAACATTTACGTCATTTTATGCATCCAAGGCTTATTCTAATTACTTTTCATTCTTATGAATGTATTAAATCCAAAGGTTGTGTTTGTGTCATAGGATTAACATTTAAGCATTTTGAGCATCCCAATGGTTGTTCTAATCACTTTTCGTTCATAATGAATGTATTTCATCCAAAAAGTACGTTTGTCTCATTCGATTAACATTTACAACATTTTGTGCATCCCAAGGCTTATTCTAATGACTTTTCGTTGTAAAGGAATGTATTTCATCCAAATAGTGCATTTGTGTCATTGAATTAACATTTACGTCTTTCTGTGCATCCCAAGGCTTATTCTAATCACTTTTTGTTCTTAAGGAATGTATTTCATCCAAAAAGTACGTTTGTGTCATTGAATTAACATTTAGGTCATTTTGTGCATCCCAAGGCTTATTCTAATCCATTTTCATTCGTAACCAATGTAGTTTCTCCTATAAATGCATTTGTGTCATTCGATTGACATTTAGGTCAATCTGTGCATCCAACGCTTATTCTAATCCATTTTCAATCTAAACCAATGTAGTTCTTTGAATAAGTGCATTTGTGTCACTCGATTAACATTTAGGTCATTTTGTGCATCCCAAGGCTTATTCGAATCCATTTTCGTTCTGAACCAATGTTGTTCATCTAAAAAGTGCCTTTGTGACATTGGATTAACATTTATGTAATTTTATGTATCCCAATGCTTATTCTAATCCATTTTCGTTCTTAAGGATTGTATTTCATCCAAAAAGTGCTTTTTTGTCATTCGGATAACATTTACATCATTTTGTGCATCTCAAGTTTTATTTTAATCACTTTTCGTTGTTAAGGAATGTATTTCATCAAAAAAGTGCATTTATATCATTGGATTAACATTTATGTCATTTTATGCATCCCAAGGCTTATTCTAATCACTTTTTGTTCCTAAGGAATGTATTTCATCCAAAAAGTGCGTTTCTGATATTCGATTAACATTTACGTCATTTTGTGCATCCTAAGGCTCATTCTAATCCGTTTTCAATCCAAAAAGTGCGTTTGTGTCATTGGATTAACATTTAGGTCATTTTGTGCATCCCAAAGCTCATTCTAATCAATTTTCGTTCTTAAGGATTGTCTCTCATCCAAAAAGTGTGTTTCTGTCATTCGATTAACATTTACGTAATTTTGTGCAACCGAAGTGTGTTTCTATTAAGGAATGTGTTTCACCCAAAAAGTGTGTTTGTGTCTCTGGATTAACATTTATGTCATTTTGTGCATCCCAAAGCTTATTCTAATCACTTTTCGTTCTTAAGGAATGCGTTTCATCCAAAAAGTTTGTTTGTTTCATTGGATTAACATTTACGTCTTTTTGTGCATCCCAACGCTTATTCTTATCCATTTTCGTATTTAAGGAATGTATTTCATCCAAAAAGTGCGTTTGTGTCATTGGATTAACATTTAGGTCATTTTGTGTATTCCAAGGCTTATTCAAATCCATTTTCGTTCTTAGCCAATGTAGTTTCTCCAATAAGTGCATTTGTGTCATTGAATTGACATTAAGGTCATTTTGTGCATCCCAAGGCTTATTGTAAGCCATTTTCCTTCTAAACCAATGTAACTTCTCCAATAAGTGCATTTGTGTCATTGGATTGTCATTTGTGTCATTTTGTGCATTCGAAGGAATATTCTAATGACTTTTCGTTCTATTCCAATGTAGTTCACCCAATAAGTGCATTTTTGTCCTTGGATTAACATTTATGTCATTTTGTGCATCCATAGGCTTATTTGGATTACTTTTCGTTCTTAAGGAATGTATTTCATCCAAAAAGTGCGTTTGTGTCATTGGATTAACATTTACGTCATTTTGTGCATCCCAAGGCTTATTCTAATCCACTTTTTTTTTTAACCATTGTAGTTTCTCGAATAAGTGCATTTGTATCATTGGATTGACATTTAGGTCATTTTGTGCATCGCAAGTCTTATTGTCATCCACTTTAGTTCTAAACCAATGTAGTTCTTCGAATATGTGCTTCTGTGTTATTGGAATAATATTTAGGTCATTTTGTGCATCCTAGGGCTTATTCTAATCACTTTTTGTTCTTAAGAAACGTATTTCATCCAAAAAGTGCGTTTGTTCCATTGGAATAAAATTAGATCATTTTGTGCATCCCAAGGCTTATTCTAATCACTTTTCGTTTTTAAGGAATGTGTTTCACCCAAAAGTGTGTTTGTGTCTCTGGATTAACATTTACGTCATTTAGTGCATCCCAAAGCTTATTCTAATCACTTTTCGTTCTTAAGGAATGCGTTTCATCCAAAAAGTTTGTTTGTTTCATTGGATTAACATTTACGTGTTTTTGTGCATCCCAACGCTTATTCTTATCCATTTTCGTTCTTAAGGAATGTATTTCATTCAAAAAGTTCGTTTGTGTCATTGGATTAACATTTAGGTCATTTTGTGTATTCTAAGGATTATTCAAATCTATTTTCGTTCTTAGCCAATGTAGTTTCTCCAATAAGTGCATTTGTGTCATTGAATTGACAATAAGGTCATTTTGTGCATCCCAAGGCTTATTCTAATCCATTTTCGTTATAAACCAATGTAGTTTCTCGAATAAGTGGATTTGTGTCATTGGATTGACATTTATGTCATTTTGTGCATTCGAAGGAATATTCTAATGACTTTTCATTCTACACCAATGTAGTTCATCCAATAAGTGCATTTTTGTCCTTGGATTAACATTTATGTCATTTTCTGCATCCATATGCTTATTCTAATTACTTTTCGTTCTTAAGGAATGTATTTCATCCAAAAAGTGCGTTTGTGTCATTGGGTTAACATTTACGTCATTTTGTGCATCCCAAGGCTTATTCTAATCCATTTTCGTTCTTAACCATTGTAGTTTCTCGAATAAGTGCATTTGTATCATTGGATTGACATTTAGGTCATTTTGTTCATCCCAAGGCTTATTCTCATCCACTTTAGTTCTAAACCAATGTAGTTCTTCGAATATGTGCTTTTGTGTTATTGGATTAATATTTAGGTCATTTTGTGCATCCCAAGGCTTATTCTAATCACTTTTCCTTCTTAAGGAATGTATTTCATCCAAAAAGTACATTTGTGTCATTGGATTAACATTTACGTCTTTTTGTGCATCCCAAGGCTTATTCTTATCCATTTTCATTCTAAAGGATTGTGTTTTATCCAAAAAGTGTGTTTGTGTCATTGGATTAACATTTAGGTCATTTTGTGCATCCCAAGTCTTATTCTAATCTATTTTCGTTCTATACTAATGCAGTTCATCCAAAAACTGCATTTGTGTCATTAGATTAACATTTACATCATTTTGTGCATCCCAATTCTTATTCTAATAACTCTTCGTTCTATACCAATGTAGTTCATCCAATAAGTGCATTTGTCTCATTGGATTAAAATTTACTTGATTTTGGGCATCCCAAGGCTTATTCAAATTACTTTTCATTCTTAAGTAATGTATTTGATCCAAAAAGTGTGTTTGTGTCATTGGATTAACATTTATGTCATCTTGTGCATTATAAGCATTATTCTAATCACTTTTCGTTCTTAAAGAATGAATTTCATCCAAAAAGTGTGTTTGTGTCTTTGGATTTACATTTAAGTCATTTTGTGCATCCCAATGCTTATTCTAATCACTTTTTGTTCTTAAGGAATGTATTTCATCCAAAAAGTGCATTTGTGTCATTGGATTAACATTAAGGTCATTTTGTGTATTCCAAGGCTTATTCTAATCCATTTTCGTTCTTAGCCAATGTAGTTTCTCCAATAAGTGCATTTGTGTCATTAGATTGACATTAAAGTCGTTCTGTGCAACCCAAGGCTTATTCTAATCAATTTTCATTCTAAACCAACGTAGTTTCTCCAATAAGTGCATTTGTGTCATTGGATTGACATTTAGGTCATTTTGTGCATCCCAAGGCTTATTCTAATGAATTTTCATTCTATACCAATATAGTTCATCCAATTAGTGCATTTGTGTCATTGGATTAACAATTACTTCATTTTGTGCATCCCAAGACTTATTCTAATTACTTTTCTTTCTTAAGTAATGTATTTGATCCAAAAAAGGGGTTTGTGTCATTGGATTAACATTTACGTCATTTTGTGCATTATAAACCTTATTCTAATCTTTTTTCGTTCTTAAGGAATGTATTTCATCCAAAAAGTGCGTTTGTGTCATAGGATTAACATTAAGGTCATTTTGTGGATTTCAAGATTTATTCTAATTCATTTTCGTTCTTAGCCAATGTAGTTTCTCCAGTAAGCGCATTTGTGTCATTGGATTGACATTAAGGTCCTTTTTTTGCATCCCAATGCTTATTCTAATCCATTTTCGTTCTAAACCAATGTAGTTTCTTCAATAAGAGCATTTGTGTCATTGGATTGACATTTACTTCATATTGTGCATCCCAAGGGTTATTCTAATTACTTTTCGTTCTTAAATAAGTATTTGATCCAAAAAGTGTGTTTCTGTCATTGGATTAACATTTACATCTTTTTGTGCATCCCAACGCTTATTCTTATCCATTTTCGTTCTTAAGGAAAATATGTAGTTCATCTAAAAAGTGTATTTGTGTCACTCGATTAACATTTACGTCATTTTGTGCATCCCAAGGCTTATTCTAATCATTTTTCGTTCTTAAGGAATTTATTTCATCCAAAAGGTGTGTTTGTGTCTTTGGATTAACATTTACGTCATTTTGTGCATCCCAAGGCTTATTCTAATCATTTTTCGTTCTTAAGGAATTTATTTCATCCAAAAGGTGTGTTTGTGTCTTTGGATTAACATGTACGTCATTTTGTGCATCACAAGGCTTATTCTAATCCATTTTCATTTGTAAGGATTGTATTTCATCCAAAAATTGTGTTTGTGTCATTCGATTAACATTTACGTCATTTTATGCATCCCAAGACTTATTCTAATTACTTTTCATTCTTAAGGAATGTATTAAATCCAAAGGTTGTGTTTGTGTCATAGGATTAACATTTAAGCATTTTGAGCATCCCAAGGGTTGTTCTAATCACTTTTCGTTCATAATGAATGTATTTCATCCAAAAAGTACGTTTGTCTCATTCGATTAACATTTACAACATTTTGTGCATCCCATGGCTTATTCTAATGACTTTTCGTTGTAAAGGAATGTATTTCATCCAAATAGTGCATTTGTGTCATTGAATTAACATTTACGTCTTTCTGTGCATCCCAAGGCTTATTCTAATCACTTTTTGTTCTTAAGGAATGTATTTCATCCAAAAAGTACGTTTGTGTCATTGGATTAACATTTAGGTCATTTTGTGCATCCCAAGGCTTATTCTAATCCATTTTCAATCTAAAGCAATGTAGTTCTTTGAATAAGTGCATTTGTGTCACTCGATTAACATTTAGGTCATTTTGTGCATCCCAAGGCTTATTCGATTCCATTTTCGTTCTGAACCAATGTTGTTCATCTAAAAAGTGCCTTTGTGACATTGGATTAACATTTACGTAATTTTATGTATCCCAATGCTTATTCTAATCCATTTTCGTTCTTAAGGATTGTATTTCATCCAAAAAGTGCTTTTTTGTCATTCGGATAACATTTACATCATTTTGTGCATCTCAAGTTTTATTTTAATCACTTTTCGTTGTTAAGGAATGTATTTCATCAAAAAAGTGCATTTATATCATTGGATTAACATTTATGTCATTTTATGCATCCCAAGGCTTATTCTAATCACTTTTTGTTCTTAAGGAATGTAGTTCATCCAAAAAGTGCGTTTCTGACATTCGATTAACATTTACGTCATTTTGTGCATCCTAAGGCTCATTCTAATCCGTTTTCAATCCAAAAAGTGCGTTTGTGTCATTGGATTAACATTTAGGTCATTTTGTGCATCCCAAAGCTCATTCTAATCAATTTTCGTTCTTAAGCATTGTCTCTCATCCAAAAAGTGTGTTTCTGTCATTTGATTAACATTTACGTAATTTTGTGCAACCGAAGTGTGTTTCTATTAAGGATTGTGTTTCACCCAAAAAGTGTGTTTGTGTCTCTGGATTAACATTTACGTCATTTTGTGCATCCCAAAGCTTATTCTAATCACTTTTCGTTCTTAAGGAATGTGTTTCATCCAAAAAGTTTGTTTGTTTCATTGGATTAACATTTACGTCTTTTTGTGCATCCCAACGCTTATTCTTATCCATTTTCGTTCTTAAGGAATGTATTTCATCCAAAAAGTTCGTTTGTGTCATTGGATTAACATTTAGGTCATTTTTGTATTCCAAGGCTTATTCAAATCCATTTTCATTCTTCGCCAATGTAGTTTCTCCAATAAGTGCATTTGTGTCATTGAATTGACAATAAGGTCGTTTTGTGCATCCCAAGGCTTATTCTAATCCATTTTCGTTATAAACCAATGTAGTTTCTCGAATAAGTGCATTTGTGTCATTGGATTGACATTTATGTCATTTTGTGCATTCGAAGGAATATTCTAATGACTTTTCGTTCTACACCAATGTAGTTCATCCAATAAGTGCATTTTTGTCCTTGGATTAACATATATGTCATTTTGTGCATCCATATGCTTATTCTAATTACTTTTCGTTCTTAAGGAATGTATTTCATCCAAAAAGTGCGTTTGTGTCATTGGATTAACATTTACGTTATTTTGTGCATCCCAAGGCTTATTCTAATCCATTTTCGTACTTAACCATTGTAGTTTCTCAAATAAGTGCATTTGTATCATTGGATTGACATTTAGGTCATTTTGTTCATCCCAAGGCTTATTCTCATCCACTTTATTTCTAAACCAATGTAGTTCTTCGAATATGTGCTTTTGTGTTATTGGATTAATATTTAGGTCATTTTGTGCATCCCAAGGCTTATTCTAGTCACTTTTCGTTCTTAAGGAACGTATTTCATCCAAAAAGTGAGTTTGTGCCATTGGAATAAAATTAGATCATTTTGTGCATCCCAAGGCTTATTCTAATCACTTTCTGTTATTAAGGAATGTATTTCATCCAAAAAGTGCATTTGTGTCATATGATTAACATGAAGATCATTTTGTGTATTCCAAGGTTTTTCTAATCCATTTTTGTTCTTAGCCAATGTAGTTTCTCCAATAAGTGCATCTGTGTCATTGGATTGACATTAAGGTCATTTTGTGCATCCCAAGGCTTATTCTAATCCATTTTCGTTATAAACAAATGTAGTTTCTCCAATAAGAGCATTTGTGTCATTAGATTGACATTTACTTCATTTTATGCATTCCAAGGCTTATTCTAATTACTTTTCGTTGTTAAGTAAGTATTTGATCCAAAAAGTGTGTTTCTGTCATTGGATTAACACTTAGATCATTTTGTGCATCCCAACGCTTATTCTTACCCATTTTCGTTCTTAAGGAATATACTTCATCCAAAAAGTGTGTTTGTGTCATTGGATTAACATTTAAGTCATTTTGTGCATCCCAAGGCTAATTCTAATCCATTTTCGTTCTATACCAACGTAGTTCATCCAAAAAGTGTATTTGTGTCATTGGATTAACATTTACGTCATTTAGTGCATCCCAAGGCTTATTCTAATCACTTTTCGTTCATAAGGAATGTTTTTCATCCAAAAGGTGTGTTTGTGTCTTTGGATCAACATTTACGTCATTTTGTGCATCACCAAGCTTATTCTAATCCATTTTCGTTTTTAAGGATTGTATTTCACCCAAAAAGTGTGTTTGTGTCATTCGATTAACATTTACGTCATTTTATGCATCCCAATGCTTATTCTAATTACTTTTCATTCTTAAGGAATGTATTAAATGCAAAGATTGTGTTTGTGTCATAGGATTAACATTTAAGCATTTTGAGCATCCCAAGGGTTGTTCTAATCACTTTTCGTTCTTAATGAATATATTTCATCCAAAAAGTACGTTTGTCTCATTCGATTAACATTTACGTCATTTTGGGCATCCCAAGGCTTATTCTAATGACTTTTCGTTGTAAAGGAATGTATTTCATCCAAAAAGTGCATTTGTGTCATTGGATTAACATTTTTGTCTTTATATGCATCCCAAGGCTTATTCTAATCACTTTTCATTCTTAACGAATGTATTTCATCCAAAAAGTACGTTTGTGTCATTGGATTAACATTTAGGTCATTTTGTGCATCCCAAAACTTATTCTAATCCATTTTCGTTCTTAACCAATGTAGTTTCTCCAATAACTGCATTTGTGTCATTGGATTGACATTTAGGTCATTTTGTGCATCCCAAGGTTTATTCTAATCAGTTTTCGTTTTAAACCAATGTAGTTCACCAAAAAAGTACATTTGTATCATTAGATTAACATTTAGGTCATTTTGTGCATCCCAAGGATTTTCGAATCCATTTTCGTTCTTAACTAATGTTGTTCATCTAAAAAGTGCCTCTGTGTCTTTGGATTAACATTTACGTAATTTTATGTATCGCAATGCTTATTCTTATCCATTTTCGTTCTTAAGGATTGTATTTCATCCAAAAAGTGCGTTTCTGTCATTCAAATAACATTTACATCATTTTGTGTATCGCAAGGCTTATTCTAATCACTTTTCGTTGTTAAGGAATGTATTTCATCAAAAAAGTGCATTTATGTCATTGGATTAATATTTATGTCATTTTATGCATCCCAAGGCTTATTCTAATCACTTTTTGGTCTTAAGGAATGTATTTCTTCCAAAAAGTGCGTTTCTGACATTCGATTAACATTTATGTCATTTTGTGCATCCTAAGGCTCATTTTAATCCGTTTTCGTTCCAAAAAGTGCATTTGTGTCATTGGATTAACAGTTAGGTCATTTTGTGCATCCCAATGCTCATTCTAATCAATTTTCGTTCTTAAAGATTGTATTTCGGCCAAAAAGTGTGTTTCTATCATTCGATAAACATTTACATCATTTTGTGCAACCGAAGGCTTATTCTAATCACTTTTCGTTGTTAAGGAATGTGTTTCATCCAAAAAGTGTGTTTGTGTCTTTGGATTAACATTTACGTCATTTTGTCCATCCCAAAGCTTATTCTAATCACTTTTCGTTCTTAAGGAATGTGTTTCATCCAAAAAGTTTGTTTGTGTCATTGGATTAACATTTATGTCTTTTTGTGCATCCCAACGCTTATTCTTATCCATTTTCATTCTTAAGGAATGTATTTCATCCAAAAAGTGTGTTTGTGTCATTGGATTAACATTTAGGTCATTTTGTGTATTCCAAGGCTTATTCAAATCCATTTTTGTTCTTAGCCAATGTAGTTTCTCCAATAAGTGCATTTGTGTCATTGAATTGACATTAAGGTCATTTTGTGCATCCCAAGGCTTATTCTAATCCATTTTCGTTCTAAACCAATGTAGTTTGTCCAATATTGGATGAAGATTAAATTAATTTAATTACGAGTAATTAAATTATCGGACAGTTAATTAAGACGTTATGTGCTAATTGTGACGAAACTAGTTAAGTGCTAAGGATCAAACAAGTGTCGGGTGAGGTGGCACCCATAGATGCCTATAAATAGGAATGAGGAGGCAGAGCAAAGGCAGAATACCATACCTCCTCCATACTGCATGTAACAGTACTCACCTTCCTCCTTCTCGCATTCTGATTTCTGTTTCACATTAAAAAAAAAAAAAAGAGTTCCTCAAAAGTGATATATCTTGGAAATCCAAGCACCAAACCAGAAAACTTCCAGTACAAAAGTTGTTCTCCTCATCATTACGGAGCTAGAGAACCCACTTTCGTAGCGGCAAACGCAAGCGGGAGTTTCGCCGATTTTTGACGCAGAAAACGTGAACAGTAGCAGACGCAACAAGGGTAAGGGCACCTTCTAGTTTGCATTAGGGCTGTAAATGCATAACTGTTATGGCATTAATGATGTTTCATTATTGTTTTTGAAGAAAAACTGTTCTGCGTGCTGTTTTGAAAGATGAAAAATGCATTATGTTGATGTTTTAAATGTTCTGAGATGTTTGCTGTTTGGCTGAATGCATTAAAGTTGTTCTGTTTTTGTGGGAAAGCTGGAAAATGCTTGGCATATCAGTTTGGAAATGATCAAAATGTCTATGTTGATAAATCTGTTGTGCTTGTGGTTATAAAATGTGAAAATGCATTCTGTTGGTGTTTGATGATATGTGATGCTTGCTGTTTTGGCTGAATACATGAGTGTTGTTCTATTGTGTGAGAAAGCTGAAAAATGCTTTGCATGTTGTTTTGGTTGTGTGAGAAAGCTGGAAAATACTCTGCATGTGTTTTGAGAAATGATCAGAATGTAAATGGTTAAAAATGTCTTTTTGCTGTGGTTGACATTCTGTTTTGGGTGATTTAAGCAAAACTGTGATGAATGATCTGGTGTTGGTGATTCTGTTTTTCTGTCATGTTGATGATAATCTGGTGTTGCTGATGCTTTCAAAAGAAAAGGATTTAAAATGATGAAAGTGCTTTTCTGGAAAATCTGTATTGATGAAAATATGTCTGAAGTTTTGTGGTTTGCAAAAGAGTGGTAAAAACTGTTTTGGGGTTGTCGGTTTTCCAAAGGAAAAAGTTTGAAAATGTGTTGAAGTCTCAGGAAAATTTCACTGAATTCGAAGGTGTATTCGAATACAGCATGAGTGTATTCGAATACAGCCTGCCAAGTTTCTATTTTACCCAAGTTTTCAAACTCGTATTCGAATACTGGCCTCTGTATTCGAATACAGATGAAGGATTTTTGCTTCTGACTTAGCCTCTGTATTCGGCTACGACCCTGTCGTAATTGAATACAGAACTACAATTTTTGCCACTGTATTCGCATCTGTATTCGACTACGACAGCCTCGTATTCGAATACAGAATGCTGATTTTCACTATTTTAGCTTCTGTATTCGAATACAGAGAAGCTGTATTCGGATACAGATTCATGTTTTTCTAGAAATTCAAGTTTTAGCTTCAATATTCGAATACAAGGGAGCTGTATTCGAATATAGATTCGTGTTTTCCAGAAAATCATGTTTTTAAACACTGCCATGTGAACTTTAAAGTGTTGAGAAACATTGGGAAGGTTTGAAATGATTTAAAATGGAGTTTTTGAAATAGTTTTGAAGACGAGATGATGAGGTTCTCAAAAACTTCAATGATATTGGTAAAATGCTGAATTCACACTATTTTGTCTCTTGTATTCGAATACAAGTATGTTGTATTCGAATACAGAATGTTGAATTTGCAGATTTACCTTATGTATTCGAATAAAAGGGAGTTGTATTCGAATACAGATTCGTGTTTTTCCAGAAAGTCAAAGTTTTAAACATTGCTTTATAAACCCTAAGTGTTGTGAAACATTGGGAAGGTTTGTAACAAATTAAAACTGGAATTTTGTGATAGTTTGAAGTGGTGGTGATGAAGTTTTTGAGACTTTACTGATGTAGTGAAAAATGTTGATTTGTGCACTAGGACTGCCTCTGTATTCGAATACAAGGAAGTTGTATTCGAATACAGAGTGTTGATTTGCACTGTTTTGGCTTCTGTATTCGAATATTGAGAAGCTGTATTCGAATACAGATTCGTGTTTTCCAGAAATCTCAGTTTTAAACACTGTTGTATGAATTTAAAGAGTTGGGGAAACATTGGAAAGACTTGTGATTATTAAGAATGGAATTTTGAGATAATGTAAAGTAGAAATGATGGGATGTTTGAATGTTTGATTTATGATGTGATGATAATGAAGTTAATTGTGTTGAGATGTTTTGAGAAATGATGGAAAGGCATGAATTTTACTGATGTTGCATACTGTTTCCAGTGAAGATAAAACACTGCATATTCATGCATTGCATAGTCAGGTGGTACCCGCAATGGGCCACAGAGTAATGCGTAAATGTGCTGATCTGTTGAGCGATTGCACGAGTGCTGGTCTGTTGAGCGACTGCACTGGTACTGATATGTTGAGCGACTGTACCCTGAAATGCACAAAAACGTGTTGATCTGTTGAGCGATTGCACGAGTGCTGATCTGTTGAGCGACTGCACTGGTACTGATCTGTTGAGTGATTGTACCTTGGTATATGTAAAACGTGCTGTCTGTTGAGCGACTGCACGAGTGCTGGTCTGTTGAGCGACTGCACTGGTGCTGATCTGTTGAGCGATTGCACCCTGGTCTTGAGGGCCGTTAAAGTCAAACATATTTGAATTGTGCTGGTCTGTTGAGCGACTGCACCTTGGTAATTCCAAGAAGTTGAATGCATGAGAATATACATATTGCATCAGGATGATTGACCGGTGGGTCACGTTTTGGATATATGATTGGAAATTGATGTGTGTAAGTATTTTATAAAATCTGAAATTCTGATGAATGATTGTGATTGCTAAAGTGTTGGCTGTACTTACAACATGTATTCCATATTAATTGGCTGCTGTTTGAAAAAGCATGTATGTCATGAAATTTCAAATGAGCATCCTTAAATTTTCATCATTGTTATATGTTATGCCATGGATGTATTTGTTCTGTGATATAAATGCTACATGTTATTTGTTAATTTCGGTCGGTGACCCTTTATTTGGAAATTGGGGTTTGCCCTCAGATGCCTCCCAAACCCATGTCACCCGTGGGTCCCCAGACGACGGAAACGTCGCTCGATGATTCCGAGGTTATACGTGATTCCGAGGCGGAAGAAAAGAACAAACGGCCGACGCCAATAGCAGCTGATATTCCGGGTCCATCTAGAACATCCGATGATTGTTATGAGATTCCGGCACCGCCGAAGCGACCTAGATTGTGCATTGATCTGACGTCGGAGCAGACTGATCCCTCTCTGTATGATGAGGAGGAGGAGGTTACATCGGGGCGAGCGGCGGAGTTGGATGAGACTTGTACGGGATGCGGAGGAAATCCGTGCTACTGTAGCTTTAGTGCATGATCGGTTAGATTTGATGTATAGGATTTTGAGCTGGAAAATGTAATTTGTCTTATTTTGGAAATTATTCTACTACTTTTCCGCTAACTAATTTCGCATTCTGATATTTCCTTTTGAAATGATATGACAATGATCTTTTGAAATGTATTAATGTTATTATTAATTTCCAAAGATAAGTACTTAGTGATATTTATGATGAAATTGTTTAATTCCATTCATCGATTAAATTACGACGTACAATTTTTATGAAATGAATTTAAGAAAATCTTATTTTTATTTGAAGTAATAAATTGGAAAATTATTTTAATTAATTATTATAAAAAAAAAATACACCGGCGCTGTGTTTAATACTCGGGGTGTTACATAGGTCATTTCGTTCTAAACCAATGTAGTTCTTCGAATATGTGCTTTTGTGTTATTTGGATTAATATTTAGGTCATTTTGTGCATCCCAAGGCTTATGCTAATCACTTTTTGTTCTTAAAGAACGTATTTCATCCAAAAAGTGCGTTTGTGCCATTGGAATAAAATTTAGATCATTTTGTGCATCCCAAGGCTTATTCTAATCACTTTATGTTCTTAAGGAATGTATTTCATCCAAAAAGTGCATTTGTGTCATAGGATTAACATTAAGGTCATTTTGTGTATTCCAAGGTTTATTCTAATCCATTTTCGTTCTTAGCCAATGTAGTTTCTCCAATAAGAGCATTTGTGTCAGTAGATTGACATTTACTTCATTTTGTGCATCCCAAGGCTTATTTTAATTACTTTTCGTTCTTAAGTAAGTATTTGATCCAAAAAGTGTGTTTCTGTCATTGGATTAACATTTAGGTCATTTTGTGCATCCCAACGCTTATTCTTATCCATTTTCATTCTTAAGGAACGTATTTCATCCAAAAAGTGCGTTTGTGTCATTAGATTAACATTTAGGTCATTTTGTGCATCCCAAGGTTAATTCTAATCCATTTTCGTTCTATACCAATGTAGTTCATCCAAAAAGTGTATTTGTGTCATTGGATTAACATTTACATCATTTTGTGCATCCCAAGGCTTATTCTAATCACTTTTCGTTCTTAAGGAATGTATTTCATCCAAAAGGTGTGTTTGTGTCTTTGGATTAACATTTACGTCATTTTGTGCATCACAAGGCTTATTCTAATCCATTTTCGTTTTTAAGGATTGTATTTCATCCAAAAAGTGTGTTTGTGTCATTCGATTAACATTTACGTCATTTTATGCATCCCAAGGCTTATTCTAATTACTTTTCATTCTTAAGGAATGTATTAACTCCGAAGATTGTGTTGGTGTCATAGGATTAACATTTAAGCATTTTGAGAATCCCAAGGCTTGTTCTAATCACTTTTCGTTCTTAAGAAATGTATTTCATCCAAAAAGTACGTTTGTGTCATTGGAATAACATTTAGGTCATTTTGTGCATCCCAACGCTTATTCTAATCCAATTTCGTTCTTAACCAATGTAGTTTCTCCAATAAGTGCATCTGTGTCATTGGATTAACATTTACGTCAATCTGTGCTTCCCAAGGCTTATTCTAATCCATTTTCAATCTAAACCAATGTAGTTCTTCGAATAAGTGCATTTTGTATCCCAACACTTATTCTAACCAACATTTACGTCATTTTGTGCATCCCAAGATTTATTCTAATCACTTTTCGTTATTAGGGAATTTATTTCATCCAAAAAGTGCGTTTGTGTCATTCAATTAACATTTACGTCATTTTGTGCATCCCAAGGTTTATTGTTATTCATTTTCATCCTTGAAGAATGTATTTTATCCAAAAAGTGCGTTTGTGTCATTGGATTAACATTTACGTCATTTTGTGCATCCCAAGGCTTATTCTTATCCATTTTCGTACTTAACCCATGTAGTTTATCCAATAAGTGCATTTGTGTCATTGGATTGACATTTAGGTCATTTTGTGCATCCCAAGGCTTATTCTAATCAGTTTTCATTCTAAACGAATGTAGTTCACCGAATAAGTACATTTGTGTCACTAGGTTAACATTTAGGTCAATTTGTGCATCCTAAGACTTATTCTAATCACTTTTCGTTCTTAACCAATGTAGTTCATCCAATAAGTGCGTTTGTGTGACTCGATTAACATTTAGGTCATTTTGTGCATCCCAAGGCTTATTCGAATCCATTTTCGTTCTGAACCGATGTTGTTCATCTAAAAAGTGCCTTTGTGTCATTGGATTAACATTTACGTAATTTTATGTATACCAATGCTTATTCTAATCCATTTTCGTTCTTAAGGATTGTATTTCATCCAAAAAGTGCGTTTCTGTCATTCGGATAACATTTACATCATTTTGTGCCTCGCTAGGCTTATTCTAATCACTTTTCGTTGTTAAGGAATGTATTTCATCAAAAAAGTGCGTTTATGTCATTGGATTAACATTTATGTCATTTTATGCATCTCAAGGCTTATTCTAATCAATTTTTGTTCTTAAGGAATTTATTTCATCCAAAAAGTGCGTTTCTGACATTCGATTAACATTTACGTCATTTTGTGTATCCCAAGGCTCATTCTAATCCGTTTTCGTTCAAAAAAGTCCGTTTGTGTCATTGGATTAAAATTTAGGTCATTTTGTGCATCCCAAGGCTTATTCTAATCAATTTTTGTTCTTAATGAATGTATTTCATCTAAACAGTGCATTTGTGTCTTTAGATTAACATTAAGGTTATATTGTGTATTCCAAGGCTTATTCTAATCCATTTTCGTTCTTAGCCAATGTAGTTTCTCCAATAAGTGCATTTGTGTCATTGGATTGACATTAAGGTCTTTTTGTGCATCCTAAGGCTTATTCTAATCCATTTTCGTTCCAAACCAAGTTTCTCGAATAAGTGCATTCGTGTCATTGGATTGACATTTACTTCATTTTATGCATCCCAACGCCTATTCTAATTACTTTTCGTTCTTAAGTAATGTATTTGATCCAAAATGTATGTTTCTGTCATTGGATTAACATTTACGTCAGTTTGGGCATTATAAGCCTTATTCTAATCACTTTTCTTTCTTAAAGAATGTGTTTCATCCAAAAAGTGTGTCTGTATCTTTGGATTAACATTTACGTCATTTTGAGCATCCGAAAGCTTATTCTAATCATTTGTCGTTCTTAAGGAATGTATTTCATCCAAAAAGTTTATTTGTGTCATTGGATTAACATATACGTCTTTTTCTGCATCCCAACAGTTATTCTCATCCATTTTTGTTCTTAAGGAATGTATTTCATCCAAAAAGTGCGTTGGTGTCATTGGATTAACATTTTGTGCATCCCAAGGCTAATTCTAATCCATTTTCGTTCTATACCAATGTAGTTCATCCAAAAAGTGCATTTGTGTCATTGGATTAACATTTATCTCATTTTGTGCATCCCAAGGCTTATTCTAATCATTTTTCATTGTTAAAGAATGTATTTGATTCAAAAAGTGCGTTTATGTCATTCGATTAACATTTACGTCATTTTGTGCATCCCAAGGCTTATTCTAATCACTTTTCGTTCTTAATGATTGTATTTCATCCAAAAAGTACGTTTGTGTCGTTCGATTAACATTTACGTCATTTTGTGCATCCCAAGGCTTATTCTAATGACTTTTCGTTATAAAGGAATGTTTTTCATCCTAAAAATTTCATTTGTGTCACTGGATTAACATTTACGTCTTTCTGTGCATCCCAAGGCTTATATTAATCACTTTTCGTTCTTAAGGAATGAATTTCATCCAAAAAGTGCGTTTGTGTCATTGGATTGACATTTAGGTCATTTTGTGCATCCCAAGGCTTATTCTAATCCAATTTCAATTTAAACCAATGTAGTTCTTCGAATAAGTGCATTTGTGTCATTGGATTAACATTTTGTGCATCCCAACGCTTATTCTAATCACGTTTTGTTATTATCCAACGTAGTTCATCCAATAAGTGCATTTGGTTCATTAGATGTACATTTACTTCATTTTGTGCATCCCATTGTTTATTCTAATCACTTTTCGTTATTAAGGAATTTCTTTCATCCAAAAAGTGTGTTTCTGTCATTCGATTAAGATTTACGTCATTTTGTGCATCCCAATGCTTTTTATTGTTATCGGTTTTCATTCTTAAGGAATGTATTTCATCCAAAAAGTGTGTTTGTGTCATTGGATTAACATTTATGTCATTTTGTGCATTGGAAGGCTTATTCTCATCCATTTTTGTAGTTAACCAATGTACTTTATCCAATAAGTGCGTTTCTGTCATTGGATTTACATTTAGGTCATTTTGTGCATCCCAAGGATTATTCTAATCTATTTTCATTCTAAAGCAATGTTGTTCACCAAATAAGTACATTTGTGTCACCAGATTAACATATAGGTCATGTTGTGCATCCTAAGGCTTATTCTAATAACTTTTCGTTCTTAGCCGATGTACTTCATCCTAAGTGCGTTTGTGTGAATCGAATAACATTGAGGTCATTTTGTGCATCCCAAGGCTTATTCGAATCCATTTTCATTCTTAACCAATGTTGTTCATCCAAAAAGTGCCTTAGGGTCATTGGATTGACATTTAAGTAATTTTACGTATCCCAATGCTTATTCTCATCCATTTTTGTACTTAACCAATGTACTTCATCCAAAAAGTGCGTTTCTGTCATTCGGATAACATTTACATCATTTTGGGATGCACAAAATGATGTAAATGTTAAATTAATAACACAAACACGCTTATTGGATGTACTACATTCCTTAAGTACACAAATGCACTTATTGGATGAAATACATTCCTTAAGTAAGAAAAGCGATTAGAATAAGCCTTGGGATGCACAAAATGATGTAAATGTTAAATTAATGACACAAACGCTCTTATTGGATGTACTACATTCCTTAAGTACGAAAAGTGATTAGAATAAGCCTTGGGATGCACAAAATGACGTAAATGTTCATCCAATGACACAAATGCACTTATTGGATGAACTACATTCCTCAAGTACGAAAAGTAATTAGAATAAGCCTTAACATGCACAAAATGACGTAAATGTTTATCAAATGACACAAATGCACTTATTGGATGAACTACATTCCTTAAGTGATTAGAATAAGCCTTGTGATACACAGAATGACGTAAATGTTAAATTAATGACACAACCACGCTAATTGGATGAACTTCATTCCTTAAGTACGAAAAGTGATAAAAATAAGCCTTGGGATGCAAAAAATGACATAAATGTTCATCTAATGACACAAATGCACTTATTGGATGAACTACATCCTTAAGTACGAAAAGTGATTAGAATAAGCCTAGGGATGCACAAAATGACCTAAATGTTAAATTAATGACACAAACGCGCATATTGGATGAACTACATTTCTTAAGTACGAAATGTGATTCGAATAAGCCTTGGGATGCCCAAAATGACGTAAATGTTCATCCAATGACACAAATGCACTTATTGGATGAACTACATACCTTAGTACGAAAAATGATTAGAATAAGCCTTGGGATGCACAAAACGACGTAAATGTTCATCCAATGACACAAATGCGCTTATTGGATGAACTACATTCGTTAAGTACGAAAAGTGATTAGAATAAGCCTTAGGATTCACAAAATGACATACATGTTAAATTAATGACACAAATGCTCTTATTGGATGAACTACATTCCTTAAGTAAGAAAAGTGATTAGAATAAGCCTTGGGATGCACAAAATGACGTAAATCTTCATCCAATGACACAAATGCACTTATTGGATGAACTATATTCCTTAAGTACAAAAAGTGATTAGAATAAGCCTCGGGATGCACAAAATGACGTAAATGTTAAATTAATGACACAAACACGCTTATTCGATGAACTACATTCCTTAAGTACGAAAAGTGATTAGAATAAGCCTTGGGATGCACAAAATGACGTAAATGATCTTCCAATGACACAAATGCATTTATTGGATGAACTACATTCCTTAAGTACGAAAAGTGATTAGAATAAGCCTTGGGATGCACAAAATGACGTAAATGATCATCCAATTACACAAACGCTCTTGTTGGATGTACTACATTCCTTAAGTAAGAAAAGTAATTAGAATAAGCCTTGGGATGCACAAAATTACGTAAATGTTCATCCAATGACACAAATGCGCTTATTTGATGAACTACATTCCTTAAGTACGAAAAGTAATTAGAATAAGCCTTGGGATGCACAAAATGACGTATTTGTTCATCCATTGACACAAATGCACTTATTGGATGAACTACATTCCTTAAGTACGAAAAGTGATTAGAATAACCCTTGGGATGCAAAAAATGACGTAAATGTTCATCCAATTACATAAATGCACTTATTGGATGAACTACATTCCAAAAGTACGAAAAGTGATTAGAATAAGCCTTGGGATGCACAAAATGAAGTAAATGTTAAATTAATGACACAAACACGCTTATTGAATGAACTACATTCCTTAAGTACGAAAAGTGATTAGAATAAGCCTTGGGATGCAAAAAATGACATAAATGTTTATCTAATGACACAAATGCACTTATTGGATGAACTACATCCTTAAGTACGAAAAGTGATTAGAATAAGGCTTGGGATTCACAAAATGACGTAAATGTTAAGTTAATGACACAAACACGCTTATTGGATGAACTACATTCCTTAAGTACGAAAAGTGATTAGAATAAGCCTTGGGATGCACAAAATGACGTAGATGTTCATCCATTGACACAAACGCGCTTAGTCGATGAACTACATTCCTTATGTTCGAAAAGTGATTAGAACAAGCCTTGGGATGCAAAAGATGACGTAAATGTTCATACAAAGACACAAATGAATTTATCGGATGAACTACATTCCATAAGTACAAAAAGTGATTAGAATAAGCCTTAGGATGCACAAAATGACGTAAATGTTAAATTAATTACACAAACACGCTTATTGGATGAACTACATTCCTTAAGTACGAAACTGATTAGAATAAGCCTTGGGATGCACAAAATACCGTAAATGTTCATCCAATGACACAAATGCACTTATTGGATGAACTACATTTCTTAAGTACGAAAAGTGATTAGAATAAGCCTTGGGATGCAAAAAATGACGTAAATGTTCATCCAATGACACAAATGCACTTATTGGATGAACTACATACGTTAAGTACGAAAAATGATTAGAATAAGCCTTGGGATGCACAAAACGACGTAAATGTTCATCCAATGACACAAATGCGCTTATTGGATGAACTACATTCCTTAAGTACGAAAAGTGTTTAGGATAAGCCTTGGGATGCGCAAAATGACGTAAATGTTCATCAAATGATGCAAACGCGCTTATTGAATAAACTACATTCCTTAAGTACGAAAGTGATTAGAATAAGCCTTGGGATGCACAAAATGAAGTAAATGTTAAATTAATGACACAAACACGCTTATTGAATGAACTACATTCCTTAAGTACGAAAAGTGATTAGAATAAGCCTTGGGATGCAAAAAATGACATAAATGTTTATCTAATGACACAAATGCACTTATTGGATGAACTACATCCTTAAGTACGAAAAGTGATTAGAATAAGGCTTGGGATTCACAAAATGACGTAAATGTTAAGTTAATGACACAAACACGCTTATTGGATGAACTACATTCCTTAAGTACGAAAAGTGATTAGAATAAGCCTTGGGATGCACAAAATGACGTAGATGTTCATCCATTGACACAAACGCGCTTATTCGATGAACTACATTCCTTATGTTCGACAAGTGATTAGAACAAGCCTTGGGATGCAAAAGATGACGTAAATGTTCATACAAAGACACAAATGAATTTATCGGATGAACTACATTCCATAAGTACAAAAAGTGATTAGAATAAGCCTTAGGATGCACAAAATGACGTAAATGTTAAATTAATTACACAAACACGCTTATTGGATGAACTACATTCCTTAAGTACGAAACTGATTAGAATAAGCCTTGGGATGCACAAAATACCGTAAATGTTCATCCAATGACACAAATGCACTTATTGGATGAACTACATTTCTTAAGTACGAAAAGTGATTAGAATAAGCCTTGGGATGCAAAAAATGACGTAAATGTTCATCCAATGACACAAATGCACTTATTGGATGAACTACATACGTTAAGTACGAAAAATGATTAGAATAAGCCTTGGGATGCACAAAACGACGTAAATGTTCATCCAATGACACAAATGCGCTTATTGGATGAACTACATTCCTTAAGTACGAAAAGTGTTTAGGATAAGCCTTGGGATGCACAAAATGACGTAAATGTTCATCAAATGATGCAAACGCGCTTATTGAATAAACTACATTCCTTAAGTACGAAAGTGATTAGAATAAGCCTTGGGATGCACAAAATGACTTAAATGTTCATCCAATGACACAACCGTGCTTATTGGATGAACTACATTCCTTAAGTACGAAAAGTGATTAGAATAAGCCTTGGGATGCAAAAGATGACGTAAATGTTCATCCAATGACATAAATGCACTTAATGGATGAACTACATTCCTTAAGTACGAAAAGTGATTACAATAAGCCTAGGGATGCACAAGACGACCTAAATGTTAAATTAATGACACAAACGCGCTTGTTAAATGAACTACATTCCTTAAGTACGTAAAGTGATTAGCATAAGCCTTGGGATGCCCAAAATGACGTAAATATTAAATTAATGACACAAACGCTCTTATAGGATGAACTACATTCCTTAAGTAAGAAAAGTGATTAGAATAAGCTTTGGGATGCATAAAATGACGTAAATGTGCATCCAATGACACAAACGAACTTAATGGATGAACTACATTCCTTAAGTACGAAAAGTGATTAGAATAAGCGTTGGGATTCATAAAATGACGTAAATGTTAAGTTAATGACACAAACACGCTTATTGGATGAACTACATTCCTTAAGTACGAAAAGTGATTAGAATAAGCCTTGGGATGCACAAAATGACGTAGATGTTCATCCATTGACCAAACGCGCTTATTGGATGAACTACATTTCTTAAGTACGAAAAGTGATTAGAATAAGCCTTGGGATGCAAAAGATGACGTAAATGTTCATACAATGACACAAATGCATTTATTGGATGAACTACATTCGATAAGCACAAAAAGTGATTAGAATAAGCCTTGGGATGCACAAAATGACGTAAATGTTAAATTAATGACACAAGCACGCTTATTGGATGAACTACATTCCTTAAGTACGAAACTGATTAGAATAAGCCTTGGGATGCCCAAAATGACGTAAATGTGCATCCAATGACACAAATGCACTTATTGGATGAACTACATCACTTAAGTTCGAAAAGTGATTAGAATAAGCCTTGGGATGCAAAAAATGACGTAAATGTTCATCCAATGACACAAATGCAATTATTGGATGAACTACAATGCTTAAGTACGAAAAGTGATTAGAATAATCCTTGGGATGCACAAAATGACGTAAATGTTCATACAATGATACAAATGCACTTATTGGATGAACTACATTCCTTAAGTACGAAAACTGATTAGAAAAAGCCTTGGGATACACAAAATGACGTAAATGTTAAATTAATGACACAAACACGCTTATTGGATGAACTACATTCCTTAAGTACGAAAAGTGATTAGAATAAGCCTTGGGATGCAAAAAATGACGTAAATGTTCATCCAATGACACAAATGAACTTATTGGATGAACTACATCCTTAAGTACGAAAAGTGATTAACATAAGCCTAGGGATGCACAAAATGACCTAAATGTTAATTTAATGACACAAACACGCTTATTGGATGAACTACATTTCTTAAGTACGAAAGTGATTAGAAAACGTCATTTTGGGATGCCCAAAATGACTTAAATGTTCATCCAATGACACAAATCCACTTATTGGATGAACTACATTCCTTAAGTACGAAAAGTGTTAAGAATTAGCCTTGGGATGCACAAAATGACGTAAATGTTCATCAAATGACGCAAACGCGCTTATTGAATAAACTACATTCCTTAAGTACGAAAAGTGATTAGAATAAGCCTTGGAATGCAAAAAATGACGTGAATGTTCATCCAATGACACAAATGCACTTATTGGATGAACTACATTGCTTAAGTACGAAAAGTGATTAGAATAAGCCTTGGGATGCAAAAAATGACATAAATGTTCATCCAATGACACAAATGCCCTTATTGGATGAACTACATTGCTTAAGTACGAAAAGTGATTAGAATAATCCTTGGGATGCACAAAATGACGTAATTGTTCATCCAATGACATAGATGCGCTTATTGGATGAACTACATTCCTTAAGTACGAAAGGTGATTAGAATAAGCCTTGGGATGCAAAAAATGACGTAAATATTCATCCAATGACACAAATGCACTTATTAGATGAACTACATACCTTAAGTATAAAAAATGATTAGAATAAGCCTTGGGATGGACAAAACGACGTAAATGTTCATCCAATGACACAAATGCGCTTATTGGATGAACTACATTCCTTAAGTACGAAAAGTGTTTAGGATAAGCCTTGGGATGTACAAAATGACGTAAATGTTCATCAAATGATGCAAACGCGCTTATTGAATAAACTACATTCCTTAAGGACGAAAGTGAATAGAATAAGCCTTGGGATGCACAAAATGACTTAGAAGTTTATCCAATGACATAACCGTGCTTATTGGATGAACTACATTCCTTAAGTACGAAAAGTGATTAGAATAAGCCTTGGGATGCAAAAGATGACGTAAATGTTCATCCAATGACATAAATGCACTTAATGGATGAACTACATTCCTTAAGTACGAAAAGTGATTACAATAAGCCTAGGGATGCACAAGACGACCTAAATGTTAAATTAATGACACAAACGCGCTTGTTAAATGAACTACATTCCTTAAGTATGTAAAGTGATTAGCATAAGCCTTGGGATGCCCAAAATGACGTAAATGTTAAATTAATGACACAAACGCTATTATAGGATGAACTACATTCCTTAAGTAAGAAAAGTGATTAGAATAAGCCTTGGGATGCATAAAATGACGTAAATGTGCATCCAATGACACAAACGAACTTATTGGATGAACTACATTCCTTAAGTATGAAAAGTGATTAGAATAAGCATTGGGAGTCACAAAATGACGTAATGTTAAGTTAATGACACAAACACGCTTATTGGATGTACTACATTCCTTAAGTACGAAAAGTGATTAGAATAGGCCTTGGGATGCACAAAATGACGTAGATGTTCATCCATTGACACAAACGCGCTTATTGGATGAACTACATTCCTTAAGTACGAAAAGTGATTAGAATAAGCCTTGGGATGCAAAAGATGACGTAAATGTTGATACAATGCCACAAATGCATTTATTGGATGAACTACATTCCATAAGTACAAAAAGTGATTAGAATAAGCCTTGGGATGCACAAAATGACGTAAATGTTAAATTAATGACACAAGCACGCTTATTGGATGAACTACATTCCTTAAGTACGAAACTGATTAGAATAAGCCTTGGGATGCCCAAAATGACGTAAATGTTAATCCAATGACACAGTTGCACTTATTGGATGAACTACATCCCTTAAGTACGAAAAGTGATTAGAATAAGCCTTGGGATACAAAAAATGACTTAAATGTTCATCCAATGACACAAATCCACTTATTGGATGAACTACATTCCTTAAGTACGAAAAGTGATTAGAATAAGCCTTGGGATGCAAAAAATGACGTAAATGTTCATCCAATGACACAAATGAACTTATTGGACGAACTATATTCTTAAGTACGAAAAGTGATTAAGATAAGCCTAGGGATGCACAAAATGACCTAAATGTTAATTTAATGACACAAACACGCTTATTGGATGAACTACATTCCTTAAGTACGAATGTGATTAGAAAACGTCATTTTGGGATGCCCAAAATGACGTAAATGTTCATCCAATGACACAAATGCACTTATTGGATGAACTACATTCCTTAAGTAAGAAAAGTAATTAGAATAAGCCTTGGGATGCATAAAATGACGTAAATGTTCATCCAATGAAACAAACGAACTTATTGGATGAACTACATTCCTTAAGTACGAAAAGTGATTAGAATAAGCCTTGGGATTCACAAAATGACGTAAATGTTAAGTTAAAGACACAAACACGTTTATTGGATGAACTACATTCCTTAAGTACGAAAAGTGATTAGAATAAGCCTTGGGATGCACAAAATGACGTAGATGTTCATCCATTGACACAAACGCGCTTATTGCGTGAACTACATTGCTTAAGTACGAAAAGTGATTAGAATAATCCTTGGGATGCACACAATGACGTAAATGTTCATCCAATGACACAAATGCACTTATTGGATGAACTACATTCCTTAAGTACGAAAAGTGATTAGAATAAGCCTTGGGATGCAAAAACTGATGTAAATGTTCATCCAATGACACAAATGCACTTATTGGGTGAACTGCATTGCTTAAGTACGAAAAGTGATTAGAATAATTCTTGGGATTCACCAAATGACTTAAATGTTCATCCAATGACACAAATGAACTTATTGGATGAACTACATTCTTAAGTACGAAAAGTGATTAAGATAAGCCTAGGGATGCACAAAATGACCTAAATGTTAATTTAATGACACAAACACGCTTATTGGATGAACTACATTCCTTAAGTACGAATGTGATTAGAAAACGTCATTTTGGGATGCCCAAAATGACGTAAATGTTCATCCAATGACACAAATGCACTTATTGGATGAACTACATTCCTTAAGTAGGAAAAGTAATTAGAATAAGCCTTGGGATGCATAAAATGACGTAAATGTTCATCCAATGAAACAAACGAACTTATTGGATGAACTACATTCCTTAAGTACGAAAAGTGATTAGAATAAGGCTTGGGATACACAAAATGACGTAAATGTTAAATTAATGACACAAACACGCTAATTGGATGAGCTACATTCCTTAAGTATGAAAAGTGATTAGAATAAGCCTTGAGATGCAAAAGATGACGTAAATGTTCATACAATGATACAAATGCACTTAGTGGATGAACTATATTCCTTAAGTACGAAAACTGGATAGAATAAGCCTTGGGATACACAAAATGACGTAAATGTTAAATTAATGACACAAACACGCTTATTGGATGAACTACATTCCTTAAGTACGAAAGTGATTAGAAAACGTCATTTTGGGATGCCCAAAATGACGTAAATGGTCATCCAATGACACAAATGCACTTATTGGATGAACTACATTACTTAAGTACGAAAAGTGATTAGAATAAGCCTTGGGATGCAAAAAATGACGTAAATGTTCATCCAATGACGCAAACGCGCTTATTGAATAAACTACATTCCTTAAGTACGTAAAGTGATTAGAATAAGCCTTGGAATGCAAAAGATGACGTAAATGTTGATACAATGACACAAATGCATTTATTGGATGACCTACATTCCATAAGTACAAAAAGTGATTAGAATAAGCCTTGGGATGCACAAAATGACATAAATGTTAAATTAATGACACAAGCACGCTTATTGGATGAACTACATTCCTTAAGTACGAAACTGATTAGAATAAGCCTTGGGTTGCCCAAAATGACGTAAATGTTAATCCAATGACACAAATGCACTTATTGGATGAACTACATCCCTTAAGTACGAAAAGTGATTAGAATAAGCCTTGGGATGCAAAAAATGACTTAAATGTTCATCCAATGACACAAATCCACTTTATTGGATGAACTACATTCCTTAAGTACGAAAAGTGATTAGAATAAGCCTTGGAATGCAAAAAATGACGTGAATGTTCATCCAATGACACAAATGCACTTATTGGATGAACTACATTGCTTAAGTACGAAAAGTGAGTACAATAAGCCTTGGGATGCAAAAAATGACATAAATGTTCATCCAATGACACAAATGCACTTATTGGATGAACTACATACCTTAAGTACGAAAAATGATTAGAATAAGCCTTGGGATGCACAAAACGACGTAAATTTTCATCCAATGACACAAATGCGCTTATTGGATGAACTACATTCCTTAAGTACGAAAAGTGTTTAGAATAAGCCTTGGGATGCACAAAATGACGTAAATGTTCATCAAATGACGCAAACGCGCTTATTGAATAAACTACATTCCTTAAGTACGAAAAGTGATTAGAATAAGCCTTGGGATGCACAAAAAGACTTAAATGTTCATCCAATGATACAACCGTGCTTATTGGATGAACTACATTCCTTAAGTACGAAAAGTGATTAGAATAAGCCTTGGGATGCAAAAGATGACGTAAATGTTCATCCAATGACACAAATGCACTTAATGGATGAACTACATTCCTTAAGTACGAAAAGTGATTAGAATAAGCCTTGGGATACACAAAATGACGTAAATGTTAAATTAATGACACAAACACGCTAATTGAATGAGCTACATTCCTTAAGTACGAAAAGTGATTAGAATAAGCCTTAGGATGCAAAAGATGACGTAAATGTCCATACAATGATACAAATGCACTTATTGGATGAACTATATTCCTTAAGTACGAAAACTGGATAGAATAAGCCTTGGGATACACAAAATGACGTAAATGTTAAATTAATGACACAAACACGCTTATTGGATGAACTACATTCCTTAAGTACGAAAGTGATTAGAAAACGTCATTTTGGGATGCCCAAAATGACGTAAATGGTCATCCAACGACACAAATGCACTTATTGGATGAACTACATTCCTTAAGTACGAAAAGTGATTAGAATAAGCCTTGGAATGCAAAAAATGACGTGACTGTTCATCCAATGACACAAATGCACTTATTGGATGAACTACATTGCTTAAGTACGAAAAGTCATTAGAATAATCCTTGGGATGCACAAAATGACGTAAATGTTCATCCAATGACACAAATGCACGTATTCGATGAACTAAATTCCTTAAGTACGAAAAGTGATTAGAATAAGCCTTGGGATGCACAAAATGACGTTAATGTTCATCCAATGACACAATCGCGCTTATTGGATGAACTACATTCCTTAAGTACAAAAATTGATTAGAATAAGCCTTGGGATGCAAAAAATCAAGTAAATGTTCATCCAATGACAGAAATGCACTTATTGGATGAACTACATTCCTTAAGTACGAAAAGTGATTAGAATAAGCCTTGGGATGCACAAAATGACGTAAATGTTCATCCAATGACACAAATGCACTTATTGGAAGAACTACGTTGGTTAATAACAAAAAGTGATGAGAATAAGCGTTGGGATACAAAAAATAATAATCCAATGACACAAATGCACTTCTTCGAAGAACTACATTGGTTTTGATTGAAAATGGATTCGAATAAGCCTTGGGATGCACAGATTGATAAACAAAATGCACTTATTGGATGAACTACATTCCTTAAGTACGAAAAGTGATTAGAATAAGCTTTGGGATGCACAAAATGACGTAAATGTTCATCCAATGACACAAATGCACTTATTGGATGAACTAAATTCCTTAAGTACGAAAAGTGATTAGAATAAGCCTTGGGATGCACAAAATGACGTAAATGTTCATCCAATGACAAATGCATTTATTGGATGAACTACATTCCTTAAGTACGAAAAGTGATTAAAATAAGCCTTGGGATGCACAAAATGACGTAAATGGTCATCCAAACACACAAACGCGCTTATTAGATGAACTACATTCCTTAAGTACGAAAATTGATTAGAATAAGTCTTGGGATGCACAAAATGACGTAAATGTTCATCCAAGGACACAAATGCACTTATTGGATGAACTACATTCCTTAAGTACGAAAAGTGATTAGAATAAGCCTTGGGATGCACAAAATGACGTAAATGTTCATCCAATGACAGAAACGCGGTTATTGAATAAACTACATTCCTAAAGTACAAAAAGTGATTAGAAGAAGCCTTGGGATGCACAAAATGAAATAAATCTTCATCCAATGACACAAACGCGCTTATTTGATGAACTACATTCCATAAGTACGAAAAGTGATTAGAATAAGCCTTTGGATGCACAAAATGACGTAAATATTCATCCAATGACACAAATGCACTTGTAGGATAAACTACATTCCTTATGTACAAAAAGTGATTAGAATAAGCCTTGGGATGCACAAAATGACGTAAATGTTCATCCAATGACACAAATGCACTTATTGGATGAACTACATTCCTGAATTACGAAAAGTGATTAGAATAAACCTTGGGATGCACAAAATGACGTAAATGTTCATCCAATGACACAAACGCGCTTATTGGATGAACTACATTCCTTAAGAATGAAAAGTGATTTGAATAAACCTTGGGATGCACAAAATGACATAAATGTTAAATTAATGACACAAACGCTCTTATTGGATGAACTACATTCCATAAGTACGAAAAGTGATTATAATAATCCTTGGGAGGCACAAAATGACGTAAATGTTCATCCAATGACACAAATGCACTTATTGGATGAACTACATTCCAGAAGTACGAAAAGTGATTAGAATAAGTTTTGGGATGCACAAAATGACGTAAATGTTCATCCCATGACACAAATGCAATTATTGGATGAACTACATTCCTTAAGTACGAAAAGTGATTAGAATAAACCTTGGGATACACAAAATGACGTAAATGTTAAATTAATGACACAAACACGCTTGTTAGATGAACTACATTCCATAAGTACGAAAAGTGATTAGAATAATCCTTGGGATGCACAAAATGACGTAAATGTTCATCCAATGACACAAATGCACTGATTGGATGAACTAGATTCCTTAACAATGAAAAGTGATTTGAATAAACCTTGGGATGCACAAAATGACATAAATGTTAAATTAATGACACAAACGCGCTTATTGGATGAACTACATTCCATAAGTACGAAAAGTGATTAGAATAATCCTTGGGAGGCACAAAATGACGTAAATGTTCATCCAATGACACAAATGCACTTATTTGATGAACTACATTCCTTAAGTACGTAAAGTGATTAGAATAAGCCTTGGGATGCACAAAATGACGTAAATGTTCATCCAATGACACAAATGCACTTGTAGGATAAACTACATTCCTTATGTACAAAAAGTGATTAGATTAAGCCTTGGGATGCACAAAATGACGTAAATGTTAAATTAATGAAAGAGACACGCTTATTGGATGAACTTCACTCCTTAAGTACAAAAAGTGATTAAAATAAGCCTTGGGATGCACAAAATGACCTAAATGTTCATCCAATGACACAAATGCACTTATTGGATGAACTACATTCCTGAAGTACGAAAAAAGATTAGAATAAGCTTTGGGATGCACAAAATGACGTAAATGTTCATCCCATGACACAAATGCAATTATTGGATGAACTACATTCCTTAAGAACGAAAAGTGATTAGAATAAACCTTGGGATACACAAAATGACGTAAATGTTAAATTAATGACACAAACACGCTTGTTGGATGAACAACATTCCATAAGTACGAAAAGTGATTAGAATAATACTTGGGATGCACAAAATGACGTAAATGTTCATCCAATGACACAAATGCACTTGTAGGATCAACTACATTCCTTATGTACAAAAAGTGATTAGAATAAGCCTTGGGATGCACAAAATGACGTAAATATTCATCCAATGACACAAATGCACTTGTAGGATCAACTACATTCCTTATGTACAAAAAGTGATTACAATAAGCCTTGGCATGCACACAATGACGTAAATGATCATCCAATGACACAATAGCACTTATTGGATGAACTACATTCCTTAATTACGAAAAGTGATTAGAATAATCCTTGGGAGGCACAAAATGACGTAAATGTTCATCCAATGACACAAATGCACTTATTTGATTAACTACATTCCTTAAGTACGTAAAGTGATTAGAATAAGCCTTGGGATGCACAAAATGACGTAAATGTTCATCCAATGACACAAACGCGCTTATTGGATGAACTACATTCCTTAAGTACGAAAAGTGATTAGAATAAGCCTTGGGATGCACAAAATGACGTAATTGTTCATCCAATGACACAAACATGCTTATTGAATAAACTACATTCCTAAAGTACAAAAAGTGATTAGAATAAGCCTTGGAATGTACAAAACGACATAAATGTTCATCCAATGACACAAACACGCTTATTTGATGAACTACATTCCATAAGTACGAAAAGTGATTAGAATAAGCCTTTGGATGCACAAAATGACGTAAATGTTCATCCAATGACACAAATGCACTTGTAGGATAAACTACATTCCTTATGTACAAAAAGTGATTAGATTAAGCCTTGGGATGCACAAAATGACGTAAATGTTAAGTTAATGAAAGAGACACGCTTATTGGATGAACTTCATTCCTTAAGTACAAAAAGTGATTAAAATAAGCCTTGGGAAGCACAAAATTACGTAAATGGTCATCCAATGACACAAACAGGCTTATTGGATGAACTACAATCCTTAAGTACGAAAAGTGATTAGAATAAGTCTTGGGCTGCACAAAATGACGTAAATGTTCATCCAATGACACAAACGCGCTTATTGAATAAACTACATTCCTAAAGTACAAAAAGTGTTTAGAATAAGCCTTGGGATGCACAAAATGACATAAAATAAGCCTCGGGATGCACAAAATGACATAAATTTTAAATTAATGACACAAACGCGCTTATTGGATGAAGTACATTCCTTAAGTATGAAAAGTGATTAGAATAAGCCTTGGGATGCACAAAATGACGTAAATGTTCATCAAATGACACAAATGCACTTATTGGATGAACTACATTCCTTAAGTACGAAAAGTGATTAGAATAAGCCTTGGGATGCACAAAATGACGTAAATGTTCATCAAATGACACAAATGCACTTGTAGGATAAACTACATTCCTTATGTACAAAAAGTGATTAGAATAAGCCTTGGCATGCACACAATGACGTAAATGTTCATCCAATGACACAATAGCACTTATTGGATGAACTACATTCCTTAAGTACGAAAAGTGATTAGAATAAGCTTTGGGATGCACAAAATGACGTAAATGTTCATCCCATGACACAAATGCAATTATTGGATGAACTACATTCCTTAAGTACGAAAAGTGATTAGAATAAACCTTGGGATACACAAAATGACGTAAATGTTAAATTAATGACACAAACACGCTTGTTGGATGAACAACATTCCATAAGTACGAAAAGTGATTAGAATAATCCTTGGGATGCACAAAATGACGTAAATGTTCATCCAATGACACAAATGCACTTGTAGGATCAACTACATTCCTTATGTACAAAAAGTGATTAGAATAAGCCTTGGCATGCACACAATGACGTAAATGTTCATCCAATGACACAATAGCACTTATTGGATGAACTACATTCCTTAAGTACGAAAAGTGATTAGAATAAGCTTTGGGATGCACAAAATGACGTAAATGTTCATCCCATGACACAAATGCAATTATTGGATGAACTAAATTCCTTAAGTACGAAAAGTGATTAGAATAAACCCTGGGATGCACAAAATGATGTAAATGTTAAATTAATGACACAAACACGCTTGTTGGATGAACAACATTCCATAAGTACGAAAATTGATTAGAATAATCCTTGGGATGCACAAAATGACGTAAATGATCATCCAATGACACAATAGCACTTATTGGATGAACTACATTCCTTAAGTACGAAAAGTGATTAGAATAAGTCTTGGGATGCACAAAATGACGTAAATGTTCATCCAATGACACAAATGCACTTATTGGATGAACTACATTCCTTAAGTACGAAAAGTGATTAGAATAAACCTTGGGATGCACAAAATGACGTAAATGTTCATCCAATGACACAAACGCGCTTATTGGATGAACTACATTCCTTAAGTACGAAAAATGATTAGAATAAACCTTGGGATGCACAAAATGACGTAAATGTTAAATTAATGACACAAACGCGCTTATTGGATGAACTACATTCCTTAAGTACGAAAAGTGATTAGAATAAGCCTTGGGATGCACAAAATGACGTAAATGTTCATTCAATGACACAAATGCACTTATTGGATGAACTTCATTCCTTAAGTACGTAAAGTGATTAGAATAAGCCTTGGGATGCACAAAATGACGTAAATGTTCATCCAATGACACAAACGCGCTTATTGGATGAACTACATTCCTTAAGTACGAAAAGTGATTAGAATAAGCCTTGGGATGCACAAAAAGACGTAAATGTTCATCCAATGATACAAATGCACATATTGGATGAACTACATTCCTTAAGTACGAAAAGTGATTAGAATAAGCCTTGGGATGCACAAAATAACGTAAATGTTCATCCAATGACACAAACGCGCTTATTGGATGAACTACATTTCTTAAGTACAAAAAGTGATTAGAATAAGCCTTGGGATACACAACGTGACCTAAATGTTAAATTAATGACACAAATGCAATTATTGGATGAACTACATTCCTTAAGTACCAAAAGTGATTAGAATAAACCTTGGGATGCACAAAATGACGTAAATGTTTATCCAATGACACAATTGCACATATTGGATGAACTACATTCCTTAAGTACGAAAAGTGATTAGAATAAACCTTGGGATGCACAAAATGACGTAAATGTTCATCCAATGACACAAACGCGCTTATTGGATGAACTACATTCCTTAAGTACGAAAAGTGATTAGAATATTCCTTGGGATGCACAAGAAGACGTAAATGTTCATCCAATGATACAAATGCACATATTGGATGAACTACATTCCTTAAGTACGAAAAGTGATTAGAATAAGCCTTGGGATGCACAAAATAACGTAAATGTTCATCCAATGACACAAACGCGCTTATTGGATGAACTACATTCCTTAAGTACAAAAAGTGATTAGAATAAGCCTTGGGATACACAACGTGACCTAAATGTTAAATTAATGACACAAATGCACTTATTGGATGAACTACATTCGTAAAGTACGAAAAGTGATTAGAATAAGCCTTGGGATGCACAAAATGACAGAAATGTTCATCCAATCACACAAACGCACTTATTGAATGAACTACATTCCTTAAGTACGAAAAGTGATTAGAATAAACCTTGGGATGCACAAAATGACGTAAATGTTCATCCAATGACACAAACGCGCTTATTGGATGAACTACATTCCTTAAGTACGAAAAGTGATTAGAATAAGCCTTGGGATGCACAAAATGACGTAAATGTTAAATTAATGACACAAACGCGCTTATTTGATGAACTACATTCCATAAGTACGAAAAGTAATTAGAATAATCCTTGGGATGCACAAAATGACGTAAATGTTCATCCAATGACACAAATGCACTTATTGGATGAACTACATTCCTTAAGTATGTAAAGTGATTAGAATAAGCCTTGGGATGCACAAAATGACGTAAATGTTCATCCAATGACACAAATGCACTTGTAGGATCAACTATATTTGTTATGTACAAAAAGTGATCAGAATAAGCCTTGGGATGCACAAAATGACGTAAATGTTAAATTAATGAAAGAGACACGCTTATTGGATGAACTTCATTCCTTAAGTACAAAAAGTGATTAAAATAAGCCTTGGGATGCACAAAATGACGTAAATGGTCAACCAATGAGACAAACGCGCTTATTGGATGAACTACATTCCTTGAGTACGAAAAGTGATTAGAATAAGTCTTGGGATGCACAAAATGACGTAAATGTTCATCCAATGACACAAATGCACTTATTGGATGAACTACATTCCTTAAGAATGAAAAGTGATTTGAATAAACCTTGGGATGCACAAAATGACATAAATGTTAAATTAATGACACAAACGCGCTTATTGGATGAACTACATTCCATAAGTACGAAAAGTGATTAGAATAAGTCTTGGGATGCACAAAATGACGTAAATGTTCATCCAATGACACAAATGCACTTACTGGATGAACTACATTCCTGAAGTACGAAAAAAGATTAGAATAAACCTTGGGATGCACAAAATGACGTAAATGTTCATCCAATGACACAAATGCACTTATTTGATGAACTACATTCCTTAAGTACGTAAAGTGATTAGAATAAGCCTTGGGATGCACAAAATGACGTAAATGTTCATCCAATGACACAAACGCGCTTATTGGATGAACTACATTCCTTAAGTACGAAAAGTGATTAGAATAAACCTTGGGATACACAAAATGACGTAAATGTTAAATTAATGACACAAACACGCTTGTTGGATGAACTACATTCCATAAGTACGAAAAGTGATTAGAATAATCCTTGGGAGGCACAAAATGACGTAAATGTTCATCCAATGACACAAATGCACTTATTGGATGAACTACATTCCAGAAGTACGAAAAGTGATTAGAATAAGTCTTGGGATGCACAAAATGACGTAAATGTTCATCCCATTACACAAATGCAATTATTGGATGAACTACATTCCTTAAGTACGAAAAGTGATTAGAATAAACCTTGGGATACACAAAATGACGTAAATGTTAAATTAATGACACAAACACGCTTGTTGGATGAACTACATTCCATAAGTACGAAAAGTGATTAGAATAATCCTTGGGATGCACAAAATGACGTAAATGTTCATCCAATGACACAAATGCACTTATTGGATGAACTAGATTCCTTAAGAATGAAAAGTGATTTGAATAAACCTTGGGATGCACAAAATGACAAAAATGTTAAATTAATGACACAAACGCGCTTATTGGATGAACTACATTCCGTAAGTACGAAAAGTGATTAGAATAATCCTTGGGAGGCACAAAATGACGTAAATGTTCATCCAATGACACAAATGCACTTATTGGATGAACTACATTCCTTAAGTACGTAAAGTGATTAGAATAAGCCTTGGGATGCACAAAATGACGTAAATGTTCATCCAATGACACAAACGCGCTTATTGGATGAACTACATTCCTTAAGTACGAAAAGTGATTAGAATAAGCCTTGGGATGCACAAAATGACGTAATTGTTCATCCAATGACACAAACATGCTTATTGAATAAACTACATTCCTAAAGTACAAAAAGTGATTAGAATAAGCCTTGGGATGCACAAAATGACATAAATGTTCATCCAATGACACAGACAGGTTTATTGGATGAACTACATTCCTTAAGTACGAAAAGTGATTAGAATAAGTCTTGGGCTGCACAAAATGACGTAAATGTTCATCCAATGACACAAACGCGCTTATTGAATAAACTACATTCCTAAAGTACAAAAAGTGTTTAGAATAAGCCTTGGGATGCACAAAATGACATAAAATAAGCCTCGGGATGCACAAAATGACAAATTTTAAATTAATGACACAAACGCGCTTATTGGATGAAGTACATTCCTTAAGTATGATAAGTGATTAGAATAAGCCTTGGGATGCACAAAATGACGTAAATGTTCATCAAATGACACAAATGCACTTATTGGATGAACTACATTCCTTAAGTACGAAAAGTGATTAGAATAAGCCCTGGGATGCACAAAATGACGTAAATGTTAAATTAATGACACAAACGCGCTTATTTGATGAACTACATTCCATAAGTACGAAAAGTGATTAGAATAAGCTTTTGGATGCACAAAATGACGTAAATGTTCATCCAATGATACAAATGCACTTGTAGGATAAACTACATTCCTTATGTACAAAAATTAATTAGAATAAGCCTTGGGATGCACAAAATGACGTAAATGTTAAATTAATGAAAGAGACACGCTTATTGGATGAACTTCATTCCTTAAGTACAAAAAGTGATTAAAATAAGCCTTGGGATGCACAAAATTACGTAAATGGTCATCCAATGACACAAACAGGCTTATTAGATGAACTACATTCCATAAGTACGAAAAGTGATTAGAATATGTCTTGGGATGCACAAAATCACGTAAATGTTCATCCAATGACACAAACGCGCTTATTGAATAAACTACATTCCTAAAGTACAAAAAGTGTTTAGAATAAGCCTTGGGATGCACAAAATGACATAAAATAAGCCTCGGGATGCACAAAATGACATAAATTTTAAATTAATGACACAAACGCGCTTATTGGATGAATTACATTCCTTAAGTATGTAAAGTGATTAGAATAAGCCTTGGGATGCACAAAATGACGTAAATGTTCATCCAATGACACAAATGCGCTTATTGGATGAACTACATTCCTTAAGTACGAAAAGTGATTAGAATAAGCCTTGGGATGCACAAAATGACGTAAATGTTCATCCAATGACACAAACGCGCTTATTGAATAAACTACATTCCTAAAGTACAAAAAGTGATTAGAATAAGCCTTGGGATGCACAAAATGACATAAATTTTCATCCAATGACACAAACACGCTTATTTGATGAACTACATTCCATATGTACGAAAAGTGATTAGAATAAGCCTTTGGATGCACAAAATGACGTAAATGTTCATCCAATAACACAAATGCACTTGTAGGATAAACTATATTTCTTATGTACAAAAAGTGATCAGAATAAGCCTTGAGATGCACAAAATGACGTAAATGTTAAATTAATGAAAGAGACACGCTTATTGGATGAACTTCATTCCTTAAGTACAAAAAGTGATTAAAATAAGCCTTGGGATGCACAAAATGACGTAAATGGTCATCCAATGAGACAAACGCGCTTATTGGATGAACTACATTCCTTGAGTACGAAAAGTAATTAGAATAAGTCTTGGGATGCACAAAATTACGTAAATGTTCATCCAATGACACAAATGCACTTATTGGATGAACTACATTCCTTAAGAATGAAAAGTGATTTGAATAAACCTTGGGATGCACAAAATGACATAAATGTTAAATTAATGACACAAACGCGCTTATTGGATGAACTACATTCCATAAGTACGAAAAGTGATTAGAATAATCCTTGGGAGGCACAAAATGACGTAAATGTTCATCCAATGACACAATTGCACTTATTGGATGAACTACATTCCAGAAGTACGAAAAGTGATTAGAATAAGTCTTGGGATGCACAAAATGACGTAAATGTTCATCCCATTACACAAATGCAATTATTGGATGAACTACATTCCTTAAGTACGAAAATTGATTAGAATAGACCTTGGGATACACAAAATGACGTAAATGTTAAATTAATGACACAAACACGCTTGTTGGATGAACTACATTCCATAAGTACGAAAAGTGATTAGAATAATCCTTGGGATGCACAAAATGACGTAAATGTTCATCCAATGACACAAATGCACTTATTGGATGAACTAGATTCCTTAAGAATGAAAAGTGATTTGAATAAACCTTGGGATGCACAAAATGACAAAAATGTTAAATTAATGACACAAACGCGCTTATTGGATGAACTACATTCCATAAGTACGAAAAGTGATTAGAATAATCCTTGGGAGGCACAAAATGACGTAAATGTTCATCCAATGACACAAATGCACTTATTGGATGAACTACATTCCTTAAGTACGTAAAGTGATTAGAATAGGCCTTGGGATGCACAAAATGACGTAAATGTTCATCCAATGACACAAACGCGCTTATTGGATGAACTACATTCCTTAAGTACGAAAAGTGATTAGAATAAGCCTTGGGATGCACAAAATGACGTAATTGTTCATCCAATGACACAAACATGCTTATTGAATAAACTACATTCCTAAAGTACAAAAAGTGTTTAGAATAAGCCTTGGGATGCACAAAATGACATAAAATAAGCCTCGGGATGCACAAAATGACAAATTTTAAATTAATGTCACAAACGCGCTTATTGGATGAAGTACATTCCTTAAGTATGATAAGTGATTAGAATAAGCCTTGGGATGCACAAAATGACGTAAATGTTCATCCAATGACACAAATGCACTTATTGGATGAACTACATTCCTTAAGTACGAAAAGTGATTAGAATAAGCCCTGGGATGCACAAAATGACGTAAATGTTAAATTAATGACACAAACGCGCTTATTTGATGAACTACATTCCATAAGTACGAAAAGTGATTAGAATAAGCTTTAGGATGCACAAAATGACGTAAATGTTCATCCAATGATACAAATGCACTTGTAGGATAAACTACATTCCTTATGTACAAAAATTAATTAGAATAAGCCTTGGGATGCACAAAATTACGTAAATGGTCATCCAATGACACAAACAGGCTTATTAGATGAACTACATTCCTTTAGTACGAAAAGTGATTAGAATAAGTCTTGGGATGCACAAAATGACGTAAATGTTCATCCAATGACACAAACACGCTTATTTGATGAACTACATTCCATAAGTACGAAAAGTGATTAGAATAAGCCTTTGGATGCACAAAATGACGTAAATGTTCATCCAAAGACACAAATGCACTTGTAGGATAAACTACATTCCTTATGTACAAAAAGTGATTAGATTAAGCCTTGGGATGCACAAAATGACGTAAATGTTAATTTAATGAAAGAGACACGCTTATTGGATGAACTTCATTCCTTAAGTACAAAAAGTGATTAAAATAAGCCTTCGGATGCACAAAATTACGTAAATGGTCATCCAATGAGACAAACGCGCTTATTGGATGAACTACATTCCTTGAGTACGAAAAGTGATTAGAATATGTCTTGGGATGCACAAAATCACGTAAATGTTCATCCAATGACACAAATGCACTTATTGGATGAACTACATTCCTTAAGAATGAAAATTGATTTGAATAAACCTTGGGATGCACAAAATGACATAAATGTTAAATTAATGACACAAACGCGCTTATTGGATGAACTATATTCCATAAGTACGAAAAGTGATTAGAATAATCCTTGGGAGGCACAAAATGACGTAAATGTTCATCCAATGACACAAATGCACTTATTGGATGAACTACATTCCATAAGTACGAAAACTGATTAGAATAAGTCTTGGGATGCACAAAATGACGTAAATGTTCATCCCATGACACAAATGCAATTATTGGATGAACTACATTCCTTAAGTACGAAAAGTGATTAGAATAAACCTTGCGATACACAAAATGACGTAAATGTTAAATTAATGACACAAACACGCTTGTTGGATGAACTACATTCCATAAGTACGAAAAGTGATTAGAATAATCCTTGGGATGCACAAAATGACGTAAATGTTCATCCAATGACACAAATGCACTTATTGGATGAACTAGATTCCTTAAGAATGAAAAGTGATTTGAATAAACCTTGGGATGCACAAAATGACATAAATGTTAAATTAATGACACAAACGCGCTTATTGGATGAACTACATTCCATAAGTACGAAAAGTGATTAGAATAATCCTTGCGAGGCCCAAAATGACGTAAATGTTCATCCAATGACACAAATGCACTTATTGGATGAACTACATTCCTTAAGTACGTAAAGTGATTAGAATAAGCCCTGGGATGCACAAAATGACGTAAATGTTAAATTAATGACACAAACGCGCTTATTTGATGAACTACATTCCATAAGTACGAAAAGTGATTAGAATAAGCTTTAGGATGCACAAAATGACGTAAATGTTCATCCAATGATACAAATGCACTTGTAGGATAAACTACATTCCTTATGTACAAAAATTAATTAGAATAAGCCTTGGGATGCACAAAATTACGTAAATGGTCATCCAATGACACAAACAGGCTTATTAGATGAACTACATTCCTTTAGTACGAAAAGTGATTAGAATAAGTCTTGGGATGCACAAAATGACGTAAATGTTCATCCAATGACACAAATGCACTTATTGGATGAACTACATTCCTTAAGTACGAAAAGTGATTAGAATAAACCTTGGGATGCACAAAATGACGTAAATGTTCATCCAATGACACAAACGCGCTTATTGGATGAACTACATTCCTTAAGTACGAAAAGTGATTAGAATAAGCTTTGGGATGCACAAAATGATGTAAATGTTCATCCAATGACACAAACGCGCTTATTGAATAAACTACATTCCTAAAGTACAAAAAGTGATTAGAATAAGCCTTGGGATGCACAAAATGACATAAATGTTAAATTAATGACACAAACGCGCTTATTGGATGAACTACATTCCATAAGTACGAAAAGTGATTAGAATAATCCTTGGGACGCACAAAATGACGTAAATGTTCATCCAATGACACAAATGCGCTTATTGGATGAACTACATTCCTTAAGTACGAAAAGTGATTAGAATAAGCCTTGGGATGCACAAAATGACGTAAATGTTCATCCAATGACACAAACGCGCTTATTGAATAAACTACATTTTTAAAGTACAAAAAGTGATTAGAATAAGCCTTGGGATGCACAAAATGACGTAAATGTTAAATTAATGAAAGAGACACGCTTATTGGATGAACTTCATTCCTTAAGTACAAAAAGTGATTAAAATAAGCCTTGGGATGCACAAAATGACGTAAATCGTCATCCAATGAGACAAACGCGCTTATTGGATGAACTACATTCCTTGAGTACGAAAAGTGATAAGAATATGTCTTGGGATGCACAAAATCACGTAAATGTTTATCCAATGACACAAATGCACTTATTGGATGAACTACATTCCTTAAGAATGAAAATTGATTTGAATAAACCTTGGGATGCACAAAATGACATAAATGTTAAATTAATGACACAAACGCGCTTATTGGATGAACTACATTCCATAAGTACGAAAAGTGATTAGAATAATCCTTGGGAGGCACAAAATGACGTAAATGTTCATCCAATGACACAAATGCACTTATTGGATGAACTACATTCGATAAGTACGAAAAGTGATTAGAATAAGTCTTGGGATGCACAAAATGACGTAAATGTTCATCCCATGACACAAATGCAATTATTGGATGAACTACATTCCTTAAGTACGAAAAGTGATTAGAATAAACCTTGCGATACACAAAATGACGTAAATGTTAAATTAATGACACAAACACGCTTGTTGGATGAACTACATTCCATAAGTACGAAAAGTGATTAGAATAATCCTTGGGATGCACAAAATGACGTAAATGTTCATCCAATGACACAAATGCACTTATTGGATGAACTAGATTCCTTAAGAATGAAAAGTGATTTGAATAAACCTTGGGATGCACAAAATGACATAAATGTTAAATTAATGACACAAACGCGCTTATTGGATGAACTACATTCCATAAGTACGAAAAGTGATTAGAATAATCCTTGGGAGGCACAAAATGACGTAAATGTTCATCCAATGACACAATTGCACTTATTGGATGAACTACATTCCAGAAGTACGAAAAGTGATTAGAATAAGTCTTGGGATGCACAAAATGACGTAAATGTTCATCCCATTACACAAATGCAATTATTGGATGAACTACATTCCTTAAGTACGAAAATTGATTAGAATAGACCTTGGGATACACAAAATGACGTAAATGTTAAATTAATGACACAAACACGCTTGTTGGATGAACTACATTCCATAAGTACGAAAAGTGATTAGAATAATCCTTGGGATGCACAAAATGACGTAAATGTTCATCCAATGACACAAATGCACTTATTGGATGAACTAGATTCCTTAAGAATGAAAAGTGATTTGAATAAACCTTGGGATGCACAAAATGACAAAAATGTTAAATTAATGACACAAACGCGCTTATTGGATGAACTACATTCCATAAGTACGAAAAGTGATTAGAATAATCCTTGGGAGGCACAAAATGACGTAAATGTTCATCCAATGACACAAATGCACTTATTGGATGAACTACATTCCTTAAGTACGTAAAGTGATTAGAATAGGCCTTGGGATGCACAAAATGACGTAAATGTTCATCCAATGACACAAACGCGCTTATTGGATGAACTACATTCCTTAAGTACGAAAAGTGATTAGAATAAGCCTTGGGATGCACAAAATGACGTAATTGTTCATCCAATGACACAAACATGCTTATTGAATAAACTACATTCCTAAAGTACAAAAAGTGTTTAGAATAAGCCTTGGGATGCACAAAATGACATAAAATAAGCCTCGGGATGCACAAAATGACATAAATTTTAAATTAATGACACAAACGCGCTTATTGGATGAATTACATTCCTTAAGTATGTAAAGTGATTAGAATAAGCCTTGGGATGCACAAAATGACGTAAATGTTCATCCAATGACACAAATGCGCTTATTGGATGAACTACATTCCTTAAGTACGAAAAGTGATTAGAATAAGCCTTGGGATGCACAAAATGACGTAAATGTTCATCCAATGACACAAACGCGCTTATTGAATAAACTACATTCCTAAAGTACAAAAAGTGATTAGAATAAGCCTTGGGATGCACAAAATGACATAAATGTTAAATTAATGACACAAACGCGCTTATTGGATGAAGTAAATTCCTTATGTATGAAAAGTGATTAGAATAAGCCTTGGGATGCACAAAATGACGTAAATGTTCATCAAATGACACAAATGCATTTGTAGGATAAACTACATTCCTTATGTACAAAAAGTGATTAGAATAAACCTTGGGATACACAAAATGACGTAAATGTTAAATTAATGACACAAACACGCTTGTTGGATGAACAACATTCCATAAGTACGAAAATGATTAGAATAATCCTTGGGATGCACAAAATGACGTAAATGTTCATCCAATGACACAAATGCACTTATTGGATGAACTACATTCCTTAAGTATGTAAAGTGATTAGAATAAGCCTTGGGATGCACAAAATGACGTAAATGTTCATCCAATGACACAAATGCGCTTATTGGATGAACTACATTCCTTAAGAATGAAAAGTGATTTGAATAAACCTTGGGATGCACAAAATGACATAAATGTTAAATTAATGACACAAACGCGCTTATTGGATGAACTACATTCCATAAGTACGAAAAGTGATTAGAATAATCCTTGGGACGCACAAAATGACGTAAATGTTCATCCAATGACACAAATGCGCTTATTGGATGAACTACATTCCTTAAGTACGAAAAGTGATTAGAATAAGCCTTGGGATGCACAAAATGACGTAAATGTTCATCCAATGACACAAACGCGCTTATTGGATGAACTACATTCCTTAAGTACGAAAAGAAATTAGAATAAGCCTTGGGATGCACAAAATGACGTAAATGTTCATCCAATGACACAAATGCTCTTGTTGGATGAACTACATTCCTTCAGTATAAAAAGTGATTAGAATAAGCCTTGGGATGCACAAAATGACGTAAATGTTCATCCAATGACACAAACGCGCTTATTGGATGAACTACATTCCTTAAGTACGAAAAGTGATTAGAATAAGCCTTGGGATGCACAAAATGACGTAAATGTTCATCCAATGACACAAACGCGCTTATTGAATAAACTACATTCCTAAAGTACAAAAAGTGATTAGAATAAGCCTTGGGATGCACAAAATGACATAAATGTTAAATTAATGACACAAACGCGCTTATTGGATGAAGTAAATTCCTTATGTATGAAAAGTGATTAGAATAAGCCTTGGGATGCACAAAATGACGTAAATGTTCATCAAATGACACAAATGCATTTGTAGGATAAACTACATTCCTTATGTACAAAAAGTGATTAGAATAAACCTTGGGATACACAAAATGACGTAAATGTTAAATTAATGACACAAACACGCTTGTTGGATGAACAACATTCCATAAGTACGAAAATGATTAGAATAATCCTTGGGATGCACAAAATGACGTAAATGTTCATCCAATGACACAAATGCACTTATTGGATGAACTACATTCCTTAAGTATGTAAAGTGATTAGAATAAGCCTTGGGATGCACAAAATGACGTAAATGTTCATCCAATGACACAAATGCGCTTATTGGATGAACTACATTCCTTAAGAATGAAAAGTGATTTGAATAAACCTTGGGATGCACAAAATGACATAAATGTTAAATTAATGACACAAACGCGCTTATTGGATGAACTACATTCCATAAGTACGAAAAGTGATTAGAATAATCCTTGGGACGCACAAAATGACGTAAATGTTCATCCAATGACACAAATGCGCTTATTGGATGAACTACATTCCTTAAGTACGAAAAGTGATTAGAATAAGCCTTGGGATGCACAAAATGACGTAAATGTTCATCCAATGACACAAACGCGCTTATTGAATAAACTACATTTTTAAAGTACAAAAAGTGATTAGAATAAGCCTTGGGATGCACAAAATGACGTAAATGTTAAATTAATGAAAGAGACACGCTTATTGGATGAACTTCATTCCTTAAGTACAAAAAGTGATTAAAATAAGCCTTGGGATGCACAAAATTACGTAAATGGTCATCCAATGACACAAACAGGCTTATTAGATGAACTACATTCCATAAGTACGAAAAGTGATTAGAATATGTCTTGGGATGCACAAAATCACGTAAATGTTCATCCAATGACACAAATGCACTTATTGGATGAACTACATTCCTTAAGAATGAAAAGTGATTTGAATAAACCTTGGGATGCACAAAATGACATAAATGTTAAATTAATGACACAAACGCGCTTATTGGATGAACTACATTCCATAAGTACGAAAAGTGATTAGAATAATCCTTGGGACGCACAAAATGACGTAAATGTTCATCCAATGACACAAATGCACTTATTGGATGAACTAGATTCCTTAAGAATGAAAAGTGATTTGAATAAACCTTGGGATGCACAAAATGACATAAATGTTAAATTAATGACACAAACACGCTTGTTGGATGAACTACATTCCATAAGTACGAAAAGTGATTAGAATAATCCTTGGGACGCACAAAATGACGTAAATGTTCATCCAATGACACAAATGCACTTATTGGACGAACTACATTCCTTAAGTACGAAAAGTGATTAGAATAAACCTTGGGATGCACAAAATGACGTAAATGTTAAATTAATGACACAAACGCGCTTATTGGATGAACTACATTCCTTAAGTATGAAAAGTGATTTGAATAAACCTTGGGATGCACAAAATGACGTAAATGTTAAATTAATGACACAAACGCGCTTATTGGATGAAATACATTCCATAAGTACGAAAAGTGATTAGAATAATCCTTGGGAGGCACAAAATGACGTAAATGTTCATCCAATGACACAAACGCGCTTATTGGATGAACTACATTCCTTAAGTATGAAAAGTGATTAGAATAAGCCTTGGGATGCACAAAATGACGTAATTGTTCATCCAATGACACAAACATGCTTATTGAATAAACTACATTCCTAAAGTACAAAAAGTGATTAGAATAAGCCTTGGAATGCACAAAACGACATAAATGTTCATCCAATGACACAAACACGCTTATTTGATGAACTACATTCCATAAGTACGAAAAGTGATTAGAATAAGCCTTTGGATGCACAAAATGACGTAAATGTTCATCCAAAGACACAAATGCACTTGTAGGATAAACTACATTCCTTATGTACAAAAAGTGATTAGATTAAGCCTTGGGATGCACAAAATGACGTAAATGTTAATTTAATGAAAGAGACACGCTTATTGGATGAACTTCATTCCTTAAGTACAAAAAGTGATTAAAATAAGCCTTCGGATGCACAAAATTACGTAAATGGTCATCCAATGACACAAAGAGGCTTATTGGATGAACTACAATCATTAAGTACGAAAAGTGATTAGAATAAGTCTTGGGCTGCACAAAATGACGTAAATGTTCATCCAATGACACAAACGCGCTTATTGAATAAACTACATTCCTAAAGTACAAAAAGTGTTTAGAATAAGCCTTGGGATGCACAAAATGACAAAATCTTCATCCAATGACACAAACGCGCTTATTTGATGAACTACATTCCATAAGTACGAAAAGTGATTAGAATAAGCCTTTGGATGCACAAAATGACGTAAATATTCATCCAATGACACAAATGCACTTGTAGGATAAACTACATTCCTTATGTACAAAAAGTGATTAGAATAAGCCTTGGGATGCACAAAATGATGTAAATGTTAAATTAATGAAAGAGACACGCTTATTGGATGAACTTCATTCCTTAAGTACAAAAAGTGATTAAAATAAGCCTTGGGATGCACAAAATAGCGTAAATCGTCATCCAATGAGACAAACGCGCTTATTGGATGAACTACATTCCTTGAGTACGAAAAGTGATTAGAATATGTCTTGGGATGCACAAAATCACGTAAATGTTCATCCAATGACACAAATGCACTTATTGGATGAACTACATTCCTTAAGAATGAAAATTGATTTGAATAAACCTTGGGATGCACAAAATGACATAAATGTTAAATTAATGACACAAACGCGCTTATTGGATGAACTATATTCCATAAGTACGAAAAGTGATTAGAATAATCCTTGGGAGGCACAAAATGACGTAAATGTTCATCCAATGACACAAATGCACTTATTGGATGAACTACATTCCATAAGTACGAAAACTGATTAGAATAAGTCTTGGGATGCACAAAATGACGTAAATGTTCATCCCATGACACAAATGCAATTATTGGATGAACTACATT
>JBBPBO010000002.1:21260719-21276126 GCA_037974295.1 Cicer cuneatum | reverse complement strand
AAATCTTCATCCAATGACACAAACGCGCTTATTTGATGAACTACATTCCATAAGTACGAAAAGTGATTAGAATAAGCCTTTGGATGCACAAAATGACGTAAATATTCATCCAATGACACAAATGCACTTGTAGGATAAACTACATTCCTTATGTACAAAAAGTGATTAGAATAAGCCTTGGGATGCACAAAATGATGTAAATGTTAAATTAATGAAAGAGACACGCTTATTGGATGAACTTCATTCCTTAAGTACAAAAAGTGATTAAAATAAGCCTTGGGATGCACAAAATAGCGTAAATCGTCATCCAATGAGACAAACGCGCTTATTGGATGAACTACATTCCTTGAGTACGAAAAGTGATTAGAATATGTCTTGGGATGCACAAAATCACGTAAATGTTCATCCAATGACACAAATGCACTTATTGGATGAACTACATTCCTTAAGAATGAAAATTGATTTGAATAAACCTTGGGATGCACAAAATGACATAAATGTTAAATTAATGACACAAACGCGCTTATTGGATGAACTATATTCCATAAGTACGAAAAGTGATTAGAATAATCCTTGGGAGGCACAAAATGACGTAAATGTTCATCCAATGACACAAATGCACTTATTGGATGAACTACATTCCATAAGTACGAAAACTGATTAGAATAAGTCTTGGGATGCACAAAATGACGTAAATGTTCATCCCATGACACAAATGCAATTATTGGATGAACTACATTTCTTAAGTACGAAAAGTGATTAGAATAAACCTTGCGATACACAAAATGACGTAAATGTTAAATTAATGACACAAACACGCTTGTTGGATGAACTACATTCCATAAGTACGAAAAGTGATTAGAATAATCCTTGGGATGCACAAAATGACGTAAATGTTCATCCAATGACACAAATGCACTTATTGGATGAACTAGATTCCTTAAGAATGAAAAGTGATTTGAATAAACCTTGGGATGCACAAAATGACATAAATGTTAAATTAATGACACAAACGCGCTTATTGGATGAACTACATTCCATAAGTACGAAAAGTGATTAGAATAATCCTTGCGAGGCCCAAAATGACGTAAATGTTCATCCAATGACACAAATGCACTTATTGGATGAACTACATTCCTTAAGTACGTAAAGTGATTAGAATAAGCCCTGGGATGCACAAAATGACGTAAATGTTCATCCAATGACACAAACGCGCTTATTGGATGAACTACATTCCTTAAGTACGAAAAGTGATTAGAATAAGCCTTGGAATGCACAAAATGAAGTAAATGGTCATCCAATGACACAAACCCGCTTATTGGATGAACTACATTCCTTAAGTACGAAAAGTGATTAGAATAAGTCTTGGGATGCACAAAATGACGTAAATGTTCATCCCATGACACAAATGCAATTATTGGATGAACTACATTCCATAAGTACGAAAAGTGATTAGAATAATCCTTGGGATGCACAACATGACGTAAATGTTCATCCAATGACACAAATGCACTTATTGGATGAACTACATTCCTTAAGTACGTAAAGTGATTAGAATAAGCCTTGGGATGCACAAAATGACGTAAATGTTCATCCAATGACACAAACGCGCTTTTTGGATGAACTACATTCCTTAAGTACGAAAAGTGATTAGAATAAGCCTTGGAATGCACAAAACGATATAAATGTTCATCCAATGACACAAACACGCTTATTTGATGAACTACATTCCATAAGTACGAAAAGTGATTAGAATAAGCCTTTGGATAAACAAAATGACGTAAATGTTCATCCAATGACACAAATGCACTTGTAGGATAAACTACATTCCTTATGTACAAAAAGTGATTAGATTAAGCCTTGGGATGCACAAAAGGACGTAAATGTTAAGTTAATGAAAGAGACACGCTTATTGGATGAACTTCATTCCTTAAGTACAAAAAGTGATTAAAAAAAGCCTTGGGATGCCCAAAATGACATAAATGGTGATCCAAACACACAAACGCGCTTATTGGATGAACTACATTCCTAAAGTACAAAAAGTGATTAGAATAAGCCTTGGGATGCACAAAATGACATAAATGTTCATCCAATGACACAAACGCGCTTATTTGATGAACTACATTCCATAAGTACGAAAAGTGATTAGAATAAGCCTTTGGATGCACAAAATGACGTAAATATTCATCCAATGACACAAATGCACTTGTAGGATAAACTACATTCCTTATGTACAAAAAGTGATTAGAATAAGCCTTGGGATGCACAAAATGACGTAAATGTTCATCCAATGACACAAATGCACTTATTGGATGAACTACATTCCTTGAGTACGAAAAGTGATTAGAATAACTCTTGGGATGCACAACATGACGTAAATGTTCATCCAATGACACAAATGCGCTTATTGGATGAACTACATTCCAGAAGTACGAAAAGTGATTTGAATAAACCTTGGGATGCACAAAATGACGTAAATGTTCATCCATTGACACAAATGCACTTATTGGATGAACTACATTCCATAAGTACGAAAATTGATTAGAATAAGTCTTGGGATGCATAAAATGACATAAATGTTCATCCCATGACACAAATGCAATTATTGAATGAATTACATTCCTTAAGTACGAAAAGTGATTAGAATAAACCTTGGGATGCACAAAATGACGTAAATGTTAAATTAATGACACAAACGCGCTTCTTGGATGAACTACATTCCTTAAGTACGAAAAGTGATTAGAATAAACCTTGGGAGGCACAAAATGACGTAAATGTTCATCCAATGACACAAACGCGCTTATTGGATGAACTACATTCCTTAAGTATGAAAAGTGATTAGAATAAGCCTTGGGATGCACAAAATGACGTAATTGTTCATCCAATGACACAAACATGCTTATTGAATAAACTACATTCCTAAAGTACAAAAAGTGATTAGAATAAGCCTTGGAATGCACAAAACGACATAAATGTTCATCCAATGACACAAACACGCTTATTTGATGAACTACATTCCATAAGTACGAAAAGTGATTAGAATAAGCCTTTGGATGCACAAAATGACGTAAATGTTCATCCAAAGACACAAATGCACTTGTAGGATAAACTACATTCCTTATGTACAAAAAGTGATTAGATTAAGCCTTGGGATGCACAAAATGACGTAAATGTTAAGTTAATGAAAGAGACACGCTTATTGGATGAACTTCATTCCTTAAGTACAAAAAGTGATTAAAATAAGCCTTGGGATGCACAAAATTACGTAAATGGTCATCCAATGACACAAACAGGCTTATTGGATGAACTACAATCATTAAGTACGAAAAGTGATTAGAATAAGTCTTGGGATGCATAAAATGACATAAATGTTCATCCCATGACACAAATGCAATTATTGAATGAACTACATTCCTTAAGTACGAAAAGTGATTAGAATAAACCTTGGGATGCACAAAATGACGTAAATGTTAAATTAATGACACAAACGCGCTTCTTGGATGAACTACATTCCTTAAGTACGAAAAGTGATTAGAATAAACCTTGGGATGCACAAAATGACGTAAATGTGAAATTAATGACACAAACGCGCTTACTGGATGAAATACATTCCATAAGTACGAAAAGTGATTAGAATAATCTTTGGGAGGCACAAAATGACGTAAATGTTCATCCAATGACACAAATGCACTTATTGGATGAACTACATTCCTTAAGTACGTAAAGTGATTAGAATAAGCCTTGGGATGCACAAAATGGCGTAAATGTTCATCCAATGACACAAACGCGCTTATTGGATGAACTACATTCCTTAAGTACGAAAAGTGATTAGAATAAGCCTTGGGATGCACAAAATGACGTAAATGTTCATCCAATGACACAAACGCGCTTATTGAATAAACTACATTCCTAAAGTACAAAAAGTGATTAGAATAAGCCATTGGATGCACAAAATGACATAAAATAAGCCTCGGGATGCACAAAATAACATAAATGTTAAATTAATGACACAAACGCGCTTATTGGATGAACTACATTCCTTAAGTACGAAAAGTGATTAGAATAAGCCTTGGGATGCACAAAATGATGTAAATGTTCATCCAATGACACAATAGCACTTATTGGATGAACTACATTCCTTAAGTACGAAAAGTAATTAGAATAAGCCTTGGGATGCACAAAATGACGCAAATGTTAAATTAATGACACAAACGCGCTTATTCGATGAACTACATTCCTTAAGTACAAAAATTCATTAGAATAAGCCTTGGGATGCACAAAATGACATAAATGTTCATCCAATGACACAAACGCGCTTATTTGATGAACTACATTCCATAAGTACGAAAAGTGAATAGAATAAGCCTTTGGATGTACAAAATGACGTAAATGTTCATCCAATGACACAAATGCACTTGTAGGATAAATTACATTCCTTATGTACAAAAATTGATTAGAATAAGCCTTGGGATGCACAAAATGACGTTAATGTTAAATTAATGAAAGAGACGCTTATTGGATGAACTTCATTCCTTAAGTACAAAAAGTGATTAAAATAAGCTTTGGGATGCACAAAATGACGTAAATGGTCATCCAATGACACAAACACGCTTATTGGATGAACTACATTCCTTAAGTACGAAAAGTGATTAGAATAAGTCTTGGGATGCACAAAATGACGTAAATGTTCATCCAATGACACAAATGCACTTATTGGACGAACTACATTCCTTGAGTACGAAAAGTGATTAGAATAAACCTTGGGATACACAAAATGACGTAAATGTTAAATTAATGACACAAACGCGCTTGTTGGATGAACTACATTCCTTAAGTACGAAAAGCGATTAGAATAAGCCTTTCGATGCACAAAATGACGTAAATGTTCATCCAATGACACAAATGCACTTGTAGGATAAACAACATTCCTTATGTACAAAAATTGATTACAATAAGCCTTGGGATGCACAAGATGACGTAAATGTTAAATTAATAACACAAATGCGCTTATTGGATAAACTACATTCCTTAAGTACGAAAAGTGATTAGAATAAGCATTGGGATGCACAAAATGACGTAAATGTTAAACTAATGACCCCAACGCGCTTATTGGATGAACTACATTCCTTAAGTACGAAAAGTGATTAGAATAAGCCTTGGGATGCACAAAATGACAAAAACTAAGCCTCGGGATGCACAAAATGACATAAATGTTAAATTAATGACACAAACGCGCTTATTGGATGAACTATATTCCTTCAGTACGAAAAGTGATTAAAATAAGCCTTGGGATGCACAAAATGACGTAAATGTTCATCCAATGACACAAATGCACTTGTAGGATAAATTACATTCCTTATGTACAAAAATTGATTAGAATAAGCCTTGGGATGCACAAAATGACGTTAATGTTAAATTAATGAAAGAGACACGCTTATTGGATGAACTTCATTCCTTAAGTACAAAAAGTGATTAAAATAAGCTTTGGGATGCACAAAATGACGTAAATGGTCATCCAATGACACAAACACGCTTATTGGATGAACTACATTCCTTAAGTACGAAAAGTGATTAGAATAAGTCTTGGGATGCACAAAATGACGTAAATGTTCATCCAATGACACAAATGCACTTATTGGACGAACTACATTCCTTAAGTACGAAAAGTGATTAGAATAAACCTTGGGATGCACAAAATGACGTAAATGTTAAATTAATGACACAAACGCGCTTATTGGATGAACTACATTCCTTAAGTATGAAAAGTGATTTGAATAAACCTTGGGATGCACAAAATGACGTAAATGTTAAATTAATGACACAAACGCGCTTATTGGATGAAATACATTCCATAAGTACTAAAAGTGATTAGAATAATCCTTGGGAGGCACAAAATGACGTAAATGTTCATCCAAGGACACAAATGCACTTATTGGATGAACTAGATTCCTTAAGTGTGAAAAGTGATTTGAATAAACCTTGGGATGCACAAAATAACGTAAATGTTAAATTAATAACACAAACGCGCTTATTGGATAAACTATATTCCTTAAGTACGAAAAGTGATTAGAATAAGCCTTGGGATGCACAAAATGACGTAAATGGTCATCCAATGACACAAACACGCTTATTGGATGAACTACATTCCTTAAGTACGAAAAGTGATTAGAATAAGTCTTGGGATGCACAAAATGACGTAAATGTTCATCCAATGACACAAATGCACTTATTGGATGAACTACATTCCTTAAGTACGAAAAGTGATTAGAATAAGCCTTGGGATGCACAAAATGACGTAAATGTTCATCCAATGACACAAATGCACTTATTGGAGGAACTACATCCTTAAGTACGAAAAGTGATTAGAATAAGCCTTGGGATGCACAAAATGACCTAAATGTTAAATTAATGACACAAACGCGCTTATCGGGTGAACTACATTCATTAAGTACAAAAAGTGATTAGAATAAGCCTTGGGATGCACAAAATGTCCTAAATGTTAATCCAATGACACAAATGCACTTATTGGATGAACTACATCCTTAAGTACGAAAAGTGATTAGAATAAGCCTTGGGATGCACAAAATGACCTAAATGTTAAATTAATGACACAAACGCGCTTATTGGATGAAGTACATTCCTTAAGTACGAAAAGTGATTAGATTAACCCTTGGGATGCACAAAATGACGTAAATGTTCATCCAATGACACAAATGCACTTATTGGATGAACTACATCCTTAAGTACGAAAAGTGATTAGAATAAGCCTTGGGATGCACAAAATGACCTAAATGTTAAATTAATGACACAAACGCGATTATTGGATGAACTACATTCCTTAAGTACGAAAAGTGATTAGAATAAGCCTTGGGATGCACAAAATGACGTAAATGTTCATCCAATGACACAAATGCACTTATTGGATGAACTTCATTCCTTAAGTACGAAAAGTGATTAGAATAAGCATTGTGATGCACAAAATGTCCTAAATGTTAATTAATGACACAAACGCGCTTATCGGGTGAACTACATTCCTTAAGTACGAAAAGTGATTAGATTAAGCTTTGGGATGCACAAAATGAAGTAAATGTTCATCCAATGACACAAATGCACATATTGCAGGAACTACATCCTTAAGTACGAAAAGTGATTAGAATAAGCCTTGGGATGCACAAAATGACCTAAATGTTAAATTAATGACACCAACGCGATTATTGGATGAACTACATTCCTTAAGTACGAAAAGTGATTAGAATAAGCCTTGGGATGCACAAAATGACGTAAATGTTCATCCAATGACACAAATGCACTTATTGGATGAACTACATCCTTAAGTACGAAAAGTGATTAGAATAAGCCTTGGGATGCACAAAATGACATAAATGTTAAATTAATGACACAAACGCGCTTATTGGATGAACTACATTCCTTAAGTACGAAAAGTGATTAGAATAAGCCTTGGGATGCACAAAATGACGTAAATGTTCATCCAATGACACAAACGCGCTTATTGAATAAACTACATTCCATAAGTACGAAAAGTGATTAGAATAAGCCTTGGGATGCACAAAATGACATAAAATAAGCCTCGGGATGCACAAAATGACATAAATGTTAAATTAATGACACAAACACGCTTATTGGATGAACTACATTCCTTAAGTACGAAAAGTGATTAGAATAAGCCTTGGGATGCACAAAATGACGTAAATGGTCATCCAATGACACAAATGTACTTGTAGGATAAACTACATTCCTTATGTACAAAAATTGATTAGAATAAGCCTTGGGATGCACAAAATGACGTAAATGTTCATCCAATGAAACAAACGCGCTTATTGGATGAACTACATTCCTTAAGTACGAAAAGTGATTAGAATAAACCTTGGGATGCACAAAATGACGTAAATGTTAAATTAATGACACAAACGCGCTTATAGGATGAACTACATTCCTTAAGTACGAAAAGTGATTAGAATAATCCTTGGGATGCACAAAATGACATAAATGATCGTCCAATTTTACAAATGCACTTATTGGATGAACTACATTCCTTAAGTACGAAAAGTGATTAGAATAAGTCTTGGGATGCACAAAATGACGTAAATGTTCATCCAATGACACAAATGCACTTATTGGACGAACTACATTCCTTAAGTACGAAAAGTGATTAGAATAAACCTTGGGATGCACAAAATGACGTAAATGTTAAATTAATGACACAAACGCGCTTATTGGATGAACTACATTCCTTAAGTATGAAAAGTGATTTGAATAATCGTTGGGAGGCACAAAATGACGTAAATGTTCATCCAATGACACAAATGCACTTATTGGATGAACTACATTCCATAAGTACGAAAAGTGATTAGCATAAGTCTTGGGATGCACAAAATGACGTAAATGTTCATCCCATGACACAAATGCAATTATTGAATGAACTACATTCCTTGAGTACGAAAAGTGATTAGAATAAACCTTGGGATACACAAAATGACATAAATGTTAAATTAATGACACAAACGCGCTTGTTGGATGAACTACATTCCTTAAGTACGAAAAGCGATTAGAATAAGCCTTTGGATGCACAAAATGACGTAAATGTTCATCCAATGACACAAATGCACTTGTAGGATAAACAACATTCCTTATGTACAAAAATTGATTAGAATAAGCCTTGCGATGCACAAGATGACGTAAATGTTAAATTAATAACACAAATGCGCTTATTGGATAAACTACATTCCTTAAGTACGAAAAGTGATTAGAATAAGCATTGGGATGCACAAAATGACGTAAATGTTAAACTAATGACCCCAACGCGCTTATTGGATGAACTACATTCCATAAGTACGAAAAGTGATTAGAATAAGCCTTGGGATGCACAAAATGACATAAAATAAGCCTCGGGATGCACAAAATGACATAAATGTTAAATTAATGACACAAACACGCTTATTGGATGAACTACATTCCTTAAGTACGAAAAGTGATTAGAATAAGCCTTGGGATGCACAAAATGACGTAAATGGTCATCCAATGACACAAATGTACTTGTAGGATAAACTACATTCCTTATGTACAAAAATTGATTAGAATAAGCCTTGGGATGCACAAAATGACGTAAATGTTCATCCAATGAAACAAACGCGCTTATTGGATGAACTACATTCCTTAAGTACGAAAAGTGATTAGAATAAGCCTCGGGATGCACAAAATGACATAAATGTTAAATTAATGACACAAACACGCTTATTGGATGAACTACATTCCTTAAGTACGAAAAGTGATTAGAATAATCCTTGGGATGCACAAAATGACATAAATGATCGTCCAATGACACAAATGCACTTATTGGATGAACTACATTCCTTAAGTACGAAAAGTGATTAGAATAAGTCTTGGGATGCACAAAATGACGTAAATGTTCATCCAATGACACAAATGCACTTATTGGACGAACTACATTCCTTAAGTACGAAAAGTGATTAGAATAAACCTTGGGATGCACAAAATGACGTAAATGTTAAATTAATGACACAAACGCGCTTATTGGATGAACTACATTCCTTAAGTATGAAAAGTGATTTGAATAAACCTTGGGATGCACAAAATGACGTAAATGTTAAATTAATGACACAAACGCGCTTATTGGATGAAATACATTCCATAAGTACGAAAAGTGATTAGAATAATCCTTGGGAGGCACAAAATGACGTAAATGTTCATCCAAGGACACAAATGCACTTATTGGATGAACTAGATTCCTTAAGTGTGAAAAGTGATTTGAATAAACCTTGGGATGCACAAAATAACGTAAATGTTAAATTAATAACACAAACGCCCTTATTGGATAAACTATATTCCTTAAGTACGAAAAGTGATTAGAATAAGCATTGGGATGCACAAAATGACGTAAATGTTAAACTAATGACACAAACGCGCTTATTGGATGAACTACATTCCTTAAGTACGAAAAGTGATTAGAATAAACCTTGGGATGCACAAAATGACGTAAATGTTAAATTAATGACACAAACGCGCTTATTGGATGAACTACATTCCTTAAGTACGAAAAGTGATTAGAATAAGCCTTGGGATGCACAAAATGACGTAAATGTTCATCCAATGACACAAACGCACTTATTGGATGAACTACATTCCTTAAGTACGAAAAGTGATTAGAATAAGCCTTGGGATGCACAAAATGACGTAAATGTTCATCCAATGACACAAATGCACTTATTGGATGAACTTCATTCCTTAAGTACGAAAAGTGATTAGAATAAGCCTTGGGATGCACAAAATGACCTAAATGTTAAATTAATGACACAAACGCGCTTATTGGATGAAGTACATTCCTTAAGTACGAAAAGTGATTAGATTAACCCTTGGGATGCACAAAATGACGTAAATGTTCATCCAATGACACAAATGCACTTATTGGATGAACTACATCCTTAAGTACGAAAAGTGATTAGAATAAGCCTTGGGATGCACAAAATGACCTAAATGTTAAATTAATGACACAAACGCGATTATTGGATGAACTACATTCCTTAAGTACGAAAAGTGATTAGAATAAGCCTTGGGATGCACAAAATGACGTAAATGTTCATCCAATGACACAAATGCACTTATTGGATGAACTTCATTCCTTAAGTACGAAAAGTGATTAGAATAAGCATTGTGATGCACAAAATGTCCTAAATGTTAATTAATGACACAAACGCGCTTATCGGGTGAACTACATTCCTTAAGTACGAAAAGTGATTAGATTAAGCTTTGGGATGCACAAAATGAAGTAAATGTTCATCCAATGACACAAATGCACATATTGCAGGAACTACATCCTTAAGTACGAAAAGTGATTAGAATAAGCCTTGGGATGCACAAAATGACCTAAATGTTAAATTAATGACACCAACGCGATTATTGGATGAACTACATTCCTTAAGTACGAAAAGTGATTAGAATAAGCCTTGGGATGCACAAAATGACGTAAATGTTCATCCAATGACACAAATGCACTTATTGGATGAACTACATCCTTAAGTACGAAAAGTGATTAGAATAAGCCTTGGGATGCACAAAATGACATAAATGTTAAATTAATGACACAAACGCGCTTATTGGATGAACTACATTCCTTAAGTACGAAAAGTGATTAGAATAAGCCTTGGGATGCACAAAATGACGTAAATGTTCATCCAATGACACAAACGCGCTTATTGAATAAACTACATTCCATAAGTACGAAAAGTGATTAGAATAAGCCTTGGGATGCACAAAATGACATAAAATAAGCCTCGGGATGCACAAAATGACATAAATGTTAAATTAATGACACAAACACGCTTATTGGATGAACTACATTCCTTAAGTACGAAAAGTGATTAGAATAAGCCTTGGGATGCACAAAATGACGTAAATGGTCATCCAATGACACAAATGTACTTGTAGGATAAACTACATTCCTTATGTACAAAAATTGATTAGAATAAGCCTTGGGATGCACAAAATGACGTAAATGTTCATCCAATGAAACAAACGCGCTTATTGGATGAACTACATTCCTTAAGTACGAAAAGTGATTAGAATAAACCTTGGGATGCACAAAATGACGTAAATGTTAAATTAATGACACAAACGCGCTTATAGGATGAACTACATTCCTTAAGTACGAAAAGTGATTAGAATAATCCTTGGGATGCACAAAATGACATAAATGATCGTCCAATTTTACAAATGCACTTATTGGATGAACTACATTCCTTAAGTACGAAAAGTGATTAGAATAAGTCTTGGGATGCACAAAATGACGTAAATGTTCATCCAATGACACAAATGCACTTATTGGACGGACTACATTCCTTAAGTACGAAAAGTGATTAGAATAAACCTTGGGATGCACAAAATGACGTAAATGTTAAATTAATGACACAAACGCGCTTATTGGATGAACTACATTCCTTAAGTATGAAAAGTGATTTGAATAAACCTTGGGATGCACAAAATGACGTAAATGTTAAATTAATGACACAAACGCGCTTATTGGATGAAATACATTCCATAAGTACGAAAAGTGATTAGAATAATCCTTGGGAGGCACAAAATGACGTAAATGTTCATCCAAGGACACAAATGCACTTATTGGATGAACTAGATTCCTTAAGTGTGAAAAGTGATTTGAATAAACCTTGGGATGCACAAAATAACGTAAATGTTAAATTAATAACACAAACGCCCTTATTGGATAAACTATATTCCTTAAGTACGAAAAGTGATTAGAATAAGCATTGGGATGCACAAAATGACGTAAATGTTAAACTAATGACACAAACGCGCTTATTGGATGAACTACATTCCTTAAGTACGAAAAGTGATTAGAATAAGCCTTGGGATGCACAAAATGACGTAAATGTTCATTCAATGACACAAATGCACTTATTGGATGAACTTCATTCCTTAAGTACGTAAAGTGATTAGAATAAGCCATGGGATGCACAAAATGACGTAAATGTTCATCCAATGAGACAAACGCGCTTATTGGATGAACTACATTCCTTAAGTACGAAAATTGATTAGAATAAGCCTTGGGATGCACAAAATGACGTAAATGTTAAATTAATGACACAAACGCGCTTATAGGATGAACTACATTCCTTAAGTACGTAAAGTGATTAGAATAAGCCTTCGGATGCACAAAATGACGTAAATGTTCATCCAATGACACAAACGAGCTTATTGGATGAACTACATTCCTTAAGTACGAAAAGTGATTAGAATAAACCTTGGGATGCACAAAATGACGTAAATGTTAAATTAATGACACAAACGCGCTTATTGGATGAACTACATTCCTTAAGTACGAAAAGTGATTAGAATAATCCTTGGGATGCACAAAATGACGTAAATGATCATCCAATGACACAAATGCACTTATTGGATGAACTACATTCCTTAAGTACGAAAAGTGATTAGAATAAACCTTGGGATGCACAAAATGACGTAAATGTTAAATTAATGACACAAACGCGCTTATTGGATGAACTACATTCCTTAAGTATGAAAAGTGATTTGAATAAACCTTGGGATGCACAAAATGACGTAAATGTTAAATTAATGACACAAACGCGCTTATTGGATGAAATACATTCCATAAGTACGAAAAGTGATTAGAATAATCCTTGGGAGGCACAAAATGACGTAAATGTTCATCCAAGGACACAAATGCACTTATTGGATGAACTAGATTCCTTAAGTGTGAAAAGTGATTTGAATAAACCTTGGGATGCACAAAATAACGTAAATGTTAAATTAATAACACAAACGCCCTTATTGGATAAACTATATTCCTTAAGTACGAAAAGTGATTAGAATAAGCATTGGGATGCACAAAATGACGTAAATGTTAAACTAATGACACAAACGCGCTTATTGGATGAACTACATTCCTTAAGTACGAAAAGTGATTAGAATAAGCCTTGGGATGCACAAAATGACGTAAATGTTCATTCAATGACACAAATGCACTTATTGGATGAACTTCATTCCTTAAGTACGTAAAGTGATTAGAATAAGCCATGGGATGCACAAAATGACGTAAATGTTCATCCAATGAGACAAACGCGCTTATTGGATGAACTACATTCCTTAAGTACGAAAATTGATTAGAATAAGCCTTGGGATGCACAAAATGACGTAAATGTTAAATTAATGACACAAACGCGCTTATAGGATGAACTACATTCCTTAAGTACGTAAAGTGATTAGAATAAGCCTTCGGATGCACAAAATGACGTAAATGTTCATCCAATGACACAAACGAGCTTATTGGATGAACTACATTCCTTAAGTACGAAAAGTGATTAGAATAAACCTTGGGATGCACAAAATGACGTAAATGTTAAATTAATGACACAAACGCGCTTATTGGATGAACTACATTCCTTAAGTACGAAAAGTGATTAGAATAATCCTTGGGATGCACAAAATTACATAAATGATCATCCAATGACACAAATACACTTATTGGATGAACTACATTCCTTAAGTACATAAAGTGATTAGAATAAGCCTTGGGATGCACAAAATGACGTAAATATTCATCCCATGACACAAACGCATTCATTGAATAAACTACATTCCTTAAGTACGAAAAGCGATTACAATGAGCCTTGGGATGCACAAAATGACATAAAATAAGCCTCGAGATGCACAACATGACATAAATGTTAAATTAATGACACAAACGCGCTTATTGGATGAACTACATTCCTTAAGTACGAAAAGTGATTAGAATAAGCCTTGGGATGCACAAAATGACGTAAATGTTCATCCAATGACACAAATGCACTTGTAGGATAAACTACATTCCTTATGTACAAAAATTGATTAGAATAAGCCTTGGGATGCACAAAATGACGTAAATGTTCATCCAATGGAACAAACGCGCTTATTGGATGAACTACATTCCTTAAGTACGAAAAGTGATTAGAATAAGCCTTGGGATGCACAAAATGACGTAAATGTTAAATTAATGACACAAACCCGCTTATTGGATGAACTACATTCCTTAAGTACGAAAAGTGATTAGAATAATCCTTGGGATGCACAAAATGACGTAAATGATCATCCAATGACACAAATGCACTTATTGGATGAACTACATTCCTTAAGTACGTAAAGTGATTAGAATAAGCCTTCGGATGCACAAAATGACGTAAATGTTCATCCAATGAAACAAACAAGCTTATTGGATTAACTACATTCCTTAAGTACGAAAAGTGATTAGAATAAACCTTGGGATGCACAAAATGACATAAATGATCATCCAATGACACAAATACACTTATTGGATGAACTACATTCCTTAAGTACGTAAAGTGATTAGAATAAGCCTTGGGATGCACAAAATGACGTAAATATTCATCCCATGACACAAACGCATTCATTGAATAAACTATATTCCTTAAGTACGAAAAGCGATTAGAATGAGCCTTGGGATGCACAAAATGACATAAAATAAGCCTTGAGATGCACAAAATGACATAAATGTTAAATTAATGACACAAACGCGCTTATTGGATGAACTACATTCCTTAAGTACGAAAAGTGATTAGAATAAGCCTTGGGATGCACAAAATGACGTAAATGTTCATCCAATGACACAAACGCGCTTATTGAATAAACTACATTCCATAAGTACGAAAAGTGATTAGAATAAGCCTTGGGATGCACAAAATGACATAAAATAAGCCGCGGGATGCACAAAATGACATAAATGTTAAATTAATGACACAAATGCACTTATTGGATGAACTACATTCCTTAATTACGAAAATTGATTAGAATAAGCCTTGGGATGCACAAAATGACGTAAATGTTCATCCAATGACACAAAC
>JBBPBO010000002.1:21214918-21260709 GCA_037974295.1 Cicer cuneatum | reverse complement strand
AACTACATTCCTTAAGTACGAAAAGTGATTAGAATAAACCTTGGGATGCACAAAATGACATAAATGATCATCCAATGACACAAATACACTTATTGGATGAACTACATTCCTTAAGTACGTAAAGTGATTAGAATAAGCCTTGGGATGCACAAAATGACGTAAATATTCATCCCATGACACAAACGCATTCATTGAATAAACTATATTCCTTAAGTACGAAAAGCGATTAGAATGAGCCTTGGGATGCACAAAATGACATAAAATAAGCCTTGAGATGCACAAAATGACATAAATGTTAAATTAATGACACAAACGCGCTTATTGGATGAACTACATTCCTTAAGTACGAAAAGTGATTAGAATAAGCCTTGGGATGCACAAAATGACGTAAATGTTCATCCAATGACACAAACGCGCTTATTGAATAAACTACATTCCATAAGTACGAAAAGTGATTAGAATAAGCCTTGGGATGCACAAAATGACATAAAATAAGCCGCGGGATGCACAAAATGACATAAATGTTAAATTAATGACACAAATGCACTTATTGGATGAACTACATTCCTTAATTACGAAAATTGATTAGAATAAGCCTTGGGATGCACAAAATGACGTAAATGTTCATCCAATGACACAAACACGCTTATTGAATAAACTACATTCCATAAGTACGAAAAGTGATTAGAATAAGCCTTGGGATGCACAAAATGACATAAAATAAGCCTCGGGATGCACAAAATGACATAAATGTTAAATTAATGACACAAACACGCTTATTGGATGAACTACATTCCTTAAGTACGAAAAGTGATTAGAATAAGCCTTGGGATGCACAAAATGACGTAAATGGTCATCCAATGACACAAATGTACTTGTAGGATAAACTACATTCCTTATGTACAAAAATTGATTAGAATAAGCCTTGGGATGCACAAAATGACGTAAATGTTCATCCAATGAAACAAACGCGCTTATTGGATGAACTACATTCCTTAAGTACGAAAAGTGATTAGAATAAACCTTGGGATGCACAAAATGACGTAAATGTTAAATTAATGACACAAACGCGCTTATAGGATGAACTACATTCCTTAAGTACGAAAAGTGATTAGAATAATCCTTGGGATGCACAAAATGACATAAATGATCGTCTAATTTTACAAATGCACTTATTGGATGAACTACATTCCTTAAGTACGAAAAGTGATTAGAATAAGTCTTGGGATGCACAAAATGACGTAAATGTTCATCCAATGACACAAATGCACTTATTGGACGAACTACATTCCTTAAGTACGAAAAGTGATTAGAATAAACCTTGGGATGCACAAAATGACGTAAATGTTAAATTAATGACACAAACGCGCTTATTGGATGAACTACATTCCTTAAGTATGAAAAGTGATTTGAATAAACCTTGGGATGCACAAAATGACGTAAATGTTAAATTAATGACACAAACGCGCTTATTGGATGAAATACATTCCATAAGTACGAAAAGTGATTAGAATAATCCTTGGGAGGCACAAAATGACGTAAATGTTCATCCAAGGACACAAATGCACTTATTGGATGAACTAGATTCCTTAAGTGTGAAAAGTGATTTGAATAAACCTTGGGATGCACAAAATAACGTAAATGTTAAATTAATAACACAAACGCCCTTATTGGATAAACTATATTCCTTAAGTACGAAAAGTGATTAGAATAAGCATTGGGATGCACAAAATGACGTAAATGTTAAACTAATGACACAAACGCGCTTATTGGATGAACTACATTCCTTAAGTACGAAAAGTGATTAGAATAAACCTTGGGATGCACAAAATGACGTAAATGTTAAATTAATGACACAAACGCGCTTATTGGATGAACTACATTCCTTAAGTACGAAAAGTGATTAGAATAATCCTTGGGATGCACAAAATGACGTAAATGATCATCCAATGACACAAATGCACTTATTGGATGAACTACATTCCTTAAGTACGAAAAGTGATTAGAATAAGCCTTGGGATGCACAAAATGACGTAAATGTTAAATTAATGACACAAACGCGCTTATTGGATGAACTACATTCCTTAAGTACGAAAAGTGATTAGAATAAGCCTTGGGATGCACAAAATGACGTAAATGTTCATCCAATGACACAAATGCACTTATTGGATGAACTACATCCTTAAGTACGAAAAGTGATTAAAATAAGCCTAGGGATGCACAAAATGACGTAAATGTTCATTCAATGACACAAAGGCACTTATTGGATGAACTACATTCCTTAAGTACGAAAAGTGATTAGAATAAGCCATGGGATGCACAAAATGACGTAAATGTTAAATTAATGACACAAACGCGCTTATTGGATGAACTACATTCCTTAAGTACGAAAAGTGATTAGAATAAGCCTTGGGATGCACAAAATGACGTAAATGTTCATCCAATGACACAAATGCACTTATTGGATGAACTACATCCTTAAGTACGAAAAGTGATTAGAATAAGCCTTGGGATGCACAAAATGACATAAATGTTAAATTAATGACACAAACGCGCTTATTGGATGAACTACATTCCTTAAGTACGAAAAGTGATTAGAATAAGCCTTGGGATGCACAAAATGACGTAAATGTTCATCCAATGACACAAACGCGCTTATTGAATAAACTACATTCCATAAGTACGAAAAGTGATTAGAATAAGCCTTGGGATGCACAAAATGACATAAAATAAGCCTCGGGATGCACAAAATGACATAAATGTTAAATTAATGACACAAACACGCTTATTGGATGAACTACATTCCTTAAGTACGAAAAGTGATTAGAATAAGCCTTGGGATGCACAAAATGACGTAAATGGTCATCCAATGACACAAATGTACTTGTAGGATAAACTACATTCCTTATGTACAAAAATTGATTAGAATAAGCCTTGGGATGCACAAAATGACGTAAATGTTCATCCAATGAAACAAACGCGCTTATTGGATGAACTACATTCCTTAAGTACGAAAAGTGATTAGAATAAACCTTGGGATGCACAAAATGACGTAAATGTTAAATTAATGACACAAACGCGCTTATAGGATGAACTACATTCCTTAAGTACGAAAAGTGATTAGAATAATCCTTGGGATGCACAAAATGACATAAATGATCGTCCAATTTTACAAATGCACTTATTGGATGAACTACATTCCTTAAGTACGAAAAGTGATTAGAATAAGTCTTGGGATGCACAAAATGACGTAAATGTTCATCCAATGACACAAATGCACTTATTGGACGGACTACATTCCTTAAGTACGAAAAGTGATTAGAATAAACCTTGGGATGCACAAAATGACGTAAATGTTAAATTAATGACACAAACGCGCTTATTGGATGAACTACATTCCTTAAGTATGAAAAGTGATTTGAATAAACCTTGGGATGCACAAAATGACGTAAATGTTAAATTAATGACACAAACGCGCTTATTGGATGAAATACATTCCATAAGTACGAAAAGTGATTAGAATAATCCTTGGGAGGCACAAAATGACGTAAATGTTCATCCAAGGACACAAATGCACTTATTGGATGAACTAGATTCCTTAAGTGTGAAAAGTGATTTGAATAAACCTTGGGATGCACAAAATAACGTAAATGTTAAATTAATAACACAAACGCCCTTATTGGATAAACTATATTCCTTAAGTACGAAAAGTGATTAGAATAAGCATTGGGATGCACAAAATGACGTAAATGTTAAACTAATGACACAAACGCGCTTATTGGATGAACTACATTCCTTAAGTACGAAAAGTGATTAGAATAAGCCTTGGGATGCACAAAATGACGTAAATGTTAAATTAATGACACAAACGCGCTTATTGGATGAACTACATTCCTTAAGTACGAAAAGTGATTAGAATAATCCTTGGGATGCACAAAATGACGTAAATGATCATCCAATGACACAAATGCACTTATTGGATGAACTACATTCCTTAAGTACGTAAAGTGATTAGAATAAGCCTTCGGATGCACAAAATGACGTAAATGTTCATCCAATGAAACAAACGAGCTTATTGGATGAACTACATTCCTTAAGTACGAAAAGTGATTAGAATAAACCTTGGGATGCACAAAATGACATAAATGATCATCCAATGACACAAATACACTTATTGGATGAACTACATTCCTTAAGTACGTAAAGTGATTAGAATAAGCCTTGGGATGCACAAAATGACGTAAATATTCATCCCATGACACAAACGCATTCATTGAATAAACTATATTCCTTAAGTACGAAAAGCGATTAGAATGAGCCTTGGGATGCACAAAATGACATAAAATAAGCCTCGAGATGCACAAAATGACATAAATGTTAAATTAATGACACAAACGCGCTTATTGGATGAACTACATTCCTTAAGTACGAAAAGTGATTAGAATAAGCCTTGGGATGCACAAAATGACGTAAATGTTCATCCAATGACACAAACGCGCTTATTGAACAAACTACATTCCATAAGTACGAAAAGTGATTAGAATAAGCCTTGGGATGCACAAAATGACATAAAATAAGCCGCGGGATGCACAAAATGACATAAATGTTAAATTAATGACACAAATGCACTTATTGGATGAACTACATTCCTTAATTACGAAAATTGATTAGAATAAGCCTTGGGATGCACAAAATGACGTAAATGTTCATCCAATGACACAAACGCGCTTATTGAATAAACTACATTCCATAAGTACGAAAAGTGATTAGAATAAGCCTTGGGATGCACAAAATGACATAAAATAAGCCTCGGGATGCACAAAATGACATAAATGTTAAATTAATGACACAAACACGCTTATTGGATGAACTACATTCCTTAAGTACGAAAAGTGATTAGAATAAGCCTTGGGATGCACAAAATGACGTAAATGGTCATCCAATGACACAAATGTACTTGTAGGATAAACTACATTCCTTATGTACAAAAATTGATTAGAATAAGCCTTGGGATGCACAAAATGACGTAAATGTTCATCCAATGAAACAAACGCGCTTATTGGATGAACTACATTCCTTAAGTACGAAAAGTGATTAGAATAAACCTTGGGATGCACAAAATGACGTAAATGTTAAATTAATGACACAAACGCGCTTATAGGATGAACTACATTCCTTAAGTACGAAAAGTGATTAGAATAATCCTTGGGATGCACAAAATGACATAAATGATCGTCCAATTTTACAAATGCACTTATTGGATGAACTACATTCCTTAAGTACGAAAAGTGATTAGAATAAGTCTTGGGATGCACAAAATGACGTAAATGTTCATCCAATGACACAAATGCACTTATTGGACGAACTACATTCCTTAAGTACGAAAAGTGATTAGAATAAACCTTGGGATGCACAAAATGACGTAAATGTTAAATTAATGACACAAACGCGCTTATTGGATGAACTACATTCCTTAAGTATGAAAAGTGATTTGAATAAACCTTGGGATGCACAAAATGACGTAAATGTTAAATTAATGACACAAACGCGCTTATTGGATGAAATACATTCCATAAGTATGAAAAGTGATTAGAATAATCTTTGGGAGGCACAAAATGACGTAAATGTTCATCCAAGGACACAAATGCACTTATTGGATGAACTAGATTCCTTAAGTGTGAAAAGTGATTTGAATAAACCTTGGGATGCACAAAATAACGTAAATGTTAAATTAATAACACAAACGCCCTTATTGGATAAACTATATTCCTTAAGTACGAAAAGTGATTAGAATAAGCATTGGGATGCACAAAATGACGTAAATGTTAAACTAATGACACAAACGCGCTTATTGGATGAACTACATTCCTTAAGTACGAAAAGTGATTAGAATAAGCCTTGGGATGCACAAAATGACGTAAATGTTCATTCAATGACACAAATGCACTTATTGGATGAACTTCATTCCTTAAGTACGTAAAGTGATTAGAATAAGCCATGGGATGCACAAAATGACGTAAATGTTCATCCAATGAGACAAAGGCGCTTATTGGATGAACTACATTCCTTAAGTACGAAAATTGATTAGAATAAGCCTTGGGATGCACAAAATGACGTAAATGTTAAATTAATGACACAAACGCGCTTATAGGATAAACTACATTCCTTAAGTACGTAAAGTGATTAGAATAAGCCTTCGGATGCACAAAATGACGTAAATGTTCATCCAATGACACAAACGAGCTTATTGGATGAACTACATTCCTTAAGTACGAAAAGTGATTAGAATAAACCTTGGGATGCACAAAATGACGTAAATGTTAAATTAATGACACAAACGCGCTTATAGGATAAACTACATTCCTTAAGTACGTAAAGTGATTAGAATAAGCCTTCGGATGCACAAAATGACGTAAATGTTCATCCAATTACACAAACGAGCTTATTGGATGAACTACATTCCTTAAGTACGAAAAGTGATTAGAATAATCCTTGGGATGCACAAAATTACATAAATGATCATCCAATGACACAAATACACTTATTGGATGAACTACATTCCTTAAGTACATAAAGTGATTAGAATAAGCCTTGGGATGCACAAAATGACGTAAATATTCATCCCATGACACAAACGCATTCATTGAATAAACTACATTCCTTAAGTACGAAAAGCGATTACAATGAGCCTTGGGATGCACAAAATGACATAAAATAAGCCTCGAGATGCACAAAATGACATAAATGTTAAATTAATGACACAAATGCGCTTATTGGATGAACTACATTCCTTAAGTACGAAAAGTGATTAGAATAAGCCTTGGGATGCACAAAATGACGTAAATGTTCATCCAATGACACAAATGCACTTGTAGGATAAACTACATTCCTTATGTACAAAAATTGATTAGAATAAGCCTTGGGATGCACAAAATGACGTAAATGTTCATCCAAGGACACAAATGCACTTATTGGATGAACTACATTCCTTAAGTATGAAAAGTGATTTGAATAAACCTTGGGATGCACAAAATGACGTAAATGTTAAATTAATAACACAAACGCGCTTATTGGATAAACTACATTCCTTAAGTACGAAAAGTGATTAGAATAAGCATTGGGATGCACAAAATGACGTAAATGTTAAACTAATGACACAAACGCGCTTATTGGATGAACTACATTCCTTAAGTACGAAAAGTGATTAGAATAAGCCTTGGGATGCACAAAATGACGTAAATGTTAAATTAATGACACAAACGCGCTTATTGGATGAACTACATTCCTTAAGTACGAAAAGTGATTAGAATAATCCTTGGGATGCACAAAATGACGTAAATGATCATCCAATGACACAAATGCACTTATTGGATGAACTACATTCTTAAGTACGAAAAGTGATAAGAATAAGCCTTGGGATGCACAAAATGACGTAAATGTTCATTCAATGACACAAATGCACTTATTGGATGAACTTCATTCCTTAAGTACGTAAAGTGATTAGAATAAGCCTTGGGATGCACAAAATGACGTAAATGTTAAACTAATGACACAAACACGCTTATTGGATGAACTACATTCCTTTAGTACGAAAAGTGATTAGAATAAGGCTTGGGATGCATAAAATGACGTAAATGTTAAATTAATGACACAAACGCGCTTATTGGATGAACTACATTCCTTAAGTACGAAAAGTGATTAGAATAATCCTTGGGATGCACAAAATGACATAAATGATCATCCAATGACACAAATGCACTTATTGGATGAACTACATTCCTGAAGTACGTAAAGTGATTAGAATAAGCCTTGGGATGCACAAAATGACGTAAATGTTAAATTAATGACACAAACGCGCTTATTGGATGAACTACATTCCTTAAGTACGAAAAGTGATTAGAATAAGCCTTGGGATGCACAAAATGACGTAAATGTTCATCCAATGACACAAATGCACTTATTGGATGAACTACATCCTTAAGTACGAAAAGTGATTAAAATAAGCCTAGGGATGCACAAAATGACGTAAATGTTCATTCAATGACACAAAGGCACTTATTGGATGAACTACATTCCTTAAGTACGAAAAGTGATTAGAATAAGCCATGGGATGCACAAAATGACGTAAATGTTAAATTAATGACACAAACGCGCTTATTGGATGAACTACATTCCTTAAGTACGAAAAGTGATTAGAATAAGCCTTGGGATGCACAAAATGACGTAAATGTTCATCCAATGACACAAATGCACTTATTGGATGAACTACATCCTTAAGTACGAAAAGTGATTAGAATAAGCCTTGGGATGCACAAAATGACATAAATGTTAAATTAATGACACAAACGCGCTTATTGGATGAACTACATTCCTTAAGTACGAAAAGTGATTAGAATAAGCCTTGGGATGCACAAAATGACGTAAATGTTCATCCAATGACACAAACGCGCTTATTGAATAAACTACATTCCATAAGTACGAAAAGTGATTAGAATAAGCCTTGGGATGCACAAAATGACATAAAATAAGCCTCGGGATGCACAAAATGACATAAATGTTAAATTAATGACACAAACACGCTTATTGGATGAACTACATTCCTTAAGTACGAAAAGTGATTAGAATAAGCCTTGGGATGCACAAAATGACGTAAATGGTCATCCAATGACACAAATGTACTTGTAGGATAAACTACATTCCTTATGTACAAAAATTGATTAGAATAAGCCTTGGGATGCACAAAATGACGTAAATGTTCATCCAATGAAACAAACGCGCTTATTGGATGAACTACATTCCTTAAGTACGAAAAGTGATTAGAATAAGCCTCGGGATGCACAAAATGACATAAATGTTAAATTAATGACACAAACACGCTTATTGGATGAACTACATTCCTTAAGTACGAAAAGTGATTAGAATAATCCTTGGGATGCACAAAATGACATAAATGATCGTCCAATGACACAAATGCACTTATTGGATGAACTACATTCCTTAAGTACGAAAAGTGATTAGAATAAGTCTTGGGATGCACAAAATGACGTAAATGTTCATCCAATGACACAAATGCACTTATTGGACGAACTACATTCCTTAAGTACGAAAAGTGATTAGAATAAACCTTGGGATGCACAAAATGACGTAAATGTTAAATTAATGACACAAACGCGCTTATAGGATGAACTACATTCCTTAAGTACGAAAAGTGATTAGAATAATCCTTGGGATGCACAAAATGACATAAATGATCGTCCAATGACACAAATGCACTTATTGGATGAACTACATTCCTTAAGTACGAAAAGTGATTAGAATAAGTCTTGGGATGAACAAAATGACGTAAATGTTCATCCAATGACACAAATGCACTTATTGGACGAACTACATTCCTTAAGTACGAAAAGTGATTAGAATAAACCTTGGGATGCACAAAATGACGTAAATGTTAAATTAATGACACAAACGCGCTTATTGGATGAACTACATTCCTTAAGTATGAAAAGTGATTTGAATAAACCTTGGGATGCACAAAATGACGTAAATGTTAAATTAATGACACAAACGCGCTTATTGGATGAAATACATTCCATAAGTACGAAAAGTGATTAGAATAATCCTTGGGAGGCACAAAATGACGTAAATGTTCATCCAAGGACACAAATGCACTTATTGGATGAACTAGATTCCTTAAGTGTGAAAAGTGATTTGAATAAACCTTGGGATGCACAAAATAATGTAAATGTTAAATTAATAACACAAACGCCCTTATTGGATAAACTATATTCCTTAAGTACGAAAAGTGATTAGAATAAGCATTGGGATGCACAAAATTACGTAAATGTTAAACTAATGACACAAACGCGCTTATTGGATGAACTACATTCCTTAAGTACGAAAAGTGATTAGAATAATCCTTGGGATGCACAAAATTACATAAATGATCATCCAATGACACAAATACACTTATTGGATGAACTACATTCCTTAAGTACATAAAGTGATTAGAATAAGCCTTGGGATGCACAAAATGACGTAAATATTCATCCCATGACACAAACGCATTCATTGAATAAACTACATTCCTTAAGTACGAAAAGCATTAGAATGAGCCTTGGGATGCACAAAATGGCATAAAATAAGCCTCGGGATGCACAAAATGACATAAATGTTAAATTAATGACACAAACGCGCTTATTGGATGAACTACATTCCTTAAGTACGAAAAGCGATTAGAATAAGCCTTTGGATGCACAAAATGACGTAAATGTTCATCCAATGACACAAATGCACTTGTAGGATAAACAACATTCCTTATGTACAAAAATTGATTAGAATAAGCCTTGGGATGCACAAGATAACGTAAATGTTAAATTAATAACACAAATGCGCTTATTGGATAAACTACATTCCTTAAGTACGAAAAGTGATTAAAATAAGCATTGGGATGCACAAAATGACGTAAATGTTAAACTAATGACACAAACGCGCTTATTGGATGAACTACATTCCTTAAGTACGAAAAGTGATTAGAATAAACCTTGGGATGCACAAAATGACGTAAATGTTAAATTAATGACACAAACGCGCTTATTGGATGAACTACATTCCTTAAGTACGAAAAGTGATTAGAATAATCCTTGGGATGCACAAAATGACATAAATGATCATCCAATGACACAAATGCACTTATTGGATGAACTACATTCCTGAAGTACGTAAAGTGATTAGAATAAGCCTTGGGATGCACAAAATGACGTAAATGTTAAATTAATGACACAAACGCGCTTATTGGATGAACTACATTCCTTAAGTACGAAAAGTGATTAGAATAAGCCTTGGGATGCATAAAATGACGTAAATGTTCATTCAATGACACAAATGCACTTATTGGATGAACTTCATTCCTTAAGTACGTAAAGTGATTAGAATAAGCCTTGGGATGCACAAAATGACGTAAATGTTCATCCAATGACACAAACGCGCTTATTGGATGAACTACATTCCTTAAGTACGAAAAGTGATTAGAATAAACCTTGGGATGCACAAAATGACGTAAATGTTAAATTAATGACACAAACGCGCTTATTGGATGAACTACATTCCTTAAGTATGAAAAGTGATTTGAATAAACCTTGGGATGCACAAAATGACGTAAATGTTAAATTAATGACACAAACGCGCTTATTGGATGAAATACATTCCATAAGTACGAAAAGTGATTAGAATAATCCTTGGGAGGCACAAAATGACGTAAATGTTCATCCAAGGACACAAATGCACTTATTGGATGAACTAGATTCCTTAAGTGTGAAAAGTGATTTGAATAAACCTTGGGATGCACAAAATAACGTAAATGTTAAATTAATAACACAAACGCGCTTATTGGATAAAGTATATTCCTTAAGTACGAAAAGTGATTAGAATAAGCATTGGGATGCACAAAATGACGTAAATGTTAAACTAATGACACAAACGCGCTTATTGGATGAACTACATTCCTTAAGTACGAAAATTGATTAGAATAAGCCTTGGGATGCACAAAATGACGTAAATGTTAAATTAATGACACAAACGCGCTTATAGGATGAACTACATTCCTTAAGTACGAAAAGTGATTAGAATAATCCTTGGGATGCACAAAATGACATAAATGATCGTCCAATTTTACAAATGCACTTATTGGATGAACTACATTCCTTAAGTACGAAAAGTGATTAGAATAAGTCTTGGGATGCACAAAATGACGTAAATGTTCATCCAATGACACAAATGCACTTATTGGACGGACTACATTCCTTAAGTACGAAAAGTGATTAGAATAAACCTTGGGATGCACAAAATGACGTAAATGTTAAATTAATGACACAAACGCGCTTATTGGATGAACTACATTCCTTAAGTATGAAAAGTGATTTGAATAAACCTTGGGATGCACAAAATGACGTAAATGTTAAATTAATGACACAAACGCGCTTATTGGATGAAATACATTCCATAAGTACGAAAAGTGATTAGAATAATCCTTGGGAGGCACAAAATGACGTAAATGTTCATCCAAGGACACAAATGCACTTATTGGATGAACTAGATTCCTTAAGTGTGAAAAGTGATTTGAATAAACCTTGGGATGCACAAAATAACGTAAATGTTAAATTAATAACACAAACGCCCTTATTGGATAAACTATATTCCTTAAGTACGAAAAGTGATTAGAATAAGCATTGGGATGCACAAAATGACGTAAATGTTAAACTAATGACACAAACGCGCTTATTGGATGAACTACATTCCTTAAGTACGAAAAGTGATTAGAATAAGCCTTGGGATGCACAAAATGACGTAAATGTTCATTCAATGACACAAATGCACTTATTGGATGAACTTCATTCCTTAAGTACGTAAAGTGATTAGAATAAGCCATGGGATGCACAAAATGACGTAAATGTTCATCCAATGAGACAAACGCGCTTATTGGATGAACTACATTCCTTAAGTACGAAAATTGATTAGAATAAGCCTTGGGATGCACAAAATGACGTAAATGTTAAATTAATGACACAAACGCGCTTATAGGATGAACTACATTCCTTAAGTACGAAAAGTGATTAGAATAATCCTTGGGATGCACAAAATGACAGAAATTATCGTCCAATGACACAAATGCACTTATTGGATGAACTACATTCCTTAAGTACGAAAAGCGATTAGAATAAGCCTTTGGATGCACAAAATGACATAAATGTTCATCCAATGACACAAATGCACTTGTAGGATAAACAACATTCCTTATGTACAAAAATTGATTAGAATAAGCCTCGGGATGCACAAGATGACGTAAATGTTAAATTAATAACACAAATGCGCTTATTGGATAAACTACATTCCTTAAGTACGAAAAGTGATTAAAATAAGCCTTGGGATGCACAAAATGACGTAAATATTCATCCAATGACACAAACGCGCTCATTGAATAAACTACATTCCTTAAGTACGAAAAGCGATTAGAATAAGCCTTGGGATGCACAAAATGACATAAAATAAGCCTCGGGATGCACAAAATGACATAAATGTTAAATTAATGACGCAAACGCATTCATTGAATAAACTACATTCCTTAAGTACGAAAAGCGATTAGAATTAGCCTTGGGATGCACAAAATGGCATAAAATAAGCCTCGGGATGCACAAAATGACATAAATGTTAAATTAATGACACAAACGCGCTTATTGGATGAACTACATTCCTTAAGTACGAAAAGCGATTAGAATAAGCCTTTGGATGCACAAAATGACGTAAATGTTCATCCAATGACACAAATGCACTTATTGGATGAACTACATTCCTTAAGTACGTAAAGTGATTAGAATAAGCCTTGGGATGCACAAAATGACGTAAATATTCATCCAATGACACAAACGCGCTTATTGAATAAACTACATTCCTTAAGTACGACAAGCGATTAGAATAAGCCTTGGGATGCACAAAATGACATAAAATAAGCCTCGGGATGCACAAAATGACATAAATGTTAAATTAATGACACAAACACGCTTATTGGATGAACTACATTCCTTAAGTACGAAAAGTGATTAGAATAAGCCTTGGGATGCACAAAATGACGAAAATGGTCATCCAATGACACAAATGTACTTGTAGGATAAACTACATTCCTTATGTACAAAAATTGATTAGAATAAGCCTTGGGATGCACAAAATGACGTAAATGTTCATCCAATGAAACAAACGCGCTTATTGGATGAACTACATTCCTTAAGTTCGAAAAGTGATTAGAATAAACCTTGGGATGCACAAAATGACGTAAATGTTAAATTAATGACACAAACGCGCTTATAGGATGAACTACATTCCTTAAGTACGAAAAGTGATTAGAATAATCCTTGGGATGCACAAAATGACATAAATGATCGTCCAATGACACAAATGCACTTATTGGATGAACTACATTCCTTAAGTACGAAAAGTGATTAGAATAAGTCTTGGGATGCACAAAATGACGTAAATGTTCATCCAATGACACAAATGCACTTATTGGACGAACTACATTCCTTAAGTACGAAAAGTGATTAGAATAAACCTTGGGATGCACAAAATGACGTAAATGTTAAATTAATGACACAAACGCGCTTATTGGATGAACTACATTCCTTAAGTATGAAAAGTGATTTGAATAAACCTTGGGATGCACAAAATGACGTAAATGTTAAATTAATGACACAAACGCGCTTATTGGATGAAATACATTCCATAAGTACGAAAAGTGATTAGAATAATCCTTGGGAGGCACAAAATGACGTAAATGTTCATCCAAGGACACAAATGCACTTATTGGATGAACTAGATTCCTTAAGTGTGAAAAGTGATTTGAATAAACCTTGGGATGCACAAAATAACGTAAATGTTAAATTAATAACACAAACGCCCTTATTGGATAAACTATATTCCTTAAGTACGAAAAGTGATTAGAATAAGCATTGGGATGCACAAAATGACGTAAATGTTAAACTAATGACACAAACGCGCTTATTGGATGAACTACATTCCTTAAGTACGAAAAGTGATTAGAATAAGCCTTGGGATGCACAAAATGACGTAAATGTTAAATTAATGACACAAACGCGCTTATTGGATGAACTACATTCCTTAAGTACGAAAAGTGATTAGAATAAGCCTTGGGATGCACAAAATGACGTAAATGTTCATCCAATGACACAAATGCACTTATTGGATGAACTACATCCTTAAGTACGAAAAGTGATTAAAATAAGCCTAGGGATGCACAAAATGACGTAAATGTTCATTCAATGACACAAAGGCACTTATTGGATGAACTACATTCCTTAAGTACGAAAAGTGATTAGAATAAGCCATGGGATGCACAAAATGACGTAAATGTTAAATTAATGACACAAACGCGCTTATTGGATGAACTACATTCCTTAAGTACGAAAAGTGATTAGAATAAGCCTTGGGATGCACAAAATGACGTAAATGTTCATCCAATGACACAAATGCACTTATTGGATGAACTACATCCTTAAGTACGAAAAGTGATTAGAATAAGCCTTGGGATGCACAAAATGACATAAATGTTAAATTAATGACACAAACGCGCTTATTGGATGAACTACATTCCTTAAGTACGAAAAGTGATTAGAATAAGCCTTGGGATGCACAAAATGACGTAAATGTTCATCCAATGACACAAACGCGCTTATTGAATAAACTACATTCCATAAGTACGAAAAGTGATTAGAATAAGCCTTGGGATGCACAAAATGACATAAAATAAGCCTCGGGATGCACAAAATGACATAAATGTTAAATTAATGACACAAACACGCTTATTGGATGAACTACATTCCTTAAGTACGAAAAGTGATTAGAATAAGCCTTGGGATGCACAAAATGACGTAAATGGTCATCCAATGACACAAATGTACTTGTAGGATAAACTACATTCCTTATGTACAAAAATTGATTAGAATAAGCCTTGGGATGCACAAAATGACGTAAATGTTCATCCAATGAAACAAACGCGCTTATTGGATGAACTACATTCCTTAAGTACGAAAAGTGATTAGAATAAACCTTGGGATGCACAAAATGACGTAAATGTTAAATTAATGACACAAACGCGCTTATAGGATGAACTACATTCCTTAAGTACGAAAAGTGATTAGAATAATCCTTGGGATGCACAAAATGACATAAATGATCGTCCAATGACACAAATGCACTTATTGGATGAACTACATTCCTTAAGTACGTAAAGTGATTAGAATAAGTCTTGGGATGCACAAAATGACGTAAATATTCATCCAATGACACAAACGCGCTCATTGAATAAACTACATTCCTTAAGTACGAAAAGCGATTAGAATAAGCCTTGGGATGCACAAAATGACATAAAATAAGCCTCGGGATGCACAAAATGACATAAATGTTAAATTAATGACGCAAACGCATTCATTGAATAAACTACATTCCTTAAGTACGAAAAGCGATTAGAATGAGCCTTGGGATGCACAAAATGACGTAAATGTTCATCCAATGACACAAATGCACTTGTAGGATAAACAACATTCCTTATGTACAAAAATTGATTAGAATAAGCCTTGGGATGCACAAGATGACGTAAATGTTAAATTAATAACACAAATGCGCTTATTGGATAAACTACATTCCTTAAGTACGAAAAGTGATTAAAATAAGCATTGGGATGCACAAAATGACGTAAATGTTAAACTAATGACACAAACGCGCTTATTGGATGAACTACATTCCTTAAGTACGAAAAGTGATTAGAATAAACCTTGGGATGCACAAAATGACGTAAATGTTAAATTAATGACACAAACGCGCTTATTGGATGAACTACATTTCTTAAGTACGAAAAGTGATTAGAATAATCCTTGTGATGCACAAAATGACATAAATGATCATCCAATGACACAAATGCACTTATTGGATGAACTACATTCCTTAAGTACGTAAAGTGATTAGAATAAGTCTTGGGATGCACAAAATGACGTAAATATTCATCCAATGACACAAACGCGCTCATTGAATAAACTACATTCCTTAAGTACGAAAAGCGATTAGAATAAGCCTTGGGATGCACAAAATGACATAAAATAAGCCTCGGGATGCACAAAATGACATAAATGTTAAATTAATGACGCAAACGCATTCATTGAATAAACTACATTCCTTAAGTACGAAAAGCGATTAGAATGAGCCTTGGGATGCACAAAATGGCATAAAATAAGCCTCGGGATGCACAAAATGACATAAATGTTAAATTAATGACACAAACGCGCTTATTGGATGAACTACATTCCTTAAGTACGAAAAGCGATTAGAATAAGCCTTTGGATGCACAAAATGACGTAAATGTTCATCCAATGACACAAATGCACTTGTAGGATAAACAACATTCCTTATGTACAAAAATTGATTAGAATAAGCCTCGGGATGCACAAGATGACGTAAATGTTAAATTAATAACACAAATGCGCTTATTGGATAAACTACATTCCTTAAGTACGAAAAGTGATTAAAATAAGCATTGGGATGCACAAAATGACGTAAATGTTAAACTAATGACACAAACGCGCTTATTGGATGAACTACATTCCTTAAGTACGAAAAGTGATTAGAATAAGCCTTGGGATGCACAAAATGACATAAATGTTCATCCAATGAAACAAACGCGCTTATTGGATGAACTACATTCCTTAAGTTCGAAAAGTGATTAGAATAAACCTGGGGATGCACAAAATGACGTAAATGTTAAATTAATGACACAAACGCGCTTATAGGATGAACTACATTCCTTAAGTACGAAAAGTGATTAGAATAATCCTTGGGATTCACAAAATGACATAAATGATCGTCCAATGACACAAATGCACTTATTGGATGAACTACATTCCTTAAGTACGTAAAGTGATTAGAATAAGTCTTGGGATGCACAAAATGACGTAAATATTCATCCAATGACACAAACGCGCTCATTGAATAAACTACATTCCTTAAGTACGAAAAGCGATTAGAATAAGCCTTGGGATGCACAAAATGACATAAAATAAGCCTCGGGATGCACAAAATGACATAAATGTTAAATTAATGACGCAAACTCATTCATTGAATAAACTACATTCCTTAAGTACGAAAAGCGATTAGAATGAGCCTTGGGATGCACAAAATGACGTAAATGTTCATCCAATGACACAAATGCACTTGTAGGATAAACAACATTCCTTATGTACAAAAATTGATTAGAATAAGCCTTGGGATGCACAAGATGACGTAAATGTTAAATTAATAACACAAATGCGCTTATTGGATAAACTACATTCCTTAAGTACGAAAAGTGATTAAAATAAGCATTGGGATGCACAAAATGACGTAAATGTTAAACTAATGACACAAACGCGCTTATTGGATGAACTACATTCCTTAAGTACGAAAAGTGATTAGAATAAACCTTGGGATGCACAAAATGACGTAAATGTTAAATTAATGACACAAACGCGCTTATTGGATGAACTACATTCCTTAAGTACGAAAAGTGATTAGAATAATCCTTGTGATGCACAAAATGACATAAATGATCATCCAATGACACAAATGCACTTATTGGATGAACTACATTCCTTAAGTACGTAAAGTGATTAGAATAAGTCTTGGGATGCACAAAATGACGTAAATATTCATCCAATGACACAAACGCGCTCATTGAATAAACTACATTCCTTAAGTACGAAAAGCGATTAGAATAAGCCTTGGGATGCACAAAATGACATAAAATAAGCCTCGGGATGCACAAAATGACATAAATGTTAAATTAATGACGCAAACGCATTCATTGAATAAACTACATTCCTTAAGTACGAAAAGCGATTAGAATGAGCCTTGGGATGCACAAAATGGCATAAAATAAGCCTCGGGATGCACAAAATGACATAAATGTTAAATTAATGACACAAACGCGCTTATTGGATGAACTACATTCCTTAAGTACGAAAAGCGATTAGAATAAGCCTTTGGATGCACAAAATGACGTAAATGTTCATCCAATGACACAAATGCACTTGTAGGATAAACAACATTCCTTATGTACAAAAATTGATTAGAATAAGCCTCGGGATGCACAAGATGACGTAAATGTTAAATTAATAACACAAATGCGCTTATTGGATAAACTACATTCCTTAAGTACGAAAAGTGATTAAAATAAGCATTGGGATGCACAAAATGACGTAAATGTTAAACTAATGACACAAACGCGCTTATTGGATGAACTACATTCCTTAAGTACGAAAAGTGATTAGAATAAGCCTTGGGATGCACAAAATGACATAAATGTTCATCCAATGAAACAAACGCGCTTATTGGACGAACTACATTCCTTAAGTTCGAAAAGTGATTAGAATAAACCTGGGGATGCACAAAATGACGTAAATGTTAAATTAATGACACAAACGCGCTTATAGGATGAACTACATTCCTTAAGTACGAAAAGTGATTAGAATAATCCTTGGGATTCACAAAATGACATAAATGATCGTCCAATGACACAAATGCACTTATTGGATGAACTACATTCCTTAAGTACGTAAAGTGATAGGAATAAGCCTTGGGATGCACAAAATGACGTAAATATTCATCCAATGACACAAACGCGCTCATTGAATAAACTACATTCCTTAAGTACGAAAAGCGATTAGAATAAGCCTTGGGATGCACAAAATGACATAAAATAAGCTTCGGGATGCACAAAATGACATAAATGTTAAATTAATGACGCAAACGCATTCATTGAATAAACTACATTCCTTAAGTACGAAAAGCGATTAGAATGAGCCTTGGGATACACAAAATGGCATAAAATAAGCCTCGGGATGCACAAAATGACATAAATGTTAAATTAATGACACAAACGCGCTTATTGGATGAACTACATTCCTTAAGTACGAAAAGCGATTAGAATAAGACTTTGGATGCACAAAATGACGTAAATGTTCATCCAATGACACAAATGCACTTGTAGGATAAACAACATTCCTTATGTACAAAACTTGATTAGAATAAGCCTTGGGATGCACAAGATGACGTAAATATTAAATTAATAACACAAATGCGCTTATTGGATAAACTACATTCCTTAAGTACGAAAAGTGATTAAAATAAGCATTGGGATGCACAAAATGACGTAAATGTTAAACTAATGACACAAACGCGCTTATTGGATGAACTACATTCCTTAAGTACGAAAAGTGATTAGAATAACCCTTGGGATGCACAAAATGACATAAATGTTCATCCAATGACACAAATGCACTTGTAGGATAAACAACATTCCTTATGTACAAAAATTGATTAGAATAAGCCTTGGGATGCACAAGATGACGTAAATGTTAAATTAATAACACAAATGCGCTTATTGGATAAACTACATTCCTTAAGTACGAAAAGTGATTAAAATAAGCATTGGGATGCACAAAATGACGTAAATGTTAAACTAATGACACAAACGCGCTTATTGGATGAACTACATTCCTTAAGTACGAAAAGTGATTAGAATAAGCCTTGGGATGCACAAAATGACGTAAATGTTAAATTAATGACACAAACGCGCTTATTGGATGAACTACATTCCTTAAGTACGAAAAGTGATTAGAATAATCCTTGGGATGCACAAAATGACATAAATGATCATCCAATGACACAAATGCACTTATTGGATGAACTACATTCCTTAAGTACGTAAAGTGATTAGAATAAGCCTTGGGATACACAAAATGACGTAAATGTTCATCCCATGACACAAACGCATTCATTGAATAAACTATATTCCTTAAGTACGAAAAGCGATTAGAATGAGCCTTGGGATGCACAAAATGACATAAAATAAGCCTCGAGATGCACAAAATGACATAAATGTTAAATTAATGACACAAACGCGCTTATTGGATGAACTACATTCCTTAAGTACGAAAAGTGATTAGAATAAGCCTTGGGATGCACAAAATGACGTAAATGTTCATCCAATGACACAAACGCGCTTATTGAATAAACTACATTCCATAAGTACGAAAAGTGATTAGAATAAGCCTTGGGATGCACAAAATGACATAAAATAAGCCGCGGGATGCACAAAATGACATAAACGTTAAATTAATGACACAAATGCACTTATTGGATGAACTACATTCCTTAATTACGAAAATTGATTAGAATAAGCCTTGGGATGCACAAAATGACGTAAATGTTCATCCAATGACACAAACGCGCTTATTGAATAAACTACATTCCATAAGTACGAAAAGTGATTAGAATAAGCCTTGGGATGCACAAAATGACATAAAATAAGCCTCGGGATGCACAAAATGACATAAATGTTAAATTAATGACACAAACGCGCTTATTGGATGAACTACATTCCTTAAGTACGAAAAGTGATTAGAATAAGCCTTGGGATGCACAAAATGACGTAAATGTTCATCCAATGACACAAACGCGCTTATTGAATAAACTACATTCCATAAGTACGAAAAGTGATTAGAATAAGCCTTGGGATGCACAAAATGACATAAAATAAGCCTCGGGATGCACAAAATGACATAAATGTTAAATTAATGACACAAACACGCTTATTGGATGAACTACATTCCTTAAGTACGAAAAGTGATTAGAATAAGCCTTGGGATGCACAAAATGACGTAAATGGTCATCCAATGACACAAATGTACTTGTAGGATAAACTACATTCCTTATGTACAAAAATTGATTAGAATAAGCCTTGGGATGCACAAAATGACGTAAATGTTCATCCAATGAAACAAACGCGCTTATTGGATGAACTACATTCCTTAAGTACGAAAAGTGATTAGAATAAACCTTGGGATGCACAAAATGACGTAAATGTTAAATTAATGACACAAACGCGCTTATAGGATGAACTACATTCCTTAAGTACGAAAAGTGATTAGAATAATCCTTGGGATGCACAAAATGACATAAATGATCGTCCAATGACACAAATGCACTTATTGGATGAACTACATTCCTTAAGTACGTAAAGTGATTAGAATAAGTCTTGGGATGCACAAAATGACGTAAATATTCATCCAATGACACAAACGCGCTCATTGAATAAACTACATTCCTTAAGTACGAAAAGCGATTAGAATAAGCCTTGGGATGCACAAAATGACATAAAATAAGCCTCGGGATGCACAAAATGACATAAATGTTAAATTAATGACGCAAACGCATTCATTGAATAAACTACATTCCTTAAGTACGAAAAGCGATTAGAATGAGCCTTGGGATGCACAAAATGACGTAAATGTTCATCCAATGACACAAATGCACTTGTAGGATAAACAACATTCCTTATGTACAAAAATTGATTAGAATAAGCCTTGGGATGCACAAGATGACGTAAATGTTAAATTAATAACACAAATGCGCTTATTGGATAAACTACATTCCTTAAGTACGAAAAGTGATTAAAATAAGCATTGGGATGCACAAAATGACGTAAATGTTAAACTAATGACACAAACGCGCTTATTGGATGAACTACATTCCTTAAGTACGAAAAGTGATTAGAATAAACCTTGGGATGCACAAAATGACGTAAATGTTAAATTAATGACACAAACGCGCTTATTGGATGAACTACATTCCTTAAGTACGAAAAGTGATTAGAATAATCCTTGGGATGCACAAAATGACATAAATGATCATCCAATGACACAAATGCACTTATTGGATGAACTACATTCCTGAAGTACGTAAAGTGATTAGAATAAGCCTTGGGATGCACAAAATGACGTAAATGTTAAATTAATGACACAAACGCGCTTATTGGATGAACTACATTCCTTAAGTACGAAAAGTGATTAGAATAAGCCTTGGGATGCACAAAATGACATAAATGTTCATCCAATGACACAAACGCGCTTATTCGATGAACTACATTCCATAAGTACGAAAAGTGAATAGAATAAGCCTTTGGATGCACAAAATGACGTAAATGTTCATCCAATGACACAAATGCACTTGTAGGATAAACTACATTCCTTATGTACAAAAATTGATTAGAATAAGCCTTCGGATGCACAAAATGACGTAAATGTTAAATTAATAAAAGAGACACGCTTATTGGATGAACTTCATTCATTAAGTACAAAAAGTGATTAAAATAAGCCTTGGGATGCCCAAAATGACGTAAATGGTCATCCAATGAGACTAACACGCTTATTGGATGAACTACATTCCTTAAGTACGAAAAGTGATTAGAATAAGTCTTGGGATGCACAAAATGACGTAAATGTTCATCCAATGACAGAAATGCACTTATTGGATGAACTACATTCCTTAAGTACGAAAAGTGATTAGAATAAACCTTGGGATGCACAAAATGACGTAAATGTTAAATTAATGACACAAACGCGCTTATTGATGAACTACATTCCTTAAGTACGAAAAGTGATTACAATAATCCTTGGGATGCACAAAATGACGTAAATGGTCATCCAATGACACAAACACGCTTATTGGATGAACTACATTCCTTAAGTACGAAAAGTGATTAGAATAAGTCTTCGGATGCACAAAATGACGTAAATTTTAAATTAATGACACAAACGCGCTTATTGGAAGAACTACATTCCTTAAGTACGAAAAGTGATTAGAATAAGCCTTGGGATGCACAAAATGAAGTAAATGTTCATCCAATGACACAAATGCACTTGTAGGATAAACTACATTCCTTATGTACAAAAATTGATTAGAATAAGCCTTCGGATGCACAAAATGACGTAAATGTTAAATTAATGAAAGAGACACGCTTATCGGATGAACTTCATTCCTTAAGTACAAAAAGTGATTAAAATAAGCCTTGGGATGCACAAAATGACGTAAATGGTCATCCAATGACACAAACACGCTTATTGGATGAACTACATTCCTTAAGTACGAAAAGTGATTAGAATAAGTCTTCGGATGCACAAAATGACGTAAATTTTAAATTAATGACACAAACGCGCTTATTGGAAGAACTACATTCCTTAAGTACGAAAAGTGATTAGAATAATCCTTGGGATGCACAAAATGACATAAATGATCATCCAATGACACAAATGCACTTGTGGGATAAACTACATTCCTTATGTACAAAAATTGATTAGAATAAGCCTTGGGATGCACAAAATGACGTAAATGTTCATCCAAGGACACAAATGCACTTATTGGATGAACTACATTCCTTAAGTATGAAAAGTGATTTGAATAAACCTTGGGATGCACAAAATGACGTAAATGTTAAATTAATAACACAAACGCGCTTATTGGATAAACTACATTCCTTAAGTACGAAAAGTGATTAGAATAAGCCTTGGGATGCACAAAATGACGTAAATGTTAAACTAATGACACAAACGCGCCTATTGGATAAACTACATTACTTAAGTACGAAAAGTGATTAGAATAAGCCTTGGGATGCACAAAATGACGTAAATGTTAAACTAATGACACAAACGCGCTTATTGGATGAACTACATTCCTTAAGTACGAAAAGTGATTAGAATAAGCGTTGGGATGCACAAAATGACGTAAATGTTCATTCAATGACACAAATGCACTTATTGGATGAACTTCATTCCTTAAGTACGTAAAGTGATTAGAATAAGCCTTGGGATGCACAAAATGACGTAAATGTTAAATTAATAACACAAACGCGCTTATTGGATAAACTACATTCCTTAAGTACGAAAATTGATTAGAATAAGCCTTGGGATGCACAAAATGACGTAAATGTTAAATTAATGATACAAACGCGCTTATTGGATGAACTACATTCCTTAAGTACGAAAAGTGATTAGAATAAGCATTGGGATGCACAAAATGACGTAAATGTTAAACTAATGACACAAACGCGCTTATTGGATGAACTACATTCCTTAAGTATGAAAAGTGATTAGAATAAGCCTTGGGATGCACAAAATGACGTAAAATTTAAATTAATGACACAAACGCGCTTATTGGATGAACTACATTCCTTAAGTGCGAAAAGTGATTAGAATAATCCTTGGGATGCACAAAATGACATAAATGATCGTCCAATGACACAAATGCACTTGTGGGATAAACTACATTCCTTATGTACAAAAATTGATTAGAATAAGCCTTGGGATGCACAAAATGACGTAAATGTTCATCCAAGAACACAAATGCACTTATTGGATGAACTACATTCCTTAAGTATGAAAAGTGATTTGAATAAACCTTGGGATGCACAAAATGACGTAAATGTTAAATTAATAACACAAACGCGCTTATTGGATAAACTACATTCCTTAAGTACGAAAAGTGATTAGAATAAGCATTGGGATGCACAAAATGACGTAAATGTTAAACTAATGACACAAACGCGCTTATTGGATGAACTACATTCCTTAAGTATGAAAAGTGATTAGAATAAGCCTTGGGATGCACAAAATGACGTAAAATTTGAATTAATGACACAAACGCGCTTATTGGATGAACTACATTCCTTAAGTGCGAAAAGTGATTAGAATAATCCTTGGGATGCACAAAATGACATAAATGATCGTCCAATGACACAAATGCACTTGTGGGATAAACTACATTCCTTATGTACAAAAATTGATTAGAATAAGCCTTGGGATGCACAAAATGACGTAAATGTTCATCCAAGGACACAAATGCACTTATTGGATGAACTACATTCCTTAAGTATGAAAAGTGATTTGAATAAACCTTGGGATGCACAAAATGACGTAAATGTTAAATTAATAACACAAACGCGCTTATTGGATAAACTACATTCCTTAAGTACGAAAAGTGATTAGAATAAGCATTGGGATGCACAAAATGACGTAAATGTTAAACTAATGACACAAACGCGCTTATTGGATGAACTACATTCCTTAAGTACGAAAAGTGATTAGAATAAGCCTTGGGATGCACAAAATGACGTAAATGTTCATCCAATGACACAAATGCACTTATTGGATGAACTACATCCTTAAGTACGAAAAGTGATTAGAATAAGCCTTGGGATGCACAAAATGACATAAATGTTAAATTAATGACACAAACGCGCTTATTGGATGAACTACATTCCTTAAGTACGAAAAGTGATTAGAATAAGCCTTGGGATGCACAAAATGACGTAAATGTTCATCCAATGACACAAACGCGCTTATTGAATAAACTACATTCCATAAGTACGAAAAGTGATTAGAATAAGCCTTGGGATGCACAAAATGACATAAAATAAGCCTCGGGATGCACAAAATGACATAAATGTTAAATTAATGACACAAACACGCTTATTGGATGAACTACATTCCTTAAGTACGAAAAGTGATTAGAATAAGCCTTGGGATGCACAAAATGACGTAAATGGTCATCCAATGACACAAATGTACTTGTAGGATAAACTACATTCCTTATGTACAAAAATTGATTAGAATAAGCCTTGGGATGCACAAAATGACGTAAATGTTCATCCAATGAAACAAACGCGCTTATTGGATGAACTACATTCCTTAAGTACGAAAAGTGATTAGAATAAACCTTGGGATGCACAAAATGACGTAAATGTTAAATTAATGACACAAACGCGCTTATAGGATGAACTACATTCCTTAAGTACGAAAAGTGATTAGAATAATCCTTGGGATGCACAAAATGACATAAATGATCGTCCAATGACACAAATGCACTTATTGGATGAACTACATTCCTTAAGTACGTAAAGTGATTAGAATAAGTCTTGGGATGCACAAAATGACGTAAATATTCATCCAATGACACAAACGCGCTCATTGAATAAACTACATTCCTTAAGTACGAAAAGCGATTAGAATAAGCCTTGGGATGCACAAAATGACATAAAATAAGCCTCGGGATGCACAAAATGACATAAATGTTAAATTAATGACGCAAACGCATTCATTGAATAAACTACATTCCTTAAGTACGAAAAGCGATTAGAATGAGCCTTGGGATGCACAAAATGACGTAAATGTTCATCCAATGACACAAATGCACTTGTAGGATAAACAACATTCCTTATGTACAAAAATTGATTAGAATAAGCCTTGGGATGCACAAGATGACGTAAATGTTAAATTAATAACACAAATGCGCTTATTGGATAAACTACATTCCTTAAGTACGAAAAGTGATTAAAATAAGCATTGGGATGCACAAAATGACGTAAATGTTAAACTAATGACACAAACGCGCTTATTGGATGAACTACATTCCTTAAGTACGAAAAGTGATTAGAATAAACCTTGGGATGCACAAAATGACGTAAATGTTAAATTAATGACACAAACGCGCTTATTGGATGAACTACATTTCTTAAGTACGAAAAGTGATTAGAATAATCCTTGTGATGCACAAAATGACATAAATGATCATCCAATGACACAAATGCACTTATTGGATGAACTACATTCCTTAAGTACGTAAAGTGATTAGAATAAGTCTTGGGATGCACAAAATGACGTAAATATTCATCCAATGACACAAACGCGCTCATTGAATAAACTACATTCCTTAAGTACGAAAAGCGATTAGAATAAGCCTTGGGATGCACAAAATGACATAAAATAAGCCTCGGGATGCACAAAATGACATAAATGTTAAATTAATGACGCAAACGCATTCATTGAATAAACTACATTCCTTAAGTACGAAAAGCGATTAGAATGAGCCTTGGGATGCACAAAATGGCATAAAATAAGCCTCGGGATGCACAAAATGACATAAATGTTAAATTAATGACACAAACGCGCTTATTGGATGAACTACATTCCTTAAGTACGAAAAGCGATTAGAATAAGCCTTTGGATGCACAAAATGACGTAAATGTTCATCCAATGACACAAATGCACTTGTAGGATAAACAACATTCCTTATGTACAAAAATTGATTAGAATAAGCCTCGGGATGCACAAGATGACGTAAATGTTAAATTAATAACACAAATGCGCTTATTGGATAAACTACATTCCTTAAGTACGAAAAGTGATTAAAATAAGCATTGGGATGCACAAAATGACGTAAATGTTAAACTAATGACACAAACGCGCTTATTGGATGAACTACATTCCTTAAGTACGAAAAGTGATTAGAATAAGCCTTGGGATGCACAAAATGACATAAATGTTCATCCAATGAAACAAACGCGCTTATTGGACGAACTACATTCCTTAAGTTCGAAAAGTGATTAGAATAAACCTGGGGATGCACAAAATGACGTAAATGTTAAATTAATGACACAAACGCGCTTATAGGATGAACTACATTCCTTAAGTACGAAAAGTGATTAGAATAATCCTTGGGATTCACAAAATGACATAAATGATCGTCCAATGACACAAATGCACTTATTGGATGAACTACATTCCTTAAGTACGTAAAGTGATAGGAATAAGCCTTGGGATGCACAAAATGACGTAAATATTCATCCAATGACACAAACGCGCTCATTGAATAAACTACATTCCTTAAGTACGAAAAGCGATTAGAATAAGCCTTGGGATGCACAAAATGACATAAAATAAGCTTCGGGATGCACAAAATGACATAAATGTTAAATTAATGACGCAAACGCATTCATTGAATAAACTACATTCCTTAAGTACGAAAAGCGATTAGAATGAGCCTTGGGATACACAAAATGGCATAAAATAAGCCTCGGGATGCACAAAATGACATAAATGTTAAATTAATGACACAAACGCGCTTATTGGATGAACTACATTCCTTAAGTACGAAAAGCGATTAGAATAAGACTTTGGATGCACAAAATGACGTAAATGTTCATCCAATGACACAAATGCACTTGTAGGATAAACAACATTCCTTATGTACAAAACTTGATTAGAATAAGCCTTGGGATGCACAAGATGACGTAAATATTAAATTAATAACACAAATGCGCTTATTGGATAAACTACATTCCTTAAGTACGAAAAGTGATTAAAATAAGCATTGGGATGCACAAAATGACGTAAATGTTAAACTAATGACACAAACGCGCTTATTGGATGAACTACATTCCTTAAGTACGAAAAGTGATTAGAATAACCCTTGGGATGCACAAAATGACATAAATGTTCATCCAATGACACAAATGCACTTGTAGGATAAACAACATTCCTTATGTACAAAAATTGATTAGAATAAGCCTTGGGATGCACAAGATGACGTAAATGTTAAATTAATAACACAAATGCGCTTATTGGATAAACTACATTCCTTAAGTACGAAAAGTGATTAAAATAAGCATTGGGATGCACAAAATGACGTAAATGTTAAACTAATGACACAAACGCGCTTATTGGATGAACTACATTCCTTAAGTACGAAAAGTGATTAGAATAAACCTTGGGATGCACAAAATGACGTAAATGTTAAATTAATGACACAAACGCGCTTATTGGATGAACTACATTCCTTAAGTACGAAAAGTGATTAGAATAATCCTTGTGATGCACAAAATGACATAAATGATCATCCAATGACACAAATGCACTTATTGGATGAACTACATTCCTTAAGTACGTAAAGTGATTAGAATAAGTCTTGGGATGCACAAAATGACGTAAATATTCATCCAATGACACAAACGCGCTCATTGAATAAACTACATTCCTTAAGTACGAAAAGCGATTAGAATAAGCCTTGGGATGCACAAAATGACATAAAATAAGCCTCGGGATGCACAAAATGACATAAATGTTAAATTAATGACGCAAACGCATTCATTGAATAAACTACATTCCTTAAGTACGAAAAGCGATTAGAATGAGCCTTGGGATGCACAAAATGGCATAAAATAAGCCTCGGGATGCACAAAATGACATAAATGTTAAATTAATGACACAAACGCGCTTATTGGATGAACTACATTCCTTAAGTACGAAAAGCGATTAGAATAAGCCTTTGGATGCACAAAATGACGTAAATGTTCATCCAATGACACAAATGCACTTGTAGGATAAACAACATTCCTTATGTACAAAAATTGATTAGAATAAGCCTCGGGATGCACAAGATGACGTAAATGTTAAATTAATAACACAAATGCGCTTATTGGATAAACTACATTCCTTAAGTACGAAAAGTGATTAAAATAAGCATTGGGATGCACAAAATGACGTAAATGTTAAACTAATGACACAAACGCGCTTATTGGATGAACTACATTCCTTAAGTACGAAAAGTGATTAGAATAAGCCTTGGGATGCACAAAATGACATAAATGTTCATCCAATGAAACAAACGCGCTTATTGGACGAACTACATTCCTTAAGTTCGAAAAGTGATTAGAATAAACCTGGGGATGCACAAAATGACGTAAATGTTAAATTAATGACACAAACGCGCTTATAGGATGAACTACATTCCTTAAGTACGAAAAGTGATTAGAATAATCCTTGGGATTCACAAAATGACATAAATGATCGTCCAATGACACAAATGCACTTATTGGATGAACTACATTCCTTAAGTACGTAAAGTGATAGGAATAAGCCTTGGGATGCACAAAATGACGTAAATATTCATCCAATGACACAAACGCGCTCATTGAATAAACTACATTCCTTAAGTACGAAAAGCGATTAGAATAAGCCTTGGGATGCACAAAATGACATAAAATAAGCTTCGGGATGCACAAAATGACATAAATGTTAAATTAATGACGCAAACGCATTCATTGAATAAACTACATTCCTTAAGTACGAAAAGCGATTAGAATGAGCCTTGGGATACACAAAATGGCATAAAATAAGCCTCGGGATGCACAAAATGACATAAATGTTAAATTAATGACACAAACGCGCTTATTGGATGAACTACATTCCTTAAGTACGAAAAGCGATTAGAATAAGACTTTGGATGCACAAAATGACGTAAATGTTCATCCAATGACACAAATGCACTTGTAGGATAAACAACATTCCTTATGTACAAAACTTGATTAGAATAAGCCTTGGGATGCACAAGATGACGTAAATATTAAATTAATAACACAAATGCGCTTATTGGATAAACTACATTCCTTAAGTACGAAAAGTGATTAAAATAAGCATTGGGATGCACAAAATGACGTAAATGTTAAACTAATGACACAAACGCGCTTATTGGATGAACTACATTCCTTAAGTACGAAAAGTGATTAGAATAACCCTTGGGATGCACAAAATGACATAAATGTTCATCCAATGACACAAATGCACTTGTAGGATAAACAACATTCCTTATGTACAAAAATTGATTAGAATAAGCCTTGGGATGCACAAGATGACGTAAATGTTAAATTAATAACACAAATGCGCTTATTGGATAAACTACATTCCTTAAGTACGAAAAGTGATTAGAATAAGCATTGGGATGCACAAAATGACGTAAATGTTAAACTAATGACACAAACGCGCTTATTGGATGAACTACATTCCTTAAGTACGAAAAGTGATTAGAATAAGCCTTGGGATGCAAAAAATGACGTAAATGTTCATTCAATGACACAAATGCACTTATTGGATGAACTTCATTCCTTAAGTACGTAAAGTGATTAGAATAAGCCATGGGATGCACAAAATGACGTAAATGTTCATCCAATGAGACAAACGCGCTTATTGGATGAACTACATTCCTTAAGTACGAAAATTGATTAGAATAAGCCTTGGGATGCACAAAATGACGTAAATGTTAAATTAATGACACAAACGCGCTTATAGGATGAACTACATTCCTTAAGTACGAAAAGTGATTAGAATAATCCTTGGGATGCACAAAATGACATAAATGATCGTCCAATTTTACAAATGCACTTATTGGATGAACTACATTCCTTAAGTACGAAAAGTGATTAGAATAAGTCTTGGGATGCACAAAATGACGTAAATGTTCATCCAATGACACAAATGCACTTATTGGACGGACTACATTCCTTAAGTACGAAAAGTGATTAGAATAAACCTTGGGATGCACAAAATGACGTAAATGTTAAATTAATGACACAAACGCGCTTATTGGATGAACTACATTCCTTAAGTATGAAAAGTGATTTGAATAAACCTTGGGATGCACAAAATGACGTAAATGTTAAATTAATGACACAAACGCGCTTATTGGATGAAATACATTCCATAAGTACGAAAAGTGATTAGAATAATCCTTGGGAGGCACAAAATGACGTAAATGTTCATCCAAGGACACAAATGCACTTATTGGATGAACTAGATTCCTTAAGTGTGAAAAGTGATTTGAATAAACCTTGGGATGCACAAAATAACGTAAATGTTAAATTAATAACACAAACGCCCTTATTGGATAAACTATATTCCTTAAGTACGAAAAGTGATTAGAATAAGCATTGGGATGCACAAAATGACGTAAATGTTAAACTAATGACACAAACGCGCTTATTGGATGAACTACATTCCTTAAGTACGAAAAGTGATTAGAATAAGCCTTGGGATGCACAAAATGACGTAAATGTTAAATTAATGACACAAACGCGCTTATTGGATGAACTACATTCCTTAAGTACGAAAAGTGATTAGAATAATCCTTGGGATGCACAAAATGACATAAATGATCATCCAATGACACAAATGCACTTGTGGGATAAACTACATTCCTTATGTACAAAAATTGATTAGAATAAGCCTTGGGATGCACAAAATGACGTAAATGTTCATCCAAGGACACAAATGCACTTATTGGATGAACTACATTCCTTAAGTATGAAAAGTGATTTGAATAAACCTTGGGATGCACAAAATGACGTAAATGTTAAATTAATAACACAAACGCGCTTATTGGATAAACTACATTCCTTAAGTACGAAAAGTGATTAGAATAAGCATTGGGATGCACAAAATGACGTAAATGTTAAACTAATGACACAAACGCGCTTATTGGATGAACTACATTCCTTAAGTACGAAAAGTGATTAGAATAAACCTTGGGATGCACAAAATGACGTAAATGTTAAATTAATGACACAAACGCGCTTATTGGATGAACTACATTCCTTAAGTACGAAAAGTGATTAGAATAAGCCTTGGGATGCACAAAATGACGTAAATGTTCATCCAATGACACAAACGCACTTATTGGATGAACTACATTCCTTAGGTACGAAAAGTGATTAGAATAAGCCTTGGGATGCACAAAATGACATAAATGTTAAATTAATGACACAAACGCGCTTATTGGATGAACTACATTCCTTAAGTACGAAAAGTGATTAGAATAAGCCTTGGGATGCACAAAATGACGTAAATGTTCATCCAATGACACAAACGCGCTTATTGAATAAACTACATTCCATAAGTACGAAAAGTGATTAGAATAAGCCTTGGGATGCACAAAATGACATAAAATAAGCCTCGGGATGCACAAAATGACATAAATGTTAAATTAATGACACAAACACGCTTATTGGATGAACTACATTCCTTAAGTACGAAAAGTGATTAGAATAAGCCTTGGGATGCACAAAATGACGTAAATGGTCATCCAATGACACAAATGTACTTGTAGGATAAACTACATTCCTTATGTACAAAAATTGATTAGAATAAGCCTTGGGATGCACAAAATGACGTAAATGTTCATCCAATGAAACAAACGCGCTTATTGGATGAACTACATTCCTTAAGTACGAAAAGTGATTAGAATAAACCTTGGGATGCACAAAATGACGTAAATGTTAAATTAATGACACAAACGCGCTTATAGGATGAACTACATTCCTTAAGTACGAAAAGTGATTAGAATAATCCTTGGGATGCACAAAATGACATAAATGATCGTCCAATGACACAAATGCACTTATTGGATGAACTACATTCCTTAAGTACGTAAAGTGATTAGAATAAGTCTTGGGATGCACAAAATGACGTAAATATTCATCCAATGACACAAACGCGCTCATTGAATAAACTACATTCCTTAAGTACGAAAAGCGATTAGAATAAGCCTTGGGATGCACAAAATGACATAAAATAAGCCTCGGGATGCACAAAATGACATAAATGTTAAATTAATGACGCAAACGCATTCATTGAATAAACTACATTCCTTAAGTACGAAAAGCGATTAGAATGAGCCTTGGGATGCACAAAATGACGTAAATGTTCATCCAATGACACAAATGCACTTGTAGGATAAACAACATTCCTTATGTACAAAAATTGATTAGAATAAGCCTTGGGATGCACAAGATGACGTAAATGTTAAATTAATAACACAAATGCGCTTATTGGATAAACTACATTCCTTAAGTACGAAAAGTGATTAAAATAAGCATTGGGATGCACAAAATGACGTAAATGTTAAACTAATGACACAAACGCGCTTATTGGATGAACTACATTCCTTAAGTACGAAAAGTGATTAGAATAAACCTTGGGATGCACAAAATGACGTAAATGTTAAATTAATGACACAAACGCGCTTATTGGATGAACTACATTTCTTAAGTACGAAAAGTGATTAGAATAATCCTTGTGATGCACAAAATGACATAAATGATCATCCAATGACACAAATGCACTTATTGGATGAACTACATTCCTTAAGTACGTAAAGTGATTAGAATAAGTCTTGGGATGCACAAAATGACGTAAATATTCATCCAATGACACAAACGCGCTCATTGAATAAACTACATTCCTTAAGTACGAAAAGCGATTAGAATAAGCCTTGGGATGCACAAAATGACATAAAATAAGCCTCGGGATGCACAAAATGACATAAATGTTAAATTAATGACGCAAACGCATTCATTGAATAAACTACATTCCTTAAGTACGAAAAGCGATTAGAATGAGCCTTGGGATGCACAAAATGGCATAAAATAAGCCTCGGGATGCACAAAATGACATAAATGTTAAATTAATGACACAAACGCGCTTATTGGATGAACTACATTCCTTAAGTACGAATAGCGATTAGAATAAGCCTTTGGATGCACAAAATGACGTAAATGTTCATCCAATGACACAAATGCACTTGTAGGATAAACAACATTCCTTATGTACAAAAATTGATTAGAATAAGCCTTGGGATGCACAAGATGACGTAAATGTTAAATTAATAACACAAATGCGCTTATTGGATAAACTACATTCCTTAAGTACGAAAAGTGATTAGAATAAGCATTGTGATGCACAAAATGACGTAAATGTTAAACTAATGACACAAACGCGCTTATTGGATGAACTACATTCCTTATGTACGAAAAGTGATTAGAATAAGCCTTGGGATGCACAAAATGACATAAAATAAGCCTCGGGATGCACAAAATGACATAAATGTTAAATTAATGACACAAACGCGCTTATTGGATGAACTACATTCCTTCAGTACGAAAAGTGATTAGAATAAGCCTTGGGATGCACAAAATGAAGTAAATGTTCATCCAATGACACAAATGCACTTGTAGGATAAACTACATTCCTTATGTACAAAAATTGATTAGAATAAGCCTTCGGATGCACAAAATGACGTAAATGTTAAATTAATGAAAGAGACACGCTTATCGGATGAACTTCATTCCTTAAGTACAAAAAGTGATTAAAATAAGCCTTGGGATGCACAAAATGACGTAAATGGTCATCCAATGACACAAACACGCTTATTGGATGAACTACATTCCTTAAGTACGAAAAGTGATTAGAATAAGTCTTCGGATGCACAAAATGACGTAAATTTTAAATTAATGACACAAACGCGCTTATTGGAAGAACTACATTCCTTAAGTACGAAAAGTGATTAGAATAATCCTTGGGATGCACAAAATGACATAAATGATCATCCAATGACACAAATGCACTTGTGGGATAAACTACATTCCTTATGTACAAAAATTGATTAGAATAAGCCTTGGGATGCACAAAATGACGTAAATGTTCATCCAAGGACACAAATGCACTTATTGGATGAACTACATTCCTTAAGTATGAAAAGTGATTTGAATAAACCTTGGGATGCACAAAATGACGTAAATGTTAAATTAATAACACAAACGCGCTTATTGGATAAACTACATTCCTTAAGTACGAAAAGTGATTAGAATAAGCATTGGGATGCACAAAATGACGTAAATGTTAAACTAATGACACAAACGCGCTTATTGGATGAACTACATTCCTTAAGTACGAAAAGTGATTAGAATAAGCCTTGGGATGCACAAAATGACGTAAATTTTAAATTAATGACACAAACGCGCTTATTGGATAAACTACATTCCTTAAGTACGAAAATTGATTAGAATAAGCCTTGGGATGCACAAAATGACGTAAATGTTAAATTAATGACACAAACGCGCTTATTGGATGAACTACATTCCTTAAGTACGAAAAGTGATTAGAATAAGCGTTGGGATGCACAAAATGACGTACATGTTCATTCAATGACACAAATGCACTTATTGGATGAACTTCATTCCTTAAGTACGTAAAGTGATTAGAATAAGCCTTGGGATGCACAAAATGACGTAAATGTTAAATTAATAACACAAACGCGCTTATTGGATGAACTACATTCCTTAAGTACGAAAATTGATTAGAATAAGCCTTGGGATGCACAAAATGACGTAAATGTTAAATTAATGACACAAACGCGCTTATTGGATGAACTACATTCCTTAAGTACGAAAAGTGATTAGAATAAACCTTGGGATGCACAAAATGACGTAAATGTTAAATTAATGCCACAAACGCGCTTATTGGATGAACTACATTCCTTAAGTACAAAAAGTGATTAGAATAATCCTTGGGATGCACAAAATGACATAAATGATCATTCAATGACACAAATGCACTTATTGGATGAACTACATTCCTTAAGTACGTAAAGTGATTAGAATAAGCCTTGGGATGCACAAAATGACGTAAATATTCATCCAACGACACAAACGCGCTTATTGGATGAACTACATTCCTTAAGTACGACAAGCGATTAGAATAAACCTTGGGATGCACAAAATGACGTAAATGTTAAATTAATGACCCAAACGCGCTTATTGGATGAACTACATTCCTTAAGTACGAAAAGTGATTAAAAATAATCCTTGGGATGCACAAAATGACGTAAATGTTCCTCCAATGACACAAATGCACTTATTGGATGAACTACATTCCTTATGTACAAAAAGTGATTAGAATAAGCCTTGGGATGCACAAACTGACGTAAATGTTCATCCAATGAGACAAACGCGCTTATTCGATGAACTACAATCCTTAAGTACGAAAATTGATTAGAATAAGTCTTGGGATGCACAAAATGACGTAAATGTTCATCCAAGGACACAAATGCACTTATTAGATGAACTACATTGATTAAGTATGAAAAGTGATTTAATTAACCTTGGGATGCACAAAATGACGTAAATGTTCATCCAATGACACAAATGCAATTATTGGATGAACTACATTCCTTAAGTACGAAAAGTGATTAGAATAAACCTTGGGATACACAAAATGACGTAAATGTTAAATTAATGACAAAAACACGCTTGTTGGATGAACTACATTCCATAAGTACGAAAAGTGATTAGAATAAGCCTTGGGATGCACAAAATGACATAAATGTTCATCCAATGACACAAACGCGCTTATTCGATGAACTACATTCCATAAGTACGAAAAGTGAATAGAATAAGCCTTTGGATGCACAAAATGACGTAAATGTTCATCCAATGACACAAATGCACTTGTAGGATAAACTACATTCCTTATGTACAAAAATTGATTAGAATAAGCCTTCGGATGCACAAAATGACGTAAATGTTAAATTAATAAAAGAGACACGCTTATTGGATGAACTTCATTCATTAAGTACAAAAAGTGATTAAAATAAGCCTTGGGATGCCCAAAATGACGTAAATGGTCATCCAATGAGACTAACACGCTTATTGGATGAACTACATTCCTTAAGTACGAAAAGTGATTAGAATAAGTCTTGGGATGCACAAAATGACGTAAATGTTCATCCAATGACAGAAATGCACTTATTGGATGAACTACATTCCTTAAGTACGAAAAGTGATTAGAATAAACCTTGGGATGCACAAAATGACGTAAATGTTAAATTAATGACACAAACGCGCTTATTGATGAACTACATTCCTTAAATACGAAAAGTGATTACAATAATCCTTGGGATGCACAAAATGACGTAAATGATCATCCAATGACACAAATGCACTTATTGGATGAACTACATTCCTTAAGTACGAAAAGTGATTAGAATAAGCCTTGGGATGCACAAAATGACGTAAATGTTCATTCAATGACACAAATGCACTTATTGGATGAACTTCATTCCTTAAGTACGTAAAGTGATTAGAATAAGCCTTGGGATGCACAAAATGACGTAAATGTTAAACTAATGACACAAACGCGCTTATTGGATGAACTACATTCCTTAAGTACGAAAAGTGATTAGAATAAGCCTTGGGATGCACAAAATGACGTAAATGTTCATTCTATGACACAAATGCACTTATTGGATGAACTTCATTCCTTAAGTACGTAAAGTGATTAGAATAAGCCTTGGGATGCACGAAATGACGTAAATGTTAAACTAATGACACAAACGCGCTTATTGGATGAACTACATTCCTTAAGTACGAAAAGTGATTAGAATAAGCCTTGGGATGCACAAAATGACGTAAATGTTCATTCAATGACACAAACGCGCTTATTGGATGAACTACATTCCTTAAGTACGAAAAGTGATTAGAATAAGCCTTGGGATGCACAAAATGACGTAAATGTTCATTCAATGACACCAATGCAATTATTGGATGAACTTCATTCCTTAAGTACGTAAAGTGATTAGAATAAGCCTTGGGATGCTCAAAATGACGTAAGTGTTCATCCAATGACACAAACGCGCTTATTGGATGAACTACATTCCTTAATCCCCAGCATAATCTGCGTCGCAGTAAGCTACAAGATCAAAATGTGAACCTTTTCTATACCAAAGGCCAAGATTAGTAGTACCAACAAGATATCTAAAAATCCTTTTTACAGCTGTTAAATGAGATTCTTTGGGTGCAGATTGAATTCTAGCACATAATCCTACTGCAAATACGATATCAGGTCTACTTCTAGTTAGATATAACAAAGAACCAATCATTCCTCTGTATTCTTTTTCAGAAACAGATTTTCCATTTTCATCTTTGTCCAATGAAGAAGATGGATACATGGGAGTAGTCATGATTTTGGCTTCATTCATTTTGTATTTCGTTAAAAGATCTTTTGTATATTTTTCTTGAGAAATAAAAATGCCATCATCATGCTGCTTGATTTGTAAACCAAGAAAGTATCTCAACTCTCCCATCATGCTCATTTCAAATTCACTTTGCATAAGATTTGAAAAGGCAGCACACATTTTTTCATTGGTTGATCCAAAGATTATATCATCAACATACACTTGAACAATGAGTAAATCATTTTTATCATTTTTCTTAAAGAGTGTAGTGTTAATGTTTCCTTTGGAAAATCCATTTTTTACTAGAAAAGAACTTAATCTTTCATACCAAGCTCTTGGTGCTTGTTTCAGACCATACAGAGTTTTGGTAAGTTTATAAACATGGTCTGGTTTTGATTGATTTTCAAAGCCAGGGGGTTGTCGTACATAAACTTGCTCATTTAAAAAACCATTTAAAAAAGCACTCTTAACATCCATTTGAAAAAGTTTTATGAATTTATGAGATGCATATGCAAGAAGAATTCGTATAGCCTCTAACCTTGCAACTGGTGCGAAAGTTTCATCATAATCAATACCTTCTTGTTGATTATAACCTTGAGCAACCAGTCTGGCTTTGTTACGAATGACCTTACCTTCTTCATCTAGTTTGTTTCTGAACACCCATCTTGTTCCTATGATGGTCAACAAGATTCCAGACTTCATTCTTTTCAAACTCATGAAGTTCTTCTTTCATTGCATTAATCCAAGATTGATCAACAATGGCTTCTTTGATTGACTTGGGTTCGAGTTGGGAGATCATTGCCATGTTGTTGTCATCCTCTTTGAAAGACATTCTGGTTCGAATTCCATCAGTTGTATCCCCAATAATTTGATCCTAAGGATGATCACTTATTGTTTTCCAGCTTTTTGGAAGAGAATGAAGTGGAGACTGTTTATCAGTCTGGTTTTCCTGGAGAACATTCTGTTGCTGCTGTCCAGAATGTTCTTCTTCTTCATCATCTTTCTTGCTCATTTCCAGATCATCAAATTCATCAAATAATACATGTATACTAATTTCAACAACCTTTGTTTTGAGATTAAACACACGAAATCCTTTAGATTCAGTTGAGTATCCCAAAAATATGGCTTTGTCTGATTTAGCATCAAACTTTCCAAGGTTTTCTTTATTGTTCAAAATGTAACAATAACACCCAAAGATGTGAAAATACGAAATGTTTGGCTTTCTATTTTTCCAGATTTCATATGGTGTTTTGTTGATGATTTTTCTTATTGTTACACGGTTTAAGATGTAGCATGAAGTGTTTATGGCTTCAGCCCAAAAATATTTTTCAACATTTGATTCTTCCAACATTGTTCTTGCCATTTCCTGCAACGTTCTGTTTTTGCGTTCAACAACCCTATTTTGTTGAGGAGTTCTAGCACATGACAGATTGTGGGAAATGCCAAGTTCATCAAAAAATGCTTTAAAAGAAGCGTTTATAAATTCTCCTCCATGATCACTTCTTACAGAAATGATGCTGGAATCTTTTTCATTTTGAACCTTCTTACAAAAGTTTTTGAAAGCATCAAATGCATCATCTTTCTGTTTTAAAAATAAGACCCATGTATATCGAGAATAATCATCAACAATAACAAAACCATATCTCATTCCACCTAGACTTGTTGTTTTAATAGGACCAAAAAGATCTATGTGAAGCAGCTCAAGGACTCTATTTGAGGAAATAAAATCTTTAGGATGAAAGCTACTTTTAACTTGTTTTCCTTTAGCACAAGCTTCACATATTTTATCTTTATCAAAATTGATTTTTGGCAATCCTCTAACAAGTTCTAGTTTTGAAATCTTTGAAATAGTTTTCATACTGATGTGTCCTGTCCTCTTGTGCCAAATCCATGTATCTTTGTTTATGGACATGAAGCAGGATTCATCAGGTAATTCTTCAAGGTATAAAACATAAAGATTTTTCTTTCTTATACATGAAAAAATGAGTTCGCCATTTTTGTTTTTAACTTCACAGAAGTTTGGTTTAAAAATAACCTCGAAGGCATTGTCACATAGTTGACTTATGCTTAAGAGATTATGTTTCAGACCTTCTACATATTGAACATCAGAAATTTGAGCTGAGTTTTTCTTATCAATGGTTCCTTTACCTTTGATTTGAGCTTGGTTGTTGTTACCAAAGGTTACAGAACCTCCTTCTTTCTTTTCAAATGACATGAAGGAGCTTTTATCTCCTGTCATATGTCTTGAACAGCCACTGTCCAAGAACCATGGCTTTTTCTTGACAAGTTGAAATCCATTCTGCATAAGATGTTACATTAACTTTAGGTACCCACTTGGTTTTGGGTCCTTGAGAGTTAGTTTCAGGATTGGATTTTCTTTTGAAATAGCATGCTAATTCATGATGACCAAATTTGAGACAATAGGAACATTTACCAGTTAGTCTTGGTGTTGTATTTGAAATCTGAGTTTTCGAAGGTTTGAATCTTTATTGTGTAAAGATTCTGGATCGTTCTCCCTTTTTTAAACTTTCTGGAGAATGTTCGGTTTTTCTTTTTGAACTTTCTCCGTTTTGAGAATAAGCTGGAGAACGTTCTGGTTTTTTCAAAATTGGCTTTTTCTTTTGAAACATCTTTCTGCTCTTAATCTTTTCATCCCGTTTTTTGAAATAGCACGCAAATTCCAAATGTCCAAGTTTTTTACAGTATGAACATTTTGTTTTGCATTTTTCGATCTTGCTTTCCGGAATAAAAAAGTTTTCGTACATTTTGGTTTTTTGAGTTTGATCAAAACCAAGAAAAGCCTTATCAAATATTCCTATTTGCGATCCCATGATCTTCTGAAAAGTTTCAGTAGCTTTTATAAAATTAAGCAAATCAGTTTTTAAGATTTCATTTTCAGATTTAAGATTAACGTTCTCCATTTTAGCAAGAGAACGTTCTTGACCTTTCTGAATTTCACAATCTTGCTGTTTTGATTCCCTCAGTTCTTGAATGGTATTCTTAAGAATATCAATCATGGCCTGAGCCTTTTCTTTCTTTTATTTTTCTTTAAAAACTTGTTCTTTTAAAGAACTACATTTTTGTATAAGAGTGTTTGAATCATTTAGCAAGTTGTCAAATTCTTTTCCCATTAATTCACACAGAGAACAGGGTTCAGAATCTATTACCTCATTTTCTTCTGTTTCTGCCATCAAGCATATGTTGGCTTCTTCTTCTTCTGATTCTTCAGAGTCATCCCATGTAGCCAGCATTGATTTCTTTTTGAAAGGAAATCGCTTTGGTTTATTCTTATTCAAAAGCCTTGGGATGCACAAAATGACATAAAATAAGCCTCGGGATGCACAAAATGACAAATTTTAAATTAATGACACAAACGCGCTTATTGGATGAAGTACATTCCTTAAGTATGAAAAGTGATTAGAATAAGCCTTGGGATGCACAAAATGACGTAAATGTTCATCAAATGACACAAATGCACTTATTGGATGAACTACATTCCTTAAGTACGAAAAGTGATTCGAATAAGCCCTGGGATGCACAAAATGACGTAAATGTTAAATTAATGACACAAACGCGCTTATTTGATGAACTACATTCCATAAGTACGAAAAGTGATTAGAATAAGCTTTTGGATGCACAAAATGACGTAATTGTTCATCCAATGACACAAACATGCTTATTGAATAAACTACATTCCTAAAGTACAAAAAGTGATTAGAATAAGCCTTGGAATGCACAAAACGACATAAATGTTCATCCAATGACACAAACACGCTTATTTGATGAACTACATTCCATAAGTACGAAAAGTGATTAGAATAAGCCTTTGGATGCACAAAATGACGTAAATGTTCATCCAAAGACACAAATGCACTTGTAGGATAAACTACATTCCTTATGTACAAAAAGTGATTAGATTAAGCCTTGGGATGCACAAAATGACGTAAATGTTAAGTTAATGAAAGAGACACGCTTATTGGATGAACTTCATTCCTTAAGTACAAAAAGTGATTAAAATAAGCCTTGGGATGCACAAAATTACGTAAATGGTCATCCAATGACACAAACAGGCTTATTGGATGAACTACAATCCTTAAGTACGAAAAGTGATTAGAATAAGTCTTGGGCTGCACAAAATGACGTAAATGTTCATCCAATGACACAAACGCGCTTATTGAATAAACTACATTCCTAAAGTACAAAAAGTGTTTAGAATAAGCCTTGGGATGCAACAAAATGACAAAATCTTCATCCAATGACACAAACGCGCTTATTTGATGAACTACATTCCATAAGTACGAAAAGTGATTAGAATAAGCCTTTGGATGAACAAAATGACGTAAATATTCATCCAATGACACAAATGCACTTGTAGGATAAACTACATTCCTTATGTACAAAAAGTGATTAGAATAAGCCTTGGGATGCACAAAATGACGTAAATGTTAAATTAATGAAAGAGACACGCTTATTGGATGAACTTCATTCCTTAAGTACAAAAAGTGATTAAAATAAGCCTTGGGATGCACAAAATGACGTAAATCGTCATCCAATGAGACAAACGCGCTTATTGGATGAACTACATTCCTTGAGTACGAAAAGTGATAAGAATATGTCTTGGGATGCACAAAATCACGTAAATGTTTATCCAATGACACAAATGCACTTATTGGATGAACTACATTCCTTAAGAATGAAAATTGATTTGAATAAACCTTGGGATGCACAAAATGACATAAATGTTAAATTAATGACACAAACGCGCTTATTGGATGAACTACATTCCATAAGTACGAAAAGTGATTAGAATAATCCTTGGGAGGCACAAAATGACGTAAATGTTCATCCAATGACACAAATGCACTTATTGGATGAACTACATTCGATAAGTACGAAAAGTGATTAGAATAAGTCTTGGGATGCACAAAATGACGTAAATGTTCATCCCATGACACAAATGCAATTATTGGATGAACTACATTCCTTAAGTACGAAAAGTGATTAGAATAAACCTTGCGATACACAAAATGACGTAAATGTTAAATTAATGACACAAACACGCTTGTTGGATGAACTACATTCCATAAGTACGAAAAGTGATTAGAATAATCCTTGGGATGCACAAAATGACGTAAATGTTCATCCAATGACACAAATGCACTTATTGGATGAACTAGATTCCTTAAGAATGAAAAGTGATTTGAATAAACCTTGGGATGCACAAAATGACATAAATGTTAAATTAATGACACAAACGCGCTTATTGGATGAACTACATTCCATAAGTACGAAAAGTGATTAGAATAATCCTTGGGATGCACAAAATGACGTAAATGTTCATCCAATGACACAAACGCGCTTATTGGATGAACTACATTCCTTAAGTACGAAAAGTGATTAGAATAAGCCTTGGAATGCACAAAATGAAGTAAATGGTCATCCAATGACACAAACCCGCTTATTGGATGAACTACATTCCTTAAGTACGAAAAGTGATTAGAATAAGTCTTGGGATGCACAAAATGACATAAATGTTCATCGAATGACCCAAATGCACTTATTGGATGAACTACATTCCATAAGTACGTAAAGTGATTAGAATAAGCCTTGGGATGCACAAAATGACGTAAATGTTCATCCAATGACACAAACGCGCTTATTGGATGAACTACATTCCTTAAGTACGAAAAGTGATTAGAATAAGCCTTGGAATGCACAAAATGAAGTAAATGGTCATCCAATGACACAAACCCGTTTATTGGATGAACTACATTCCTTAAGTACGAAAAGTGATTAGAATAAGTCTTGGGATGCACAAAATGACGTAAATGTTCATCCCATGACACAAATGCAATTATTGGATGAACTACATTCCATAAGTACGAAAAGTGATTAGAATAATCCTTGGGATGCACAACATGACGTAAATGTTCATCCAATGACACAAATGCACTTATTGGATGAACTACATTCCTTAAGTACGTAAAGTGATTAGAATAAGCCTTGGGATGCAAAAAACGACATAAATGTTCATCCAATGACACAAACACGCTTATTTAATGAACTACATTCCATAAGTACGAAAAGTGATTAGAATAAGCCTTTGGATAAACAAAATGACGTAAATGTTCATCCAATGACACAAATGCACTTGTAGGATAAACTACATTCCTTATGTACAAAAAGTGATTAGATTAAGCCTTGGGATGCACAAAATGACGTAAATGTTAAGTTAATGAACGAGACACGCTTATTGGATGAACTCCATTCCTTAAGTACAAAAAGTGATTAGAATAAGCCTTGGGATGCACAAAATGACGTAAATGTTCATCCAATGACACAAACGCGCTTATTAGATGTACTACATTCCTTAAGTACGAAAAGTGATTAGAATAAGCCTTGGGATGCACAAAATGACATAATTGTTCATTCAATGACACAAACATGCTTATTGAATAAACTAGATTCCTAAAGTACAAAAAGTGATTAGAATAAGCCTTGGAATGCACAAAACGACATAAATGTTCATCCAATGACACAAACACGCTTATTGGATGAACTACATTCCTTAAGTACGAAAAGTGATTAGAATTAGCCTTGGGATGCACAAAATGACGTAAATGTTCATCCAATGACACAAACGTGCTTACTGGATGAACTACATTCCTTAAGTACGAAAAGTGATTAGAATAAGCCTTGGGATGCACAAAATGACGTAAATGTTCATGCAATGACACAAACGCGCTTATTGAATAAACTACATTCCTAAAGTACAAAAAGTGATTAGAATAAGCCATTGGATGCACAAAATGACATAAAATAAGCCTCGGGATGCACAAAATAACATAAATGTTAAATTAATGACACAAACGCGCTTATTGGATGAACTACATTCCTTAAGTACGAAAAGTGATTAGAATAAGCCTTGGGATGCACAAAATGATGTAAATGTTCATCCAATGACACAA